>CM024756.1:111210130-111376858 GCA_014218235.1 Colocasia esculenta | reverse complement strand
GAGTAACAGTGAATTGCTCTCCATATAGATAATGTCTCCAATCTTCAAGGCGAAGACCACGCAGCTAGCTCGAGATCATGTACAGGGTAGTTGACTTCATGTGTCTTCAGTTGTCTTGAAGAATAGCGATGACCTTCTCCTTTCGCGTGAGTACACACCCTAGCCCATTCCTGAGGCATCGGTGTAGACAGAGAACCCTTCTCCCTCTATTGGCAGAGCGAGAACAGGTGTTGAGGTAAACAGTCTTTGAGAATTTGGAAACTTTTCTCACACTCTTTACTCCAGGAGTATGGATTTTCCTTTCGTGTCAAGTGTGAGAGGAACGGCGATCCTTGAGAATTCTTAGAACCGCCTGTAGTAGCCAGCCATCCTAGGAAGCTTCTTATCTCGGTGACGTTATTTGGTTTCTCCCAGTTGAGTACAGCTTCGACTTTGGAGGATCATGGAGATGCCGTCCTTTGAGATGACATGCCCAGAAGGATACCTCTTCAAGCCAGAATTCACACTTGCTAAGCTTGCGTACAGCTTGTTGTCTCGCAAAACTGTAGTGTTGTCTTTCAGGTGTTCTTCATGCTCTTCCTTGGTCTTGGAGTATATGAGGATGTCGTCGATAAAGACGACCACGAACTTGTGAGGTATGGCTGATATATGCTGTTCATGAGTTGCATAAAGTCTGAAGGAGCATTGGTTAGACCAAAGGCATAACGACGAATTCATAATGTCCATACCTACTCTTGAAAGCCGTTTTGAAAATATCGTCCCCTTGATCCTCATTTGGTGATAGCCGGATCGAAGATCAATCTTGGAGAAATATTACTCTCCAGAAATTTGGTCGAATAGTTTCATCTACCCTAGGCAATGGGTATTTATTCTTGACGTTGCTGATTGAGTTGTCGATAGTCGATGCACAGCCTCATCGATCCATCTTTCTTCTTTACGAATAGCACAGGTGCTCCCCATAGGGAAGTACTTGGTCGATGACCCCTTTTCTAGTAGCTCCATCAGTTGCGCCTTCAATTCCTTCACTCGGAAGGTGACATCCAGTACGGTTGACGCGATACCGTGCGGCTCCAGGAATCAGCTCAATGGCGAAGTTGACTTCTCGTTCAGGAGGAATCCCTGGCAGGTCTTCGGGAATACATCTGGGTAGTCCTATACTATATGTTGTCTTCTATCTTGGAACCCTTCGTTCCCCTACTACGGCTGCTAGGAAATATACAACCTTTCCTCATCATGTTGTGGGCTTTTTATGGAGAGACTAGAGACATCCGTCTCTTATGTCTAATCCCAGAGAATTCCATTTAGGAAAGTCACTAATGTAACCTTCCCTTTCTTACATCGACACTTGCCCCATATGCGACAACCAGTCGGCTCCACAATTACATCATAGCCTTCCATGGACATACACACCAGTCGGCTTTAGGTTATGGTCTCCGATCATTACATCGACAGAGGGAAAGTATTTGTTCAATTTCTCCTTTCCCCTAGTGGCATTGTGATAGAGAACTCACAACCCATGGATATAGGTTTTAGCATTCACAGTATCAGCAAAGTTTTGAGATTTAAATGAATGAGTGGCTCCATATCAATAAAACAATGCTGATAATGAGAAACTTGAAGGGTACCTCTACCACGCAACCCTCCATAGCAATTCCTCATCATGCAGGGCTTGCAGTAGGCCCTATTTCTTAGGCGCATTAGGGCCTTTCATTCTCTTTTAGTAGCGGGCACTCGGGGAGCGTGCCACGACTTCCGCAGCACAGCACCGGCCGGCTTTCCTCCAGCATTCAAGCTGTGTGACCAGCTTGTCACAGTGTTTGCAGTGGCTCTTTGTTGGAGTGTTGGGTACGAAACCTTGGGTTTCCTTTCTTAGCTAGATCCTCCGTGATGTTGAAGGCAGTTCTTGCCGTTGGTAGGCTTAGCAGATGACTGACCTGAGTCACTTCCCTTCTTGACGAACTTCCCTTTGATGCGGTCATGAAGTCCGTAGCGTCTTCCAACAATTGGGCTTTCTTTACCATCTCGACATAAGCTGAATGTCGAGAGGTGCGAGTTGAGTGATGTAGTTGGGCTTAAGGCATGTTAAAGCGCTTAGCCTTCATCCTTTCAGTGTTCACCAAATGTACAGCATAGCGTGCCAGTCTAGAACTTGCTTCATATTCGGCCACAGTCAAGCTCCGCTGTTTAAGGCAGCGAATTCCGCAGCCTTCCTTCCTTGAACACGCTCGGAGAAGTATTTGGAGTTGAGCGCTTCTTTAAACTCGTTCCAGGTGAATTGGCCCATTCTCTCTAGTAGCTTCCCTGATCCCACCAAGCGTGGGCGTCCCTTCTCCAGTTGGAACGTGGCAGTAGCAGCTTGTCCCCCGCTACACATTGCATGACACGAAAATTCTTTCCGTCTCTTGGAGCCAGTGCTCAGCTTCATCCGGATCCGTGGATCTGCTGAACCTAGGTGGTTCAGACTTCTGAAGTGTAATGCAGGTCGCCTGCACCACGATTGCCACCTCCTTGAGTAGCTTGCACAATGGCGCATGTCATTTCTTGGATGGTTTGTTGCATGCCCCTCATTTGAGCACGTTCGGCCGTCATCTTGATTGCTTAGTTCCTCCATAACTTCTTGTCATGATATCGATGTGGAATTTAATTTGTGCGTGTGTGAGTTTATTTTAACTAGTTACCCTTGGCTTAACCTCAACTCACATAGGTGGGAATTGACTCTAGTCGAGGTAGGTTAACCTAGATCATCCTATACTTAAGAATAACCTGGCTCTGATACCACAAAACTGTCATGCCCCGACACAGAATATCGAACGCGAGGCATTGCAAGTAAGGGTATAGAGCGAGTACTAGACATAAACCATTGCCATGGAATAATACAAGTGAATTCATTTCATTATAACTTTCCAATGTCTAGTTTACAACCACTAATATCAGAGCCAGTCTTAGGGCCCAATTACATTGAATTAAGCAAAAGACTAAACTTCACACCTAACTACTGCAACGCTAAACATAGCAATAGGACCTAGGGTACTCATGACATCACTCCAGGTCGTTCCTGTCCTCTTGTGTTGGTTCATCCTCAGTCTCACTTGAGAACACAACGACAAATACGCAGGGTAGCGAACATCGCCCAGTAGGACTTAAATCTCAGGCTCAACAGGCTTTAAGTAATTAATACATTAAGGTAGAGTACTATGATAGAACAGAAGAGAGAGTCAAGTAAAATATATAGCAGGACAGTACGTGAATGAATAGCAAGACTTTCCAAATATAGACCTTCCAAAATAGCACACGTGTCGGGAATAAGCACAATAATAGCAAGATAGCACAAAGTCAGTATAGCAAGATGGCCATAGTACAATAGCACGACGAGTATAGCATAGCCACTTCGTTGTCCATGGACACGAGAGAAATAGCACTTTTGATTGTCATTTAGATAGTCAAGATAGATGCACTTGAGTGTAATGCCAACACTCTATCATTTAACTCCCATGGGCACTAGCACTTTGGGCGCACATCCAGGACCAGATCGGCCCTTTATATTATTGCCAGGCATTGGTTATATTGTTTATCTTTAGACAATCAGTCAATGACCATATAGAGTACCAGAAGTATACGAAGACCAGATGAATAGATGAGATAGTAGAGTGAACGTGAACATGAGCGATAGAGTGTAGATGAGAGCTAGTGGACATTGCACGTAATGTGTCGAGTAAACAGGCAATAGTAACAGTTGCACCACACGCGCACTTGGTGGTGGCAGTCAGGTGGAACTCACGACCTTACCACTGCCATGTTAAGCACAGTCCAGAGGTCCGGCGTGATTCATGACGAGAGTGAATTTCTAAAAAGCCGTTTGGACCATATTGATCCCTAAAGGGTGTATAGGTGTTAGGGTACAACCGGGTCGTCGACTAAGTGGGAATCCATGACAGAGAGACTTACGGAGGCCTTGAACAAAAGACTTACTAGTCCGGCGAAGGAGTATTCGACGGAGAGTTCGTCCAAGTCAAGAAGTGGTATATAGAACATTGCTCGACGTTCTAGAGAGTTCTAGAACAGTGGAGCGTCGATATCGGTATTCCCAAAACATCGTGAGAAACAATAGACAAGTATATTTAAAATGGTATTTAATTGCATAAATTACCAGATATATAATGCAATAATTTCATGCTAAATTACGCCATAGTGGATGGTTCAAAGTGTGTGTAAGTGTCATGAAAATTGTAGATAGAAAAGATCGTGTGCATGTATTTAATCATAATAAATGTTTAATTTATAACAAGTGTTAATTTCTGTGTGTATGACTGTTAAACAAGAGTACAAACACTGTAGATAATCAGCATTGCTGAGACAGGGGGTTTCTTGCAAAACCAAGATCGCGACGGGGTCTGGTATAGGTCGCAATAGGCCTAGTCAGGTCGGGTAGCGATCGCGACGACAGGTCCTGTCGCGATAAGATCGCGAAAGAGGGCACTGTCTGACAGCCCTTGTGAACGCGACCTATCGGGTGTTCGCGTTCACAGGGTCTGCGCCCGAGTCCGACGGGAAGGCCTTACAATGGATTGCGGGCCAAACTTACCCTATTTGCATCGGGTGATTCAGAAAATCACAACTAACCGTATAGTCAATGAAAAATCATGAAACCAGTGCAAAACACCTAGACATGCATGGGTACTTACAATAAAAGGATTGAAAAACAATCAGGGTTAGACATGTTTTTAACCCGGTATGCATGATAAACATGAACATACAAGTTTAGATCACTATTAAATTCACAAGATAAGATGAAATCAATTTGGGGCGTTTAGGGGCAAAGATGCCTAACATGCATCAGTTCCTACAGTTGAAATCTCGTGGCATGTGGCCATATACCAGGAGTTCAAGATTAAGAAGAGGGTTCGGTGTCTGTAGTTTGCAGAACAGAACAAATCAAGAACGAAAGATATGCTCGATGGAAAATTAGAACCAAAGGGCTTTTATTCCTGATAATAAGATATCCTACAGAAAAAGTTTCATGGTTTATGCTTGTGAGAATGCCTACCTTTTATTGTTTTCTTCTTCTAGGGTTAAGAACTTGAAGAACTCGGGAAGAACTTGGAGATCCTTCTTCTCCATGAATTCTCCTCCTCTTTGCCTCTCCTCCTCCTAGTCCAGGACCTCTTGGCACGAGCTAGGGCCGGCCACGAGGGTTTTAAAGAGAATTTTAGCTTCTCCCTATTCCTTTCCTAGTTTAAGCTAACCTCCATTAAATTCTGAATTTCCTATTTTCCTCTCCCCCTTTTTAAGCAAGAGATCTCTATTTGGGTTGGGAGAGAGGAATTTTGTGGCCAATCAATTGGGGTAGATTTAGGAATCCAATCCTATTCAAACTAGCTATTTAATGCATTAAATTCTCTTTTCTATTTTATTTTTAATATTTTAGTTACGAATTTTGGGTATTTCTCTATTATTCCCCTTTTAAATCTCTATTTTAGCCCACTCATTTCTAATGGTCAATATAGCAAGCCATTACTCCTTTTCTTTTAATGGGTTTTATTTTAATTCTCTCTTATTTGATTTCCTATTGATTTAATACATCTTCCTTTTATTTGATTTTCTAATTAAATATATAAATATTTAATTTTTTTCCCATAAATTTAGGGTTTGCTACACTTATACTGTAACATCTTTTTAAAGAACAGAATGGAACTTCTATTTGATATAAAATCATTCTAACGTTGACTGACAACAAGAGACACCTAGCTGTCTATTGTTTTAGCATTAATGCCTGCAGGTCTCTGACAGCACACCTCAATACAACGTTGGACAATATGGAAGATAAAGGACATCAAAGAAATCCTCTCTCTCATTTTGCGTGCATGGAAAGCTAAAGACTGTTGAACAAGAAGCTCTACAGTGCCATGCAGTATAACGTAAACAAAAGCTTAGAGATAACGAACACTTCAACGTTCAATTTTTAAATGGAAGACATATATAGAAGACTGAAGCTCCAGAACAGATACAACACTCTCGACATCTTTTACAAGCTTTTTGCGAGCATCTGAAAGAGCGAAGCTTCACTCCTTTGCTTGTCTAGCTCTTAGCTCTCTGCATTCATTGTGTTAGTCTTGAGAGCTTCTGTGTACTGAGAGTGTTCCTCATCGTAGAACTTTATCTCTCAGTCGTTGCTTCAGATCGAGCGTTAGTCTTTAAGCTTGATCTAGGGGCTTGTCTTCTTGAACACTTCTTTGTGTTTGTTCCCTTCGTGTTGAAGGAAGACCTGGGGGTTTCCAGGGTGTTTGTTTCCCTTCATGTAGAAGGAAGACCTGGGGTTTCTAGGGTGTTGTAATTCCTCTTCGGGTTGTGAAGAGAAGACCAGCTCAGCTGGGTGTGTAAGTGTCCTTAAGGGGGACTGTACCCTTGGGTAGTGAAATCTTGAGGTATTGCTCAGGAACTGGACGTAGGACTCCTGTGGAGAGGAGGTCCAAACCAGGATAAATTTCATCTGTCGTGTGTTTGATTGCCTTGTGTTTGCTATCTTCTTTTTACTAACACTAACAGTCATCGAAGTGTGCTTTGTGTAAACATTTTTGTGAACATGGTTAGGTACTCAAATTTTAAGAATCCCATTCACCCCCCCTCTGGGCTTGCTAGCTGGGCAATAAATTATTCTCGACCTTCTCTCTCATATCGTGATCTAGATCAGCAATGATTGTGGCCTCTCTACAGCCTGAACAAGGTGGATCCCAAGTTCTTCCTCTAACCACACAAATAGGAAGCACATCGATCCGATCTTTGTGCTTTGAGTTATCATTTTTTCTTATTTTCCTATTTTTCTACATGCATGGCACATAGGTGCACCCTCTCTCTCATCTCCTTGCTTTAAACACATTCATACATCACACACACACCCAACTCTTCCCAGTGAGTTCTATCCCCATATTCATGCTTATTCTTCAAAGGGGACGAATTTCTACACTTCTCTAGTTCTAATCGGGTTTTCTTTCTTTGTTTGTACATCTCCATTAGTTTTGTAGGCACAAACAGTGAGGAACGTGAGGCCTTTCATCCTTGGCTGGATGAGGAAGGAGGAAGAAGCTTCCCACATCTCCCACATATTTAAGCTTTAACGCGATCACAATCTGAGATTCGTTCGTAGTCGAGCCGGCGCGTGTCTTCATTCTCAGGTCATCCTCATCATTTTCCAAGGTATTTAGCCCTACCCTTATAGATATCTCTTGGCAAATATCTTGGTGGCGATCACACATGTTCATATTTTCATATCTCTTTATGATACCAATATTACCCCCGGTGTGGGAGGGTCACATCCCCGTGATTACACCTTTTGGCGACCACGGTGGGGCCTCTAGTGCCCAGCGTGTTGTTGTTTGTGCCTTCTCCATGCTTGGTGTGTGTGTGTGTAGTTCTTTAGTTTTTTCCTTGATTTTCTATTTAATTCTTTGTTGTTTTGGGCTCTAGGCATAGATGCAATGCTTCAGCCTTCAGGAGGATATGTTTTAGGTACGTCATACCGAGTTGGTTTTATTCGGGTTTTTCAATTATTTTTCGTGCACCATGACCCTGATGTGACCATCTCTTTGTTGAATTTGATGTTTTAGGGTTGTTTCACCTTTGTTTTGTTAGTTTCTAGGTTAATCTGCACACACCCCGGTGCACCTAGGTTCATGCATACACTCCGCGTGTAGATAGGTCTCCTCCTTGATAGCATAGACCCTCTCACCTGCGAGTACTCGTGGGCTGACCAGGGCATGCTATTGAGGACCTCCATAAGTCCATGTTGTTGTACGCACTTTGCGGCCGCTGGGCTGGTTGTACCTAGTGCCCCCCTTAGTCTAGGTCGTATTCATGTGAGGTTTGTGTGTACCACTCCCTTAGTCATCTCGGAGTACTTGAGTACACACCTATTAAGGCTTCTCTTTTTTCTAGTGCAATTCAATTAAATCAATCCATTAAAAGGCTAAGTGATAACCCTAAAATTCTAACGCATATCATTAACTTGGGTGTTTGCTTGAGAACTCCCTTCTTATCCCCTTCTTGTGTGATTTTAACTATTGTTGTACCCCTTATTTGTATTTTAGTGTATCCTTTTAATTCCCCCATTGTCATTGTCTAATGGCTCCTTTCCGCTTCACCTATCCTCTAACCTCTCCTTCCCACGCAGACCCCTTGTCTCGTGGGTCTCTTCCAAATTCGGCCCAGCCCAGGGCCCCTTGAACTGAGGAGAGTACTTTTTCCCACTCTACCTCATCGCCATCCTCCTCTGATCAAGCTATTGAATTAGAGCACCACCTCCTTGAAATGGGCCCCAACTAGGCCTACGAGTTGTTGTCCTCCTTTGCTCCACGTCTTCTCGCATGGAGAGCCCAACATGTCTGCACCATGCTTCTCATGTTGCCACTCCCAGTTTGGGTCACCCTCTTGTTCAAACCAGATCATCGCGACCAGCCCATTATTCTCAATTGGTCCAGACTCTTATTCTCAACTCTATTCTCATGCTCACGCTGAACCTCGCTATCCACAATCCCCCCTCAGCTCAGGACTTTCAGTCTGAGTTTGAGTCCATGAAGGGAGAGCTTAGTGACCTGCGGAGACAGTTGAACCCCAAACCCTCCTTCAATGATACACTCCCTAATTTCTATGATCTCTGGATCCCTCCACTCTCTCAACTCTCTGTTTACGTAAATATAGTGGAGTTGGAGATCCTTACATTCATCTAAAGGAGTTCCTCTATGGGTCAGTCTCATACCAACACGATCATCGTTTGTTGGATCATCCTTTTAGATAGTCATTGGATGGGCCTGCTCTGGAGTGGTTCTACTCAGTGCCTCCTAATGAAGTCGAGGATTTTGAAGTCGTCAAGGCTAGATTCATACAGCAATACCCAGACTGGGCCGGGCCCGAGTATTCAATGGCCGATCTAACTCAAAGAAAAGTACTCGTCAAGGGCCCAAGCGTGAACCTTCACTTCCGCATCTAGCCAGAAAAGGAAAACGCAAGGTCTGGACAGCTTTATTATAACATTAGAAAAGCAGAACCTCCAAGCTCAGACATCTCGAACTCTGAAACTACCCTTATATCCCACCCTGCTCCTCCGGCACCTCAACCAGCCACAGCTGCATTAGCAGTTCGCGTAGAATTAGACTAAACCAAGGCGCTTGCGTGGCGTGGCTTTCTGGTCTCCAGGTTGGCTACCCAGTCAAGGATCTCCATTCTCTCTGCTTGCACAGGTTTCACTCTCTGGTGGCTGAGCAGATGAAGCCTGATGAAGAGTTTGTGACTTATGCTGACTGATGGTGTCATATATCAATGCGTGTCTATATGCATATCCTAGAGGAAGAGAAGATCAAGCTCATCATTGCCAATGCAATGCCCATGTACCGCCACATTTTGGCGATGAATAACATCATTTCCATGCAACAACTATACAGTCGGGCTTGCTTTGTTAAAACTCAACTCATTGACTCCCCCATGCCATCCTTGTTTGAGGCCCAACAACCTAGTTGCACATTTCAAGGGCCCACCTATGAGGGAATCCAAACTCAATCTCAAGTGGATGTCTTCCACCACCCTATGCCTACTCCTACCACTAACCATTATACATCCTTACCACTTTCACCAAGCCAACTCACACCACTTCCACAAGACCAACCACCTCGCCCATATCACCACGCCCCATCATCTAATACCCATCCATCATGGCATCCACTTGACCCAAAACGAGCCCACTATCATCCATTGCCAGAATCCCTTTCTGATATCCTCATAGCCCTGATGTTTATCAATGCGTTGCAGCTCCCTCCAGAAAAGTCGAACTGGGACACCTCTATTGACCGATCAAAATACTATCTATACCATCGCCATCTGGGGCATACGGTCGCGAATTGCTATGAATTCCGAGATGTGGTCTATGATTTAGAGCACAAGATAGATTGGGCCAACATGCACAATCTCATCCTACATTGTCAAGAAGTGAGAAGAACACATGGCCAAGGGCAGCACCCCTCTCCATTACAGGTGGCAGAACGGCCACTTAAGCAGCCTCTCCCTCACAGGCAACGGAACAGCCACCCAAGAAGTCTCAGACAAATCAATTCCAGCAGCTGCCAAGATAGCAAGCGCAAGCATTGAGATAGTCATCTCCATCAGCTCAAGGCCAGGGGCATGTCTTCACTTACCCGCCAAGTGCATCACTCGCTCCGTCACCACCACAACAACCTCACCCATTAGCCCACGCTCAGGTCAGCACCACCATACATATGCTAGATGTCATGCAGCACCACGACAACAAGACAACAGCTCGATGCATTGTGTCAGTGCGTCGTCGATTGTCTCCACAAATGCCGCAACTTGCCAATCCCTCACCTCCATCCTTACCCATCACTACCATCTCCATGACACTATCATCTACGCTTGAGCAAGTCATCACCACAACGCCAAGGTTCGTGCAGGCTCCACTCACCTCCGAGTCGGAGTAGGAGCTTCCTACTTCTAAGATTAAGTCTGACTCACTTGTCTCCGAACTGGAAGAAGAGCTATCTCCACCCGAGCCTATCCTTGCCATCACCCAATCACCTTACGCTAAACCCTCCACCTCCGACAAACATTCCACCACCATACAACCCACTATCACCATTCAACGACGTGGGTGTGCACTACCAAAAGCATGCCTCAAATTTGCTTCCCAAGAACAAGACAGTTCAAGCAAGGATAGCATAGTTCCAATCATACGTTTTGACCCTCAAAACTACATCAGTAGCATGCCGGTCTATGTCCTTATCTCGGGCACATTTGGGAAGGATGAGCCTCGTCTCCTTAGAAAATGATTGTCAAAAAGAGTTCCCAAGCACCAGTTAGATCCAAAGTGGGAACGGTAGTCATTACACTGCTCATTGGAGATGCTACCATGGATGCCATCATTACCCCTCACTCAGTTATATTGCAAATGGCTGGTCAAAAGAAGGGGTTCTCTACAAATGTTGTGCTATCTCACATTCCTACCAAGGTCGTCATGAAATCAATGCTCAAAGGTCAGTCATTGCAACCTTTTTTCAAAGCTCTAGACCCTGTAACCACCACATCTTTACTAGAGCTTCCACTCAAGGGGCACGTCGCTGCACTGCCAAGCCTATCTAAGGCCTGTACTGAGTTGATTCTGCTATGCAATGGGCAACACTTTGTGCCACTGCTTCCACCTAAAGCTATCTCCAATGGGCGTGAAGTCATGTTGCCAAGAGCATCCAAAACTATTCCCAAGGCCCTCTGTGCTATATTTCAGCCTAACCAAGGGCAAGTTGCTATGCCATCAAGAGCAATCAAGGTTTTGCTGAGATTCCTTTGCAATTTGCCTCAATCTATCAATCAGTGGTCGTTCCAGAGCTATCCATCGTACTCCCAAGAGTTTTCCCTCTACATATGAAAAGGGAGCCAAACTTCATACCCACTATCAAGCTTCCATGGATCGATATTATCCACTCGTCAAGGAAGCCATCTATTATGCCAATGGGTCTGAAGGAGTTGTTTCACACAAGTGTTCCCATGATATTTCTAGTGCATGCCCTACAGACCTACCAAGGGAACTATCCTTCATGTCAGATCCTCTACGGGAGTCTATAAAGGTCGGGCAAGGGGCAAACATACACATGGAAACAGTGATTATAGATGAGAAAGCTACGTGGCTACAAAAGAGAGCAAGGTTGTCTGCTAGATGGGGCCGTTATTTAAGGTGGTACATCAAGCTGAATCATATGTGCATCAAAGCAGAGGTCAAATGGCATCATGAGAAGACATCTGCCAAGAAAAGGAGGAGGTTGAGAGGAAGATCGAAACTCCATAAGAATCCTATCCATCTTAGTACCTTAGCAGCTTCTGACCATGAGCAATCCACACTTCTCATTTTGGTCAAATTCTTCATAAGGGCTTTCCATCGTCTTACCTTTTTCCCTTGATCCTTCCCTTTCCCTTCTTCCAGGGTCTCTAGACCTTCAATTACCTTTCCCACCTGAGCCACCCGATCATCATTAGGTTCTTAGGGCCTCTCTCTACCTATTTTCCCACCTGATCATCTTTTGGGTTCTCAGGGTCTTTCTCCACCTCTTCATCCACCTGAAACACCCGATCATCCTCTAGGTGCTCAGGATCTCTTTTCATCCTCTCTACCCAAACCGCCTAATCATGGGCATTCTTCTCCTTTGGGGTCTTCTAATCCCAATTCAGATCTTCCTCTAGATCCTTCTGGTCTTGATTCCACTCAACTATCACCATATGATCCACAACTTCTGTCATGCCCCAACGCGGAATATCGGAACGTGAGGCAGTTGCAAGTAGCGAGTACAGAGCGTATAATAGACAAAAAACCATTGGACAATTAAATGATACGAAATCAAATACCTTTCATTGATAATTCACTAATGTCTATTACATCACTAACTCAAAGCCATAACATACGGCCCAAATGACTTTATTACATGGAATGAAAGTAAAGACTAAACTAGGACATCTAACATAGCACTAATGCCAGGTACTCGTGGTTCACTCCTGATCCTCCCCGTCCTCGTGAGTGTACTCGTTCTCCTCAATCTCACCTGAGAACACAATGAACAAATAACGTAGGGTGAGCAACAATGCCCAGTAGGATTTATATCTCATGGTGCGAGCAACTTTACATGATTAATGTATTAAAAATAGAGCCACTAATGATAGAGAGAAAGAGTCGAGTAAAGTAAGAGATAGCACAAGAGCATGGATTGAAATATCACAAATTCCCAATATAGCACAGAGAGCAGGATGGATATAGCACAAATAGCACAATGTTTCACTATAGCACAACAAGTCGAGTATAGTATAGCACATTGATTGTCATTTAGATAGTCGAGATAGATAGCACTTGAGTGTAATGCCAAACACTCTGGTCAATTAACTCCCGCGGGCAAATAGCACTTTTGGGCGCACCTCCCATGACCAGACCGACCCCTTTATATTGTCAAGCATTAGTCATAATATTGTTTATCTTTAGACAATCAGTCAAATGGCCAATAGAGAGTACCAAGAAATATATGAGAGTAATTGATGAATAGACGAGAAGGTAGAGAGAATGTGAATAGATGAGCGAGTAGAGTATAGATGAGAACTATAGGTCATTGCACATAAAGTGATGGTTAAATAGGCGATAGTAACAGTTACACAACACTCACGATTGGTGTTGGCAGTCAGGTAGAATCCACTAACCTTCCACTAGCCATGTTATGAACAGGCCCAGAGGTTCGACATGATCTCCAGGTAAGAGAGAATTTCTAAAGCCATTTCGATCATGCTGATCCCTAAGGGTGTTATAGGTGTTAGGGTACAACCAGCTCGATCTCCATGTGGGAATCCACAGAGTACGGAGTCTTACGGAGGTCTTAACAAAAGGTCCCTAGTCCACCAGAATGGAATGTCCGACAGAGAGGTTCCAACTTGTCAAGAAAGTAGTGTGTAAAGAAATGAGTTGCTCGATGTTCCAGAGGAATTCTAGAACAGTGGAGCGGCGATAACGGTATTCCAAATCAATATGAGAAACGAAGACTGCCATTATTATCATGGGGTAATGATCTACAATTATTGAAGTAAATTACCAGATATATTATTGATGTATTTTATCCATGGTCCCATGGAAAAGATAAACGTTTAGTGTGTGCATGTGAAAGAAATCAAGAGAACATATGATAGTCATGCACAATGACTTTTAATTAAAGAAATATGTGAAATATATCAAAAGTTCATTAGCATGGTTGTTTACTGTTCGTTACACAGTATTACAGGGTATATCCATGATTACAAGGTCCAAATAATCAGACTAAATAGAACTTAAAAGCTGCTGGAAACATAGTAGAATCGCGATGGGTCTAATGGTCGCGTTTAACAACATCGATTCATGACAGAAATGCGACATCCTTGATTGACGTGTATTAGGGTAACTAGACAGAGGTGAATTGATTGGTGACACTGAAACGCGATGTACAAGTTCGACGCGTTCATGGTAATCAATATAGAATCGCGGCGGAAAGGTCCGACGCCTTCATGCAAAACTCTAGTTTTCAAAATAACACAAATCCCCAAAAGCGGCTAGTCACGGTTCAGACATGAACTGACAGCCAGAGGGCACACAGTTTGATGCAATGGTATTTGTCAAAACCAAACTAAAACGTGACGACATGGGTGGTCGCCTTTAAGGTAATCACGATGGTCTTAATCGTCGTGATACCAGTTGAAGAAACGCGACGTATGTGTCAGTCGCGATTCAACGTTCAAACCGAGAATAGTAAAACATGCAGCGATCTTACATGCATGGCTTATAAGTCAAACTCTAGGGCTCTTGGGACAAAGTTGTGAACATGAAACTTGTAGGGGATGATGAATAGAAGAGAACTATGCCTTTGGACTGAATCAATTTGGTCTCGGTAGGTGTGTAAAATAGTATGAACACAAAAAGCCCTAGACTTGCAGGATGTTGGGAAAATGCTTATAACTCGAAGCATGCTTGATGAAAATTAGGCAAATCAAATGCAAAAGAAACTAGACATGATGATCTACACGATGGTATGAGATTTGTTCTTCTTTAGCCCGAGAATACCTACCTTTGAGTGGGTCTAAAATAGGTCTGTGCACAGGTCGCAGCAGAGCAAGGTTGGGGAAGAAGCTCGGGTTCCCAGCCGTTCTCCTCTCCTCCTCCCTAGCTTGCCTCCACACGACCCCAACATGATGGTGAACCTTCCCCACTAGTCTTATGAAGATTATTTATATGTTTAGGGTTTATTTCAAGTTCTAATGCAACTAGGAAGGGTGGGTTGCGGTTTTGGCTTGGCTCCTTCCATGTTTTGGAGATTCTACTCCCAATTGGAGTAACAATACCATTAGGTAAGCTCTCTACAAGGCTGGTCATGAATTGGGTTGCTATGCATGGCTATTTGCCATTGTTTTTAACCCTAATTTACCCTTTCCTATTTTCTGTACATTTTGTTACAAATTTAGGGGTATTTTCTCTTGCTCCAAATTCCAACTCCTATTTTGGCCCAATAACTTTTATGTGAGCTATTTTAATAAAGCACATTACTTCTTGTTGTTTATTTGGTTTTAATTAATTCCTTTTCTTTTAATAATTCTATTTATCTATTTATTTAAAATATTAGGTTCCTACATCTTCTTTCTCCAGAACCTCCAGATCATCCTCTATCCATCTATCACTTCATCTCACCAATGCCACCTGATCTCAGGCCTGACCTAATTCCTCCATCACCAGCTGCTCAGGGCCTTGGCCCTTTCTCTCACTATTTCCAAGGTTTTAGTCCTCGCTAGCGCTTTCTTCACTTCCTTGTAAATCCTTTCTTTTTTTAGGGTTCTGAGCCCACACTTTGATGTAGAGTCTTGTCTCCCTCTATTTTGTGTTGAGCTGACTTAATTTCTGTCACACTTGTCACTTTCTTCTGCAAGTCAGCCATCAACTAAAGTCAAAGTTCAAAGACTAATGCAAGTCGTTCTTTCAATAAAGGGGTCGCATTGTGCACCAAATAACCATGCAAATATTTGTTTGAACACAAAGAAAACATCAAAGAGAGTCATCTCAGTTCACAACAAGAGTGGTCGAGCCAGTCTTAGGTTTATTCTGCTTCTGCAGCACTCAGGCTCGAGATTACTCCACGTGAGGAGTCCGACATTCCTTCCCCTGTCGTTAAAGGTTACTCTAAGCAAAGATCACATCATCACACAGTCACATTGCAACCTTAGTCCATTCCTCTAGCAAACATTATTGCTACTTAGGCCATACCTAGGAGGTGCAAAAGTTGTTCTCTTCTTTACTCGGTCGAAGTGTAGGGGCAAAAAAGGGCTATTGGGTAAGGCGACCAACCTAAACACATCTCGATGAGAGGAAATCTCAAATAGGGATGATCAATCAAGCCTGCAAAAGAAAAGCAAAATAAAAAAAGATGAACAAATGAAAGAAAATTAAGGAATAGGGGCATGGCAAAGAGTGGCAGTATAGTTCCCCGTAGGATGCCCTTGAGCCTAGTCGTACGCATTCCCCAAGCAAGAAACAGACCAAAAAAAAAAGACCAAAAGTCCGGGCGCAACAGATCTAATCTCTAAGGGGTGTGCCGTGGAAGGAAGCTAAACCTTATTTATCCTTTAAAACCTGCACTAGACTTATCCCCAAACTTTCTTCTCTTTCTCCCTATAAGGCTGGGTCGTCTCCCGAGCATGGCCTTTGTAGCAGCACCACTAGCTAGGGGCAACCATCTACAGGACGCCACCATCTTAATGCACATCTGACCTTTTTGGTGGTCTTTAATGAAAGGGGAATGAATGAGGACCCATGGCCAGTAGTTTGATCTTGCTTTAGTGTTGTAGTAGTAAGGGTGAGTGCCTTTCGTCTCACGCATCTTGTTTAGGAAGGGCTAACGTTGGCTTTAGGCGTCATTCAAAAAAGATTTTAAAAATTAAATATTGCCAAAAAAATCAAATAATGCAAAAAACCTAAAAATTTAGATATTTTAAAAATTCCAAAAATTAGATTTTTTTCAAAACCAAAAAATAAGATATTGTAAAAAAACCAAAAAATTAATATTGCCAAAAATTCAAAAAAAAAATCTAATATTGCCAAAAAAACCCCAAAAAATGAAATAATATCAAAACCTAAAAAAATCTTCAAACTCAAAAAATTCCTAAAAATCCCAAAAATAATAAAAATAAGAAGCAGATCTGATCAACCACTCACAGTGTGGAAGTACTTTGGCTATCCAACATTATTCACTCAAATCTCTACATTTCTTCATTACTTTTTCCTAAGTCTTGCTCACTTCATCTTTATGATATGTCTCTCCTCCTCAGTCCCACCCATAATTTGAATTTCAAGCTTATTATCTCACCAAGTTCGTCTCAAGTACCACACTCATCTTCCCTCATCTCAATGACTCCATGAGAGGACTCTCTATGTATGAACCTAGCAGTTCTTTGATGCTTGTATTCTACCATTGGTTTGACTGAGTTGTTTATACTTATTCTGATAGTCTGTTTGATTATCTTTCATGCATTTCTGTATATTCTTACTTATTTATTCAAAAATTCAAAAAAAAAAAAAAACCCCCCCCCCCAAAAAAAAAACGGCAAGATCTGTGTTTCACAGGTAAGTTCAGGTAAGTATCTCTAACTCTACCAATGCACCTACTATATAATACTTACGCTACCACTGAAATTGATCCATACTCCTCAAGTTATCAGTAAGTGGGGTGCTCCTCCCTAGAACCGGATCAGGCCCCATTGCACAAGCATTTGATCAGTGGACCGAAGTCCTAAGTAGTGCCGATCTCAAGAACATTATGGCCATTGGAGTCAAAAAGGATAGAATTGTAGACTATCATAGAAGCCAAAAACATAAGCTTAGTTCAAGGATTTTCAAGTACGGAGTGCCAAGGATTTAGTGAACAAAATGAAAAATAACTTGACAGATCAAGGGGTCAAGTGGGTTCCTATAAATTTTTCTTGATTCAGATTCAAGGTAAGCACATTCAAAGTTGGAATTTCAGTTGAATCACAGAGGGAATAGAAATCAAAGTCATTAGGAGTCATTAGAATAATCTTGACATTCTTACCACTTTTAACATCTATAAGATACTTAGATTACTGTCATGTCGGTTACTCTTCTAAGGACAGATCACAAGGCGGTCGCAATTGGCCACAAAGGGCCAATCAAAGTGCCACAAGGGCCAGTCGAAGTGCCACAAAAGTCCAGTCAAAGTGGACAAGAGAGAATAGTCGAAGTGGCTTGAAGGACCAGTCAAAGTTGACAAGAGAGAACAGTCGAAGTTGACAAGAGAGAATAGTCGAAGTTCCATAAAGGGCCAGTCAAAGTGCCACTAAGGGCCAGTCGAATTGCCACAAAGGGCCAGTCGAAATGTACTTGAAACAGGAAGGGAAATGGGTGTATGAATAACTCAAGGATGCATTAAACCCAATGATGCCAATAGCAAGAGTTCAATGGTGGACAAAACTAGATATTTTTCAAAAGAATCACACCATATTTCCAACAAGGAAGTTGTTGAAACCAGCACATGAAAGAACTTGAGGGTTGCACTTCCAGTCTAAATGGTTCTAGAAATGCATGAATTAAGACAAATCAAATGGGTTCCTTTATGGGAAAGATCTGGGAACTCTACACTCACTAGTTAGAAATGGGACAAACAAGAGGGGCTTACAATGGTGTGAGGATCAAGGAATCCTAAACACCTTACTTGGACAGAAGTTAGGCGAATCAGAGGCAATCAATATGGAATAAAAAATTCCAGATATTGCAAGACATTTAGTTTGTGCCCGAGAAAATCTACCTTTTTGGGTTGCTCTTCAGATCCTCTCCTATGTTTTGATGTAGAGGCTAGAGGAAGAAGATGAACTCCTCCAAGCTCCAAGCTACAGAATCATCCCTCCAGCTCTGGAGTGCTCCACACCATCAGAGCTCCGAGCTTCTCCAGCAGGTCGCATTCAAGAATGAGCAGAAGAGGAGCTCTAAAGCTCCAAGATCACCTTTGGCTCTTCTTAGGTCAAGGCAGAAAGGTGCATAGAGGAAAGGCTCCATACGGCCTTTAGGGACAAGAAGAAAGCATAAGATTCGGCCAAGAAAGGTCTTATGGCTTATTTAAGGGGTCTTGGTCTAGTTTAAGGCCTTTCTTTATTCCATATAAGAGGACAAAAAAAAACAGTCAGGTCCAATTTGGCCATACATGGGTCATGCGACCATGCCCAACCCATGCCATGTCTTACCTCCTAACCTTGACTTGGTCTAGGAAAAGGACAGACCCACCATACCTAGGTCATATCTATGTTGACCTTTTCTGGGGAAATGACAAGGGTAGGTAAGAACCACCCATGCCTTCTTCAGAGCATTTGTCCTTATGTTGTCATCGATTGGTGGCCAAGCTCCAAGCCAATTGGTGTTCAAGGCTACATCGATTGCTGATGAAGCCATCTAATTGGTGTTAAAACCATTTATTTATTGTATGAATAGTACAAGAGTCATTTCCCAGAATCCTACAAGTTGACTGTCAACAGGTGTCCACAGATACCCAAATAACTGTCGACAAACACACACCAAGCTTCCTCTGGTGATTGTAGACACGCTAAAAATGACACCATCGCGGGCAAATTTCAAAAATGCCATAATGCAACAAATGTCGCCTTTTGCCTTTGAGAGTAATTTTCCCCATTTTTCATGATCTCCTCGCATTCGGGGTGCTTCCCCATCAATTTATAGGTTGCTACTAAATGTCATAAACGCCACGGCCAGTGGTCGTGATTCAAGACCATGATCTGCAATGGCTCAGGCAGACACAGTATATCTCAAATGTGTGGCGGCTTACTCTGCCGCGAGTTATATTCTGATCAGACCAGGATTCTGACTCTTATCCACGTCCAGCTAAGTGGTCGCTATTTTCAATTCCATATTTTAACCTTCCACTTTGGCAATTTCTGTTAATGATTTTTGGAAATATTTTTATTCGAGACCGATTAGCCCGTTGTGATTAAGTTTCACACTCCGACTTCGACTGAACTCTGACTTTTGTTCGGTGAAGCATCGTTGGGAAAGTTCAATACGTGACGGGTCTATCATCACGATTCAGTGTTGCCTTCTTTTGATACACGCCGATCAAGCCATCACGATTCTGAACATAACAATTATATGGCACATCCATAAATCATTTTTGGAAATAGATATCGATGTGGGTCATCTCGTCGTCGCGATTCATAAGAAGATTCTGTTAGAATCTAATTAGATTGAAATCTCTTATTAACGTCCACCAGGTCGTTGCGATTCAACTTTAATGCGACCACTGTGTCCGTTGCGATTTACAAACATTGTTGTCTCTGGCTCCACGCTACCCTCCTATAAATGTATCCCATGTCTTGTCATCCCAATGTTGAGACCCCCACAGTACTTCGAGTCTAGTGAGTGTGAGAGAGCCAATTTGTAGTACCCCAAAAAATTCATTAATTAGAAAATATAGATAAATTAAAATTTTGTCAATTAATAAATCCAAATAGAAAAAGGGTACGCATCATTATTGCATGCGTAAAAACCACTATAAAAATTTCGTAAAAACTAGTAGTTATACTTAAATAATATTCTCTAATGACCATCAGAAATTGGGACATAGAAAAATCATTTGGACCAAGTTTAATAATTATTGCGACTTAATATCGTAATTAAGGAATAAGTTAGAAAACCCATTATTATATGAGCCAAAGTGGATTAAAAATTAAAATAAATATGAGTAGACTTATAAACAATATGGGGTGATAGCCCATTATGAGAATTGGATCAATGGACAATTTGGCCCATGAATAAATTCTCTAATAAAAGGATAATTAAAACCCATTAAGTAAATTAAATATATGGGTTGTACAATTAAGCCATACATAAGTTATTGGGCCAAAAGCAAGAGCCCAAATGATGGATAAGGTTAGAATATTGGGATAAATAATATTAAATTGAAATAAAATAAGAAATAGTAAATAAATGTGATAAATTAGAATAAAGGGTGAATAAATAGAATTAAACCAAAGCCCATTAAGCTAATTAAAAGATGGGTTATATTAGTGGTCCAAACATAAAAGAGTGGGCCAAATTATGAAGAGCCCATCTTAGATGGGAGTTAATTAAGTTAATTTCGTACTTAAATTAATAATAAATGGAGAAGGGTTAAGATAATCATTAATAACCCATAATTATCCTAAAAAAGAGTCATCATCCCATCCTAACCTATTACCCACGAAATTAGATCTCTCCCCAAGTCAATTAGGTGATAGATGCTAGAAAAGGGGAGATATAAATGTGGAAATTCGGAGTAAATTATAAATAAATTAAAAAGCGTAAGATAATGACTAAAATAGCTTATAAATATCTCTACAAGAGCCCTAGACCTACCCAAACTCTTTACCCATGAATTAAGCCTCTCCCCAATCCTATTAGGTAGATAAAGGCAAGAAATAGGGTGATAAAGATGGAAAATCGGAATTTTAGAAAAGGAGTTTTTAGGAAGACTCTTTAAGCAACCCAATACACCCCCTAATTCATCCTACCATCCCATAGTTCATTGTTGGAGCTTTGGAGGACAAAAGAGGAGGCTGAGGACGAAGGAGCAAGGAGAGGGAGGCTTGGAGCAAGGGGATTTCTTCTCTTCTTCGTCATAAACCCTAGGTTTTAATTACAGCAAGAAAAGGTAGTCAATCTCTCAAGCACAAATCACCTAACTTCGGCCATAGGTATCGCATACTTCTATCTTTGAAAGCCCCATGATTTCTCCAATTTTCGTTGTTCCATGTGAGAGAAATAAATGCTCAAACCTCTGTCATCATCATGTACCCGAACCTACATGTTTGCTTTCAATCCATAAATATACTCGATCCCATGCCTTGAAAATATTCTCATAAATACTGCATGATGTTAGGTTTCAAAAAACTCTATTTCTCCCAATTTTCACCATGCATCCTTTGCTAATTAAATCGAAAACCATGATTGTGCATGTTTAGGTCACTGAAATGTAACCTAATTGAAGCATGCACAATACTTGTCTATTTTCTAATTACTCATGCCTGTTGATCTATATGTCTACTTTCATTTAAAACTAGTTCATAATTTTTGGACCATCGTGCGATTTATATCGATTTTAGAAGTGACCTATATCATGCATGGGAGGGAAGGACCAAACCCAAAAAGGTTGTTTCCCCTTTTCTGGGTCGGGCCGCCCTTCTGAAATTACTGCCCGACCATCGCAATCTCAGAGGGGTCACGATTGGCCAGTCCGTCGCGTCATAAACGCGAAGCCCCTCACCGTCACGGATTCCTCCCAGTTCATCAGAACGCGGCCGGATCGCCCGTCGCGACCTGAAACGCGATGGGGACCCCTATTGCAATTTCACAATGCCGCCAGAACCTATAATTGCTCACATACCCCCTATTCTATATGCCATTTAAACCCTAGTTAACCCTTAATTGTGCACTGTTGTGAGCAGAAATGATCTGATTATTAAATTTGGTAAAATTACATGAAATTCATTAATTTAAAAGCCACATGCACAATATTCATGCTCTCATGATTTCTTTACACTTGCACACACTTAACATCAATGTTGCCATGAGACCTTATTAATTTACTCAATAATATATCTGGTAATTAAGTGCAATTATTCATAATCTCCCAATTATTAATGACACTTATCTTCACTTTATTCTGTGATTTATACACTGATATCGCATTCCTCTGCCTTCGAGCACTCGACGCACGATGGACACTTGTTTTGTACACACTTCTTTCTTGGCATGGACCACCTCTCTGTTGGGAGTACTCCTGACCGGACTAGGGACTCCTTATCAAGTCCTCCGTAAGTCTCCTTGGCTTTGGCAGACGTCCATTGTCGACGAACGGGTTGTACCTTTAAAACCCATCACACCCTAGGGATCAACATGATCCACGGCCTTAGTGGTTCTCTTACCTTGGGATCACACCAGAACTCTGGCCTGTGTTCATAAGCACGGCTAATGGGCGGTTGTGACTTCTACCGGACTGCCAGCACACGACCTAGTGCTGTGCAACTGTTACTATCGTCTGTTTATCGTTGTTTTTATGAATATGTCCCTATCTCATCTACTATCTCTATACTCTCATCTGTTCACATTCTCTCTCTACACTCTCGTCTATTCGTCAATTACTCTCATCTTTTCTTGGTACTCTATTTGGCCATACAATTGATAACAAACATAACCAATGCCAGGCAATAGGGCCCGATCTGGTCCTGGGGAGAGCGCCCGAAGAGTGTCATTTTCCCATGGGAGTCAACATGATCAGGGTGTGTAGCATACACTCAGTGCCATTTAATACTATCAAGATTTAATATATGACAATCAATCAATCACTATACTATATTCTCTCGGTTGATAAAATGATCGACCAATCGTTACGTGCTATCGTTACTAGTGCACTGTTGTGCAACATTATGTGCTATATCGTTACATGGCCAATCCATTATCGTCTTATTGTGCTATTTTGTGTACAATTGCTATCGTTCTCTTGTTTCATTACTTTGCTCTGCATGACTTCTATTAGATTCTACGTTACAAGACATTATCACTTAAAGCATGCTATTTACATGAGATATTAAGTCCTACTGGCGTATCGCTCCCCCTGTGCTATTTGTTATATGTGTTTCAGGTAACTGGATGATGAAATTACACACACAATGGGAATGGACCGGAGTGATGAGCGACCTAGGAGTATAGCATGGAAGACTTAGTATCATAGAGTTTAGTTAGATATTTGCTTGGTTATCCTTCAAGGTAATGATGTTATCGAGCCCTAGTTTTGGCTCAGAATTAGTGGTGGTAATAGGTTAGGTGATTATCACTAAAATAAGGAGTTATTGTAATATTGTTCATTAGCTGCTCTGATTTTTGTGACTGTATGCGTAATTACGTTACCAACACTTGCTCACATTCCCTCAATTTATTCCGCTGCTAAAATGGAGGGGAGTTGACAAAATTCAGGCGAAGCCCTGTCAAACTGCCGCCTCAAGTGCGAGGAACACTTCTCTTTCCGCCTTCCACATCTGAACAGCAACAGGAGTGCTCTCAGCGGTCTCCTCTTCCTCATCCAGCTTCTGTAAGCACCTCCTTCAACAGCCACCTGCTGTGACGGATCGCCTCGGCCAAGCCCGTTAAACCGATAACGTACTTGATCCGAGTCCGCCTCCCGCGAACGGGCCGAAGCCTCGCAAGGGATACCAAACCACAGTCCGTGTAAACATAAAGGAACACACCACATTTTCATATATATTTCACAAGTTTACATAGCCAAATTTCACAAAAACTAAAAGAAGTACAAGAGCCTGGGGCATACCCCGAGGTACAACTGAAGAAAGTAAACAACTACAAAACTACACTGCTGAAGCTACTCTGCTGGAGGTGCTGACCCTGCACCGCTACGACGCGGCCCGGAACTGGACGTCGGACGAGAGACGTCCTCCTCGCTCTCACCTGTGGGGGTAGGGGTGAGCCTCTCTAGTCACTGGCTCAGTAGGGAACTCCCCCAAAACCGAGCGAAACAAACACCACGAGTACGAATAGTAAACAGCACCAACAATTAATATAACAGCTAAGCAGGTAAGTAAAGCTGTAAAAGTACTCACCGTCTGCCGACTACGAGAAACAACAGTAATAATTAAACGGCAAACCAGTACAGGTGTACAAGCTAAAGTAGAGACAGCCAACACGAGCCACGTGAACTGGTTCGCGACACCAGAAACTGACTCGGACAACTAACACAGGTCTACCTCTCAGTCTCGCAGCCACGGACGAAAGGTCCAGCTGCCGCTCCACGTAAAAAGGTCAAGCAACTGTGGAGACCAACTAAACACCACCACCTGCAGACCACACGGTCACAGGCCCATGCCTGGCACCTCCAGAGACCCTGGCCTGGGCTCGCTAGAGTGAGGCACTGAAAAGGACTAGCTGGGGTCCAGTACGTCTACTGGTGTCCGTACCCCCAACTACGAGCGCGCTACAAGTGACTAAAAACAAACACAAGTGTCACTGTCCCACTGTCGTCTTTCCCTCAGCCGGACGTACAACTCTAACACAAGAGTGAGGGTGTCCAGGTCAGACGACACAGACCTCGACGGTACAGCACAAGTACCGGGACAAAGCCCCGAGCTAACAGCCTGGCTCACAAAGAACCTGGGGCACCCAACTGGAGAGGTAACCACGGTAGGCGTCGTACTACTCGCCACGTACACAGAACCACGTGCACGTCACACACAAACCACGTGAAACCTCACGTAAACCACAAGTAACCACTGGTCCACTACACGTGAACCCAACTGACTCGCGTACACAACGCGCAGTCACCGAAGTAAACAACTAATAGCATACCTTGTATGCTAAACACGTAAACCAAGTGCACTCAGTGCACCTCATGCGTCAACACACATGCATTATCGATAATTATTGTACTTAGTCATTTCTGCTCAAATAGAAGTAGGCGGCCACATCGATTGCCGCTTACTGGGAGTCAACGGCAAGGGTCCTGGCCGTTAACCTCCTGGCTGAGGATCTTGGCGGCAAGCGATGTTGACGCCAAGTTCTCCGGCCATAAAACTGCTGCAGAAACCCTAATCCGGCCCTGCGGGTTTTCTAACTGTTCTAACTACTGAAAAACATGCAAATGCAATTCCTTTAGCATGCTAGAACCCAATACAACCCGTTATAACATGATTCGTACAGTAAACTACTCAAACCACCCATTATCCCGCTTGGTGCAACTCTATCCAAACATGGATTATCATGCTGGTTCAAGTGATTATGATGTGTTTTAATGTTTCTACGGAGCTAAACGGGTTCGTCCCCTACCTCAGAACGCGTTAGAATCTCCTGCAATCCCCCGGTTCACGCCGAGCCCTCCGCGAGCTCCCACGCGAATTGCACCACGCCGCGACGTTTCCTCGCGTAATTCAGCGATGCCGCGCGTTCTACGATCGTCCAACTACTCCTCGTACCTGTTGGAAGCTTCAGAAACTCTGGGGCGCGAAGCTGGGGCAAGAGGGAATGAGAGTGAGCTGAGAAAACAGCCCTCGGGTGAGCCTATAACCTGTGAACTGACAGGTTGGCGTCAACCCCTATGCCGCAACAAGCACCGCCAGCCTAAACGTCCACATCTACTGCCGCTAAGTTCATTAAGTAAACGTCCACAATCTGGACGCCAACAGTAAACGGCCACCCCTGGCCGCCAACTCAGACAGAACAGCAGCAGGTCCTATTCCATTTCAGGACCACCCTGCTCTGCACCTGCTCAAGCCACGCATCCACCACACATTCCACACAACCGACTCACACTGGCCTCACAACGGCCGCCACAACCACAACACACACGATCCGCATGGATCCGAAAAGCACGCGACGTTACATTACTATCATCTAAAAAGAAATTTCGACCTCGAAATTCATAACACAATTCAAAGTTAAACAACTCATACATACACACCTTTACAAGTACTATCATCTAAAAAGAAAATACACAAACTTATTCAAACAGATAGGGATACCCTTTAGCCATTTCTGCGGCTAACTCCCAGGTATCCTCACCACCCAACCTATTTCCCATCTCACTTTAACTAGCTCATTTCTTTATTCTCAGCTTCTTTATCTTTCGATCTGTGATCTGCACCGGATACTCTGGCATAGTCATGTCCGGCCTCAGGTCACCCCTTGATATCTAATTATTTGAGCTGGATCTTCAATACATTTTCTCAACATAGAGACATGGAAAATATCATGCACATCTGCAAAATCAGCTGGCAAATCCAGCCTATAAGCTGCTTCCCCAATTCTTTCAATCACCTGGAAAGGTCCCACATACCTTGGACTCAACTTTCCAGATTTGCCAAATCTCATTATACCTTTACTTGGGGAAACTCTCAGAAAAACAAAATCTCCCACCTCAAACTGAAGTGGTCTCCTCCGCACATCTGCATAACTTTTCTGCCTACTTTGAGCTGCCTGCAATTTTTCTTTAATAAGCTTCACTACTTCAGTGGTTTGCTGAATTAATTCAGGACCCACTAATTGCCTTTCTCCCACTTCATGCCAATTCAATGGGGTTCTACATGGCCTTCCATATAAAGCTTCATACGGTGCCATCCTAAGACTGGTATGATAACTATTATTGTAGGCAAACTCAACCATTCCCAAATGATGCTCCCAACTACCTCCCCAAACTAAACAACAAGCCGCAACATATCTTCAATTGTCTGAATAGTCCTTTCTGTCTGACCATCTGTCTGGGGATGATAAGCGGAGCTATATCTCAACTCAGAACCAATTACTTTCTGCAGACTTCTCCAAAAACCAGAAGTAAATCTTGGATCTCTATCAGATACAATAGTCTTCGGAATACCATGCAGTGGAACAATTCTTTCAACATAAATATTTGCCAACCTGTCCACTGTCCAAGACATACTCACTGCCACTAATCTGCACACCTTAGTCAATCTGTCAACAAACACCCATATTCCATTATGCCCTGAACTCGACCTTGGTAAACCTGCCACAAAGTCCATCGCAATATCATCCCATTTCCACTGTGGAATAGGCAACGGTTGCAATAGACCTCCAGGCTTCTGATGCTCTGCTTTAATCTGCTGACAGATAGCACATCTTGCCACAAATTCTGCTATTTCTTTCTTCATATGAGGCCACCAAAATGCTTCTTAAATCATGGTACATTTTAGTACTACCCGGATGAATAGTGTACCTAGATTTATGAGCCTCTTCCAGAACTCGCTGCTTCACCTCTCTCTCTGCAGGAACAAACAACCTGCCCCTAAGCCTGACCACACAATTATCATCAATAGAAACTCCTTCCATTTTACAATTTCAGGTAAACCTGCATCTGCTCTCTGAGCTTCAATGATCTGCCAATATAAAGATGGCTCTACTGCACTAGCAGCTAAAATTGCCCGTCGCTGACTGCTGGGCACATACAAGGAATTCTCGCTACTTCTTCATACAACTTCCATTCTTTAATCATCATCAAATTCATATATGCTTTCTGCTCAAGCATCAGCTACAACATTGGCCTTACCCGGATGGTAAGCCAAACTGAAATCATAATCTTTCAAATATTCAACCCATCTGCGCTGGCGAAGATTCAAATCTTTCTGCGAGAAGATATACTTCAAGCTTTTATGATCTGTAAAATTTCAAATCTCTCGCCATACAGATAATGCCTCCACATTTTAAAGCAAATACAACTGCTGCCAATTCTAAATCATGAGTGGGGTAATTTTCCTCTGCTGGCTTCAATTGCCTGGATGCATAGGCTATCACTTTACCATGCTGCATAAGCACTGCACCAAGACCTCTCCTCGAAGCATCAGTATACAGCACAAAACCACCACTCCCTGCCGGCAATGTCAATATAGGTGCTGATGTGAGTCTTTTCTTCAATTCCATGAAACTTCTCTGACATTCACCGGACCACACAAAAGGCACTCCCTTTCTGGTCAATCTAGTCATAGGTGCTGCAATCTTAGAAAAATCTTGAATAAAGCGCCTATAATAACCTGCCAACCCCAGAAAACTTCTAATCTCGGTTATTGTCTTAGGCACTTCCCACCTAGACACAGCTTCCACTTTACTTGGTCTACTGCTACTCCTTTGGCTGAAATAACATGACCCAAAAACTGAATTTCCTTTAACCAGAATTCACACTTACTGAATTTAGCAAACAGCTGGTTATCTCTTAACAACTGCAAGGTAAACCTCAAATGAGCTGCATGCTCCTCTTCAGATGCTGAATAAATTAGAATATCATCAATAAAGACCACAATAAATTGATCTAAATATGGATGAAAATTTCTATTCATCAGATCCATAAAACCTGCAGGAGCATTAGTCAAACCAAAAGGCATTACCACAAACTCATAGTGACCATATCTGGTTCTGAACGCTGTCTTATCTATATCCTCCTCTTTAATTCTCAACTGATGGTACCCGGACCTCAAATCAATCTTAGAAAACACTTTGCTGATTGCAACTGATCAAATAAATCATCTATCCTCGGCAACGGGTACTTATTCTTATGGTCACATCATTCAATTTCTATAATCAATGCACATCCGAAAACTTCCATCTTTCTTTTTCACAAATAAAACCGGCGCTCCCCACGGGGAATGACTCGGTCTAATAAAACCTTTCTGCAACAACTCTTCTAACTGCTTTTTCAACTCCTTAAGTTCTGCTGGTGCCATCCGATATGGGGCTTTAGAAATCGGCATGGTACCTGGCAGCAACTCAATAGAAAAGTCCACCTCTCTGTGTGGAGCTAAACCAGGCAAATCTTCCGGAAAAACATCAGCAAATTCCCTAACCACGGGAACTGCTTCCATTGGCTGACTGGCCTCTACCAAACTTACTGAGGCTAAATAAGCCACACACCCATCATTTATCAACTTTCTAGCTTTAATTGCAGAAATTAGAAACTTGGAGGTATAAAAAGGCATACCTTGATATTCAAACACTGCACCATTAGGATGACAAAATCTGATCCTTTCTTTCTGCAATCTAACATTGCTCCATACATTTCAAGCCAATCCATACCCAGAATGATATCATAATCTGACAACTGCAGGGCATACAACCGACCCGGCATCTGGTTCCCTTCAATCATAACAGGAGCTTCATCTATATAGCTCGAAGTGAGTAAGAACTCACCTGAAGGAACCTCCACCACTAACTCACAAGACTTCTCTTCTAAAGGATGAGCTATGCAATCCAGAAATTCTTCGGAAATAAAAGAATGAGAGGCACCCGAATCAAATAAGACTCTTGCTGAATATTCATAAAGAGGTAAATACCTTCTATCATATTTGACGCCTCTGCCTGGGCTCGGGTGATAGCCATAACCCGGCCTCTCCCTCGCTGCTGCGGTGCTCCTCTGCCACGACCTGCCTGTGGCTGGAACTGCTGAGGCTGCTGCTGCTGCACACCTCTGCCATACCCATACTCTCTTGCATACGGACAATTGCGGATCAAATGTCCGGCTGATTGCAATTATAACATCTATACCCTGGAGGAACAATAGGCTGCCTGGCAGTACTCTGCTGCGACTCCTCCACCTCAGGCCTACCACGGCCCTGCTGCAACTGCTGACGACCTCCCCATCCTCTTCCTTTGCCTTTAAATGCTTGCTTTATTTCTGGCCCCATTTCCCGAAACCAGATGAAGAAGGTCCTGCTGGTGCCTTGCCCTTGCTTGCACCTACTGTCTGCTGCGGTAGCCGGAAACTACCTGAACCTGATTCACCTGCCTGACGAGTCGGATAGACCTCTCCAAAGTAGCTGCCCTCTGCGCTGCCTCTTCCACTGTCTTGCACATAAGAGGTACTATCGCATCCTGCAATTCCACTCTCAAACCTCTGATAAAGTACTCAACCATCATATTATTATCTGAAACCACATATGGCGCATAACGGCTAAGTGCCATAAATCTCATCTGGTACTCTAAGACTGAAGAGTTACCTTGCTGAAGAGTTCGGAATTGCTCTCTTTTTACTTGCTGCACTTGGATCGGAAAGAATGTATCGTTAAATACATCAAGAAACTCCGGCCAAGTGATAGCTTCTTCCGTCCTGCCTGCAAAAGTGGTTTGCATCTTCAATCGCCACCATTCCAAGGCAAAACCTCTCAACTGGTAAGCAGCTAATACCACTCTATCCGCTGCCGGACACCTCATAGTCGCAAAAACTCTCTCAATTTCATGAACCCAATGCTCAGCTGTATCTGGATTCGGCCCTCCTGAATAAGTAGGTGGCTGCAATCTCAGAAACTTTTCAACCTGCAACACTGGTTCTTCTGCTAACAACACTGGTGGTGGCACAGTGCTACAAAAGGCACCTCCACTCTCGGCGGAACTGGAGCAACAGGTACAGCCTCTCCATCCCCAGGTGGCACTGCAACCGGTGGTACTGGCGCCTGCTGATCCATTCTTGCTCGAATATCCGTGAGGCTCTCCCAAATCCTTTCTATCATACGCTGGGTGCTTTCCTCCGGATCATCTCCTCCACCACCCCATCTCTCCTATCAGCCATTTCAGAAATTCTACATACACAAAACACCAGACAAAAATCAAAACCACAATGATCAAAAACCAGGGTCCCTACCAGCAGTGTAAAGACCGAAATAAGGCTATGTATCCTTTAATTCCTTATATTAACACGGACCTTGCTCTGATACCAACTGTGACGGATCGCCTCGGCCAAGCCCGTTAAACCGATAACGTACTTGATCCGAGTCCGCCTCCCGCGAACGGGCCGAAGCCTCGCAAGGGATACCAAACCACAGTCCGTGTAAACATAAAGGAACACACCACATTTTCATATATATTTCACAAGTTTACATAGCCAAATTTCACAAAAACTAAAAAGAAGTACAAGAGCCTGGGGCATACCCCGAGGTACAACTGAAGAAAGTAAACAACTACAAAACTACACTGCTGAAGCTACTCTGCTGGAGGTGCTGACCCTGCACCGCTACGACGCGGCCGGAACTGGACGTCGGACGAGAGACGTCCTCCTCGCTCTCACCTGTGGGGGTAGGGGTGAGCCTCTCTAGTCACTGGCTCAGTAGGGAACTCCCCCAAAACCGAGCGAAACAAACACCACGAGTACGAATAGTAAACAGCACCAACAATTAATATAACAGCTAAGCAGGTAAGTAAAGCTGTAAAAGTACTCACCGTCTGCCGACTACGAGAAACAACAGTAATAATTAAACGGCAAACCAGTACAGGTGTACAAGCTAAAGTAGAGACAGCCAACACGAGCCACGTGAACTGGTTCGCGACACCAGAAACTGACTCGGACAACTAACACAGGTCTACCTCTCAGTCTCGCAGCCACGGACGAAAGGTCCAGCTGCCGCTCCACGTAAAAAGGTCAAGCAACTGTGGAGACCAACTAAACACCACCACCTGCAGACCACACGGTCACAGGCCCATGCCTGGCACCTCCAGAGACCCTGGCCTGGGGCTCGCTAGAGTGAGGCACTGGAAAAGGACTAGCTGGGGTCCAGTACGTCTACTGGTGTCCGTACCCCCAACTACGAGCGCGCTACAAGTGACTAAAAACAAACACAAGTGTCACTGTCCCACTGTCGTTTCCCTCAGCCGGACGTACAACTCTAACACAAGAGTGAGGGTGTCCAGGTCAGACGACACAGACCTCGACGGTACAGCACAAGTACGGGACAAAGCCCCGAGCTAACAGCCTGGCTCACAAAGAACCTGGGGCACCCAACTGGAGAGGTAACCACGGTAGGCGTCGTACTACTCGCCACGTACACAGAACCACGTGCACGTCACACACAAACACGTGAAACCTCACGTAAACCACAAGTAACCACTGGTCCACTACACGTGAACCTAACTGACTCGCGTACACAACGCGCAGTCACCGAAGTAAACAACTAATAGCATACCTTGTATGCTAAACACGTAAACCAAGTGCACTCAGTGCACCTCATGCGTCAACACACATGCATTATCGATAATTATTGTACTTAGTCATTGCTCAAATAGAAGTAGGCGGCCACATCGATTGCCGCTTACTGGGAGTCAACGGCAAGGGTCCTGGCCGTTAACCTCCTGGCTGGATCTTGGCGGCAAGCGATGTTGACGCCAAGTTCTCCGGCCATAAACCCTGCAGAAACCCTAATCCGGCCCTGCGGGTTTCTAACTGTTCTAACTACTGAAAAACATGCAAATGCAATTCCTTTAGCATGCTAGAACCCAATACAAACCGTTATAACATGATTCGTACAGTAAACTACTCAAACCACCCATTATCCCGCTTGGTGCAACTCTATCCAAACATGGATTATCATGCTGGTTCAAGTGATTATGATGTGTTTTAATGTTTCTACGGAGCTAAACGGGTTCATCCCCTACCTCAGAACGCGTTAGAATCTCCTGCAATCCCCCGGTTCACACCGAGCCCTCCGCGAGCTCCCACGCGAATTGCACCACGCCGCGACGTTTCCTCGCGTAATTCAACGATGCCGCGCGTTCTACGATCGTCCAACTACTCCTCGGAACCTGTTAGAAGCTTCAGAAACTCTGGGGCGCAAAGCTGGGGCAAGAGGGAATGAGAGTGAGCTGAGAAAACAGCCCTCGGGTGAGCCTATAACCTGTTGAACTGACAGGTTGGCGTCAACCCCTATGCCGCCCACAAGCACCGCCAGCCTAAACGTCCACATCTACTGCCGCTAAGCTCTTATGTACGTCCACCAATCTGGACGCCTACCAGTAAACGGCCCACCCTGGCCGCCAACTCAGACAGAACAGCAGCAGGTCCTATTCATTTCAGGACCACCCTGCTCTACACCTGCTCAAGCCACGCATGCACATTACACATACCACACAACTACTCACATTGGCCTCACAACGGCCGCCACAACCACAACACACACGATCCGCATGGATCCAAAAAGCACGCGACGTTACACCTCGCCCTCACACTATGGGGAACGCCTCCTTCTCCTCTTCTTTCTTATTCCTTTGTTTTATTTCATTCATCTCCCCAAGCCCCACTGTGGCTATCTACCTCTTGTTTATTACATTTAATCCACACTCCATCAACACACACACACATGCATGCATACACACACACACACACCCTATTTTCTATGGTTTTAAAAGCCCCAAAAGTGTGTTTCTTCTCCATATCTTTCATGTTATTTCATTTATTTGAGAATTGAATACTACACGTTCTTGCTAATCTCTCTTTTATCGTGTGTTTCTTTTCAGAGTAATCATTAAGAAAGCCTTCTACCACGGCCGGTTGAGCTTATAGAAGAAGAAGCTCCACCTCCGCCCCCTCATCCCCATTTACATCCTCTTTTGTACTCATCAGCACCTTCCCGTGGGTTCTCCACATTCCCTCCCCACAGGAGGTATTTTATTTCCATCTTTTTTATGATCTATCATCTTGTACTGAGCATCACACCCCTATTTGTACTCTATATTCTCCGCCTCGTGCCCCTCGTGGCACATCATTATGTTCCCGCCGCTCTCATCTCTATGCCCCATATGGCGCACCCCATTGTTTTCATCCTCTACGCCATGCCCCTCGTGGCACACCTCCTTCTTGTGCCCCACGCAGCACCTCTCCCCCTGTGCCCCACGCGGCACATCTCCATCCTATGCCCCAAGTGGCACATCCTCCTTTTCATCCCCTCACAGCCTATTTTTACCTTTCTCTCCTCCAGACCATCCGAATTCTTTTCTTTTTACCGGGCATTGTGCCCCTCTTCTTTTGCTCCCTCTGATTCCCTCGGAGTCTCCAAATTCTTCCCATCCTTCTCACCTTTCCATATTCGATCAGGGCATCCACCCTTTCTCCCACTGTTTTGGGGTTTTAATCCCCACGTATCTTTTTAATTTTCATGTAATTTTGTATCTTCTCATAGTTCTCTGAGTCTCACCCCAATGTAGGGCATCGTCCTCTTTTACTGTAGTACCCACCGGAAAATCCATTAATTAAAAATTATGGATAAATCAAAATTTTATCAATTAATAAATTCAACCAGTTAAAAAGGTACGCATTATTATCACATTCGCATAAACTCATATAAAAATTTCGTAAAAATAATAGTTATACTTTAAATAATGTTCTTTAATGACCCAACATGAATTTGGCATAGAAAAATCATTTGGACTTAGTTTAAGAAATTATGCGACTTATTAGAGTAAATAAGGAATAAGTCGAAGAACCCATTATTTTATGGGCCAAAGTAGACTATAATTAAAATAAACATGGGGTAGACTTTAAATAATGTGGAATGATAGCCCATTATGATATTTGGACCAATGAACAAATCTTGGCCCATGAATAAATTCTCTAATAAAAGGATAATTAAAAATCCAATAAGTAAAGTAAGAACGTGGGATGTACAATTAGACTCATTTGAGATATTGGGCCAAGAGTAAGAGCCTAAATGAGAAATATTATAAATATTGGTATGAATAATATTTAATCAATTTAAAAATATGAAATTACTTGAATAAGTGTGATAAATAGATTTACATAAGAATAAAGGGTGAATAATTAGAATTAAATCAATACCCATTAAGTTAAATTAGTAATGGGTTTTGTTAATAGACCTAACATGGATTGTTGGGTCCAATAGGAAGAGTCCATCATGAGATGGGAGTTAATTAAGTGAAATTCGGATTAATATAGTAATAATTAGAAAAAGGGATGAGATAAATACTAAATGACATATATAAATCCCTAAAAAGAGTCCTAAACTTATCCTAACTTATTACCCATGAAATTAGATCTCTCCCCAAGCCAATTAGTGGATAAATGCTAAATAGGGGAGATAAATGTGGAAATTCGGAGTTAATTAATAAATAAATTAAATAAGGGTAAGATAAATACTAAAAATGGTTATAAATGTCCTAAAAGGAGTCATAACCTTAGCCAAACCTTTTACCCACAAAATTAGCCTCTCATCTATCATATTAGGTGGGATAAGGCAAGAAATTGGGTGATAAATGTAGAAAATTAGGAGTTTGAAGGGAAGAGGAGTTTTAAGGAAGGAGGACTCTTACACAACCTAATAGACCTCTAATTTGTGTCTACAAGCCCCATTTTCGTTGATGGAGCTTGGAGCACAAGGAAAGGTGGCTAAGGACGAGGAGCAAGGAGAAGAAGGAGATTTGGAGCAAGAAGAACTTGAAATTCGCCATCCCCAACCCTAGGATTTTTACAGTGTCAAAAGGTAGGCAATCTCTCTCTCATAAAAAATTGTGTAAAACTTATCCTAGGTAGCCTTCATATACCTCTTCAAAATCCCTATGGTTTTGTTGTATTCTGCTCATCCATTTGGGTGAATTTAATCATGATCCCTGCTGTCACCATGAACCTGAAATCTTATGTTTTCTCTAATTCCCAACATTTACTTGTTCCATGCTATTAGAAAATTCTCATTGATACTACAATGCATTAGCTTTCAAACGCCCCTGGTTTTGTTCTATTTTGATCTCCCATGAGGGAGAATTAATTCTTTGAATCCTTGTCAGATACATGCACCCGACCCTTTCATAGTTGCTTGTGAACCTCATTATACTTGACTTCATATCATGATAAAATTTTCATAAATACTAAATCTTGTTAACTTTCGAACGCCCTTAGTTTTGAAATTTTTCATCAAGTATTTATCTCTAATTAATTCATTGAACCCTAACTGCGCCTGTTTAGGTCACCGAAAAGTAACCCGATCAAGCATGCCTAAACCTGTCTATTTTCAAATTAATTATGCATGTTGATATGTCTATGTGTCAACCTTCGTTTAAAACTAGTTTCGTGGTTTTTGGATTATCGTGTAATTTTATATTGAATTTACAAATGACCTGTATCAACAGAAAACGCCCTGGAAAAAGGGAAAAAGGGCCGGACTCTCCTGATATTGCGACGGCGCGACCCGCCGCAATATCAGCCGGGTCGCGCCCCGCTGGCATGTCACGTTAAGAATGCGGAGGCCTAAGTCTTCGCGTTCCCACCCCTGAACCGGGCCTAGGGCCAGTTCCCTTGTCGCGCCCAGCCGCCCTATCCCGACCTGGAGTCGCGACGGGTACCCCCGTCACGTTAACAGAAAATAGTAAGAACCTGAAATTGCTTATATACCCTTGCTCTACTTGCTAATTAGCCATTGTTTAGCCTTAATTAAACATTTTTATTCATAATTTGATCTGAATAAATATTAATTACAATAAATTGCATGAATTTAATTAATTTAAAAGCTTGTGCACAATCCATCATGCTCTTTTGATTTCATACACTTGCACACACTTAACCATCATGTTGCCATTAAACCTTAGTAAATTACTCAATAATATATCTGGTAATTAAGTGAAACTAATTACCTAATTTCTATTATTTAATGACACATGTCTTCGTTTTATTCGCGTTCTTTGTACACCGTTATCGCGTCCCTCTGCCTTCGAGCACTCGAGGCAAGACGGACAACGTTTCGTTACACACTTTCTCTTGACTTGGACCACCTCTCCATCGGGAATACTCTCGACTGGGCCAGGGACTCCTTGTCAAGGCCTCCGTAAGTCTTCTTGGCTTTGGCGCACGTCCTTAGCCGACGAGCTAGTTGTACTTTAAATCCCGCTACACTTTTAAGGGTCAATATGATCCAAAATGGCCTTAGTGGATTCTCTCTTATCTTGTGATCACGCTGGACCATCTAGCCTGTGTTCGTAGCATGGCTAATGGGCAGGTGTGACTTCTACTAGACTGCCGGTACCCGACCTGGTGCTGTGCAACCGTTATTATCGTGGTTTAACATTATTTTATGATTATACCCCTATCTCATCTATTATCCTTGTACTCTCATCTATTCACGTTCACTCTACTATCTCGTCTATTCATCTAGTACTCTCTTGAGACTCTTGAGCTGTTGTGGTTCCTATTACTTGTACGATACATGACTGTCTAGCGCCATAATATGGGTCCGGTGACCCTACTAATTCGAATGCATAATTGTGCAAGGCACGGAGAGTGTCCGAGGGGCTCCAATCTAGTCCTGGGGGCAGAGAGCCACCCGAAAATACCTGCAGGGGCTATTGACGGTGTTCTGCATTGCACCGGTTCTGATTGACTATACTAACTTGGCTAGACATCTAATTGTTTGACTATTAGTCTGAGGAGTTCAGACATATTGTACTATCGTGAAACGGCTACTGTCCCAAAGTGACTATTGTCACTTGACTAGTGCACCGTGGTGCAACCATACATGTTATCTCTTTACACGCTATCTCTTTACATGAAATCTTGTTACATGCTATCTTGATATACAAGCTATCTCGTTACACGCCACCTTGATACAAGTATTCTATTACATGTCATTTTGATACACGCTATCTTGTTATACACTATCTTGTTACACGCTATCTCGTTATGTTGTCATCCTAATTTTTCAATACTCTTGAGAAATGTATTATCGTTCACTTGTTATCTGGTACTATTACTCTCTTGACTATACATGATCGTTCTCTCTAGTTAACCTGCATTATAAGATATTAATCACTTAAAGCAAGCTTGTTTACATGAGATATTAAGTCCTACTGAGCGTTATCGCTCACCCTTCGTTATTTGTTATTGTGTTTTTAGGTAAGTCAAGTGACGACCTTACATACATCAACGGGATTGGACTGGAGTGATGAGCGTCCTAGAGTCATAGCGATGGATTGTCCCCAGTACCCTAGAGTTAGTTTAGATAGTTGCTTAGTTATCATTTCCAAATGTAATAAAGTCATTGAGCCCTATGTTTTAGCTCTGAATTAGTAGTTGTAATAGTTTAGATGAATTATCAATAAAATGATGAGTTTTATTGCAATTATTATTCATTAGTTGCTCTGACGTTTGCGAATATATGCGCAATTTACGTTACCATACATGTTGTTCATGCCTCCCCGATTTATTCCACTGCTAAATTGGGGGGGCATGACAGTTGGTATCAGAGCCTAGGATGTCCTTAATAAGATATTTTAAGTCTAGGATGTTCTAGGTGAATTGCCCTAACACGTGTCTAAGTCAACCACCATACCTATGTGAGAATTGGTAGAACCATGGTTAAGATCTAAATACATTATAAATATATATGTATCAACTTAGTAATACTCTTGCACCCAAAAAAAAGAAAAAAGAAATAAAGTTAATGCTATTGCTCGCAGGAGATTAGTGGAGATGATGGAATGAAATATTCTGTGTAAATTGGTAGTCGTATCATATCATATGAATTTGGGGACCAAATTCTATTTAGTGGGGGAGGATGTAGTACCCCGGAAAATCCATTAATTAAAAATTATGGATAAATCGAAATTTTATCAATTAATAAATTCAACCAGTTAAAAAGGTACGCATTATTATCACATGAGTATAAACCCATATAAAAATTTCGTAAAAATAATAGTTATACTTTAAATAATGTTCTTTAATGACCCATCATGAAATTTGGGCATAGAAAAATCATTTGGACTTAGTTTAAGAAATATGCGACTTATTAGCGTAAATAAGGAATAAGTCGAAGAACCCATTATTTTATGGGCCAAAGTAGACTATAATTAAAATAAACATGTGGGTAGACTTTAAAATAATGTGGAATGATAGCCCATTATGATATTTGGATCAATGGACAAATCTTGGCCCATGAATAAATTCTCTAATAAAGGGATAATTAAAAATCCAATAAGTAAAGTAAGAACGTGGGATGTACAATTAGACTCATTTGAGATATTGGGCTAAGAGTAAGAGCCTAAATGAGAAATATTAGAAATATTGGCATGAATAATATTTAATCAATTTAAAAATATGAAATTACTTGAATAAGTGTGATAAATAGATTTACATAAGAATAATGGGTGAATAATTAGAATTAAATCAATACCCATTAAGTTAAATTAGTAATGGGTTTTGTTAATAGACTTAACATGGATTGTTGGGTCCAAATAGGAAGAGCCCATCATGAGATGGGAGTTAATTAAGTGAAATTCGGATTAAATATAGTAATAATTAGAAAAAGATATTAGATAAATACTAAATGACATATATAAATCCCTAAAAGAGTCATAAACTTATCCTAACTTATTACCCACGAAATTAGATCTCTCCCCAAGCCAATTAGTAGATAAATGCTAGAATAGCGGGAGATAAATGTGGAAATTCGGAGTTAATTAATAATAAATTAAATAAGGGTAAGATAAATACTAAAAATTGTTATAAATATCCTAAAAAGAGTCCTAACCTTACCCAAACCTTTTACCCATGAAATTAGCCTCTCATCTATCATATTAGGTGGGATAAGGCAAGAAATTGGGTGATAAATGTGGAAAATTAAGAGTTTGAAGGGAAAGAGGAGTTTTAAGGAAGGAGGACTCTTACACATCCTAATAGACCTCTAATTTGTGTCTACCAAGCCCCATTTTCGTTGATGGAGCTTTGAAGCACAAGGAAAGGTGGCTAAGGATGAGGAGCAAGGAGAAGAAGAAGATTTGGAGCAAGAAGAACTGGAAATTCGCCATCCCCAAATCCTAGGATCTTTACAATGTCAAAAGGTAGGCAATCTCTCAAGAACAAATCGTGTAAAAATAATCCTAGGTATCCTTCAGATACCTCTTCAAAAGCCCTATGGTTTCGTTGTATTCTGCTCATCCATTTGGGTGAATTTAATTCATGAATCCCTGCTGTCACCATAAACCCAAATTGTATGTTTTCTCTAATTCCCAACAGGTACTTGTTCCTATGCCATTAGAAAATTCTCATTGATACTACATTGCATTAGCTTTCAAACGCCCCTAGTTTTGCTCTATTTCAATCTACCATGAGGGAGAATTAATTCTTTGAATCCCTATCAGATACATTCACCTAACCCTTCATGTTTGTTTGTGAACTCGTTTATACTTGACTTCATATCATGAGAAAATTTTCATACATACTAAATCTTGTTAGCTTTCGAACACCCTTAGTTTTGAAATTTTTCATCAAGTATTCATCTCTAATTAATTCGTTGAACCTAACTGCGCCTGTTTAGGTCACTGAAATGTAACTCGTTCAAAGCATGCCTAACCATGTCTATTTTCAAATTAATTATGCATGTTGATATATCTATGTGTCAACCTTCGTTTAAAACTGGTTTTGTGGTTTTGGATCATCGTGCAATTTTATATTGAATTTATAAGTGACCTATATCAAATAGAAAATGCCCTGGAAAAAGGGAAAAAGGGTCGGACTATCCTGATATCGCGACGGTGTGACCCGCCGCGATATCAGTCGGGTCGCGCTCCGCTGGCACGTCATGTTAAGAATGCGGTGGCCTAATCCGTCGCGTTCCCACCCCTGTACCGGGCGTGGGGCCGGTTCGCTTGTCGCGCCCAGCCGCCCTGTCGCGACCTAGAGTCGCGACGAATACCCCCGTCGCGTTAACAGAAAAACAGTCAAAACCCAAAATTGCTTATATACCCTTGCTCTACTTACTAATTAGCCATTGTTTAGCCTTAATTAAACATTGTTATTCATAATTGATCTGAATAAATATTAATATACAATAAATTGCATGAATCTAATTAATTTAAAAGCTTGTGCACAATCCATCATGCTCTTTTGATTTCATACACTTGCACACACTTAACCATCATGTTACCATTAAACCTTAGTAAATTACTCAATAATATATCTGGTAATTAAGTAAAACTAATTACCTAATTTCTCTATTATTTAAATGACACATGTCTTCATTTTATTCGCGTGATTTGTACACCGTTATCGCGTCCCTCTGCCTTCGAACACTCGAGGCAAGACGGACAACGTTTCATTACACACTTTCTCTTGACTTGGACCACCTCTCCATCGGGAATACTCTCGACTGGGCCAGGGACTCCTTGTCAAGGCCTCCGTAAGTCTTCTTGACTTTGGCACACGTCCTTAGCCGACTAGCTGGTTGTACCTTTAAATCATGCTACACTTTTAGGGTGGTCAATATGATCCAAAATGGCCTTAGTGGATTCTCTCTTATCTTGTGATCATGCTGGACCATCTAGCCTGTGTTCGTAGCATGGCTAATAGGCAGGTATGACTTCTACCAGACTGTCGTACCCGACCTGGTGCTGTGCAACCGTTACTATCGTGGTTTATCGTTGTTTTATGATTATACCCCTATCTCATCTATTGTCCTTATACTCTCATCTATTCACGTTCACTCTACTATCTAGTCTATTCATCTAGTACTCTCTTGAGACTCTTGAGCTATTATGGCTCATATTACTTGTACAATACATGACTGTCTAGCGCCATAATATGGGTCCGGTGACCCTACTAACTCGAATGCATAATTGTGCAGGGCACGGAGAGTGTCCGAGGAGCTCTAATCTAGTCCTGAGGGCAGAGAGCCACCCTAAAATACCTGCAGAGGCTATTGACGGTGTTCTGCATTGCACCGGTTCTGATTGACTATACTAACTTGGCTAGACATCTAATTGTTTGACTATTAGTCTGAGGAGTTCAGACATACTGTACTATCGTGAAACGGCTACTGTCCCAAAGTGACTATTGTCGTACTTGACTAGTGCACTGTGGTGCAACCATACATGTTATCTCTTTACACGCTATCTCTTTACATGAAATCTCGTTACATGCTATCTTGATATACAAGCTATCTCGTTACACGCCACCTTGATACAAGCTATCCTATTACATGTCATTTTGATACACGCCATCTTGTTATACACTATCTTGTTATACGCTATCTCGTTATGTTGTCATCCTAATTTTTCAATACTCTTGAGAAATGTATTATCGTTCACTTGTTATCTGGTACTATTACTCTCTTGACTATACATGATCGTTCTCTCTAGTTAACATGCGTTATAAGACATTAATCACTTAAAGCATACTTTTTTACATGAGATATTAAGTACTACTGAGCGTTATCGCTCACCCTTCGTTATTTGTTATTGTGTTTTGAGGTAAGTCAAGTGACGACCTTACATACATCAACAGGATTGGACTGGAGTGATGAGCGTCCTAGAGTCATAGCGATGGATTGTCCCCAGTACCCTAGAGTTAGTTTAGATAGTTGCTTAGTTATCATTTCCAAATGTAATAAAGTCATTGAGCCCTATGTTTTGGCTCTACATTAGTGGTTGTAATAGTTTAGATGAATTATCAATAAAATGATGAGTTTTATTGCAATTATTATTCATTAGTTGCTCTGATATTTGCGAATGTATGCGCAATTTACGTTACCATACATGTTGTTCATGCCTCCCCGATTTATTCCGCTGCTAAATTGGCGGGGCATGACAGTTCAGAGCCTAGGATGTCCTTAATAAGATATTTTAAGTCTAGGATGTTCTAGGTGAATTGCCCTGACACGTGTCTAAGTCAACCACCACACCTATGTGAGAATTGGGTAGAACCATGGTTAAGATCTAAATACATTATAAATATATATGTATCAACTTAGTAATACTCTTGCACCCCAAAATAAAATAAAAAAAGAATTAAAGTTAATGCTATTGCTCGCAGGAGATTAGTGGAGATGACGGAATGAAATATTTCGAGTAAATTGGTAGTCGTATCATATCATATGAATTTGGGGACCAAATTATATTTAAGTGGGGGAAGATGTAGTATCCCGAAAATCCATTAATTAAAAATTATAGATAAATCGAAATTTTATCAATTAATAAATTCAACTAGTTAAAAAGATACGCATTATTATCACATGCGTATAAACCCATATAAAATTTTGTAAAAATAATAGTTATACTTTAAATAATGTTCTTTAATTACCCATCATGAAATTTGTTCATAGAAAATCATTTGGACTTAGTTTAAGAAATTATGCGACTTATTAGCGTAAATAAGGAATAAGTCGAAGAACCCATTATTTTATGGGCCAAAGTAGACTATAAATTAAAATAAACATGTGGTAGACTTTAAATAATGTGGAATGATAGCCCATTATGATATTTGGACCAATGGAAAAATCTTGGCCCATGAATAAATTCTCTAATAAAAGGATAATTAAAAATCCAATAAGTAAAGTAAGAACGTGGGATGTACAATTAGACTCATTTGAGATATTGGGCCAAGAGTAAGAGCCTAAATGAGGAATATTAGAAATATTGGCATGAATAATATTTAATCAATTTAAAAATAAAAAATTACTTGAATAAGTGTGATAAATAGATTTACATAAGAATAAAGGGTGAATAATTAGAATTAATCAATATCCATTAAGTTAAATTAGTAATGGGTTTTGTTAATAGACCTAATATGGATTGTTGGGCCCAAATAAGATGTAATACCCCATATAAGAATATGTTAAATGGACTAAATCAGCAGACTACTAACAACCCGGACTAGTCATTTTCAGAGCTCGAGATGGAAAAGAACTCTGAAGTTAAGCGTGCTCAGTGGGGAGTAGTCCCAGGATGGGTGACCTTCCTGGGAAGTCTACAAACTGGCACGGTTGTTGGGCCAGTTTGCTGGTTGGGTCGTCACAAATGGTATCAAAGTGCTACATAGTGGGAGCCACCTCTTCAACCTGTGGGGGCCACCTCTAGAATCCTGCCTGCCTGGGGTTTGATTGTGTGCTATGTGTGAGCAGCGACGAGGACGTCACTTATATAAGAGGGGTAGATTGTAATACCCCATATAAGAATATGTTAAATGGACTAAATTAGCAGACTACCAACAACTAAGACTAGTCATTTTCAGAGCTCGAGATGGAAAAGAACTCTGAAGTTAAGCGTGCTCAGTTGGGAGTAGTCCCAGGATGGGTGACCTTCCTGGGAAGTCTACCAATTAGTACGGTTGTTGGGCCAGTTTGCTGGTTAGGTCGTCACATAGGAGAGCCCATCATGAGATGGGGGAGATAAATGTGGAAATTCGGAGTTAATTAATAAATAAATTAATAAGGGTAAGATAAATACTAAAAAGGGTTATAAATATCCTAAAAAGAGTCATAACCTTACCTAAACCTTTTACCCATGAAATTAGCCTCTCATCTATCATATTAGGTGGGATAAGGCAAGAAATTGGGTGATAAATGTGGAAAATTAAGAGTTTGAAGGGAAAGAGGAGTTTTAAGGAAGGAGGACTCTTACACAACCTAATAGACCTCTAATTTGTGTCTACCAAGTCCCATTTTCATTGATGGAGCTTTGGAGCACAAGGAAAGGTGGCTAAGGACGAGGAGTAAGGAGAAGAAGGAGATTTGGAGCAAGAAGAACTTGGAAATTCGCCATTCCCAAACCCTAGGATCTTTACAGTGTCAAAAGGTAGGCAATCTCTCAAGAAAAAATGTGTAAAAATTATCCTAGGTAGCCTTCATATACCTCTTGAAAAGCCCTATGATTTCGTTGTATTCTGCTCATCCATTTGGTTGAATTTAATTCATGAAACCCTGCTATCACCATGAATCCGAAATCCTATATTTTCTCTAATTCCCAACATGTATTTGTTCCCATGCCATTAAAAAATTCTCATTGATACTGCATTGCATTAGCTTTCAAACGCTCCTAGTTTCGCTCTACTTTGATCTCCCATGAGGGATAATTAATTCTTTGAATCCCTGTCAGATATATGCACCTGACCTTTCATGTTTGCTTGTGAACCTCGTTTATACTTGACTTCATATCATGAGAACATTTTAATAAATACTACATCTTAGTAGCCTTCGAACGGCCTTGGTTTCAAAAATTTTCATGAAGTATTCATCTCTAATTAATTCGTTGAACCCTGACTGCACCTGTTTAGGTCACCGAAAAGTAACCCGATCAAATCATGCCTAAACCTTGTCTATTTTAAAATTAATTAAGCATGTTGATATATCTATGTGTCAACCTTCGTTTAAAACTAGTTTTGTGGTTTTTGGATGATCGTGCAATTTTATATTGAATTTACAACTCACCTGTATCAAATAGAAAACGCCCTGGAAAAAGGGAAAAGGGCCAGACTGTCCTGATATCGCGACGGCGCGACCCGCCGCGATATCAGCCGGGTCGCGCCCCGCTGGCACGTCGCGTTAAGAGCACAGCGGCCTAAGCTGTTGCATTCCCACCCCTGAACCGGGCCTGGGGCCGGTCGCTTGTCGCGCCCAGCCGCCCTGACGCGACCTGGAGTCGTGACGGGTACCCCCATCGCGTTAACAGAAAAATAGTCAGAACCTAAATTACTTATATACCCTTGCTCTACTTGCTAATTAGCCATTGTTTAGCCTTAATTAAACATTGTTATTCGTTATTTGTTCTGAATAAATATTAATATACAATAAATTGCATGAATCTAATTAATTTAAAAGCTTGTGCACAATCCATCATGCTCTTTTGATTTCATACACTTGCACACACTTAACCATCATGTTGCCATTAAACCTTAGTAAATTAATCAATAATATATCTGATAATTAAGTGAAACTAATTACATAATTTATCTATTATTTAAATGACACATGTCTTCGTTTTATTCGCGTTCTTTGTACACCGTTATCGCGTCCCTCTGCCTTCGAGCACTCGAGATAAGACGGACAACGTTTCGTTACACACTTTCTCTTGACTTGGACCACCTCTCCATCAGGAATACTCTCGACTGGGCCAGGGACTCCTCGTCAAGGCCTCCGTAAGTCTTCTTGGCTTTGGCGCACGTCCGTAGCCGATGAGCTGGTTGTACCTTTAAATCCCGCTACACTTTTAGGGGTCAATTTGATTCAAAATGGCCTTAGTGGATTCTCTCTTATCTTGTGATCACGCTGGACCATCTAGCCTGTGTTCGTAGCACGGCTAATGGGCAGGTGTGACTTCTACCAGACTGTCGGTACCCGACCTGGTGCTGTGCAACCGTTAGTATCGTGGTTTATCGTTGTTTTATGATTATACCCCTATCTCATCTACTATCCTTGTACTCTCATCTATTCACGTTCACTCTACTATCTCGTCTATTCATCTAGTACTCTCTTGAGACTCTTGAGCTGTTGTGGTTCCTATTACTTTTGATACATGCTATCTTGTTATATACTATCTTATTACACGCTATCTCGTTATGTTGTCATCCTAATTTTTCAATACTCTTGAGAAATATATTATCGTTCACTTGTTATCTGGTACTATTACTCTCTTGACTGTACATGATCGTTCTCTCTAGTTAACCTGCGTTATAAGACATTAATCACTTAAAGCATGCTTGTTTACATGAGATATTAAGTCCTACTGAGCGTTATCGCTCACCCTTCATTATTTGTTATTGTGTTTTCAGGTAAGTCAAGTGACGACCTTACATACATCAACGGGATTGGACTGGAGTGATGAGCGTCCTAGAGTCATAGCGATGGATTGTCCCCAGTACCCTAGAGTTAGTTTAGATAGTTGCTTAGTTATCATTTCCAAATGTAATAAAGTCATTGAGCTCTATGTTTTGGCTCTGAATTAGTGGTTGTAATGGTTTAGATGAATTATCAATAAAATGATGAGTTTTATTGCCATTATTATTCATTAGTTGCTCTCATGTTTGCGAATGTATGCGCAATTTACGTTACCATACATGTTGTTCATGCCTCCCCGATTTATTCCGCTGCTAAATTGGCGGGGCATGAAATTTACCCTCTAAATTCTTATTTTTAAAGCTATTATATTGCTTATCAGTGTCAAAAATCCATAAAAATATGAATATTCAATATTGTCATGCTACCTCAACACTCCCGTTATGAGAGCTCTGCGCCAGGAGTTCAAAGTTCCCTCCCTTTTCATTTCATTTAGGTTTGCCCTCGGCATGGGCACTTTACACACACTCCACGGCTCCCTACGCCGATTGCTTTGGAAGACACCGTCACTATCATGGCCATGCCTGAGGGTACGAAAGTCTATTTCTTTTGTCATTCAGTCGAAATATGGGAAGTAGAGGTAGTATGGGTAAGACAACTAACCTGAAGTACTCCCTGATGAAAGGACGTCTCAAAAAGGGCAATCCATCAAATAACCAATGAACATCAAAGTCCAATGCATGTCAAGAGCGACAAAGTCCCTGCAGGTTTCAAAATGAACCTAGTTGTATGCATGCAAATCAAAATAATAAAAAAAAATCAATCAATATAATAGGGCATGGCAAAGAGCGGCAAAGTCCCCGCGGCATTCAAAAATGAACCCGGTCGTACGCATGTCCCTACAAATAAATGGTCCATCAATCAATTCAAAAGCCCTAATATTTAATGAGACTGAATCTTATGATGGTTGTGCCACGGAAGGAAGTCAGCTCAACTCTTCAAAACTCATATTAAGCTTATCTCCAAATTTTCTTCCCTTCTCCCTATCAGACTATGTCGCCTTTTCAGGTATGGCTCTGATAGTGACACAGTTAACCATAAGCAGTCAGCCATTGGGCACCACTTCAAACGCACGCCTTACTTTGGGCATCTCTTTAATGAAAGGGGAGGTAATGAGGACCCTTCTCCAGTCAGTTGTCATAACCTTAGTGCTGCCATGCCATGACAATGTTTTCAAAACAAAAAAAAAAGATTAATATTTTCAAAATTTTCATAAAAATTCAAAAAATTTCAAAATCTCATAAAATAGAATATTTTTAAAATCTCCATAAAAATTTGAATGTCTCCAAAAAAATCCAAAAAAAAATCTTGTTGGTATTGCACAGGACAAGCACATTGTGCCTAATCTTCATGTCAGATCATACCAATCAAATCATTGACTCATCCTGCCATCGAACTCCAATCTCTCCATTTGGCCAATACACTTATCCTCATGGTTTAAACAAACAATTGAATGAGCTATGAATGCTATTGACTATTTTATCCATGCTCCATACTATTGAATGTTATTTATTCCATGATATTATTATTTCCTAGCTAATGAATTTTGAGTGCAAGTTTGAGTTACCTCATCTCGCACTACCACAAGTAACCAAGCTGCAATTACTACCCTTATCATCCTTATCCGCATTTCCTATATGCTATTACCCTTAGAGCATATCAAGGACATTGTGGCTCTGAGGAATATGGGATTTGAGTTCCCCTTATCAAAAACAATGATTATTCTAGAGGATCCTTAGTTGCACGGACAGGCCGTTACGCTTTGCAAATGAGGACGATGTACCCACGCTTGGAAAATCTGGTGTCCTGACTCAACTCAGCATCGTAACAATATTATCCTTGATTATTTTCTATCCATTTTACTCTTATTTTTCCCTTTAGCCCAGCATACTTGCATTTTGAAATCATTGTGGAAAACCACTCTCCAAATGCAACTTTAGAGCCATTATCACTTCAACTCCAAGTAAACTTGAGATATTCCACTCTCGGTCAAGTACCCAACTCCCTTTGTTACCGCCTCCAGGCTAATTTCCTTGAACTCCCTTGTTTGGATTTATCCCACTACATTTTGTCTTTATCTCCTATAGATCCACATTGACAATGGCACGTCCACAAGCTGGTAAACACCCCCCCCCCCATTGGTGTAACCTAGAGATTGTGTGCTTAGGTACTTCCCCTACGCTGGAAGTTGATCTCTCCTTCGTGCCGATGTGGCACATCTCCTTCGTGTACCGCATACACACCTCCCTTTGTGCCCTCGTGCACACCCCTTTTCTTCCATCCAAACTCTGTGTCTTCTTGGTCTTCTTCTCCGGAGGTGTCACCACGTTGCACGCATGTCTATTTTTCACATTGGCGTCTACTTATCAATTCTCTCCACTCCACTACACTACGCTTCATTTCTTTTCATTCCATTACACTCCATTTCACTCCACTTCGTGTCTCTCCACTTCGCTCCCTTGCAAAGCAGACGACAAGGCGTGGTAGCTATAGACATGCTAAAAATGACACCATCGCGGACAAATTTTGAATTATGCTATAATACCACAAATGGCTCCCTTTTGCCTTATGAGAGTAATTTCCCCCCATTTTTTATGATCTCCTCCCATTCGGGGTGCTTCCCCATCAATTCATAGGTTGTTGAACATGACGGACATAGTGGTCGCGATTCAAGACCATGATCTGTGACGGCTCAAGCGAACGCCATTATATCTCAAATGCACGGTAGCTTACTCTGTCGTGATTTATATTCTGATCCAATGAGGATTCTGACTCTTATTCGCATTTGGCTGTGTTTGCTATTTTCAATTCCATATTTTAACCTTGCTCTTTGGCAATTTTTGTTAATGATTTTTGGAAACATTTTTTATTCGCGACTGATTAGCGCATCGCGATTAAGTATCACACTCCAACTTCCACTGAACTCTAACTTTTTTTGGGTGAAGCGTCGTTGGGAAAGTTCAATATGCGACGGGTCATATCGTTGCGATTCAGTATTGCCTTCTTTTGATACGTGACCGATCAGGCTGTCGTGATTCTGAACATAATCTATTATATGGCAACCTTCCATAAATCATTTTTGGAAATAGATATCCGCGTCGGGTCATCCAGTCGCAATTATAAGAAGATTCTGTCAAAATCCAAATCGGATTGAAATCTCTTTATTGGCATCCACCCAGGTTGTTGCGATTCAACTTTAAATGCGACCATTGTGTCCGTCGCGATTTACAAACCTTGTTGTCTCGGGCTCTACCCTCCTCCTATAAATATAGCCCATGCCTTATCGTCCCAAGGTTGGAGACCCCTCAGAGTACTTCGAGTCTAGTGAGTTGTGAGAAAGCCAATTCAAGGCGAAGCCCTGCTGGACTGCCGCCTCAAGCGCGTCAACGTCGTCTCTTCTCTTCTCCACATCTGAACCAGCAATAGGAGCAGCTCTTCAGCGTCTCCTCTTCCTCCATCCAAGCTTCTGTAAGCACCTCCTTCAGCAGCCACCGACTCCCTCAACACTATAGGGAAACACCTCCCTCTCCTCATCTTTTGTTTATTTCTTTGTTTATTCATATCATCTCCTACAAGCCCCAACGTGGCTATCTACCTCTTGTTTATTTTCATTTAATCAACACTCCATCAACACACACACACATGCATGCATACACACACACACACCTATTTTCTAGGGGTTTAAAAGCCACCAAAAGGTGTGTTCTTCTCCATGTCTTTCATGTTATTTCATTTATTTTAGAATTGAATACTACACGTTCTTGGTTAATCCTCTCTTTTATTGTGTGTTTCTTTTCAGGGTAATCATCAAGAAAGAGCCTTCTACCATGGCCGGCCATGCTCGTAGAAGAAGAAGCAAACCCGCTTTCTCCCACGCAATCTCCCCACTCTAAAGGTATTCCGCGATCACTCCCTTTTATTTTTATTTATTTTATACTCTACACCCACGTGAGTCTAGCGATCACGAACACATCAAGGAGTTGTGCTCCATCTTCCTTTTTCCCCTTCTTCTATTATTTCCTCATTATTTTCTTTGTAGCACTCCATAGTTTGAAGAACGAAAAAGCGGTGTCTATAGTGATGAGTTGATCCCTCATGTGTGTCGACACACACACACACATGTTGGACACACACATACATGTGTCGACAGACACCATCCAAGTGTCAACACCTTCACACATTTCTCTGAGTCAAATCCTCTCGATTGTTGAGTAATAAGGTAATCAATTGGTGACTAACAACATGGCAATCGATTGGCATAAGAAGGCAATCGATTGGTGTGGCTATCGATTGGCGACTGAGGCCATCGACTAATGACTAATGCCATCGATTGGTAAAGGAAATACCAATTGGCGAAGGGAATATACCAATTGGTTCTAGAAACATTGATGGTCATTAAAACCATCGATTGGTGACTGAGGCCATCTATTGGTGAAGGAAACACCGATTGGTGAAGGGAATGGTCCCAAAACCATTCGATTGGTGTTATGGACATCGATTGCTAACCAACCCTAATGGGCCTTTCGATTGGTGACCATTCTAGCGATTGGCCTTCTATCCTTTTGATTGAGCTTGTAAATGGGGATCGATTGGTGACTAAGGGTTCCGATTGCTGAACAAGGTATCTAGCAGTCTTTCTATTTAGTGTGTACTCACACTAATTGTTGAACAAGGGCCTAGAAATCATCTGTTTAGTGTTACAAATGAACTGATTATGGGACAAGGGCTTAATAAGATCTCAATTCGATTACCAACCAATTATTCCTCATGAGTTATTGGCCTATGTTAGTGGGTTCTCCATTCATCTAATTCTTAGGAATTCTGCTCATTTGACCTCCATGGTTTGGCCAAAAATCCTAAGTTCTCATTCCCCTTCATAAATTTCCCACTCATTACATGCTCTCTTTCATTGGTAGATCCTTTGCTCAAAGAAAATCTTAATAGAATCCATTTACCTAATCATTTCCTATTTGTCCATGTTTTAAGGATTCAGGTTGTTACAAGGTGTGTCTGTCGACAATTTCTAGGGTTTGTTGTCGACAGGCGATAGACTTGGTGATGGATCAAGCTTCTAGGATGAAGGTTTGGTGCAGTAGCTGTCGATAGACCCATCAACACTTGTCGACAGGCAACTTATCTGTCGATAGGCAACTTATCTGTCGATAGGCATACAGAATCTGTCGATAGATATGGTCAGGTTTCAGGAACCAACATTCTAGTGATCAAGCAATTAGCATGTTAATTGAACTCCTACCCTAATCTCCACATGGTTTACTTATGCCAATGGTTTATCTTACTATCTGAGCCCCTATAAAATTATAGTTTACCATCCCTCAAATAATCTTACCACCTCTTTCCTTATCAGTTTTCCCAGATGTACTAAGAAGACTTCTCTTGTTGGCTCTTTCTCCTTAAAATAAAAAAAATTCAACTGGAATCCTTATATAATTATTTCCATCCATTAATCATATTTGTTTATGATTCAAAAATATGGATCGTTATACTAATACTTCGACTGGTAAGCTTTTTTATAGCACCCTGAAATTTTCATAATTTAAAATTATGGATAAATTAGAAAATTGACAATTTAATAATATAAAAATAGTAATAACGTACGCACCATTATCGTATCTATGAAACACATCGAAAAATTTAGTGAAAGTCATAGTTCAACTCCAAATAATATTTCGAAATGATCCACGTGAATTAAATCTTGCATGTTAGAACGTTGTGATGTCTTGTTTAAACTTTGAGCTGTATTACGAGTTTTATATCTTTTTATGGAGTCGTTTCTAGACGAGGACTCAACATGGAACTTGATCCCTATGTGTCTAGTTTCATTTGGCACCAGTTTCCCCAATTTTTATCACCCATACAGAGAGTATTATCCCGTATATGAGTACTATGTTAGATTCATGTAGATAGTCACAATACTTCTTGTTACCCTGCTAAACGACTATTTTTCTTAATTACTTGTTATTGTAGGTTGGTTAGAATGTCTTATAACTAATAAAAAGTGGTCTCAACAGATTTGGATCACCACACAATTAGTTTGCATTTTCCAAAGACCCATAGGTCAAACCTAGTTCGAATTGGAGTCGGTTTTGGCTTGAAAATGCAACCCAAAAGTCATCTTAAGGTCGCGTCGGGTCTACACATCACTACCAGAAGGAGACACGACCCTTGTCGTGTCAAAATCCAGAAGGCTACAGCCTCATGGTCGCGACCATGTGATGGTCGCATTTTTGTTTTCTTATGGGCAGACTGTGTAGTCCGTCGTATATCACTCGGATTTTTCTCGTTTTACATCGGATTTTGATTCCTCTTTTTTTTGGATTCCTTATTCAAAGGGATTCAAGATAGAATAGTATATTCATGTATTAGATTTTCATAATAAATAAGTGATTTATGACCGTAGAAGTGGAAAGGATGGGACTACATTTACCTTCTGATGAGCATACGTTCTAATTTCTGTCGATTTTCATTGTTTCTTGGCCCGGTTTGTTCCTGTTCATGGAATATACTATAAACATGAATTTATCAACCCATGGAAAAGTTAAAAAAAATATTCACATGATTTTTAATTGCTCTTAAGTTAATGATCATGCTCTCTACCTGTCGATTATTCCCTTTCTTGCCTTGTTATCGAATGTGCTAAACTTAAAACACATAGCTACTTGCTAAAAATTGGTCATGCATGATTATTATTTCCTGATTTATCACTCATAATACTTTCCATAAATGGAGTTTCCATAATCGAATTTACAAGACACTCACATATGCACTTGAGCGATTCTCACGTGTGATGCGCATACACTCTAGCACAATAAGAAAGCCCCTTCTTGGCTTGTGGTGAACTCTCCGTTGGATATTCCATCTGCCAACTAGTGATCCCTTGACCAAGGCCTCCGTAAGTCTCCTCTGACCGTGGATTCCCACATGGCCGATGAGCAGGTTGTACCATTGAAGTACCCAGAAGTTAGTGTGCACGTATCTCTCTTCTCTTGACATTCTTGACGAGATATTTCTCTTCTCATCTCGATTTATGGAGTACACCTTGTTGAGTTGTGTGTTTTGATGATGCCATTTTGTACATAATCTGATGTCATATTGTATATATGTGGAAGATTGATGAGTTGTGTATTCATTTGGATGATGACTAAAAACCATGTATGTGGAAGATTGTTGAGTTGTGTATTCATTTAGATGATGACTAAAAACCTTCATGTTGATCATGTCTACACACTCATACTTTGATTTTAATGATGACTACAACATTTGGTTGTGGATAATGTCCAAACTCTCATACTTTGATTTTGATGATGACACATTGTACATATTGAATATATTACAATAATGCTCAAACAACAGCTCTTGATATTTAATATTTCATATCTTACTGTTAATGACATGTTTTCATGGTCTACTCTTCATTCATATAGGTCTACAAAGTTTTTGTCAAAGACAGGTCGACTCTATTTGACAGATAGGTCGACTCTTCGAGTCTGCCTCGCAAGCTCCTGAAGAAAAAGTCACAGACAGGTCGACTCTAGTTGATAGACAGGTCGACTCTAACAGTCTGCCCAGCAAGTTTCTGAAAAGCAAATGTCAGTAGTGTCGACTCTAGCTGAGAGTGAGGTCGACACTAGCATCCATCCAGTGAACTTGATTTAGTGGAATGCACAGCAGGTCGACTCTAGCTGCTGATCAGGTCGACTCTAGCTGTTGATCAGGTCGACATTAGTTGTCTGTCAGGTCGATACTAGTGTTTTTCCAGTGAGCTGAAATTGGTTTCTGGTCAGTAGGTCGACTCTATTGGAAACATGAGTCGACTCTCTTTTTGTGAAAACCCAAAAACGTGCAGAGTATGATATCCAATGGCTGTGATTTATCTCTGGAGACTTTTTGGGAGATTCTATTATTACCAAAATGCCCTTCCATCCAAGTGGCAATGAGAAAAGGAACTTTTGGACATGTGGCAGCCTTAGGTGCATTCTAGGTTACTGTGCACATCTTTCTCACATACATGGGACTGCACAGAGGCTATAAAAGGTCCTATCTCATCTGAAGCAGCCATCCCTTCTAGCCATCCATCGATTCCATCCAAGAGGAAGTGGGGATCAAGGCCAAGCAGTGGAGAAAGCGGTGAAGTGCTGAAAGAGGAGCAGATCGAGAAGAAGAGCAGCAGAAGAAGAAGAAACCGTCGTGTAAAGGAGAAGCAGCAGAATTGAGAAGAACAAGCAGATCTGAAGGAAGATGGAAGAGGAAGCTTGTGCAAGAGCAGAAGGACGAAGCTCAACATCTATGGAGGAACTCAAGAGCATCAACTCAGATCTTAATTTCTCTGTAAATCAGATCTAAAATAGAGTATCGCGGATTGAGGCTGATTTGAAGGAGTTCATATCAAATTGGCTGAGAAGCACAAACAGATGATGCGTTTGTGCAAGATGATCTGAAGCACAACTTCAACCCTCAAGATCTAAAGATTTAGAGTTCAAATTCATCAGTCCAGAGGAAATTGGGAAAAGTTGAAGGACTGGTGTTTGAGGATTTGTCTTTCTTAACTCTGATCCTCATGTGAATTTGTTTTTCACTTTTAAACTTTACTCAGAACTCAATGAATGCTCCTACTGGTAATAGGAGTGTTGATCCCATACTGTGTGTGTGTGGATTGAGAAGGTCCATCTGACCTTGAAGCTGTGAATCAGCAAATAAGCTATGTAATCAGCGATTGGCAAGCTATGAGTCAGCGTTCAAGCTATGAGCCAGCAGTTGTTTGAAGCTGTGAATCAGCGGTTTAGTGAAGCCTCACTTGGTTTGAGTGAGGGGTGGACATAGGTCTCCATCTAGGAGCCAAACCACCTTAAAAATATCATGTGCAGTGGTTTGATGCATTGATTTTCCACTAGAATGCTTGCATAAGATTTTGAACACCTTCTAAGCACTCACACACTTATAGATAGATGATCTAATGTGCTTTAGATTCCTAAAAGTTAATCAAATCAGTGAGTACCTATTTGAATAGAGATTTTAATTTGACATATTTTTAATTGCATAAAGTTTCCGCTGCAAATCTATTCAACCCCCCCTTCTATATTTGTCATTTCACTGCATCTTCGATCCAACACACCTTTATTGAACATATGACCAAGTTACTAATAAGAGATTGGACTAAATTGAAAACACAATGTTATGCTGCCGGACTGAACTCTTGAACTATTGCTTTAACTAGCTTGTTATTTTTGAACTCTTATTAAATGGCCATACTTTATTATGGGTATCTACATTTAAATTACTTGATATGTTGGAACGGGCACGGTGAGTCTAAGGGCTCCAGTCTAGCCCCCTCAACAGAGAGTCAAGAATATACTGTTGACTATGAGGTATAATGATTATTGGCGTTGCATCTGCGATGGGAGTACTTGCATATAAATGCTAGATACATACACCACATTACACGTGTTCATGATATGCATTCCAAGATGTCATAGATCCTTAGTGCATGTCAATGGCTTGTGAACTAACAGTCTTGCTCGTGAAAAAAATACATTCTTGTTACATGCTTGCTTGCTTGCTCGTGAAATGGCCAATCTTGTTACATGCTATCTTGCTCTTGCTCTTGAAGTTACCATCTTGCTAGATCATCGTTCACTCTATCTTGAAATCTTGAATACAACCTTCTTGCTAGACTAATCATTACATCTGTTGATCTTACTATCTTGCATGATACATTGTTCATGTGTTATTATCGTTGTTTTAATTACATAGTACATATCATGTTCATACCTTCTAGCTTTTAAACTATTAAATACTTATATCATCTCCGGAAGATATAAATCCTACTGGGCGAGTGTGCTCATTACCTACTTTCCAACATTTCAGGAGAACAGGAAATGGATGACGTAGAGAACCAAGACTATACTGGGGATTAACAAGAGTGAAGAGTGCTCTCAAGCCATAGTATTGGATTTGTCTTATCTTAGCATCATAGTATTATAGTTTGAGTATGAGAGTACTAGAAAAATGTAGTAGGAGTGAGGATAGTATGTAATTTTCCCATTTATTGAGTCTTAGTCCTGTAGTTCAACTTGAAATGGAGTATGTATTGGTTTTAATTATTGAAATGAAATAAAGAGTTTGAGATTTATGATAAGCGCAAATTAGTTGTGTTATATGTGATTGCTCGCTAGAGGCTTATTTGCCGACTGTTCGCATCTCAACTATCAAATAATTCTTCCGCTGCCATGCTCTAGGACGTGACAGTTTAGTGGTATCAGAGCCTAAGAACAAGAAAGGATTTTAAGTCCAAGGTTTAGGGCATGCCCAAACAACTTACGTCATGAACGATTCCCATAAGTCACCCAGTGAGTATGGGTAGAGCTAGGGATAAGCTAAATTCATAGGCCCACAACACATGCTAAATAAAACACCTCACTCCTATCATGTACTTCATAAACTAAGACAATGGTTGGTTATTGTTTTCGTAGGAACCTTCATTCATTTGCAATGGCCTGTAATCAGTGGCAAGCCATACAGGAGACTGTGGCAGGACTAACCCAAGCATTGTAGAATGTAGTGCAAGTTGGGAAACAAGCTGGAGCTAGGAATGGAGCTGGTGATCTACATCGCAGCTTTCGTAGCCTGAACCCACCTCGTTTCTCTGGATGTCCTGATCCGATGAAGTGGAGAATTGGCTAGAAGATATGGAAAGGATCTTCCATTTAATGCAATGTACGGAGCAGGAGAAGGTATTACTAGCTACATTCCAACTGAATAAGGATGCCAGATCCTAGTGGAAGGCCACATCAGCCCATCTACCTAACATTGCTGATTTGGAATGGGATGAGTTCCTAGAGATAGTACGGGAGAAGTACTTCTCTAAAAGGATACAGGAAAAGAAAGTAGCCGAGTTTGCGGCACTAAAGCAAAAGGGAATGTCCGTGGCTGAGCATGAGGCTCAGTTTGCACGTCTGGCCCAATATGCTACGCATCTAGTGGGTACAAAAAAAATAAAGGCAAACAGAGTTTTTTTCCTGATTGAGCTCTGAAAATGACTAGTCCAAATTGTTGGTAGTCTACTGATTTAGTCCATTTAACATATTCTTATATCGGGTGTTACAGAATCACTTGTGGTGATCTCCAAACCACCTTAAAAATCTCTTGTGTAGTGGTTTATTTGCATTTATGCTAGATGCTTGTGTTGGTCCACTTGATATGGCAGTAAGACTAACCTAGAGGGGGGGTGAATAGGTAATCTGAAAACTGAAACAAAAATCACCACTTGAAAATATTTAGTTAGTATAAATAAGCGTGTGCAATGGAAATTAAAGGCTCATAAGCAAACACATACAAGACACAGAGATTTATCCTGGTTCGGCCCTTCCAAATGGAAGTCCTATGTTCAGTCCCCAAGCAAACTCTTAGGATTTCACTAACCAAGGGTACAGGCCCAATTAAGGACATATAACACCCAACCCCTGCTGGTCTTCTTCTCTTTCCAAGCAAGAAGGTAGCCACTGTTTCACCTCAGCTAGGTGCTTCTTTTTCGAGCTCAAAAGTAACTCACTGGTATATACCTCCAGCTGGTCAAACCACCAGACACAAGCTAGTCTTCTTCTCTTTCCGGGTAAGAAGGCAACCCACCTATGTGGTTCTTCCCTTAACACAAGGGGAACACTTGCACAGAAAGGCTTCTCTTCCAACCCGAAGAGGAACACTGTGTACAGTCCCATAGCCGGACAGACACCCAGCACTTCAACTGGTCTTCTCTTCTCAACAAAAGAGGAACACTTCTGAACACAAAAGTTAGGACCCAAAGTCCCTAGATCAAGCTCAAGATAAACAATGAAATGCTTGATCTGAGACTAAGCATAAGAAGAAAAGAGTATACAAGAAAAGAATCTTCTTAGGCTAACCCCCAACTCTCTCACAAACACAAAAAGACGCACAGAGATAGAATGAGAAAGAGAGAAAGGCTTGAATGCTTCTGCTTGAATGGGCTCGAGCTCCTCCTCTCTTCCTTTGAGTGTGTATGGAGTTGAATGCTCACTGGATGTACACTCCTTGAAAGATCTTTAGGTTATATCTATATTTCTTCAGCCTTTGCTCCATCCTTTTACAAATCAGCTTGAAGAGTATCGTTGACAGATGGTTGTTGAAGTTTCTTGTCCTTTTCTTCTTCTGCTCTCCTTCTCTTAAGTCTATCGGCTTCTTTCTTGTGCCTACTAGATCCTTGGAGTTTAGGCAGATCTTCCAGCTAGTGTATGCTTCCAAGGATACCAACAGTAGGCCCAAGATGTTGACTATGAGTAGAAGTAGACCTGCAGACATTAAATGCAAGATAGATGTTTAGACTCGAGAAGTCTTTTGTGAGATGGCCCTCACCTCTTTTGCCTTCTGTCCATATTTCCTGCTAATAGCTAGAAATAGTAGGTAGATGCTTTTCTTTCTTTGTAGGAAGAAGGAGTCCTATGAGACAACAAAAAGGCAACTTTTGTTAGAGAAATAAAAAGTTAAGCATACGAAGTGCATTTGAATTTTCATTGGGCGCCAAAGGTATTGTGAACTTGAAAGCCAACAACAATCAATATGAAATATAGAAGCAATCGATGCTTGATTAAAGGCAATAGATATATAAGGCAATCGGTGTGAAACTAGTCAGTAATCGATGTGGCAATAGATATTCAGTCATAATAGCAATCAATGTTAAATATAATAGTAATCGATGTGAGACTTATCAGTAATCGATGTGAATGAAGAGCAATCGATGTTCTTAAGCAATCGATGTCTAAAGGCAATCGATATGATAAAGACAATCGATGTTTAAAAGGCAATCGATGTTTAAGACAATCGATGTGTTCAAAGGCAATCAATGTTTAAACATAACAGCAATCGATGTTTAAGTGGTCAGTAATCGATAGACACTTCGACTAGTGATGGAAATGGCCAATAATCGATAGGTTCAAAGGCAATCGATGTTCAAGTTAAACAGCAATTGATGTGAAACTTCGACTGCCACTTCGACTGGTGAAGATACAACATTGTCAGTTGAAGTGGAACTTCGTATAAAACTTCAGATAAATGCGAAGTGGGACTTCAACTGCCACTTCGACTGGAATCATTTTAAAGCGATGAAAATCATGATATTTCTTATAAAAATAATCTTGAAAATTGGTAATAAATATATTCATGTTATTTATGATAATCATGAGATTTTTTTATCACCAAAATAAATGGATAAAATATAGGAGTGGTTCAACAGCTCGCATAGGAGGTTCGATCTCACAAATTCAACACAGACATACTCAATTCATTCTAATCTCTCAGATCTATTAGTATTAGGTCGTCCAAGTAATTTGTTTAGAGTAATTTTTAAATTAGCTAAGTTTCCATTGCTATTGTTATCAGATCTATTCAACCCCCCTTCTAGATCTATTATTGGCCTCAACTTCGATCATAACAGTGGTATCAGAGCCAGGTTCTCTATCTATTTGATCTGATTTTTTACAATTCTGACTCTTCCTGTGTCAATTGATTACTCTATGTTCTCGTTTAATCTTGATTACTGATTTGTTTCAATGGAATCGAAAAGTTTCATAGCCGAAGGTCATTCAATTAATCGACCACCATTTCTTATGGTTCTGATTATGCTTATTGGAAGAATCGAATGTAAGTTTTTCTTAAGGCCCAAAATTATAAATCTGGAAGATTATTGAAAAAGGTCCATATGAAATCACTGTGATGAAGATACATGGATAAGGGAGAAAATTAGAAGGGACACACTAAACTTTAGTGCTATGAATATGCTTCAATGTGCAGTTCACCCTAAGGAATATGCTAGGGTATCCATGTGTCACGCCCACAAAATTTGGGTGTCATAATTATAGCGGAAATTCAAAATCCAAAATAATCTAAAATCATCATAAATCTTGACCAACACCTCAAGTCACATCGGGGCGCAACAATCTAATCAAACCTCATGTAATGAAATAGAGAAAGGCCAATGCTCAACCACAATTAGGGCCTAAAAAAAAGGATTATTATTTTCTTGGGTGACAAACACTCCTTAATAGGAAAGGCTCAAGTCCATGCAATCATAAAAGCTCCTCCATCACAAGATTCATACAAGATTTACCAAAACATGATTCTTTCATAAAATTTCAGAATTGACACATCCCTTCTTACAATAAACTTTTCCATAGACCGGCACAAGATCTCCACACATGAAACACAATATGATCTATGTATGATTCCTACATCCGTGATTCACACTTAGACAAATCCTCAATTGTTTCTTTTATTCATTGCATGGTTTGTACAATCACTAATTTCAAAAAAAAACACTCCTCACAGATCCGACCTCAATGGTTTACAAGTATATTACATGATTTGCTTATACATCCATCAATTTAGAAATTTAAACTCCTCCAGGATACTCCAGGCTCTCCAACAGTGGTTCGGCTACATGGTAATCATGCTCCAAAATTTACCTGAAATGTTAATAGGTTATGAGCAAACTAGCCCAGTAGGATTTATATCTCACGATGCAGGCAAGTATAAGTATTTAACATTTTTGCAAGCAGAGTTTCAAGAATAACAAGTAGGAATTCAAGGTAAGCAGAAAGCATGATCATAATAGGTAGTGTTGCATATTGCAAGAATTCAAGGCAAATCATGCTTTTTAACATATCCAGGGAACGCTGCACACGTCAAGCTATGATCCAAATCAAACATATAACAGATGAACAGAAAATTGGTCATTTCAAATGAATCAAACTTATCAAGTCAAATGAACGAATCAAATATATCATATCAAATAGCACATCGTGCTTCATTCATATCATGTAACAAAAGGCACTTTCCAATCTTTTATACATATGGATGCCAATGCCAGTCCCGCTCAAATTTGATTGATCTATACTAGTACGTCCGGGTGCTCCACCCCAGGACCAGATTAGGCTCCTATTGCATCGGCATTTGATCAGGGATATCATCCCAACAGTAGTGTTGAATTCAAATCATTATGGCCATTCAGAGTCAGAAAGGATAGACTTGTAAGATATCATAGAGGCCAATGACATAAGTTCAGATCAAGGAATTTCAAGAGTACAGATTGCCAATGACATAAGTACAGATTCAAGACGAGCAGACTCAAAGATGGACTTTCAGTTGAATCACAAAGGAGACAGAAATCAAGAATTTAGGAATCATTAGAATAATCTTCACATTCTTTCCACTTTTAACATGTACAAGGTATTTAGGTTATTGTAATGTTGGTTGCTCTTCTATAGGACAGATCATAGTGGCCGGAAGGACCAATCAAATTGATAGTCGAAATGTACATGAAGGAATAGTTGAGGTGGCAAGGAGGGCCAATCAGAGTTGCCACAAAGGGCCAGTCATAATTGCCTCAAGGTGTCATAATTTGTCAAAGAGAACAGTCGAAGTGGCCCATCGAAGTTGACAATCGAAGTGGCCAGTCCCAGTTTCCATGAGGGCCAGTCAAAGGTGCAAATCAACAGTGCCACCAGGCTAGTCAAAGTTTGTCAAAGAGAACAGTCGAGGTGGTCAGAAGGTCCATTCGAAGCTTATCAAGAAAGAACAGTCGATGTTGTCAAGAGACTTGACAAGGATTCCAACAAGGAGGTTGATGGAATCAGCATATGATCAATCTTGAAGTGTGTGCATTTCCAGTCTAATGGTTCCAAAAATGCATAGTGACCTAGACAAATCAGATGGATTCCTATCTGGGAAGGTCAAGGAAAAATTGGCCATGTTGCCTAGGAACAGGGGTCAAGTTCCTCAGGATCAGTCTGAAACAAGGAGAGTCTTGCAAAGGTGCAAGGGTCAGAAAAATCCTAACATTCTACTGATTAGACATTTAGGTAAATCAGAGGTGTTCCACTAGGTTCTAACTTAAACATATCCAAGGATGCTATGAACAAGAACAAGTAGTTTAATTTGTGCCCGAGAAAACTTACTTTTTTGGGTTGCTCTTTCAAATCCACTCTTATTGTTTGATGCAAGGATTAGAAGAAGAAGAACTCCTTGAAGTCCAGATCCAATAGGTCGAGGCAGTGGTCCAAGGATGAAGAACTTCCAAGTCCTCCAAGCTCCAAGCTCCAAGCTGTAGGATCATCCCTCCAGCTCCGAAGTTCTCCATTATGTTAGACTTCCAAGCTTCTTTAGCGGATGCTTTTAAGAAAGGGCAGAAGGGGCTCTCAAGCTCCAAGATTTCCCCTTGAGGAAGGGCATAAGGTTTGGCCAAGAAGGGTCGTGTAGCTTATTTAAGGGGTCTTTGGTCTCATTAAGGATCCTTTCTTTATTCCTTTAGAAGGGACAAAAGAGGACAGAAAATCCAAGCTGGCCATACATAGGCCAAGCCCAAACCATACCCTGCCATACCTAACATTGACTTGGTCTGCAAGAAGGACAGACAGTCAAAATCTGTCATACTTCAGGCCATATCCTAATCATAATTATCCTTGTCTTGATCTGGAAAATGATAGACCCACCATGCCTGGGCCATGCCTTTATATCAACTCCTCAGGTGGTGTGCCTAAGGGTCAGTTCTAAGCACAAACTATTCAAATCTTTCCCATATTTAAGTCTCCAGATAGTTCTGTTACAATGGGAGGACAAGGCCTCCATCCTTTTGTGTTCAAGAGCTATATCGATTGTTATATAACAAGGTAATCGATGGTTGAATACTCAAACAATCGATTGTCTTCAAGGAAACATTGATTACATAGAAATAATCGATGTTGAAAGAAACATCGATTATATTAACATCGGTTACATAGAAATAATCGATGCTGAAGGAAACATCGATTATATAAACATTGATTATATAGAAATAATCGATGTTGAAGGAAGCATTGATTATATAAACATCGATTACTTACTTAAACATCGATTACGGACCAACATTGATTGTCCGTGAACATCGATTACTGAAGAAAGAACATTGATTGCTCACTTGGAACATCGATTACTGAAGAAAACATCGATTACTAAAGGAAAAATATCGATTGTTCCACTTGAACATTGATTTCTGAAAGAAAAACATCGATTATTCTACTGACTGTGTTTTGTTATATTTTATACGAAGTTCCATTTCGTCACCCACTCCGTCTTATACAAGTTCCTGCTTTAACTGACATCGTCATACTTTGACCAGTTGAAGGATTTGAGAGTTGCAACTAGCTGAGGGGGTACTAGTGTCCCCATTTCATGAATTTCTCACGCATCCCAAGACTTCCTTTATTGGCTTCTTTACTTTAATTATCCTGATTAAGACCTTACTCAATCTTGTCCACTAATTTATCCCCATTTATTTAGGATTTAAAATTTAGGGTCATTACACCATGTGTTCCTCCACCAAGGAAATGTGGGATAAGTTTCAGTTGATGTATAAGGGAACATCCCAAGTTAGAGAAACCAAGGCGAATTTGCTAGTTTTTTTATTATGAAATGTTTACCATGAAATATGATTAATCCATATCTGAAATGTTTGCTAGGTTCATGGTAATTGTCAATGGACTGGAAGGATTAGGTAAGGCTTACACTGATGCTGAGCTGGTAAGAAAGATTCTTCAATCCTTATCTCATGCTTGGCATACTAAGGCAACAATCATTAAGGACTTTAAGGACTTATCCAAAATCTCTTTGGATGAGCTCATAGGATCACTAATGACTTTTGATACTAATCTAAAAAGAACCGAAAAACACATGCTGAAGGCAAAACCTACTACACCTAAAGCTTCAACAAGTGGTAAAGGGAAAATGGAAGAAAACAATGAATCTGAATTATGTGAATATGATGAGGATGAAATTGCCCTCATCACTAGAAAATTCAGAAAAATTCTTAAAATAAAAAATTGGAAAACATAATGTAAAGTATAATAAATATTTTGGCAAGAAACAATCCACTTCTTCAAATACCAATTCTAGAAATGAAAATAAGACTGATAGTTTAATTTTGTGTTACAGGTGCAACAAGCCAAGACACATGAAAGGTGAGTGTCTTGAGCTTAAGAGGGATATTAACAAGAAATACATAAGGGATACCAAGAAGAACAAGCCAAAAGTAATGATGGCAACCTGGTCTGATGAAGGCTAGAGTGAAGAAATCCTAAAGTTCTGAAAATAAGGAAGTGTGTTTTACAGCCAATAGTAATGATAGTAAGGTAAGATCTTCATTTGAGCAATATACTGTTGATGATTGTCAAGATGCAAATGCCACCTTGGTTGAGAAATATTCTGAAATAAGAGAAGAAAATAAATATCTGAAGAAGAAAATTGATAAGTTATGCATGATACATCTCTAACTGAAAAAATTTCTGAACTTGAAAAAGAAATTTCTAAACTCAGTGATGAAAAGGAAGAACTTCTGAATGAATTGGTTGAGTTTAAGATTGCATTTCAAAAGGCTAATAGTGAGTTGGTAAAGTTTACTGAGAAAATGGAAATGCAACAAAAATAAAAATGATGAAATTGAAAAACTTAATAAATTGTTGACTAAAAAGGATCAAGTGATAAAAAATTTCACAAATGACAAAGAAATTCTTGATGCCTTGTTAGGACTAAAAATGAATGCTAAAAAGTATGGTCTGGGATTTACCACAAAAGAAACATCAAAAATAAAATAGCTATAAGGAAAGAAAAACCTTCAAGAATTCCATTGACAAAATTTGTCAAAGGTTCAAATTCTGAAAATAAAAATCAGAACAACATCCCCTTAGTTAAAATAATCACTCAAAACAAAAAGTTTCTCTCAAACTATAAGACTCTAAGATATCATGATGACAACTTGATAATCTACGACACACTCTTCACTCCAAGTCTTCCCCAGTGCATGTAGGTTCTTCCACATCTATTTCTGATTCTCTTGAAATGTTGGAAAGTAGGTAATGAGTACACTTGCCTAGTAGGATTTACATCTTCCAGCAATGATATAAGTATTTAACATTTTAAAAGCTAGAAGGTATGAACATGACATGAAGTATGCAATTTAAAACAATGACGGTAAAATATGTCTAGCAAGTGGTGTAGATAGCAAGAGATAAACAAGTGAACATATAAGATTAACTAGCAAGAGAGTCGAGTTCAAGATGTCAAAATAACAAGAACCATTATCTAGCAAGCATGATCTAAAGAGCATGTACAAGATTGGCTATTTAACGAGCAAGCAAGCATGTACTTTTCACGAGCAAGATAGTCAGTTCACGAGCCATTGACATGCACTAAGGATCTATGCCACCTTCAAATGCATATCATGAACACATGTAAGGTGGTGTATGTATGTAGCATTTACACGCAAGTACTCCCAGCGCAGATGCAATGCCAGTAATCATTATACCCCATGGTTAACAGTATATTTCTAGCTCTCTACTGAGGGGGGCTAGAATGGAGACATTGGACACTCGCCATGCCCGATCCAGCATCTCAAGTAATTTAAATGTAGATACGTACAATCGAGTATATCCGTTTAACAAGAATTTTCAAGAGTTCAGTAGTATCAAGATAGTTAAGGCAATACTTCAAGAGTTCAGTACGGCAACATAACGAAATGTTTTCAATTTAGTCCAATCACTTATTAGTAACTTGGTCTTATGTTCAATAAAGGAGTACTCAAGAAATCAAGATGAGAAGAGAAAGATCTCACCAAGAATATCAAGAGAAGAGAGATACATGCACACTAACTTCTGGGTACTTTAGTGGTACAACCTGCTTGTCGATCATGTGGGAATCCATAGACAGAGGAGACTTACGGAGGCCTTGGTCAAGGGATCACCAGTCTGACAGAAGGAATATCCGACGGAGAGTTCACCACAAGCCAAGAAAAGTGGTGTCCTATCATGCAAGTGTATGCGCAAGTCGCACATGAGAAGCGCTCATGTGCGTGTGTGAGTATCTTGTAAATTTGATTATGGAAACTCCATTTATGGAAAGTAACTAGAAAGCTAAAATAGGAAACAAGTCATGCATGATTAAGTTTAACACGTTGTTGTTTTCATTTTAGCAAGTTTAAGAGCAAGGCAAGCAAGTACGAGCAATCATCATATAGAGAACATGGTCATTAACTTAAGATCATTTAGAATCATGTTAAGGTAATTAAAACTTAATCATGTGTTGATTAATGCATGCCAACAGTAATTAACTTCGTACAATAGAAAACGGAAAGAGAAAACGACGAGAAACACATGAAACACGGCTAACTGGCCCTATGTGCTTTAAGGCGATACTAATCCTGTCGCCTTCAAGAAGGCAACCAGAAGGCTATCGCCATCTAATCCCTAAAGGTGACAACCTTCCTGTCACCTTTTGAAGGCGACAGGTCGATATGTGGTCTTTAGAATCCCTGTGTTGGGAGGTCTTAAGGGGGTGTTTTCCTATTCCGACTCAACCTAGGTTTGATACTTAGGTGTTCAAGAAATCAAAACTACTGGTGTAGTGATCCAAATCAGATGAAACTACATCTGTTAGTTATAAGACTTCCTAACCAAAGTACAAGAACAAGTAATCGAGAAACAGTGGTCGTTTAGTAGGGTAATAAGAAGTATTGTGATTGTTGATGTGGATCTGACACAGTACTCCTGTTCGGGCTAATAATCTCTGTACAGAAAATAAAAATTGGGGGAAAAGGTGTCAAATGAAACTAGACTCATAAGGGAACAAGTTATGTGTTGAGTGCTCAGTCTAAAAATGACTCAAATAAAAGATATAGAATTCATAAGATAAAGCAAGGTTCTAAGAGGACAACACAATGCTTTAAACATGAAAGATATAATCTATGAAATCCACATGATAGAAATTGGGGAAAACAATGAGAACATGATCTATAAATATGTATGCAAGAATGTACGAGTTTAATTAGAGTTTGTCTTGGAGACAACCTACCTTTGAGACAAAAGAAATAGTAATCCTCCCAGAAACCCTAGTTCGATAGGTCGGGGAAGAACACTTAATACTCTCGAAGTACTGAGTAAAATTGGGTAAAACAGTACCATAAGAAACTAGACTCGAAGGGCTTTCCAAGGATATAAGGTTTGCTAAGTTTGGTCAGGGTTTTACTAACCTTTGGTGATGAACAAAACTCGTCTTGTGTGTAGGTCGCTGCAGATCCGAGTTGAAGGTGTGCACAAGTTCTCCTTGCTCTAGCCTTCCTCTCACGAATCCCAAGCCTCCAGAGCCTCCAAGCACGTCCTCAGCAACCCTAGGGGTCGTCCCATGGGAGGGAGAGGCTTTATTTATAGAGAGAGGGGTCTTTAGTTTCTTAATTTGATTAGGAAACTCTTAGGTACGTGTTTGGGACATCCTACCATAAATTGGAGATTTCTCTCCCTAATTAGTGATGGGAACAATATGGAAACTTGCTTTAGGTTGCATCTACGAATTGGGCTTGGTTTGGGACCCAACAAGTGTGTCTTGGATGATAATTAACTCTTTTATGATCTACTAGTTAGAAATTCTAAATTTCAGGTTATTTTCTTATCTTGAATTATTCATGGCCCAAGAGTATCTCTTGGCCCAATCTTCTTGGTGGATGGTGAAGGAATGATGTTGAGAGTCCAACATAATTTTTATAATATTTTTAGAATTATTTTTATAGTGTGATAATAGATTTTTCGATTTATTTCCTAATTAAGATAATAAGTCGTAAAATATTTTAAACTTGGCTAATTAGATTTGTCTTCGCCCGAATATCTTCATGAGTCATCTAGAAATATTATTTAGAGTTGAACTATGATTTTCACAAAAAATTTTAATATATTTTTATACATACGATAATGGTACGTACGTTATTACTATTTTTAGATTATTAAATTGTCAATTTTCTAATTTATCTGAAATTTTAAATTATGAAAATTTTGAGGTGCTACAATATCCATTGGCAGCCCCCACCCCTCCCAATTACCATGTGACCATAAAAATCTTCATGGTATATAAGATGTTCACTTAATCGAAATGACGAGAAAAGGATTCAAGCACACATATAAATTGCTCTTCTTATTAAGGCAGAACACATCCTTATCCACCCGTTCTACATGTCAAAATTTGTTGATAACTCTCATCTGTCCACCTCCTATGACACTTTTGGTCTTGTCTGGTCCACTATTTACATGCAATAGAGAAGGAGATAAGAGCCCTACAAAAAATTGCTCATGACAACCCATCAATCCTCCCAAAAGGAAGCAATTGCTTTGCTCTAAATCGGTATTTAATATCAATTGCAAGTCTAATGGATCTCTTGAAAGGTATATGGCTCAACTAATAACTAAAGCGTTCACATCAAACATATAATGTAGATTTCGAGAAGGCATTTGCTTCCGTGGCTACACTGAAATCAGTCAAAGTTATTATTTTCGTCGCTGCTTGCTTCTCTTGGAAATTGCTTCAACTTGGTCTAAAAGATATTTTTTTAATAGAGATGTATGAAAAGAGGTCTACATGTAACCCATACCATGTTATCCTATGGATAGGGTTTGCGGGCTAAAAAAGGTCGTGCACGGTATAAAATTGTCTCTATGGACATAGTCTAATAGGTTTAGGCATGTGCTAGGTTTCAATTGTGTACATAGCAATGATGATCACAATTTTTCTTAAAATGGGATGATGGCATCATGGTTCTACTAATTTATTATTATCAATGATCACGTGGAAAAAAACAGAGATCTTGGAATAGTTAGGCTAGAGAATTTGATATCAACGATTTGGGATTGCCTTGGTACTTACCAGGTTAGAGATTGCTTGTTCTGGTGTGAGTATTCACCTATGTGAGCGAAATATTTTGCTCGACTCGTTAGTGACTGCAGCCAAGTTAGAATGCAAGGCTGTCACAACTCTTATTAATCTATATTGAAGGCTACGTTGATGCAAATTGAACATGTTCCAGGACAATTGCCATTCCACTATTGAAATGCTTATTTTGAGAATAATTTGATCATATAGAGAAGTGGAGAACAAATTGTATACACAATTCAACACTGAAGTTGAATATCATGCTACATGACAATGTCTTGCTGAATTATTATTGTGGTTGAAACTCTTGTTATGGGACATTATAATGTCCATCAATCTTCCTCTGCGGTTACGTTGCGGCAAGAAAGCTCAGATTAATGTAGCTAATAATCCAATCTAACATGACAAGATCAAGCACATGGAGATTGATCAATATTGCATTCAAGAATGCCATGGTAGTGGTGAACTATGTTTATCTTATAATCGTTCCAATGATCAAGTTGCTCATATCTTTACGAAAGGTTTCACCGAGGATAAGGTTTGTGCTAGTTTGGGCAAGCTACATGTTCAAGACTTGCGCTCAACTTGAGAGGGAGTTAGAGATTGTGTTGGGCCAGGTTGATTCGCTACCCATTCAGCGAGATCCGACTGACTTAAAACTGAGAACGAAACGACCTTAGTTGGTTTGTCCCATAACAGAGCCATTTCGGTCTTCCTTTATGTGTTAGGTTAAGTAAAATAAAAGGATGGCAAAAGGTGTCGCTGAGTGCAAACAGCCACAAACCCATTTTCTGCATCTCTTCTTCCCACTTCTTTCTTCACTTTTGCGTCATGCAACCGTGGAAGCCTTTCACTACCAAATGCCACCTTAGACCTGAACAAGAATCTCTTCGGCCTCGGTATTGGTTTATGCAAGGGCATGTGGATCAAATAACTTGAAAGTGGATATCGCCAACCCGCACCATACTAGATAAAGGACCCCTGCTATTTTCCCATAAACACAGCCCACATCCAAAAGAATGGCCTCCCAAGACAGGGTTCTTCGGTTGACAACTCATATACAGCAAAACTTAGCCAGTCTTGCAGTAAAGATGCAAAAAAGCTTGCCAAGTCATACGGTGACTGAGGAGACTATTAATCTACCTTTAATGTAAGCATTGGCAACTAACTACAGACGTTGCCTTCCGATAAGGGTGGATCTCCCCCCGGCTGTGCAGCAAATAACTTCTTGGGGATTATCTGTTGCTGCAAGTGTGGTACACCAATGACAAATCATAGCTCACATGAAAAGCCTTCTAATGGTCCTCGCAACTGCTCTGGAGACCAATTTGCTGGCTAAGTCTGCCGGCAAACCCATGAATTCTTGCTGACACTCTGAAGGAAGCTGCCATGAAACAATGGCAAATGAATTAGCCATGATCAGCAAACAAAAGCAGATCACACAGGTAAGGATGTCTGAAATATGATAATGTACCAATCTCAGGAAAACATGTCAACAAACAATTAAGGAGACAATAAACTTTAAGCAACTAAGTTGGTCTGGTGCATGGACTAATAACATAATTGATTATCACACCACTTCCATCATCTGCATCTGTCACTCCATGTTAAATGACTTTGCAGGTAGAAAAGAGATATTCTTATGCAAGGTAAGTTCCTAAGATAAATGATTGACAAAATTCACACCAAGGTGCAGGTTTGCAAGGTCCCAATTCAGGATTGACCAGTTGCACTATTAATATGAGAAAAAGGAAGTGGACCAGATCCCAAACCAAAGGGGGCTGGTCCTCATCCTAGTTCCATCCGACTGGTACCGGACCAGTACACTCATTTAAGGACTAGTTCCCTCCCCCTATAGACTAGTAGATCTATGTCATATGTATTTCAAAAAATGCAAAAAGTTGCTGATTCAATAGAAGACATGGCTCAACATAGATAATTAGAGCTTAATTCCGGTGAGAAAATGGACAGATCTGGTCACTGGCAGCAGTGTTTGGCAGAGGTGGCTTGTGATCAGCAGCGGTGGCTGGCTGGCACCAGGGACTTCCTGGCTGCTGGCAGATCATCGGATTTGGCGATCAGCAGCGGTGGCTGGCTACCACCAATTCTAATCCCTTCTCACATACTGCACACTTACACGGCCCATGTTGTTTTCCATTCCCCATCCTATATGTCAGCAAACGCTCCAGGTATCAGCCAGCCACCACCACAGGCAACGAGATCTAGCTGCCTGTGATCAGATCCACCCATTTTCTCACTAGAATTAAGCCCAAATTGTGTTATATTACATGTTATGTGTTGAAACATGTCATCCATTAAGGTTTTCAAATTTTTTCCTAATCTTGTGATCTTTAAACTTCTTTTGTACTGTTTACATACATATAAGATCAGTATATCAGTCTTTGGGAAACTGATGAAACCAGCGCCTAAAAATGAGTGAACCAGTACAGACTGGATCTTGAACAGGACCAGCCCCCTTCTGGGATCCAGTCACAATTCGGTGAACCTCGGTTGAACCATGTCTTTCTTGAATTATTTCAAAAAATTTCCCAATTCTTTTTATCCTTAGACATTCTTTTTCATTTTTTGAACACAAAAGAGGGGTATATACGAGAAAGGGGGGGGGGGACCAGAGCCTAAATGAGTGAACTAGTTAGGACTGGAACTGGGATTGAGGTCGGCCACCTTTCTTCCATGAAACTGTCCCAGATCAGCAAATCCTCGGCCTACATTGTGTCCACAAGTGCTCATCCAAATCTAAGGTGCCTAGGCTACATTAACCTTCCTTAAGGTACTTTGACTTGGCCACTCCCAATTCAATGGTCATTTTCTGCATGCCAGTTTCAGAAGGTAATGCACAATCAATCTCACCATTATAGGTACCCGTATTTGGCAAATACGTTGAGTCTATTTTTTGTTCATATTAATGATGACCCAAGTTGGTCATCGTTTTTTAGCTTTTCTTTCGCCTTTTATGACCCCATTTTTTGCTTTAAAACCATACCCAATCTCGGTTAGAATGCCAACAGCCACATGAAAATAAAGTCCATGCAAACATAGCATGAACACATCATGGGTTCATGGTGCATTCTTCCCTAGAGTTCATGAACGCATCCCATTGAGAAGATGCATTCTGAACATGTCTGCTCGATATAGCACGTTCAAGTTCTCATTATAAAGAGCCATGCAAGCCAATAAATGACATGTTCTTCTTGAGCCGTCACATCATGTGCACGCATTGAGAGGGCTTCAAGGCGTCCACAACTTCAAATTTGAGTGACCTGACAGATGCGGCCCACTAGTTTGCAAACTTTGTTTGAGTAGGAATGACTTCCTTTCATTAAGGGATTTGTGGAGTCGCCATCCTCTTCTCTTTCCCTCCTTTTTTTTCTTTTCTCATCATTTCATTTTTTTTCTTCTATTTTTTTTATCTCTTTACTAGCATTAGTGCCCTCTCGAGTTTTCACTAAGACTAGCCCCCTCTAACTTTTTCCGGTGCACCCTTGCGGGTTTTCACGCCGAGGGGTTACCCATTTTTGCTTGAGGCGTCCTTTTGATTTTTCACCTCATTTAGGTTTTGACCTTTTTATCCTCAAGTACACAACGGACATTATACTTAATTCCGTCAGAGCACCTCTATTTTAAGCCTCATTTTTTCTTTTTTTTTCTTCTTTTTTTTTTTAGTGAAGTAGCCACGGGTTTGGATTTCGAGGTTTGAAATTTGAGTTTGTAATTTGGGGATTGTTTTGGATTGACCAGCCTTCGTGACTTGGGGGCCGAGGTTTTTGGGATTTAGGTATTGCCTTGACCTATCTTTGTGGTTTGCTGGCTAAGGGCTTTGACTTAGCTTACCTTTGTGGTTTGCTAGCTAAGGTTGGGGTTTTGCCCTGACCTACCTTTGTGGTTTGTTGGTCAAGGGCTGAGATTTAGTTTTGACTTAACCTACCTTTGTGGTTTGCTGGCTAAGGTTTAGGGTTCTGCCCTTACCTACGTTTGTGGTTTATTGGCCAGGGGCTGAGATTTGGTTTGGTTTAACCTACCTTTGTGGTTTGCTGACTAAGATTTTAGGGTTTAGCCTACCTTTCTGGTTTGCTGGCTAAAGTTGGGGTTTTGCCCTAACCTACCTTTGTGGTTTGTTGGCCAAGGTTTAGTTTTGACTTAGCCTACCTTTGTGGTTTGCTAGCTAAAATTTTAGAGTTTAGCCTACCTTTGTAGTTTGCTGACTAAAGTGGGGTTTTGCCTTGACTTACCTTTGTGGTTTGTTGGTCAATGGCTGAGATTAGATTTAACTTAGCCTACCTTTATGGTTTGCTAGCTAAGATTTTAGGATATTACCCTGACCTACCTTTGTGGTTTGTTGGTCAAGGGCTGAGATTTGGTTTTGACTTAACCTACCTTTGTGGTTTGCTGGCTAAGGTTTAGGGTTCTGCCCTTACCTACCTTTGTGGTTTACTGGCCAGCGGCTGAGATTTGGTTTGGTTTAACCTACCTTTGTGGTTTGCTGACTAAGATTTTGGGGTTTAGCCTACCTTTCTGGTTTGCTGGCTAAAGTTGGGTTTTTGCCCTAACCTACCTTTGTGGTTTGTTGGCCAAGGTTTAGTTTTGACTTAGCCTACCTTTGTGGTTTGCTAGCTAAAATTTTAAAGTTTAGCCTACCTTTGTAGTTTGCTGACTAAAGTTGGGGTTTTGCCTTGACTTACCTTTGTGGTTTGTTGGCCAATGGCTGAGATTAGATTTAACTTAGCCTACCTTTATGGTTTGCTAGCTAAGATTTTAGGGTATTACCCTGACCTACCTTTGTAGTTTGTTGGCTAAGGGCTGAGATTTTGATTTGGATTTGGCCTTCCTTTATGGTTTATCGACCACAGTGGGACAAACCCACAACAAAGGGACTCATAAATGAGATTTTTTTTTTCACATTACCAACCCCAGCGCTCTTTCGGGTTTTCACTGAAACTGGCCCTCTCTAGCTTTTTCCAACGTGCCCTTATGGGTTTTCGCGTTAAGACGTTATCTATTTTTGCCTGAAGCGCCCTTTCGTCTTTTCACCTGTGGAACGCGGAATTATCTCTTTCTCTTCGGCTTTATCTTTTCCTCCTCGCCTCGGAGGCTCTATATATTTCTCGCTGCGGCGTGCCAGACTATTTACAGGAAATAGACAAAGAGAGTTTTTTTTTTTATGAGGTGCCTTGGGTGTAAACCCTGAAGCCCTGGAGCATTTCATTTCATTTTTTCCACGTGCGTCCATATTTTCAGGTGATTGGAGTGGTCGTGTACTGGACCGTTCCCCACCGACCGGAGTCGGTGTTTCATCTACATCGAGTAAAAACTCGAACACCTTCGATGCGATACGTTTGTTAAAAGACCTTATGCCAAGATTTAAAAGAAATAGATGACGAAATAAATTTCCACAGATATACTCAAATGTATTCATGACATTTACATTTGTGCTCGCAATGGGGTGTTTGTGCCTCCGTCGGGCGTTTACAGAGTATGTCATTTACATGCACGTCGACGACAGGGTGTTATGCCACCGTCGAACTTTACACAATCGTGAGACTTACATGTATGCTCATAACGGGGTGTTTGTACCTCCGTTAGGCGTTTACACGTCAAGGTTACATTGGCATCAACGACGAGTTGTTTGTGCCTTCGTCGGATGTTTACATATCACAGTATTCATATTTGAGTCGACAACGGGGTGTTTGTGCCTCCGTCGGACGAAATGCCTCTACACATGTTTATTTTAAAACATTGGAGGACTTATGCATAAAACATCAGGTACCGGGTCTTGACCTGCGGTAGCTCAACACAAACCGTGCACTGGATGGCCCGGCGTTGCTCGTGGAACAGACGGGGGCTTCACAGGAGAGCTCGGAGTGCCAGGGACTTCCTCTCTCCGAGATGCGGGGTCTTTCCCTCTCAGGTGTGCGTACCCTTTGTTTCTTGACTTTCTTGGACATCCCGGCCGTTTTCTAGCTTCATGGGACATTCCTGTCATTTCTTGGCTTTCTCGGACATCCCGACCGTTTTCTGGCTTCATGGGACATTCCTGTCATTTCTTGGCTTTCTCGGACATCCCGGCCATTTTCTGGCTTCATGGGACATTCTTGTCATTTCCTGGCTTTCTCAGACATCCCAGCCGTTTTCTGGCCTTATGGGACATTGCTGTCATTTGGTGACATTTCCCGAGAACTCCCCTCGAGTCCGACTTCAAGTCACACACAGGAGAGCGCACGCCACTTCATAGAAGCGACGTGGGTCCCGCTCCACCGGGTTGGACAAGAGGCACGAACCGTCAGGCTATCTTTGCCATCTTCCGCGCCGCAAGGACGTATCCACGATTTTTCGGGCAGTAGAGTATTTCTGCAATTCTATCCTTCATGGGGATATTTCTGCAATTTTATCCTTCATGGGGATATTTCTGCAATTTTCTGGGCAGCAAAGGGACTTCCTTGCAATTTTACACGATCCGGGAGCTTTTCTACAATTTTCTGCTCTTCCCGGGGCCCTTTATGACATTTCCTACAAATCGGGGACTTCTGTGCAATTTTATAGAAGTTTGAACCCGTGCACGCATATGTGCAATTTTACACGTGCACAAAATTCCTTCTCCCCAGGGGCCTTTGCGTAATTTTACACAAACTGGGTCCCGCGCGGGAGTCTTCATACGGAGAACGAACGTCCCCCCCAAAGGAGGGGGACTTCTCCTGAGGGTCTGCGCGAGAGAATTCTCGAGCGCCAGACAGCCTCATGTTTCGCCAGGACGCGAAAGCGTCTCGCCAGCGTGGGGGAAGAAAAAACCCGGGGCTTCTTGGTGCCCCTACCCCGGTATTTATAGGGGTCTTGGCAGGTGGTTTGGCGGGGGTGAGCGGTTCGGCGGGGGTGCGCGGTTCGGTGGGGGTCGAAGCGCACGGGCGCCGGACCAGCGGGTCCCACAGACTGGAAGGGCTGCCGGACCAAGGGAGGGGGGCCGCCGGACCGGGAGGCCCGCCAGACCCGAGGCTGGTCCGGCGGGGGGGGGGGGGGGGGGGGGGGAGGGGTCCCCCTGCCTGGTCCGGCGGGGGTGTCCCCCTGCCTGGTCTGGCGAGGGTGCACCCTGCCTGGTCCGGCGAGGGGTCCTCCCTGGCCGCGCGCTCCCTGGCTCGCCTGTGAAAGCGGGGTGGGCCTCCCTGCCTTGGGCATTTCCCAGGAGAGCTGTGGGAGGATTTCTGGGGCCTGTTTGTTTGTTCACGGCACGTGCAACGCACGCACACACGTGCCCACGTGCATTCGACGAGCATCCGACGTGCGTTTTTGCCCGTTTCACATGCGTTTGACTCCGTTTTCAGAGGGCACGTGGATTTGACTTTTTCGGGCCCATCCGAGTCATGCACGATCTTAAACGAGAGTCCGGACATCGAGTTTCGACTGCCCAGAGTACGTACTTCTACCATCGATGGGCCTTTTGAATGTCATACTCCGGATCGTTCCGGTTGACGCGAGGACTCGAACCTGTTTATCTCAGGTGTTCGAGTGGGAAGGCCGGAGTTTATTCCCGGACTTTTGTGGCTTTCCAGGCGAATTTGCCGCCCGGGGCTTATTTAAATCCCGATATTTTTTTCGGGTTCAACATCACCTTAGCTGGATTTTTAGGCTTTCTTATCGTGAGCTTCCCCTAAAAATGGGAGAAGTTAAGTCTGTCGGGGCACCTCTATTTTAAGCCTCATTTTTTCTTTTCTTTATTTTTTCATTTTTTTAAAGGTGGATGATTATTGGCCTTCAAGGTGCAGAAGTGAAGGTTTTGAACTTTAGGACTAAGCAAATATAGAGTTTTGGGTTTAAGATTTAGTCAACCTTTGTGGTTTGATGGCTGAGGTTTGAAGTTTTAATTTTAGCTTAGCCTACCTTCGTGGTTTGCTAGCTAAAGATTTAGGATTTGACTTAGCCTACCTTTGTGGTTCGCTGGCTAAGGAAGGGATTTGATTTGGGTTTAGTCTACCTTTGTGGTTTGTTGGCTAAGGGTTTGATTTGGGCTTCGACTTAGCATACCTTTGTGGTTTGCTGGCTAAGGAAGGGATTTGATTTGGGTTAACCTACCTTTGTGGTTTGCTGGCTAAGGATTTGGATGTTGGTTTTTGATTTGGTTGGCCACAAGGGCTTACTGGCCAAGGACTTGGTAAAGATCTTTTTTTTTTCACATTACCAACCTCAGTGCCCTTTCGGGTTTTTACTAGAGCTAGCCCACTCTAGCATTTTCCAACGCGCCTTTGTGAGTTTTCACGTTGAGAGGTTACTCATTCTTACCTGAGATGCCCTTTCGAGTTTTCACCTCAGCCAAGTTTTTTTAGGCCTTTTTGTCCTTAGCTACTCCTAAAGTGAGGGCAACAAACTCCACCAGGGCACCTCTATTTTAAGCACCATTTTTTTCTTTCTTTTTTTTATTGGGAGTTGGCGTGTTTATCAAGAATTGGCAGGGCGTTGTCCCCGATATGTCACAATGGTGGTTCTGCCCTCGACCTTTATGGCACCATGATGCAGCACAGTGCTGTGGGCAGGGAAAAACGCAGAGACAGGGAGAGAGGGCGGTGGGAGGAAGAAGAAGGGTCGGGACGTGGGCTTCCACCCTGGGGAATCCACCCCGCTGAGAGAGAAGACCAAGGCTGCGCATGCAATGCTTCTTCAAATCTTCATCAAATCCTAAAACAGATCATTAAACCTTATTTATAGTGAGGGAACCCCAATGGTCCTCACTAATACATCCAAAGACCAAAATAACCTCAAGCCCTAAAAATAGGTCCAAAATCGGACCCAAAAATATACAAAAAATAAAAGAACTCAAATGGGCCTCATATGGGCCTTATTACATCAACAAAATGCCCAAACTCATAAAATAAACATGCTAACGGCCCAAGACAAGTCGCCAACCCAAATAGATGTCGTCGTTGCTGCGCGTCGCCTCCGTCTTCGATAGACTTGCACCTACTGGCCCGGTCCCAGGCTCGGATGTCTCCACCATGCCATGTTGATTTTGTTGGTGAAGGGGCTCTTGCTTTTGGTGGAGGCCTTCAGATTGGGGTTGCCATGTCGGGCTCCCCTTTTGAGGAGCTTAGGTTGACGACGCTTTTCAGAGTCACATCGACCCAGTCAGCTTCCTTTTGGTGCATTTGGAACACAACATTGATTGCTCACTCGATTGGTTCGAGCAACAAGTCTTGGAATTCGGCCATAAAAGTACCGGAGTGTTGGAGGGTTGATTCCGGCACTGACTTTTTATTTTCTCTTTCCCTAGTTTGTCAGAACTTGACTTGGTATTTAATGCCAGGAACTGGCCTTTCTGACTTGGTCCAAAGCTTGATTCAACATTTATTCTTGGAGCTGGCTTTTCTGGCTTGATCCCAAGTTTGATTTGTCATTTTTGTTGCTGGAGTTGACCTTTCTGGCTTGATCTAAATTTTGATTTGTCATTTTTGTTGCTGGAGCTGGCCTTTCTGGCTTGGTCCAAAGCTTGATTTTATATTTGATTTTTTGGAGCTTGTCTTTTTGACTTAGTCCAAAGCTTGATTTGACTTTTGACTTTCTGAAGCTTGTCTTGTTTACTTAGTCTAAAACTTGACTTGGCATTTAGTGCCTGGAACTAGCCTTTCTAGCTTGGTCCAAAACTTGATTTGACATTTGACTTTCTGAAGCTTGTCTTTCTAACTTGGTCAAGAACTCTGCCATGAGCATTGTTGACAAAGATTGTTTGCGTATCCCTTTGGATCAACAGGGGTTTAGCTTGGAGTGTGGACCATTCCTGATCAAAAGAGGCCGGATTTTGATTACATACTACAAGGTTATTTTGGCGCGATATACTCCTTGCCGCCTTGTGAGGATTCTTTCTTGTTACCGACTTTCCTTCGACTTCCGCCGGTGTGGATTTCATTGATTAAGTAGTAGACCAAGCTGGCCGATGGTTCGACTACTCCCACTCATGAGGTTGTAGTGGGTCAACTCGGCCATGAGGCAATTTCTACCATTTTCTCCACCTAATTTTTTTTTAAGATATAAGCAATCTTCGATAGTGTGTCCCAGCATTAGTTGGGCTCCTTTGACTTGCAGATGTCTGCGGGCTTCTTTGGATTTGGAAGACATTTAGGGCGATTTACTGCTTCTTTAGTGGTTGTATGCCTGGGTGGGGCAGCACCCCCAGTATGTCGAAAACTAAGATGCACATCATTGAGGCCCACACATGATTCCCCTCTTCCACTCGGATTGGTTCCAAGGTTTGAGATGCGATGTTGGGCTTTCAGTACATGACCTTTCCTTTTGGTTGTTGCAGATATAGAAATTTGGCGCTTTGGAACACAACTTGTTGTTGCTCCGGCACTTTGGTAGGCTTGCCTGCCCAAGCTTTTCTAATTACACAGACCTCCTTCTTGGTGAACTAGGATTGCTTCATCTTTGGATGGCATTCTTCTATAGCCTTGTCCCCAATCTTGGATCTAGACTCTTTTTTTGAAGCCTGTTGTGGTCTTCTCGCACCCAATAAACATAGTTGTCAAGGCGTCAAGGCGACTAAGGCGTAGTCGGGGTCTTGGATCGCCTAAGCGCTTAGGCGCCCGCCTAAGCGGTGCCTAGGAGTTCAAGTGTCCCTCTTATATGATATTTATGTCTCTAAAAATATATATGATGATGAAAATTCAATAAAAATATCATAATATGACAGACATAAAGACAATGACATATCATAATATGGAAGATATATTATTAAAATAATACATAAATTTGAGAAATATAGATAATAGCTATGTATCACAAAAACAAAACTTGCAAAAAAATAAAATGTCACAACAAAAAAGTCAAAATTATATGATAGCAACTAATTTTAAATTACAAGGAAACAAACTCACATTGTAAGACCCTCGAATTTCCGTCGTATTTTTCGTATTTATGTGCGTATATTGTGTTGAGTATGTATGTACGTATTTACGTGGATATTAAAATAGTATAAATACGTGTACATGTGTTATATTAAACGTAAATAATGTATGTATTGCATGATGATAGTGTGAATATAATACCATGTACATATTGCATGTATAGAAGCTTGGTATGCATGGTTTTCTGCATAAATTAGGGTTCTGGCCGAAGACCCTATTGGCGTCAACCCCTGGCCGCTGAGGTGGTGTCAGCGTCCAGCCCTGGACGCCAACACTCACTCCGGCGTCCAGCGATATGGACGCCAACTTCTCTGGCCTGCATGCGCAGCAGAGCTGCTATCTTCTGAAACAAGGCATGGCAACCATTGGGGGATGTCCCCCAACGGCTCTGAGGGTGTCCCATCACCCTAGTGAGTGGGGGAAAGACCCTCTTTAGGTCTGAACCCGAATTGGCTCACCCCATTCTTCTCACTTTCACCCTTGCAAGAGGAGAGAGGTGAGAAAGAAAAACCCTAGAGCTATCTGTGAGAAAAACCCAGTTTGAACCCCTAAAATCCGACCCCTTGAAACTGGTTTTGGAGATCTCTGCATCAAGGAGGGAGCTGAAGCATAGGGAAGGCCTCCCCATCATCCCCTCGGCGTGGAGATCACCCAGGAGCTCGGAGGAAGGCGATCTTGGAGGTGCTTCTGCAACTTCTGGAACTGCCCAAGGAGGTCTTCTTCGAGCCATAAAACTCTTGGAGGATTTTTAGAGAGGCAAGTGACCTATCTATGGTATCCCCGTATGAGTCTAGGAGGTTTTTATGATTTTTATGGAATTTCCCTCGAGTCCTAGACCCTCCATTTCACCCAAATTTCAGAGCTCGGGTCTGTGTTCCTGCACAGACCTGAGTAAACGGCAAGGTCCCTGGACGCCTGTGATGAGCTTGGCGTCCATCGATCCTGCCGCTGACTATGAGTCAGCGGCCAGAGACCGCCGTCTAGTTCTTCAGGACAGAACATTGAGCTGTTCTGTCCCTCTTATACGTTAATTTCGTTATGATTTTCGTGATGAGGATATATGGTATCCCTATAAGCTATGTACATTGTGCATTTGGTATGGATGTATGTGAGTTGTGTTGGCAAATGTGGGATAATAATATCTTGTAAACATGTGAGCATGACTTGTAGACCATTTTGCAAAACCCATAATTCAGGATTTAGATTAATGTGAATGCCTTGATTTCGGTTTAATCATGAAGATTGTGGGTCAGCATGTGTGTTTGCAAATTTAGGAAACTTATCCATGATTGTGCAATTTGTTAATAGTTTCGGTTCGATAGAATAGAAGCATGAAAAAAAATGGTTTGTGGTAACGGATTTATAGATGTATGAATTAGGATGATGTTGTATTCTGAAATCATGCATTAGTGTTTTCTGTGCAAAACAGTAAGTGGGTGAATTTCAAATGTGTTAGACCCGTGTTAGCATAAGTTGTGAATAATATGCTAATTAGGTGTTTGATTTTCTGTAAATCCTATGTAGCTCAGAAAAATCTGAAAAATTGAGGGTATGATTTTGAACCCGAAAACAGCATGTGGTTAAAATTTCAGGTTAATTGGAACAGTAAATAAAAAGTTGTGTTTCATGTGAATGTGAATAATTCGTACATATGATAGTAATGTGATTTTATTTTGTTTAAACCAGCATGATTGGTGTGTTTACTATGTGTTGAATCTTGAAAACTCTGTAGTACCATGTTAGGAAAACAGAGGTGTTCATGTGAGTAAGAAAGTGTGAATGAAATGAAGGTGCCAAGTGTAAAACCATGTGTAAAACGTTAAATGTGTAAAGTGTAAACTGTGCCAATGTGATACTGCTTCCGAGAAGGCAGTGGAGCTGTATCAGGGAAAAGTCCCCCTGAGAAAGTTCATTGTGTTAAGTGACCCTAAGGGCATTAGGGGGAAATCCTGGAGGTGGACAAGTACCACTGGTTAGGGTGGAGACTTGTTCTCCCGGTCTGCGCAGTCCAAGAGTCACCATTGAATTGCCTAGATGGTGTCTATGTGTTATGTGATGTGAATGTGTCCTTCTTTGGTGGTTTGGACTATGTGTCACGGCACCTAAAACATGTGTAAAGTGTAATGTGTAAAGTGTATGTGACCATGTGTAATGTGTAAGTGATATGTGAATGTGCATGTGTAAGGTGTAACCATGTGAAAAGAGGAAATTGTGTAAAAAGAAAATGTGAAATTCTAGATGTGTAAAATGTGTATTGAAATCATGTGAGGCTAAATCTGAAACCGTATGAATTCAGCAAATGCATGTTAGCAATTCCATGTTTATGTGTGCAAAGTGTTTAGAATCCATGATTAGGAACAATTAATGAGTATGTGTGCAAAGTGGCATGATGGATTGTTCATATGTTATGTTCTAAGCCACATTGTAGCTTTCATGTGTAGGTTTATAGTCTTGAACCATGCGAAATCAGCAACCTAAGCATGTGAAAAAGTTATGTAGGTACTTAAGAACATGTGGCATCCATGCTAACTATGTTCCCCGTTCATGTATGTAAATTGTCCATGTTGATAACTCTCGTGTTTGGTTCTTTATAAGGTTAAAGTTCATAAGTGAATGGATTAGAGACCATGTGAGGGTGAATGTTATATTGTTGAAATCTGAAAGCATGCGTTATGTGTAAAATTGTAGAACCTTCATGATAGGTTGAAAACTTAACTGGACTAGCATGCGATGTGTTGCTAATTGTTTATGTGTTTGTAGAAACCACTAGGACTTGTACGTGTATATCATGCATAGTGTTACTTGCTGAGTCCCTGGACTCACTTCTTGCTTCGGCGTACAGGTCTAGTTGGTGACACCGTACCCTCGGAGGAGGCAGCAGAGACGGACTCCGAGCGTGGAGACTAGCCAACTTTTGAGATCCTTGTGATTGTGTGTACTTCTTAGTATGTACTTGGGCATTGTATTAGAACTATCATTAAAAGAATGTAATATGTGGACATTTTGTATCTCTATTTCAGCAATTTAAATCATGTGAATTTTAGTTCCTTTTTGCAAATTGTAAACTGCATGTATGTTTAATGTGGATGATGAATGAATGGAGATAGTTCTCTTTTACTTCCGCTACTCTGTTATATATATTCGCGTGTATCTCAGCTGTTTGTATCGTTGGGTAAATGTCCCACTGTGAGGACTCTTGCTATACCGACGTGGGTTGGTATAACCGTACCGGTGTAACGAGGGTCGTCACAGAGAGATTGGTATCAGAGCCGCCGGGTTGAGATTACACATGAATATAAACTAAGTCATCATCCCATTGCATGCTAAGTATGTCCACATGTGTAGAAAACATTAATAGAAAGTGAAAGATAGATAAGAAAATAGTTAGAAAACTTAGTAGCTAGTTCTAATGGTGGCTGAAATTTTATGACACCATGGCTTCCCGTGGACGACGTGGAGGTGCGCCAGCTCGCGACGACGAGCAGAGGCGTGATGATCAGGCGGAGCAACAGGCCCCAGCACCGCGAGGCCCTGTGCTTCCCCCACCGCCGCCTGTGGATTATGGAGTGTTCATGTAAGGTCTGGTGCAGGCCATGCAGACCCAGGCACACACTCAGGCAGCACTCCAGGCCCAGTTGGAGGCCCAGGTAAAATGATAAACAACTAGGTAGTCTGCCTTTGAATTGTATGATATTGTGTTTATTGTATATTGCTTGTTGTTTAATGTAGCAGGCTCAGGCCCCAGCTCAGGACCATGGTGGACCTTCCATCATGGAGCGATTCAAGAGGATGACCCCACCCTCTTTAAGGGGGAGAGTGATCCGTTTGGCAGAAAGCTGGATGAGGGAGAAATGGAGCAGTATCTGGAAGAGAAGAAGGCTTCGCAGAAAAGGCCGGCAGCGACATTCCAGCGGCAGGATAGAGGAAAACGGTGTACCAGACACCGCAGAAACAAATGACAGTCAGCAACTCTCAGGTACCCTCTGTACGTTCCCCCGGTGCGAAGAGAGAGTGTCCCACTGTTGGGGAAGACCCATGAGGTTCCGAGTGCTGGTTAGTAGCGGTAGTAGAAGCTAAATGTGGGGAGCAGCAGCGACCACAAGATCAAAGATTGCCCAAGACTCCAGCAGGGAGCTCAGCGAGGAGCGCCAGTACCAGCAGTAGCGGCAACCGCGCCAGCTACACGCGACGACCAGAAGGCCTCGAGCCCCAGCTCGAGTGTTTGCTTTAGCTCGTGAGGACGCCGAGCAGGCGGAGCATGTCACCGAAGGTACAGTCTTACTTTTCGTGTGCATGCTCGGGTTTTGTTTGATACGGGTGCTACTCACTCGTTCATTCCGAGCGGTTCGCTAGGCAGTTAGCCCTAGAGTCAGGCATAGAGTCTGAGGAGTTAGAGGTCCCTTTGTCTGTGCACACCCCTGCGGGCACGGTATCGACTAGGAAGTGCATTCCATCGTTACCTGTGTGCATTGAGGATAGATTCCTAGATGGGTGTTCTTCTTGCTAAAGATGAAGGACTATGATTGTATCTTTGGTCTGGATTGGCTAGAGGAGCACTATGCGTAGTAGATTGTCGTCGGAAGAAGATTGTTTTCCGCATTCCTGGCGAGGACGAGTTCTCTCATCCCTTGCCAAAGAACTTAGCGGGAAAGTTAGTCATCTCTGCCATGAAGGCGATGCGTATGGTGAACAAGGGTTGTGACGCATTTCTTGCCAGCGTTATGCTAGTACCCGATGCTGGTCGTCACTGACTCTTGCAGAGATCGACGTGGTGCAGGACTTCCAGATGTCTTTCCCGATGACTTGTCTGGATTGCACCGGATAGGGAGATAGAGTTCACTATAGAGTTGCTTCCAGGCACCTCTCTATCTCGAAGGCCCCATATCGGATGGCCCCTGCAGAGTAGCCGAGTTGAGGAAGCAATTGCAAGAATTGCTCGATAAGGGATTTATTCGCCCAGTGTTTCCCCTGGGGCGCCTGTATTATTCGTCAAAAAGAAAGACGGGTCACTTCGGTTATGCATTGATTATAGGAAGCTAAACCAGGTGACTGTGAAGAACAGGTATCCCTTACCTCGGATTGATGATCTGTTTGACCAGTTGCGAGAGGCATCAGCCTTTCCAAAGATTGACTTGCGATCTGGTTATCATCAGTTGAGGATTAGGAGTGAGGATGTGTCCAAGACGGCATTTAGAACCCGTTATGGACATTATGAGTTTTGGTTCTTCCCTTCGGATTGACCAACGCCCCTGCAGCGTTCATGGATCTCATGAACCGGGTGTTTAGTCCGTATCTAGATAGCTTTGTTGTGTGTTATTGATGACGTGTTGGTCTATTCTCCGGATGAGGCCACACATCGTCAGCATTTGAGGTTAGTGTTAGAGGTTCTCCGTGAGCACAAGCTGTATGCGAAGTTCAGCAAGTGCGAGTTCTGGTTGCGCGAGTTTCATTTTCTCGGGCATGTTATCTCCGGCGCTGGTGTAGCTGTTGATCCAGCAAAGGTCCAGGCAGTTATGGATTGGGATGTTCCCAGGACCCCTTCGGAGATTCGTAGTTTCCTTGGGTTAGCTGGTTATTATCGGCGATTCATTGAGGGTTTCTCATCCATCGCCGCCCCTATGACAAAGCTGACCAGAAGGGTGAGAAGTTTGTATGGTCTGAGGCATGTGAGCGTAGCTTTCAGCTATTGAAGGCAAAGCTTACTTCTGCTCCGGTATTGGTATTGCCTAGTGGTCTAGAGGGCTTTGCCATTTATACGGATGCATCTCGGATTGGTTTAGGCTGTGTGCATGCAGCAAGAGAGAGAGGGTAGTAGCTTATGCTTCTCGTCAGTTGAAGGAGCATGAGAGGAACTATCCGACTCATGATTTGGAGCTAGCAGCTGTGGTTCATGCACTAAAGATCTGGAGGCACTATCTTTATGGTGTCAGATTTGAGGTGTTTACCGACCACAAGAGCTTGAGGTATCTTTTCTCCCAAAAGGAATTAAACCTGAGGCAGAGAAGATGGATTGAGTTCTTGAAGGACTATGACTTCGACCTTCAGTATCATCCTGGAAAGGCGAATGTCGTAGCGGATGCTCTTAGTAGGAAGAGGTCTTCGCTCCAGCAGGATTGGAAGATGTTGGAGGATGCAGCGTGCTCTATGACCGAGTTAGAGCCATCATTGTGTCAGGCTTTTGTAGCTCAGCTATCCCTTAGATCCTCAGTCTTGGATGAGGTGATTGAGCAGCAGAAAGCCGATCCTAGATTGTTAGAGTTAGTGGGTAAGGCGGGCATTGCTCGTGATGAGGACGGTGTGATTAGATTTCAGCACCGCGTTTGTGTCCCGATGTAGTAGATGTCCGTGAGCATGTGTTGGGGAGGCTCATAGATCGCGATTCTCTATTCATCGGGTAACACTAAGATGTATCAAGACCTGAAGAGATCATTTTGGTGGTCCGGCATGAAGAGGATGTTGCGGATTATGTGTCTAGATGTCTAGTATGTCAGCAGGTGAAAGCCGAGCGGCAGCGACCATCCGGCCTTATGCAGAGGATGGATATCCCCGTATGGAAGTGGGAAGCTGTCACTATGGATTTCGTATCGGGTTTGCCTCGATCTAGAAGGGGCAATGACTCGATTTGGGTAGTTGTAGATAGATTCTCGAAGACTGCTCATTCTTACCTATGAAGAAGAAGCAGTCAGTAGAGAGCTTAGCTAGATTGTATGTTAGCGGTATCATTAGATTGCATGGTGTGCGAAGTCGATCATTTCGGATCGAGATCCGAGATTTACTTCGAGATTGTGGAAGGGTCTTCAGGATGTGTTAGGTTCGGAGTTAAGCTCAGTTCGGCGTTTCATCCCCAGACCGATGGACAGTCCGAGAGGACTATCCAGACACTCGAGGATATGTTGAGAGCGTGTGTTCTGGATTGGAAGGATGATTGGGAGCGTCATTTACCTCTTGTGGAGTTCGCATACAACAACAGCTTTCATGCTAGTATTGGAATGGCTCCATTCGAGGCGTTGTATGGTAGGCCCTGCAGATCTCCTTTATGTTGGGAGGAGACTGGTGATAGGCAGTTGATCGGACCGGAGTTGGTTCAGGAAACTTCGGATAAGATTAGCTTATCAGGAAAAGGCTTGTTGCGGCACAGGATAGGCAGAAGAGTTATGCCGACAACAGGAGAAAGGATTGGAGTTCGAGGGTGGCGATCATGTCTTCTTGAAGATATCGCCTACTCGTGGAGTTGTCAGATTTGGCAGGCATAGCAAGCTAAACCCTAGGTTCATTGGCCCATATGAGATTCTCAGACGTTTGGGCAACGTGGCGTACGAGCTAGCTCTACCCCCAGTTTGGCTAGCGTTCACCCGGTATTCCACGTATCTATGCTCAGGAAGTATGTCCGAGATCCGTCTCATGTGATTAGTCATGAGCCAGTGGAGATCCAGCCAGATCTTTCGTATGTCGAGCAGCCAGTAGCCATTCTTGACCGGAAGGTTCAGCATCTCCGGAACAAGAGTATCGCGTCGGTGAAAGTTCTATGGCGGAACTTCTCGCGTGAGGAGGCTACGTGGGAGCTTGAGGATGCGATGAAGAAGAAGTATCCCCTTTTGTTTGAGTAGTGTCGTTCTAACTTCGAGGACGAAGTTTTCTTTAAGGGGGAGAGGGGTAAAGACCCTCGAATTCCGTAGTATTTTTCGTATTTATGGTGTATATTGTGTTGAGTATGTATGTAGTATTACGTGGATATTAAAATAGTATAAATACGTGTACATGTGTTTATATTAAACGTAAATATGTTATAGGTTTGCATGTGAGATGTATAATGAATAGAGATTGGTATGCATGGTTTTCTGCATAAATTAGGGTTCTGGCCGAAGACCCTATTGGCGTAACCCCTGGCCGCTGAGGTGTGTCAGCGTCCAGCCCTGGACGCCAACACTCACTCCGGCGTCAGCGATATGGACGCCAACATCTCTGGCCTGCATGCGCAGCAGAGCTGCTATCTTCTGAAACAAGGCATGGCAACCATGGGGGATGTCCCCCAACGGCTCTGAGGGTGTCCCATCACCCTAGTGAGTGGGGAAAGACCCTCTTTAGGTCTGAACCCGAATGGCTCACCCCATTCTTCTCACTTTCACCCTTGCAAGAGGAGAGAGGTGAGAAAGAAAAACCCTAGAGCTATCTGTGAGAAAAAACCCAGTTTGAACCCCTAAAATCCGACCCCTTGAAATGGTTTTGGAGATCTCTGCATCAAGGAGGGAGCTGAAGCATAGGGGAAGGCCTTCCCATCATCCCCTCGGCGTGGAGATCACCCAGGAGCTCGGAGGAAGGCGATCTTGGAGGTGCTTCTGCAACTTCTGAACTGCCCAAGGAGGCTTCTTCGAGCCATAAAACTCTTGGAGGATTTTTAGAGAGGCAAGTGACCTATCTATGGTATCCCCGTATGAGTCTAGGAGGTTTTTATGATTTTTATGGAATTTCCTCGAGTCCTAGACCCTCCATTTCACCCAAATTTCAGAGCTCGGGTCTGTGTTCCTGCACAGACCTGAGTAAACGGCAAGGTCCCTGGACGCCTGTGATGAGCTTGGCGTCCATCGATCCTGCCGCTGACTATGAGTCAGCGGCCAGAGACCGCCGTCTAGTTCTTCAGGACAGAACAGTGAGCTGTTCTGTCCCTCTTATACGTTAATTTCGTTATGATTTTCGTGATGAGGATATATAGTATCCCTATAAGCTATGTACATTGTGCATTTTGGTTGTAGATGTATGTGAGTTGTGTTGGCAAATGTGGGATAATAATATCTTGTAAACATGTGAGCATGACTTGTAGACCATTTTGCAAACCCATGATTAGGATTTAGATTAATGTGAATGCCTTGATTTCGGTTAATCATGAAGATTGTGGGTCAACATGTGTGTTTGCAATTTAGGAAACTTATCCATGATTGTGCAATTTGTTAATAGTTCGGTTCGATAGAATAGAAGCATGAAAAAAATGGTTTGTGGTAACGGATTATAGATGTATGAATTAGGATGATGTTGTATTCTGAAATCATGCATTAGTGTTTTCTGTGCAAAATAGTAAGTGGGTGAATTTCAAATGTGTTAGACCATGTTAGCATAAGTTGTGAATAATATGCTAATTAGGTGTTTGATTTTCTGTAAATCCTATGTAGCTCAGAAAAATCTGAAAAATTGAGGGTATGATTTTGAACCCGAAAACAGCATGTGGTTAAATTTCAGGTAATTGGAACAGTAAATAAAAAGTTATGTGTTTCATGTGAATTGTGAATAATTCGTACATATGATAGTAATGTGATTTTATTTTGTTTAAAACCAGCATGATTGGTGTGTTTACTATGTGTTGAATCTTGAAAACTCTGTAGTACCATGTTAGGAAAACAGAGGTGTTCATGTGAGTAAGAAAGTGTGAATGAAATGAAGGGTGCCAAGTGTAAAACCATGTGTAAAACGTTAAATGTGTAAAAGTGTAAACTGTGCCAATGTGATACTGCTTCCGAGAAGGCAGTGGAGCTGTATCAGGGAAAAGTCCCCCTGAGAAAGTTCATTGTGTTAAGTGACCCTAAGGGCATTAAGGGGAAATCCTGGAGGTGGACAAGTACCACTGGTTAGGGTGGAGACTTGTTCTCCCGGTCTGCGCAGTCCAAGAGTCACCATTGAATTGCCTAGATGGTGTCTATGTGTTATGTGATGTGAATGTGTCCTTCTTTAGTGGTTTGGACTATGTGTCACGGCACCTAAAACATGTGTAAAGTGTATGTGACCATGTGTAATGTGTAAGTGATATGTGAATGTGCATGTGTAAGGTGTAACCATGTAAAAAGAGGAAATTGTGTAAAAAGAAAATGTGAAATTCTAGATGTGTAAAATGTGTATTGAAATCATGTGAGGCTAAATCTGAAACCGTATGAATTCAGCAATGCATGTAGCAATTCCATGTTTATGTGTGCAAAGTGTTTAGAATCTATGATTAGGAACAATTAATGAGTTGGTGCAAAGTGGCATGATGGATTGTTCATATGTTATGTTCTAAGCCACATTGTAGCTTTCATGTGTAGGTTTATAGTCTTGAACCATGCGAATCAGCAACCTAAAGCATGTGAAAAAGTTATGTAGGTACTTAAGAACATGTGGATCCATGCTAACTATGTTCCCCGTTCATGTATGTAAATTGTCCATGTTGATAACTCTGTGTTGGTTCTTTAAGGTTAAAGTTCATAAGTGAATGGATTAGAGACCATGTGATGGTGAATGTTATATTGTTGAAATCTGAAAGCATGCGTTATGTGTAAATTGTAGAACCTTCATGATAGGTTGAAAACTTAACTGGACTAGCATGCGATGTGTTGCTAATTGTTTGTGTGTTTGTAGAAACCACTAGGACTTGTACGTGTATATCATGCATAGTGTTACTTGCTGAGTCCTGGACTCACTCTTGCTTCGGCGTACAGGTCTAGTTGGTGACACCGTACCCTCGGAGGAGGCAGCAGAGACGGACTCCGAGCGTGGAGACTAGCCAGCTTTTGAGATCCTTGTGATTGTGTGTACTTCTTAGTATGTACTTGGCATTGTATTAGAACTATCATTAAAAGAATGTAATATGTGGACATTTTGTATCTCTATTTCAGCAATTTAAATCATGTGAATTTTAGTTCCTTTTGCAAATTGTAAACTGCATGTATGTTTAATGTATGATGAATGAATGGAGATAGTTCTCTTTTACTTCCGCTACTCTGTTATATATATTCGCGTGTATCTCAGCTGTTTGTATCGTTGGGTAAATGTCCCACTGTGAGGACTCTTGCTATACCGACGTGGGTTGGTATAACCGTACCGGTGTAACGAGGGCCGTCACACACATTATATCATAAGTCATAAAAAATCTTAATTGACATCTTCAAATAAATAAGCCACTAAATATGAACAAGAAGTGCAAATATCATCCTATCATCAGAAAACTAATTTCCAATTTTTAAAACAAACCAGTAAATACACATACATGTAAATATGTTAAATAAAATAGAAAGTGCAATATCTTAACACACTTAAAACAAGTAAAAATTAAATGAGTTCATTACATAATCCCACAATATGTCTAAAAATGAAAAGAACTAGAAAATGACAATTCTCATGAGTTTGAGTGATGATAGTTTAAGTTTGACCAAATCCTGAGTGAGAGGTCTCAAGCAGACTAAGTGTTGTCAGTAGGAGAGTAGATCCCTTGGAGAAGTCACATGTATGTTTGACTATTTTCACCGGACTTTAAATTTTAATATTCCATGTGGTTTATTTGAATTATGAAATTTTTAGTTAAGTCAAATTATAAGGGATTCGAAAGACGCTATTTTGATGGAATTACCAAAATCGCGATTTTCTTCTTAGATGGGAGAGTTGTCTTTTATTGATAAGAAATATGAATTTTTTTATATTTTTATTAGATTCAAATGAGGGGTACTTTCTTATTTACATGTAACATCTTAAGTAAATGTATAACATTTACTTAAATGATATTCAGGTAAATAAGATGTTTCCTGAAATCAAGCTGGACTCAGCCCCCGGCAATGTTACCACGGGCCGGATCAAATACCTGAAAATCGACCCCTAATGGGTCTAGGCACGCCCAGGCGCTCCTGGCATACGCCTTGGCCGCTTAGCGGCGCCTTGGGGCGCCTTTTTCACTCTTAAAAAGGCGAGATGTTTTTAAGCGGCTAAGGAAGCACCTTTGTGCTTAAGCGGCGCTTAGGCGTCCGCCTTGACAACTATGCCAGTAAAGGAGTGCGAAACTATTGGAGATTGAGATTGTTGGAACATATGTGTCCCTTGGTATGGTTGGCCCGCCCCTATCGAGCCGAACCCGAAGATTGCCGATAAGTATAGTCTTATTGGAATTGGAGACGATTGCCGCTGGCTTTTTACCTTTGCGACTTTGGAATCATCCCTTCTTTACTAGGTTGACTTACTGGCTTTGCCTAGAACTTTGTTTAGAGCCTTCTTCCGTGGCTTGCCTTGTTAGCTTTGCCAGGGACTAGGCTGAGAGCCCCTTCACTTGGACTTCTTCTTGAATTCTTGCTTGTCAGAGCTTCTTACTTGACGTTTTCCCTGCAATTGGGTTGTCCCCTTAGAAGGTTTTAATTCTTCAAAGACAATGATTCTTTGACCCAGTCGGCCTCTTGGCTTGGTGTTGGGTTGACAACTAGGTAGATTAACTACACCAGATTGCTTTGATTGTTCGAGCCTCCTCCTTAGTGACCCCAAATTTGTTTGATACAAAGTTATTGCGCATAAGCTCCCCCCCCCCCCCTCCCTTGAGTGGGCTTTAGGATTTGGCTTCCCATCAACACGCCTTTCCTTTGTGAGACTTGCATGCAATCTTCGTTCTTTTTCACCTTAACTTGATGCAAGCGATGATAGGGTGGCCCCCTTTGCTTGAACTTGAAGGCTTTGGATTTCTACCAGTGCACCGGCTTTGAGACTCAAGACTTGAGACTTTAGGCACTGACTTTTCTTTTATTTCTGCCTTAACTTGATGTAGTTGGCGGAGCATGTTGATGTAATTGCACAAGAGGGACATGACAATCCCATTGCAAGATTTACTGGCCTCCATCGAGCCGCATGTGTTTCACTTTTTTTTTATAAGGTGAATCTTGTCAGACTTGGATATAATCGTAACAGGTTTTCTACCTTAGCGACGACATTGCCCCCGCTAGTAGGAACAACACATAGCTTTAGTTGGCATTTGGTCTTTATAAAGAAGCTTTCACTTTGATGTTTGAGTAACCACAACCAATGTTGGGGTGGCGTTAGGCCTTGCTGGCAAGAGTCGCTTCAGGCATATGTCGTGTTGACATTTTGGCTCAGAAGGAAGCACTTAGCCTTGATGCCCCCTGTGGAAGCTAATTGTTCAACATGTTTCTTCAGCTTTCTTTTCACAACTTGGCTAGGTAAGTGTGTGGGTTTCTTGTGTGTGTATTGGGGCCGTTACAGTGGGAGACTTCTGCCCTTATAGGCAATCGAGGGATGACCGCACCTCATGCAGAAATCCCTCCATTTTTTAGTAAAGTCCAATGTCGTTTCCTTGTCTTTTGCTTGAGGGAGCATAGCTTGGCCAAGGACACCTTCCTTTCAGCTATTTGAAAACGATTGATGAACTTTTGCAAGTAGGTTCAATCGGTAACTGAAATGGTCCTTAGTCTCGAGTACCAATGGAAGGCAGTACCTACGAGAGACGTTGCAAAGTAATGGAGGAGATAGGGTTCATCAAATGCCCAAACCTCCCGTAGCCATTATGTCATAGGCCAGGTGCTCATGGGGGAGCCTTGTCTGTCACACTTTTGTAGCTTGGGCGCCTTGAGACAATCTGGCGACAACTTCTTGAATTGGTGCTAAATAGGGTGGGGCACACTGTATAAGTCAACATTGGCGGTACCCACACCATGCTAGGCGAATTTATCTTCAGCTATTTTTTTAATCATGTGTCGCAGAGTGATAGACATCTTTAGCTACTGAGACCTGAGGGGAGTGGGAGTTTGGACCCTAATATAACGACGTCCCTAGTTCAGCAACACAATCATTTGGTACAACTATTTGTTGGTTGTCTGTCGATGACTCGGTGTAACATCGAGCTATTGCTCCCTTCGAACATTTTGATTCGGTACTGGTCCTATGTTAAGCATTTGCACCCATTTGTCGCCTCACATCCAACATGAGATTGGTCATCTCGGCATGCCAACACTGCACAACTTTGTACTTAGCGTCATTCGACATTGCTGGGAAGGCAGCACTAGTCGGCGATATCAAGGCTGGATTGGTATGCTCCATGCCGACAGGGAGATGTCCACCCCCACTATGAAGGCCTACAACTTCATCCTCATCAGCATTTCCTTGCTAATCATTTGAGATGGGCTTAAGAAATTGCACCCAGCCATGTTCCTGAAGCTAATCGAAGGCTTGACCATGATTTAATGTCCCAGCCTGGCCATTATGGTGACTTTGGTAAGTCTCTTAGCAGCACTTCTAATATGACGGGGGACCACCTCACTCCCATGGTCGGGATTTTCCATTCTAGTGGAGTCCATAGGGACGCCAGCTAGTTTGGTTAGGTCCTTTCCAGAGGCGTAGAAAGTGAAGATTTTCGTCGGGAGTCCCCAGCACTGTCTTCAGGTGTTCGCAGCACCCTTCGTTTTTTCGGCTTTTAGCCGTCTGGACGAAGTATTGCACCCAACCTATCAAAGAGTGGGGCTTGTGGTGCCGGAGATTCATCATGAATTCTGTCTCCTCCTGGGATTTGTTCCACTTGAGAGGAGACGAAGTTGGGCTTTCGATAAACACTCTCTTCTTCTATCCACGAGGACAAAAGGGCTTAGAGCTTTGAGCTTTTGTGGTTTAGGATGTTGTTTCTTCTAGTTTTACACGAGTTTACCCGCCCTTCCTTCTTTTATCTTGCAGGCCTCTTCTGTAGTGACCTAGACTTGCTTCATCTTGCGCGACTATTGTTGCACTAAATTGTTCGCGTTCTTAGGCTCAGACGCCTTTTTAGAGTCCTTGTCTTGTCGCCTCCCTTGGAGGAGCTCAAACTTGTTAGAGGTAGGGATTGTAGGGACGTGCTTATCCCTCGGCATGATTGGCTAGTCCCTGTCGAGCTGGATGTGCAGACTCCTGACAAGAATAGTCTTGTCGGAGCTGGTGACGGCCACCCTAGGCTTTGTGCCCTTACTGCCCTGATGCTGCCCCCTTTTCGTGGGGACGACAATACAGGAGATTGGATTTGGGCGGGGCTTGATGCCCCCATCTTGTTGCCTCCTTTGGAGGAGCGCAAACTTGTTGGAGGTAGGATCTGTTGGGACGTGCTTGTCCCTCGACATGTTTAGCTCACCTCGTTCGTGCCGGAAGTGTAGACTCCTGACAAGTGTAGTCTTTACTAGAGTTGGAAGTTCCCACCTGGGCTTTGTGCCTCTACGGCCCTGACATTGCCCCCTTTTGTGGGGACAGCAATGCAAGAGATAGTGTTTACCGAGAGAACTCGGCCTTGGATTTGGCAAGGCTTGATGCCCCCAGCAGCAGCAGACTTTGATGTTGTTGTCTGTGCCTTTGCCAAGCTGGACATGAAGATTATCGAGGGTGATCATCTTACCAGACCTTGAGGTGATCGCCATCGGCTTCTTGCTTTTGTAGCCTATGGGTTGCCCTTCTTGAGCAAGGCCGACACCAAATGAATTTATATTAACCGAGTAAAGTTGGCCTTAAGAAGGATGAGGCTTGATGCCCCCAGTAGTATTGTTGGTGATGCATCCACTGCACTCGGCATTAGGAAGCTCGTCGCCCTGGGGGGGTGTTGTGCCCCCGTATGGTAGAAGGTTTGGCGCTTCTAGTGGGGCCTTGTTGTCCTTTATAGGTGCGGACTTGATGCCCCCAGCTATGGGCTTGCTGCCCTTTGTGGCAGCGGCCTTAATGTCCCCAAGCGATGGGCTTGCTGCCCTTTGAAGCAACGGGCTTGATGCCCCAGCAATGGAATCGCTGCCTTTGTAGCAGCGAGCTTGTTGCTTCTAGTGTGGACTTGTTGTCCTTTACAGCCGCGGGCTTGATGCCCCCAACGACGGGCTTGCTGCCTTTGTAGCAGCGGGCTTGTTGCCCCCTGCAGCAGTAGTATCGGCTGGAGCGGCATTGCCTCCTGTTAGCAGGAACAACTTTAGATGGGCTTTATGCCAACATTTCGGCTCTAGGGGAGATTATTCCTTTTGATTCCCCAATGGCGGCCAAGGTCATGGCAGTGCCAATAACAAGGTCTTTTTTTTTTTTTGAATTTCTTGCAAGAGTGTGAAGAAGTCACAACCTTCATAGAGACAAGGCTATTCTTTGATAGAGATAAAAGGCAGGTAAGGTCCCACCAGACGTGCCAGATTGTTGGACGTAGAAAAGAGATTTTCAGGCATTTTCATTTAATTTGATTTGATTTTTATATTGTTGCGGGCGTGCCAGTCTGTTTAGCAGACAAATTTGAAATCCGTTTGATATAGGAATTTGCATGTCCATTCGTTGGACAATTGCATCTATATTTTTGTGTATTTGTTCCGTGCGTTAATTTTGTCAGACGATTGAGGTTTCGTGTACTAGACCTATTCCCTACCGACCAAAGTTGATGTTAATTTACATCGACTTGAACTCAAACACCTTTGAATCTCTGTCAAAGAAAGCACTTTGTCACTATTTATTGTGACAACGATGACCTTGATGCAGGGTTTACCGTGGCAGATCGAATCGGTCTGATTCGACCGAATCAGGAGAAACCCGATTCGCCCAATTCCAATCGAATTGGACCTATTCCATCCAATTCCCATGCGAATCGACCCGATTCGAGCAAATCGTGGCGGATCAAGAAAAACCCGATTCTCCAAGATTCCCCGATCCTGCAAATTCTCCCCGATTCTCCCCGATTCGCCCTTTGTGGGTACACTCTTGCAAAGAAAGATTGAAGACTTTATTACATGCATACATGTAATTTGGATTACAATTGGTCCTTTAAGACCTGTATAAGTGGTCCCGATTATACAATCAGGTCTTCAGGATTACATTCGGTCACAATCGGACCCTTTTGAATTTGCTCCTATCATGATCAGACCATTGATTTGGATCTTCATCACGATCAGACTGTTGGATTTGAATTTCACCACGATCAGATCGTTGGATTTGAGTTTCATCACGATCAGACCGTTGGATTTAGGTTTCATCACAATCAGACCATTGGATTTACGTTTCATCACGATCAGACTGTTGGATTTGGACTTGATCACAATTGGGTCGTTGGATAGCCAAATGATCACTTTTGGCCCATTCTATTTGCCTGGTGGTAACCATCACCCTTTGAAAGTGATGGGACCTTTACATGGTCTTGCCGGATTTGTATCCTTTCTAGACACTTCCGTAATTTTCTAGCATCCCCGAGGTCTTTCTAGCCATTTGTTCACTTCTTGGGGTACACTTGTCATTTCCTGGCTCTCTGGGGCTTTTCAATTATTTCTTGACCTCCCAGGGCTTGTCAGCCATTTCTTGGCATGTCCAGGGATCTCTGTCATTTCTTGACAATCCCAAGACTTAGAGTGGCCAGCCGTAAGTCAAACTCAAGAGAGCGCACGCCACTTCAAAGAAGTGACGTGGATCCTACTCCACCGAGCCGTGCAAACGGCATGAACCGGGCCTGTCAGTCATTTCATGAACCGTGCAAACGGCATGAAGCTGGTATGCTCAGCATTAAGCCGAACTCAGGAGAGTGCACGTCGCTTCAGAGAAACGATGTGGGTTCACCGAGTCGTGCAAACAACATGAGCCTTGCACTTTGCATCCTTTGGAGGGTATTTTTGTGATTTTTGCCCTTTGGAGGGACTTATCTGCAATTTGCACCCTCTTAGGGACTCTTTTGTAATCTCCTGCATTTCGGGGGCTTTCCTGCAATTTCCCGCCCTTTTGAGGACATCTTTGCAATTTGTGCACTTGGAGAGCTGTGAGAATTATTATTTTTAAACATTTTAAAAATTTTAAATTTTATCTTTGGATTTGATTTGATTTGGATTTTTATTTGTTTATAAGGACATGGTCTTATTTAGTTCATTCGACCTCCCCCACTAACCGCAGTTAGTGTTAATTATATCAGCGCAAAGGGCTGAACACCCTTGATTAACCATCAGACAAACCCTTAGAAAAAAGAACGTAACTCACATTTGCATGAAATGAATTACACATGAAAGAGAACATGGTTGCAAACATGCAATCTATTTTTTTAGAATTTTGTTGATATTTATTTCATTTTTTATTGATTTTTAATGTATTTTCCTATTTTTTGGTATTTTAGAATTATTAATTTTATTTATTTAAGCATTTTCGTTATTTATTTATTAAATTAGAATTACATGAATTAAGTTAATGTTTTCATTTATTTAATTGATTTAAATGTGAATTAACTTAAGGTGGATTAAAATTGATGTGAAACATAACTTGTTTGTTGATTTTATGTTATTAAAAATTAAAGGATAATATTTGGAAGATATTTCGTTAATGTTCGTCGAAAATTTGGTTGATTTTGACTAAGAAATTACGTAGTGCAACGTTTTAAATAAACGTGACATTACATGAAAGAATTCACATAAGGCATGATTAAATGTTTTAAAAATAGCCCACTAGCCCAATAAATCACGCAAAATAATTTGTCAAATATCAGCCCATAAGCACAAAATGTCTCAATTAACTGTGTAAAAGTACAAGTCTGGCCCAATAAGTAATCCAGGCCCAATACGAAATTCAAGCCCAATAAGGAATTTAGGCCCAATAAGGAAGCCCAATGGACCTTTTTCCGGACTTGAAAATAGCCAAAATCGCGCCTTGCACGATATTTTTTAGGGCTGCCTTGCAGACCTTTTTCCAGACCGCCTTGCAGTCTTCTCAGAGCCTTGCTCTGGTTTTCAAAGTTCAGAAATCCTCTCTGTGCCTGGGGCGCCCCAGGGCTATTTATAGAGCTGGAGAAGACGCCGTCCCGGCCATTTGATGTCTCGTCCCGGCCATTTGACTTCGTCCCGGCCATTCACATTATACTTGCCAAAACACCGTCCCGGTCAATTACGGACGCTCCCCGGCCATTTGGATTTGGCTATTTGCATGTTTCCCCCTGTTAAAGTAATTCTTTTTCGTTTTCTACTTCGAATTCCAAATCGGCCTTTCCTGTTGGCGCTGGGAGAACATGGAGGAGGAGGAGAGCGGCGGCCTCCTCTCCTCTCCTCCTGCCGCGACCAGGAGCAGGAGGAGCAGCGGCCTGCCCTCCCCCCTTTCCTGTTGCGATCAGGACAGGGGGTGGCCTTCTCCTCTGCTCTCTCTAAATAGCAGCAGCAGCAGCAAACAGCAACAGCAGCAGCGGCAGCGGAGACGGGGAGGTTCAGCGGCTGCGACGGTGTGGGCCGGGGGAGCAGCAGCAGACCGGCCAGGCGGCGGTGGCCCGGGGTGCTCATGGCGGCGACGGCGAAGGGGAGTCCCGGCGGCGGCGAGGGAGGTGCCCGGTGGCAGCGGCGGACGGAGGGGAGGGCGCCGCAACAGGGGGCAGCGGCACCGGCTGTGGCAAGTGAGGGAGGCGGCGGCAGCGGCCTGGCCAGCAGGGGCCAGCCGCGGTGGCTGGGGCAGGCGAGGGATGTGGCGGCCTCCTCTCCTCTTCCACCCTCCTTCCTCTTCCCGTGGTGACAGGGCTGGGCAAAGGTGAGTTTGTTTCCCTTCCCCCTTTTTTTTCTTTTCCATTTTTCTTACTCTTCTCAGTTTCTACACAAGGTGAAGCCCTCGCCATCCATTTTTTTCCCCAGAAACATGATGTAACTGCGTTTTCTATTCCCAGTTTTTTTTTTTTTTTTTTCGCACTCTCCTCCTGTGATCAATTTTGGGCGCAGGGTGAGAATACTGTTGCTATATTACTGGCTATTTATTTTGATTTTGATCATCCAGTGCATATGCTACTATTTGTTCAACAAATGCCCCCCACGAGACTGGCGTCCGAGAGTGAAACATAGGGCGACTGTCTCGTGTGAATCTTTCAAGCTATATTTTAGCACATATGCTCTTTAGAGGTTCATTTCATTCATTCTGCCAATGCATTGCAGCCATTTTGACTTCGCTGAGATCTATGTTGGGGATGTCATTTGTGAATTCGATATGTCACAGCTTATGACATACTTGCAGTAAACTTTTCATTTCTTTTGGACTTGCAGTACCCATGACTATCATCTCATGACAATAATACCAAAATTTTGCTTTATGTATTGAGAATTGTGTCAGCTGCAATATTTCTTTCGATGAGCATGCTTCGCCCTTTCCTTTTCTCGTTCTTTTGTGGCAAAAATATGATCTCCTGCTGTTTTGACCTTGCAGGTTAGATCAAGTACATGACATTGAAGAGATTGCTTGGAGCTGGAAATCCCAGAGACTCAGCTGGCTATTTTGCAAACAGAGACCGTTATAACTTCTACAAGAATCGTGCAAGCCATGAATTGGCGTGAGTTGACGACCTCGCTTATGCATGACGGAGCTGTTTGTACCATTCTTTTGCACAGGTTGACATTTTGAGAGCAGGCGACACCAGAGCATAAACTTGCTTGAGATATTGTTGTTTTTAGCATCCGTACATACTATCCATTCATTTTGACTTCTCCTTATTGGGCTATCCCAAGGGCCTGTCTTGGGACCAAGACTTTTATTTGATATATACATCGTGCTTCTGTGTTCCACCACCATCATGTGTCTCTTTATTGATAACAGGGGTTTTAAGGCTTCCCCAAAAGCCGTGAGGTATTTCACTTGGAGGATTAGGGCTCCTCTGGGGCCATGACATGCTTGTGTTAGAGAATTGAGGCTTCTCTAGGGCCATAATTTTGATGAGAGATTTGAGGCTTTCTCGTGCGTATTTCGGGCGAGAAGGTTGAGGCTCCCTCGGGCACGTATTCTGGTTGAGAGAATTGAGGCTCCCTCAGGCACGTGATTTTGGTTGAGAGGATTGAGGCTCCCTCAGGCACATTTGGGTGAGAGGATTGAGGCTTCCTCAGACACATATTTTGGGTGAGAGGATTGAGCCTCCCTCGGGCACGTGATTTGGGTGAGAGGATTGAGGCTCCCTCGGGCACGTGATTTGACTTTCGGCTGGTCTTGACGACTTGTTAGCCAAAAGACGTAAACTTTGACTTGGCCAGCCATCATGGATAGGGAATGTCCATAACAACGTGGCTGACAGATTTTGCTTTTCTTCTCTTCTTTTTTTTTTCTTTCTCTTTTTTTTTTGTCACATTACCAACCTCAGCGCCCTTTCGGGTTTTCGCCAAGATTGGCCCCCTCTAGCTTTTTCCAACACGCCTTTGCAGGTTTTCGCGTTGAGGGGTTTACCCATTTTTGCCTGAGGCGCCCTTTCGGGTTTTCACCTCAGCTGGATTTTAGACTTTTTTACCCTGATCCATCACGATGAAGTGGTAGACCAAGTCCGTCGGGGCACCTCCTTTTTAAGCCCCTATTTATTTTCTTTTTTTTTGCAAGGAATTAAAGCTTTCCTGAGAGCCGTGAGAATTTGGATTTAGATTTTGACTGACTTGGCTGACCTTAATGGTGTGTTGGCCAAGGGTTTGAGTTTTATGTGCGGTAGGGACTTAAAGGCTTCCCTGAAAGTCGTAGGATTTGAATTTGGATTTTAACTGGGTTGGCCAACCTTGATGGTGTATTGGCTAGAAGCTTGGGTTTATAGTCGGTAGGGAATTAAAGGCTTCCCTAAGAGCCATGGATTTAGAGCTTGGATTTATGTATGGTAGGGAATTAGAGGCTTCCCTGAGAACCATGGATTGAGAATTTAAATTTATGTATGGTAGGGAATTAGAGGCTTCCCTGAGAGCTGTGGGTTGAGAATTTGAGTTTATGAATGGTAGGGAATTAGAGGCTTCCCTGTGGGCCATGGATTGAGAATTCTTTCGGTTTCAAATGGTAGGGAATTAGAGGCTTCCCTGAGAGCCGTAAATGTGCTTAGAGGATTGAGGCTCCTCTGGGGCTCGTGATTTGATTTTTGGCTGGCCTTGACGGCTTGTTAGCCAAAAGACATGGGTTTCGACCTTTGGCTGGCCTGGACGGCTTGTTAGCCAAGTGTCTGGATTTTGAGCTTTTTGACTGGCCTTGACGGCTTGTTAGCCAAAGAAGCTCGAGATTTGACTTTTGACTGGTCTTGACGATTGTTAGCCAAAAGACATGGATTTCAACCTTTGACTGGCCTGGACGGCTTGTTAGCCAAGAGGTCTGGATTTTGGGCTTTTTGACTGGCCTTGACGGCTTGTTAGCCAAAGAAGCTCGAGATTTGACTTTTGACTGGTCTTGACGACTTGTTAGCCAAAAGACATGGATTTCAACCTTTGACTGGCCTAGACGGCTTGTTAGCCAAGAGGTCTGGATTTTGGGCTTTTTGACTGGCCTTGACGGCTTGTTAGCCAAAGAAGCTCGAGATTTGACTTTTGACTGGTCTTGACGACTTGTTAGCCAAAAGACATGGATTTCAACCTTTGACTGGCCTGGACGGCTTGTTAGCCAAGAGGTCTGGATTTTGGGCTTTTTGACTGGCCTTGACGGCTTGTTAGCCAAAGAAGCTCGAGATTGACTTTTGACTGGTCTTGACGACTTGTTAGCCAAAAGACATGGATTTCAACCTTTGACTGGCCTAGACGGCTTGTTAGCCAAGAGGTCTGAATTTTGAGCTTTTTGACTGGCCTTGACGGCTTGTTAGCCAAAGAAGCTCAGGATTTGACTTTCTCTTTTTTTTTTTTTTTTGCAGTGAGTATCTCCTCTTTTCTTTTCTTTTTTTTTTTGTTGGGTTCTCCCTCACTCTCTTTCTTCGAGCAGAGTTCGAACTTCCCACATTTCTTATAAGGGCGGAAAGATACAATCATCGTTGTCTCGGTTATAGCCCCCTTATTTGATTATTCATTTGAATGAATTTAGGGGTTGTTTCGTCATTGACAACTCTTGCGTCTTTCTCTTATAAGGAATGCGGGATAGCTCAATCTCGCTCCAGGAAAGATCGAGAGAGTATCCCTGTTTTTTTTTGTCTCTTCTTTTTTTTTTCCACATTACCAGTCATGGCGCCCTTTCGGGTTTTCACCATGGCTGGCCCCCTCTTGCTTTTGCCTGCACGCCCTTTCGGGTTTTCATGCAGCGGGGTTTCCCGATTCTGCCTGAGGCGCCCTTTCGGGTTTTCACCTCAGCTGGGTTTTTAGGCCTTTTTACCCTCGATTCATCCTGGAGGAACAATGAATCGAGTCTGCCGGGGCACCTCGTTTTTAAGCCCCCTTTTTTTTTCTTCTTTTTTTTTTTTGAGATCTTGTAACGGGATCTTTTCCATATCTTCAGTATGTACCGAAGTCGGATCCACCTGTTACATTGTGTAGACGTACTCACACTCAGGAGTATGGTACAATTTCAAGCGTCTGCCATTTAGAGGCAGAAACATCACATCTCCTTCTTGGTCGACTACCGTGTAGGCACCACCTTCAAATACTTTGTCAACCACAGATGGACCGAGCCAATTGGGTATGAATTTATTCTTGGGTCGAGAGGCCATGACGTCCTTTTGTTTGACCATGACTAAGTCTCCCTTTTTAAAAGCTCTTTCTTTCACAAGCTTGTCAAAAGCGCGGGACATCCGTGCCTGATAGTTTCGAAGACGTTGGCATGCGACCAAGCGTTTTTCTTCCAATTTGACAACTCCTCAAGCCGTCTTTCTATTTCGGTCCCCTCATCAGTAGGTAGACCATAATGGAGAGCTACTCTATAGGATGAGAGCTCAATTTCCACAGGAATAACTGCTTCAGTCCCATAAACAAGGGAAAAGGTGAACATCCTGTGGGCGTTTTGTAGATGGTGCGATAGGCCCATAGAGCTTCATGCATCTTTTCGTCCCAATCGCGCTTTCGACCATTTACCAATTTGACCATGAGCTTGCATAAAGTTTTGTTGAAGGCTTTCTTAGCATGGGCCCATAGGCTTGGCATTGGAGGCAGGTTCGGGCAAACCGCTCGCAATTTGCAAACATGGTTGGCCAATGGAACCCTTTGCTTTTTATGTTGATTTTCATCATTTTTTTTTTGAGCCAGATTGGTGGGCTCCACACAATCCTACATGTACCTCCCGCATGCCCATTTTGGCTTCTTTCGGAGAAAGGCATCTCAGCAGTACCGACTTGTCCTTTTCAGGTGTGAACTTATATAATGTGTCATTTATCAATTTGTAGGAAGCAGCTCTTCGCAGCAATTGCACTCGCTCCCCTCTTTTGTCTGGTAGACAACCATTTTTATTTTGATGATAGGAATACACCAATCATCCTTTTCTTGACTTTCATTTTCTTCCAGTGCATTCACTTCAAAGGTGGTCAACCCATCATGGCGATTCAGAGTGCTCGGAAGCAATCTTCTATTTTTTATGGTAATTCCCAGTTCACCTTTCAAGGAGAATTTAAGGGCAGATGCGAGTTCAGTCAATGCATCAGCCTGAGAGTTTTGACTTCTTCTGACATGTTCTATTTTGAATTGGTAGAACTTGTCGCTGAGTCTTGTGGCTGCCTCAAAATAGGCTTTCAATTCTTCTTTTCAGACTTCAAAAATGCCCAACATTTTTCTGACGACTATCAATGAATCGCCAAATATTTCAATGCATCTTATGCCCATTTCCAGAGCGATTTCCAAGCCGACTATAAGGGCTTCATATTTCGCTTCATTATTTGTGTGGGATTCCATAACAGCACATGAATGGCGCAATATCCCTTTTTTCTGGGGTTACGAAGACAATTCCTACCCCTGCCATATTTGTTGATGTGTCATCGGCCTTCAAGGAAGCCCATGTAGCCCAATCAAAATGTAATTGTCAATATTCAACTTGAGTTTCTTGTGCTTCATAAGTTTCTTGAGCAGGGAGCACCTCCTCATCAATCAATTCTGTATTCAGAGGGGAGTCTTCTGACACTGGATGGGTTGTTTAAGCATTCTGCCATGCGTTGCCCCTCCATTTTTTTCTTCATTTCTTTTTTTCTTTTCTTTCTTCTCTCTTTTTTTTATTTTAAAGCTAGTAATGCCCCCAGTGATGCACACATAGCCGCAATTAAAGGCTTGCCCTTGATAGGTGCCCCCAGCATAGGAGGATTAAGCAAATATTGTTTTTGTCAAGGATTTTCTGACATCCATTGTCCCATATGAATGGGGCTCCTTTTTGGCAGTTTATGTAAGGGGTGATACCTCCCATTCTTGCTCTCGGAAGGATAAGCCTTTTCTTGAATTTTCTTTGGGGTTTTGAACGACCCTTATTTCATTTATGGAGAGATCATCATCCATCTGGGCATCATTCTCATCCATCCGTGTTTCAATTATTGGAAGCTTTATGTCTACAATATTTGCAATATAGCAAACTGCGGGACCTTCCCATGTCTCCCATCCGGGACCTCTTGTGTCATTTGGGGGAATGGCGGTTGCCCCCTGACATTGGTAGGGATACCATTTCTTGATGTAGCTTGGCTTTCGTTCGACGTTGAACTTGAATATTTTGCTTTTGACATATTGCCTTTATTTGCCCTGGCATGTCTTTCAGATCTTTGACCATTTCCATCAACTTAGTGGCATCTTTTAGCCAAATCATTTGGAGGCTGTTTGGGTACAGGCTTCCCTTTATAGAACACCATTGGATGTCCTTCAGCATGGTAGGCCACAAAAGAATTTTAGAGGCTCCAGTGTGTGGACCTCCTGTGGATTGTCGTTTGTATAGGATTTAATGGCAGTGGTATGCCAACTTCTATTACTTGGCTGATGGCACTAGTTCCAAGCTTGACAATGGGCCTATGTCGCTATAATGGCCTTCGCTCAGGATCCTCCAACTGCATGCTGAGCTTTAATGTCGTTGTTGCTTCTTTATTGACAGTGAATTTTCCTTTTCTTTTGGAGATGCCCCCACTATTTCTTTGCCTTTGTTTGCCTTGTTAAGGGGGCATCATTTTTGCTGAACCCTTGCATGGCTGTGGTGGAGGGGGTTGCGGCATTGTTGCCCATTTCCTGCTCTCATTCATTTTTTGTAGAGGAAGTTGTTCAGCTCCGAGGGGTACCAACCTTTGCCCCCTCCTTAATTGATGTTTGAGATGATTTCTCATTTATTGCCACTGCGGGCATTATCTTGTTATTTCAACAGCAGATTCCTCCTCTTCTCATTCTTCTTTTGACTTTTTTTTTTTATTTTCTTCTCAAGACTGCCAATTCTTGGAGGATTGCTTCTTTTGCTATTTCCTTAGGTGGGGCGACGCCACCGAGGTATGACTTTCTGGTTCATTCTTTCTTTTAGAGCTTCTTAGGGGCTGACCTCTTGTTTGTATTCACCAGGATCCAGCTAGCTCCTTCTTGCTTATGATGGAATGTTGCCTGAATAGCACCTTCTGCTGCCTCCCTCGGGAGTGATATGCAGCGACTTTGGGCAGCTCATCTAGCCATCCAACTTGCGCCATTTGTGCTTGGCCTATTGGGACCTAGCTTGGGTCATAACATTGATCACATTAGCAGAGAATGTGAGTTTTGGTTGTTGATGTGGCTGCGGTGGATTTACCAAGTGCTCAGCCATGTTAATAATTCCTGCTTGAATTAGCTTTTCTGCCCGATTTTTGAACAGATAGCAATTTTCTAGAGCGTGACCCAGCACGCGATGATATAGGCAATAATTGGGCTCGTCCACCATTGCTGCTTCTTCTGGGCGCTTGGGCTCTGGGAGTGTTATGAGATTTTCTTGAAGACATATGTCCAACAATTCTTTTGTGTGCTCCCTGGCAAATGAATAAGGAGTGTTGAGCCTCTCACTTAGGGTGGGGGCTGATCTCCTTTCTTCTTTCTTTGAATTTGAAGAGGCGGGGGTATCTCCCTTGCCCCCAGCTTTCTTCAGGGCTGCCGAAAAGTCCACGGTATTTACTTCTCGTGACCCGTGTTTTCGTCTTTAGGAGATTTACCCCTTCCATATGAAGAAGTGGGATTTTCGGCAAAGAAGATTTCTATCTCTGCCACTGTGCTGTTGAGATGTTCAAATGTCCGGATATTGGCCCCTAGGAGCTTTTCCTTGATTTCTGGCTTCAGACTTCTTTGGCATAGTTTCACCGCATCTTCATGTGCCGTGGTTTTCACATTTCATGCTCATGTCACGCCATCTTTTGATGAAATCCAGAGCAGACTCATTTTTGTTTTGCTTTAAGGATATAAGTTCTGCTAAAGTGACTCTTCTTTCTGTCACTCTGAAGCGTTCATAGAATTTTCTTGTATATCTTCCCAACCAACTATTGAGTCGGGCTTCAACCGGGCATACCATTGAAAAGCTGGCCCAGTAAGTGAGTTTGAAAAGTACCTTAAAAGATATGACTCTTCAGTTGCCAGTTCTACCATGCTGCTCATGTAATGAGCTATATGTTCATGAGGTGACCCATCCCCATTGAATTTTGAAAATTTAGGGACCTTTGGTGTTCTGTGGGAGCTTTTTGAAGAGATGGTGTACAGGGTATGGTACCCTATATAGGTCATAGGTGGTAGGCTCCACATTCTGCTCAGCTATCTTTGCTTCAATTATTGTTCAATCATGGCCCTCTGAGAGACCATTGTTCTTTCAAATGTAGTATTCAGTTGCGGCGCATCATGCCTTTGTTCTGCAACATGCACCTCTTGAGTTTCTTCATGGCATGAATTTGGATTCTCCATTGGTTGCCTAAACATGAATTCTGTACAGGGTGTACTTGGTAGCACATTCCCAGGCTGGGGTGTCACTGTAGGCAATGCTGGTTGGCTTGCTTATTGAAGTTGCTGAGGTTGTAATTTGTGTTGTGCCTGTTGCGGAGGCTGTAGTGGTGGCAGTGGCGCTGCCATTTCCAATTGTTGCATAAGGCTTTCCAACATAGCCTTTAGCTTTTGATTTTCTTGCATTACCATTTCTAGATTTGGTGATGAGGATACCCTGATATTAGGGTTTTCAGCTGGTCGACCCTGATCCAGAGGGTGACTTAATGTGGTGGCAATGTCGGCAGCCCCCATGCCTCCTTCATTTTGGTGTGGTAATCCACCTCCACATTTAGCCGGTCAAGCCAGGCTCGGCTTGCTCCCTTCTGCGATTAGATATCGTGGGATGCTGTTCCATATATTGAGGTTTCTGCCTGGTCAGCTATTGCAGGCAGGTGATGTTAGAGGCATAGCATGTGTATATGTGCATGCCTTCTTCAGTGATTTGCACTGTTCTTCTTTTCTTCTGCCTAGGGCGTACAGTGGCACCAGGCGTTGGAAGACTGATTTTCTAAGGACATCATCATCCCTCTTGTGTTCTTCTGACTTGAAATTTTGCCCTGTCTCCGGGCTTGCTTGTCTTCTTTCTTGATATACCCCTTCCTTTTAGATCCTCTTTGCAGATCGACTGGTAAAGAAGGGGTGCATTCTTTAGTTCGAGACTCTTGGGAAGACTCCCTTTGTCTTTCTTGGACTTTTCTTCTCCCGAAGGTTTGCCACATGGCTGGGTCTTGCTTCATGACCCCTCTTGCATTCTTTCGCCCTATAAGGGATTCCAGGGCCCTTGTTCTTCGGAGCTCCTGAGCTTCTTCTCTGGTAACCCACATTTGTTTAACCCGGATGGGTTATACACTTCTTCTCTTTCAACATTAGCTTTGTGTTTCCTAAAGCCAAATTTGTCAGGTTTAGAGTTTTGGGCCTCAGCTTTCACCCATTGTTTTTCTTCTCTTTCACTTTAAAGCTCGGCTTATCCTGCCGCACTTTAGGCAGTATGCCGAATGTGTTCCTTACCGAATGGTAGCCACATGCCGTTTTGGTATCACCATGGTTTCACTGCCGTCCAGGCAGATCCGGAGCTCGCCAATGCGGACAGTCTTTCCAGAGCTTGAAATGCCACGAGTCGTGGGCTTCTTGCCATACTTGTGCTTTCTATGCTTTTTCGTCGTTGGAGTGTTGGTGAAGTTGATGGCATAGGTAGTGAACATCTGCACCAAATTAGCCTCCTGAGCTTGAGGCTCTTCCTTTGTCTTGCTTGTTTCATTGGCCTTAGCAGTAGGTAGCATGGCTGGTATCACGCCCAAGAAGTAGGGAGACTCCACCACAGGGGAAAGGCTCCAAATCTGGTTGGTGTTGTGAGGTAGCCGTTTCTTATGTGGTCCTGGACCACAAGTGGGCCGAAGACCACGCCGGAGTATGAGCAAGCGCCGCCATTGCAAGACCTGCACAGAAAAAGTATGATGTGAGTACATCTTATTGTTAGGGTATGTCTGATGGAGAGATGAAGGGAAGGGAGGTCCCCAGCGGAGTCGCCATCTTGTGAGAATTATTTTTAAACATTTTAAAAATTTAATTTTATCTTTGGATTTGATTTGATTTGGATTTTTATTTGTTTATAAGGACATGGTCTATTTAGTTCATTCGACCTCCCCCACTAACCGCAGTTAGTGTTAATTATATCAGCGCAAAGGGCTGAACACCCTTGATTAACCATCAGACAAACCCTTAGAAAAAAGAACGTAACTCACATTTGCATGAAATGAATTACACATGATAGAGAACATGGTTGCAAACATGCAATCTATTTTTTTAGAATTTTGTTGATATTTATTTCATTTTTTATTGATTTTTAATGTATTTTCCTATTTTTGGTATTTTAGAATTATTAATTTTATTTATTTAAGCATTTTCGTTATTTATTTATTTAATTAGAATTACATGAATTAAGTTAATGTTTTCATTTATTTAATTGATTTAAATGTGAATTAACTTAAGGTGGATTAAAATTGATGTGAAACATAACTTGTTTGTTGATTTTATGTTATTAAAAATTAAAGGATAATATTTGGAAGATATTTCGTTAATGTTCGTCGAAAATTTGGTTGATTTTGTCTAAGAAATTACGTAGTGCAACGTTTTAAATAAACGTGACATTACATGAAATAATTCACATAAGGCATGATTAATGTTTTAAAAATAGCCCACTAGGCCCAATAAATCACGCAAAATAATTTGTCAAATATCAGCCCAATAAGCACAAAATGTCTCATTAACTGTGTAAAAGTACAAGTCTGGCCCAATAAGTAATCCAGGCCCAATACGAAATTCAAGCCCAATAAGGAATTTAGGCCCAATAAGGAAGCCCAATGGACCTTTTTCCGGACTTGAAAATAGCCAAAATCGCGCCTTGGCACGATATTTTTTAGGGCTGCCTTGCAGACCCTTTTTCCAGACCGCCTTGCAGTCTTCTCAGAGCCTTGCTCTGGTTTTCAAAGTTCAGAAATCCTCTCTGTGCCTGGGGCGCCCCAGGGCTATTTATAGGAGCTGGAGAAGATGCCGTCCCGGCCATTGATGTCTCGTCCCGGCCATTGACTTCGTCCCGGCCATTCACATTATACTTGCCAAAACACTGTCCCGGTCAATTACGGACGCTCCCCGGCCATTTGGATTTGGCTATTTGCATGTTTCCCCCTGTTAAAGTAATTCTTTTTCGTTTTCTACTTCGAATCCCGAAATCGGCCTTTCCTGTTGGCGCTGGGAGAACATGGAGGAGGAGGAGAGGCGGCGGCCTCCCTCTCCCTCTCCTGCCGCGACCAGGAGCAGGAGGAGCAGCGGCCTGCCCTCCCCCCTTTCCTGTTGCGATCAGGACAAGGGGGTGGCCTTCTCCTCTGCTCTCTCTAAATAGCAGCAGCAGCAGCAAACAGCAACAGCAGCAGCGGCAGCGGAGACGGGGAGGTTCAGCGGCTGCGACGGTGTGGGCCGGGGGAGCAGCAGCAGACCGGCCAGGCGGCGGTGGCCCGGGGTGCTCATGGCGGCGACGGCGAAGGGGAGTCCCTTGGCAGCGAGGGAGGTGCCCGGTGGCAGCGGCGGACGGAGGGGAGGGCGCCGCAACAGGGGGGACCAGCGGCACCGGCTGGGCAAGTGAGGGAGCGGCGGCAGCGGCCTGGCCAGCAGGGGTCAGCCGCGGTGGCTGGGGCAGGCGAGGGATGTGGCGGCCTCCTCTCCTCTTCCACCTCCTTCCTCTTCCCGTGGTGACAGGCTTGGCAAAGGTGAGTTTGTTTCCCTTCCCCCTTTTTTTTTGTCTTTTCCATTTTCCTTACTCTTCTCAGTTTCTACACAAGGTGAAGCCCTCGCCATCCATTTTTTTCCCCAGAAACATGATGTAACTGCGTTTTCTATTCCCAGTTTTGTTTTTTTTTTTTTTTCGCACTCTCATCCTGTGATCAAAGTTTTGGGCGCAGGGTGAGAATACTGTTGCTATATACTGGCTATTTATTTTGATTTTGATCATCCAGTGCATATGCTACTATTTCTGGTTCAACAAAAGCCTTTTCTACTGTGTCTTGTCTTTCCAAGACTTTTTTGTAATTTACACACTTCCAAGGACTTTTTTGTAATTTTTTCCAAGCCTAGTAATTACCTTAAACAAGACGTGTGTAGTTTAGCACACACATGCACAAACATTATGTCCTCAAGGGCCTTTGTGTAATTTGACATACACAAACTCATTGCCACATGAGGTCTTCATATTTTGAACAACCAAAATCCCCTAAGGGAGCTTCATCTCCCCACAAAGGGGGGTCTTCAAGCCAGGCCGGCAAAGCCTCCAGAAGTCGGAGCCTCCACAAGTCCTCCTTTGCCTTAGCCCTTGCCCTCTTATTTATAGAGGTTAGGGGGCCCAAGGAGGGGCCCATCGGCCAGGTTCTAGCACCTCCGGTGAGCTTCCCCCTCCCCTTGCCCCATTTCTTTCTTCAAAAGAGGCCGTGGGAGGTGCCGCGGTGGCCAAACCCACCGAGAGTGGGTCCCCTCAGTGGAGTTTCCTGCCTTTTGGTGGGGAACCCCACGAGGGGGTTGCGGCAGTGGAACCCCCCGTGTGTGGGGGGTGGGGGTGGGGGGGGTTCAGCTGGAAAACCCCCCCGAGGGGAGGGCTTCAGCTGGAAAACAGCCAGTGGGGGGTGGTGCTTTGGCGGGAAAACCCCCCGTGGGGGTGTTTTTGGTTGAAAACCCCCCCGAGGGGGGGTGCTGCATGAAGGAGAGGAGAAACTCCCAGTGGGTGGTGCTGCCACAGGAAAACCCGCCGGGGGGGGGGGGGGTTGGGGTGAGTGCGCAGTAGGGGAGAAACCCCACGAGGGGGGGGGTGCGCAAGGGGTGCCACGGTGGCAAGACCCATCGAGGGGGGTCTATTTTGGCCACCCTCGGTTGCCTTTTTTGGGCAATTTTAGGGGAGATTTGCTTTGTGCTATTTTTGGTGTCAACATTCTCCTCTCTTGATCTTTATAGTTCTCATGCACCTATAATTGTGGCCAATTGCTCATATTCTTCTGTTCCAAGCAGAAGCATTGTTCAATCTTGTACTCACCTTGAATGATGTTCTCTATGTTCGTAAATTTCCCATTAATCTTCTTTCTATTAGCATGATAACTCCATCCCTGAACTGTTCTGTGACATTTTAACCATCTCATTGTGTTTCAGGACATCCAACAAGGACAAATATTGGTGGATGACATGAGTTAGGAGGTCTATACTACCTTTCTCCTGATTGATCTCTTCAAAGTCATCAGATGTTATCAGCATAGGAGACCTCTTATCAATGGCATTGTCATTCGGGTCATCCATCTCTTTCAAAGCTTCGTAAAGTCATATTTATTCCGTCTAAAGTCAATGAATTTCTTTGTAATCTTGTGAATTAGACAAACACCGTAGAGTGTCCTTTCCATTGCATCAAAATAAAAGGAACCCTGCTCCATTCCATCTTGTTCATTCTGGCATCTGCATGCCCTCTCACCTTTAGACTAGGATTTTGTTACTTTGTTACCTTCATAGATGATTTTTCTCATATGACAAGGGTATTCCTGTTGAAATTACGATCTGGTGTATTTCCAATTTTCAAGGACTTGCGCTGAAATAAAAACTTAGTATGCTACTTCTGTTAAAATTGTGTGCACAGATAATGCATTGGATACACTCAGGCATCTTTTGCCTCTTGTTCTTCCATGGGATTGTCCATCGAACATCATGTACCTATACATCTCAATAAAATGGACTTATTGAAAGAAAGAACAGGCATCTCCTCGATGTTGCTCGTACTCAGACGTTCCACATGAATGTTCCTAAATAGTATTGGGAAGATGTAGTCCTTACCTCTTGTTATCTTATACACCTTGTCCCAAGCAAAGTGTTAGATAGGCAATCACCCTATTTACACACTGTTGATGCTCCCTTTCCTTTTGTTCCCCAAATATTTAGTGTAAATGTTTTGTTCACTAACTAGTTGCAGGGCATGATAAATTATCTCCAAGGTTAGTACCTTACATCTTTTGGTGGATATCTCATACAAAAGGGGTACCTTATTTTGAACCTCAGACTCAAAAGTCTTTTGTCACCATGAATGTCACCTTTTATGAGTTTGTGATTTTCTTTGCTGCCTCTTCTTTGTACAGGCTCCTCTTTCTATTCTTGGTGTCCCAGTTCCTGTTCCTCCTTACTTTGGACTCTCTAACTCAAATATTGTTACTGATAACAAAGCTGATGAATTATAGGTTGATGCTAAGAGGTTTGGACGAGTTCATCAACAGTGAGGGGTGATTCTGGTAGACACTTCCCCAGCATCTTCTTCACCGTCAGCAGATCCTCCTGGTGAGCCTCTTTCTTCCTCTGTTTCTGATCTTGATGTTCCTACACTCTACAAAAAGGGGTGCGCTCATGCACTCAGCACTCTGTTAGTAACTTTGTTTCCTATACATCATTGACTCCCCCTTTCTGTTAGTTTGTTTTGTCTATCTCTACTATTTTTATTCCCAGCTCTATGTTGAAAGCCATTGTTGACACGGGATTATATCACTTTGACATCATTTGATTTTGGATCGCCATTTCTTTATCTGGTTCATGTATTCATTCATTTGGGTATTCATTTTTTCACATGCTTTGATTTGTGTATTGTGATTTGCGGGGCGTGCCAGTCTGTCTAACAGACAGAGAAAGAGTCCGCGCAATGCGGAGAAGGTATTTTTGGGGTGTCCATGGAACGGACGGGTATGGTGTCGTGAACGGACGGTATGGTGTCCGTGAAGGAAGGGGTATGGTGTCCGTGAACGGACGGGTATGGTGTCCGTGACGGACGGTATGATGTCCGTAACGGACGGGTATGATGCCCGAGGGACGGACGGGTGCGCCGTATTTTAATCTGAACTCCTTGAGTCCCGTATCTATACTCATCAGGTGATTGAGGTAGCATGTGCTGGACCTCTGTCTCCATCGACCGGAGTCGATGTTACATTTACATCGAGTTAAGACTCTGGTGTTATTTAACACCAGTTTTAACTCGAATACCATTCATAGCAAAGGGGATGAGAAAATACACACTTTTTTAGAAAATCCTGGTCATGATGTATCATTTTTCCTTTTGGTTATTTGAAATACTTTTGCTTTGAGTGTTTCATTTTGAAAAGACTGCCCTTTGTGGAGTCCGAGATATGACTTTTAAGAAGGGAACAGATGTATTTCCGTGAACCCATTTGGGGTCTCCCCCCTCTCCTTTTTTTTAGAAAGATGTTGTTTGAAGGTTTTATTTGGAAAACCTGAGGATTATTATTGCAGACGGGCATATACCCGTGCATTTGATTCTGAACTTGGGGGAGGTCGTGATTCAAAGTAGCACTTCTGTATTAGAAGAGTTGCTACATAATTCTTTTATAACATCCTTCTTTTAAATGAAGTCTGAATGAGGCAGAATTTCTTTCTCCTCGTTCATCGTTTCATTCATTCATCATTCATTCATTTTTTTTACTTGTATGAGTATGATTTTCGGAGAACGTATGCACATATCTCCATGGACGTCTTGTCAATTTGAAGTTCCTTTCTGGAAACTGTCCATATGAACAAAATTCTGGAGTATGCATCATGCTGCTCTTTGGAGTAACTGAGCACAGTTCGGGTCCCATCACAGTTCGGGTCCAGTCACAGTTCGGGTCCTGTCATAGTTCGGTCCTGTCCCCTTTTTCTTTGGATGTGTGTATATCATCACAATTTTTATAATTTTATTTTAGCAGAGTTTCCGCTTATGCGGAATGTCCTCACGGAGATATATTCATATGAACATGTACTTATATCCATGTGTCCCAGAGAATCTTTGTCCGGAGGGATTTTGCCCTCAAAAAGTATGTGTGTATGATCATAAATTTGCAGTTTACGCATATTTTCTCACCGGTATTCCTTTTGAGGGAATGTCGGTAAAAGGTACCATCTGCATATGCAGAATCCCTTTTGAGAGGTATACGCATATAATTGCGAATTTTATGATTATATAAACACGTCCGTAGTCGGAGACTCTATTTGGGCAGAGTTTCCTCTTGGAAACACATGTATATAAATACAAAGTTTGTGATTATATTGATATGTTTTTAGAGGGAAAACTCTGACATAGGCAGGGTTTCCTTCCAAGAAACATATGTGTATAGGCACAAATTTGAGTTTTATAAATATGTTCTTAGACGGAATCTCCACTTGGGCAGAGTTTCCTCTAGGAAACATGCATATAAAAATACAAATTTGTGAATATACAAACATGTTCTCGGGCAGAATCTCCACTTGGGTAGAATCTCCTCTAAGAAACATATAAATATAAACACAGATTTGAACTTTATAGATATGTTCTTAGGCGGAATCTCCACTTGGGCAGAGTTTCCTCTAGGAAGCATATATATAAAAAATGCAAATGTGAATATATGAATATGTTCTCGAGCAGAATCTCCACTTGGGCAGAGTCTCCTCTAAGAAACATATGCATATAGCACAACACACCATCCCGGAGAGTTTAAAACTCGATGGGAGGTGGCATGAATAACAAAGGTATCTAAAATACCATATGTCCAAAATGGACGGTATTTAGAACCTATAGCCCGTGAGGGCCAGTGCCGCTATTGCGGACTTTTAGCCGATGAAGTTTGCCGATGCCGCATACGGATAACCTCTCAACACTCGGGGAGAAGATTTGGTACCTTCACTCACACAAGAAATGAGATTGAGAGGAGACGGGAGGAGAACTTTGGAAATTTTTCTATTCTTTCAGAATTTCAGAAAAGAGGGGGCAGCAATTTCTCCAGGGAGCCGGCATCTCCCGGGGGCCGACCTCTTGAAATGGGGGATGGGGTGCCTTTTATAGGGGAAGGCACCCCTTACATGGGTGGGGGGTTTAAACCGATGGGAGTTCCATCGGTTAGAGGGAAAATTCCCTCTAACCGATGAGACTCTCATCGGTTAAAGCTAACCGATGAGACTCTCATCGGTTAAAGAAAAAAAACTCTCTAACCGATGAGACTCCCATCGGTTAGAGGGTTAAAGGCCCTCTAACCGATGGGGGTTCCATCGGTTAGGCTCCTTTTTTTATTTTCTTTTTTTTTTTATTTTTATTTATTTCTTTGGTTTTTTCTTGTTTCTGTCTTTCTGTGTTTTTTTTTTTTTGTTTTCTTATTTTCTGTTTCTGTTTTTTTTTTTTTGTTTATGTTTTTTTTTTTGAAAGGGGGACCCTTAACCGATGGAACATCCATCGGTTAAAGGGGGAATCCCCCCTAACCGATGGAGGTTCCATCGGTTAGAGGGGGGACTCCCCTAACCGATGGAAGCCCATCGGTTAGGGGATTCCCCTTAACCGATGGAACTTCCATCGGTTAGAGGGGAGTTCCCCTAACCGATGGAAGCCAATCGGTTGGAGGGGTCTCCCCCTCCAACCGATGGAAGCACCATCGGTTAAGGGGAAAACCCCCTTAACCGATGGTAGCCCCATCGGTTAGGGGAAAAAAACCCCCTAACCGATGGTGCCTTCACTGGTTTAGGGGAGGGAGATTTCTGGGAATAATTAATGGGGGGATTGACACTAAATTTTATTTTTTATGTCAACAAATGCCCCCCACGGGAAGTGTGCCGACGCCGAAGGCGGAGGAGGACGTCCCGTGCAATCTTTGAGCTCTGCTTCTGATCTTCATGACTTGACAATGAACTTGAATCGGAAGCACTTGCACTGTGAAGTCGACAACCTCGGGCAACGATCGACTTTGTCATGCTTCTTGTGCTGAGCGATCAGCTCCGCTTCCTTGGATTTACTCAGAACTGACTTTGGCTTTCTTCACCTGGGTCTTTGCCTTCTGGATTTCATCTCAGGGATTTTTTTTAGATCTGCCTTTCTGGCTTTGTTGACTATGAATTGATTGAGGACTCAATTGGTGAGACTCGTCTTTCTGACTTTGCTCAACAACTTGATTTGAGAGAGATTTTTTTTGACTTGTGATTCTGACTTGATTCGCAGTTGGATCCGATATCACTTTCCTGAGCTTTGCCTTTTGGCATTTGCTGGTATGGATTTGACATTTTTCTTGAATTGTCTTCTTGGCTTTGTCCGAGATTTGGCATGGTATTCGGTACTGAGGCTAACCTTCTTGGTTTTGCGGCTATCTTTCTTCTTCCTTTTTTTGTATCTGTTTTGAATTCTCAACCATCCTTGCTCCGGAAGTTGTTGGAGACAGGAATGGTGAAACTCATTTGAATATTCCCTCTTCTTCCAGACCCAAGAGAGCTGGAAAAAGGAGTGTGGCGGATTCCGCCTTATCTGGCGGTGACTTTCTTTTCTTTTCTTTTCTTCTCTCATCATTGTCATTCATGACTTTTCTTTGATTTATCACTTATCCCCTTTTTTTTTTGACTTATCTACCTCAGATGACGAGACAGATGAGGAAAAGTGCTGTCCGATTGCTTCGGGCGGCCATGCCTCTTTGCCTGGAGGTTCTCCTCTCCTTTGTGGAGTGGAGCGTGAGAATTCCTCACAGGCAGTTGTCGATTTTATGCCGAGATTGATGATAATGAACCATCATTTGACTGTCTGTTTTCTTGAGATAGCCGTGACGGATGACGGTGCCTCTGCATTTGCTGAGCTGAGGGTCTCGACGGAACAGTATTCTTTTGCTCCTGCGGGGCTTATATCCAATGCCTGCCAAGGATATTCTGCCATGGAATCAACTCCTGCAGGTGACTTCCTTTACTGAGCTCATATACAATCTTTAAAGATGTGTTTTCTTTTCTGATATTGACTTTCTTTCCTTGTATTCAGGTGACCAGGTCTTCTGTGATCAACTCTTCTTTGGGGGATGATGGATTCATATTCTGTATTTGTGGCTAATCCTCTCTTTCCACTTTTGGGGAGATGCAGGGAAGCCCTTTTTTTTGGAGTTTCAAGCTTATTCTGCCTTTCAAGTAGGCGATGCGGCGAGTGACGATGATGGTCGGGAAGGAGAACATTGCGCGGCTGGAATGCGAGCTTGATGAAGAGAGGGCTTCTTTGAATCAGGAGGCTGAAGAAGAAACTGTCTATGGAAGGAACTTCCGCCAGTTGACAGCCTCCAAAGTTAAGGAAGTTGAACAGCCGAAGAGGAAAAAGCCTTCCTGCCTTTGCTTTTCAGTATGACATTTATATGCCGAGCTCATTGCCTTGCTTTTTTCTTTGTTTGACCTTTGCATAGCAATCGCCACTCTTTGTATATTGTACAGAGAGTGACTTGTGACTTTGTAAATACAAGGTGAAGGATAATGGAGGTCCTCCTTTTCATTTCCCCTTTCTTGTTCTTTTTTTTTCTTTTCTTTTTCATTTCCTTCTTTTTTTTTATTACCAATCCCAGTGCCCTCTCGGGTTTTCACTAAGACTGGCCCCCTTTAGCTTTTTCCAACGTGCCCTTTCGGGTTTCACGTTGAGGAGTTACCCATTTTTGCCTGAAGCGCCTTTTCAGGTTTTCCCTCAGCCGGATTTTTTGATCTTTTTACCCTCAAGCATACAATGAGCCGTATACTTAAGTCCATCGGGGTATCTCTATTTTTTAACCCCTTTTTTCTTTCTTTCTCTTTTTTTTTTTTTGACTTGACTGTTGAGGACTTGACTGACTTGGATAGTTGAATGGCTAAGGGTTTGGTTGTGGAATGAGTGATGTATTCGGATGTGGTTTGAGATTGAATTTGGCCAATGACTGGAAATTCGGATTTGGGATTTGAATTTGGAATTTGGATTGGATGCGGATTTGGGTTTGGGTATGAGTAAGTTGGGTGACTTGAGTCACCTTTGTGGTATTTTGGATTTGGATTTGAATATGGATATGAGATTCGGGTATGATTTGGCCCTGGACTTGGTTTGAATGGGCTCTGAATGATGTTTAGTGTTTTGGCTTTGGATTTGAACTTCGCCCTCCTTGATGGCTTGGTGCCGGGATGAGGGTTTGCACTTGGATTTGAATGGCTGGAGAGAAGGAAGCCTTTCTGCCTTTTTTCAAGCATAACACTTGCATATTGGGCTTGTTGCCTTGATCTCCTTTCTATTTTGCATGTGGTATCTGTCACCCTTTGTAAGTTTGTGATGTGGTGACTTATAGATTTGTGGATGTATGAATGAAGGACTGAGGAAATCCTCCTTTTCATTACATTCATGTTTTTTTCATTTTTTTTTTTTACATTACCAGCCTTAGCGCCCTTTCGGGTTTCACCAAGACTGGCCCCCTTTAGCTTTTTCCAACGCGCCCTTTCGGGTTTTCACGTTGAGGGGTGCCCATTTTTGCCTGAAGCGCCCTTTCGGGTTTCGCCTCAGCCGGATTCTTTGATCTTTTTACCCTTAAGAGTACAAGGGATTGTACTCTCAAGTCCATCGGGGTATCTCTATTTTCAACCCCTTTCTCCTTTCTTTCTTTTTTTTATTGAAGATTTGGCTGGTTCAGATGGTCAAATGGGTAAGGGTCTGGTTTGAAACGGATGGTGATCTGGGATGTGGAGTGGATGATGTGATTGTGGAAGGGGTGGGGGTTACTTTGGGTATTTTGATTTGGTTTGAGTAGGGATATGAGATTGGGGTTTACTTTGTTTCAGGCTTAATTTTGGATATTAATATAGACTTTGGCATGGAGTTTTAGGTTGGATTTGTGGTTTGGGTTCGAATTCCCCCACCCTTGATGGCTTGGGGCAGGGATAAGGGATTCACATTGGATTGGTATTGGAGTGAGATTGGTTTGTTTTTGGATTTGGATATGGACATGTCAGTTTATCTTTGTGATATTTGGATGGAATATGAGATTTTGATTTTGCTTTTGGATTTTGGATGTAGGATGTAGGTTGATTTGGGTTCTGGACTTAGTTTGGTTTTGATTTTGGTTTTGTTTTGGTTTGGTTTGGTTTGTTTTTTTGTTTTGGATTTCGGACTTCTATTTGGTTCAGCCTACCTTGATGGTTTGTGGCTATATTGGAATTGTATTTGAATATGAGTTGCCTTGATGGCCTTGGGATATGAACTTGGATTTGAACTTGATGTCACTACCATGAGTTTGCTGGTGGGACTTTGTTTTAGGGTAGCCTACCTTTATGGTTTGCGGCTATGAGTTTTGGAACTTGGATTTGGCATAGCCTACCTTGATGGTTGTTGGCTATGGATTTGGTATTTTGGATTTGACATAGCCTACCTTTTGGTTTGCTGGCTATGGTTGGTGTTTTGGATTTGACATAGCCTACCTTTTGGTTTGCTGGCTATGGTTTTGTTTATTGGATTTGATATAGCCTACCTTTGTGGTTTGTTGGCTATGGTTTTGGTATTTTGGATTTTGACATAGCCTACCTTTTTGGTTTGCTGGCTATGGTTTTGGTATTTGGATTTGATATAGCCTACCTTTGGTTTGTTGGCTATGGTTTTGGTATTTTGGATTTGACATAGCCTACCTTTTTGGTTTGCTGGCTATTTTGGTATTTGGATTTGGCATAGCCTACCTTTTTGGTTTGCTGGCTATGGTTTTGGTATTTGGATTTGATATAGCCTACCTTTGTGGTTTGTTGGCTATGGTTTTGGTATTTGGATTTGATATAGCCTACTTTGTGGTTTGTTGGCTATGGTTTGGTATTTGCAAGCCTACCTTTTGGTTTGTTGGCTATGGTTTTGGTATTTTGGATTTGACATAGCCTACCTTTTTGGTTTGCTGGCTATGGTTTTGGTATTTGGATTTGACATAGCCTACCTTTTTGGTTTGTTGGCTATGGTTTTGGATATGGATTTGGCATAGCCTACTTTTTGGTTTGTTGGCTATGGTCAAGATTTGATTTGGGTTTGTACATGGAATGCCCTTGGCTTCACGCTTGGTAAGGACTGACAAGTTGGGGTATATGACGGACAGGTGGAAGTTTTGATTCCTTTGCCCCATCTATGGCAAACTTCATTTCATCATTTTTTTTTATTTTCTTTGGGCTTCATGCCTTTGGGTGATTGTTTGTTTTTTTTTCTTTGTTTGGTGGCTGGCCAGAGAATTCATGTTCTGGCGCGTGGTACAATTTCAGGTGTTTCCCGTTGAGGGGGAAAGGGCACATTACCTTTATAGTCCACCAACATGTATGCACCCCTTCATATGCCGAAGTGACGATGTATAGCCGAGCAAAGTAGGCTGCAATTTGCCGCACGATTTTTTTTTGCCATTGCTTTCTCTGCATTTGACTATGACGAGTTTCCTTGCTTGAATGCTCTTGGTCTTGCCAATTTTGTCAAAAGTGCAGACCATTCTGACTTGATATACTTGGAGGGATTTATATGCTTCGAGTCGCCTTCCTTCCAGGTTGGAGAGCTCCTCAAGTCTTCTTTCTATCTGACTTTGATCTTGGCTTTGAGATTCATTTTGGATTGCCACTCAACAGGATGCCATTTCGATTTCTATAGGGATCATGGCCTCAGCTCCATAGACTAAGGAGAAGGGAACACCTGTAGGAGTTTTATATGTAGTTCTGTAAGCCCATAAGCTTCGTGAACTTTTTTCCCCACTCTCGCTTTCTATTGCCGATTATTTTGGCAAGCAATTTACAGAGGGTTTTATTGAAGGCTTCTGCCAACCCATTTGCCTGTGGATTGTATACTGAAGATGTTCTCCAATTAATATGAAATTTGGCCGCCAAGGCATATATTGTTTTGTTTCTAAATTGCGACCCATTGTCAGATATGATCCTGTGAGGAGTCCCAAATCTGTATATTATGTTTTGCTTGACAATTTGGCGACGGTTCTCCCGTCACCTCCCTTAATGGGATAGCTTCAGCCCACCGAGAGAAATAATCAGTGGAGCCCATATAAATTTGTGACCTTGAGATGAGGGAGGGAATGGTCCCACAATATCCATTCCCCATCCTGCAAAGGGCCATGTTGGCGCCGTAGGATGCAGCATATTTGGGGATTTTCGGCACAGGGCCGAAGGCTTGGCATTGATGACATGTACGGGCATATTGGATGCAATCCGCATACATGGTAGGCCAGTAGAAACTTTTTAACTTGATATTGATTTTCATTTTGTCTCCTGCTGGTGTGCACCACACAGTCCGGAGTGAACTTCTTTCATCATGATTTTGGCTTCTTTGAGAGATAAATATCGGAGGAGGACTGGTCCTTTCTTTCATGGATCAATCTATATAGTTGTTCTCCTATCAATTGATATGATGCAGCTCTTCGTAAAAGTTGAACTTTCTGAGCTCGATTAGGAGGTAGCCAACCTTTCTTGATTTTGATAATGGCTGACGCCAATCTTCAAATCCATTTGCGTATCTTCTCTGCAGTATATACTTCTTCAATTGCAATATTAGACTCGTCGTCGAGGACACTCGGCATGAGTCTTCTATGACGGACAATTATGTCCAATTCTCCTTCGGGAGGCAATTTTATGGCAGAGGCAATTTAGCAAGAGCATCTGCTTGAGAATTTTCACTTCTTGGCACATGAGATATGTCGAAGAAGTCGAATTGTTCTTTGAGTTTCATGACCGTGATATAGTATGGAAGCAGTTGTTCTTTTCGAACTTCATACTGGCCCAACACTTGTCGGATGACCAGCTGTGAGTCACCATAAACTTGTATACTTTGACCCCCATTCGAGAGCCAGTCGGAGCCCGATAATTAGAGCTTCATATTCAGCTTCATTATTTGTGAGTGGCTCATGAGAGCACATGAATTGTATAAGATTCCTCCATATGGGGTGACAAAAACGATTCCAGCTCCAGTAGAGACGGAGGTGGAAAACCATCTGTATATTGAAGAATTTGGAAGCCCCATCAAATATAGCCCATGAAGGTAAAGTCGATTGTGACAACCTCTTTGGAATGTGGGTTTCCTGAATTTGATCTTTTTCCCATTTATAGAGGAGAGTTTTCTTCTTCCGGAAGATCTATAGACAGGAGGGAATTTTTGTTATGGATGAGCGCTAAAATTCAGCCAGACCTGTCCTTTGATGGCTTTTGTGGGATATATGTGATATCAAATTCCATAAGGAGCAGGCCCATTTTCCGAGCCGTCCTGACAGTACAGGCTGCCTCAACAAATATTTGATTGGATCATACTTGGAGATGAGTTAATTTCATGGGCCAGCAGATAATGTCTCAATTTCTTGACGGCAAATACCAGTGCTAGGCATACTTTCTCCATTGGAGCATATCGGAGCTCTGGACCAATTAGCTTTCTGCTAAGATAGTATAAAGCTTGCTCTTTTCATCCTCATTTATTTGTGCCAATAAAGCTCCCAGAGAAGCATCCATAGCTGAGATATAAGTATAAGAGATCTCCCAGCAATGGTGCCCCCAGAACTGGTGGAGTAAGGAGATACTTTTTGATCTGTTCAAAAGCATTTGGCATTCTTGATCCCAGATGAAGGGTGCATTCTTCTTCATTAGTTTGCCGAACGGCATGCATTTTCCTGAGAGATTGGATATAAATCGCCTGATATAGGCTAGTCTTCCTTGAAATGACCTTAGCTCAGTCAAATTTTGAGGAGGCGACAATGCTGGATTGCCTTGATTTTGTCAGGGTCTATTTCTATTCCCCGATATTTGACGATGAAACCCAGGAACTTGCCACTTGAAACCCCAAATGCACATTTCATAGGGTTCATCTTCAATTTGAATTGACGAAGCCTTTCAAAAACACGGCGAAGATCATATAGATGGTCCTCCCGTTTTTGGTTTTGACGACGAGATCATCGACATAGCATTCGACTACATCATGAATCATTTCGTCAAATATTTTTGTCATGGCTCTTTGATATGTGGCTCCTGCATTCTTCAAGCCAAAGGGCATTCTTTTGTAGTTGAAGATGCCTTTGGGTGATCTGAATGCAGTGTAATTTTTATCTTTGATTGCCATCCGGACTTGATTGTAGCCGGAAGACCCGTCCATGAAAGACAAGGCTTCATAGCCGGTGGTCATATCCACCATTGTTTCAGTAATTGGGACTGGGAAATCATCCTTGGGACATGCTTTATTCAAGTCCCTATAGTCGATACATATCCGGATTTGACCATTCTTTTTCTTCACTGGAACAATATTGGCGAGCCATATTGGATATATGCATGGCTCGATGAAGTCTACTTCAGAAAGCTTGTCGACTTCAGTATTTACTTTCAGTTCTAGTTCATGGCGCATACGCCTTGTTTGACAGGCTTGGCCGTGTGCAGTATGGATAATTCATGTTCAGCAACTGATGGCTCTAGTCCTGGCATTTCTTTATAATTCCAAGCGAAACAGTCTTGGAATTCAGCAGAAGAATTTGATAAGATTGCCTCTCTTGTTCATCAAGAAGGGCACTGATAAGATTGGCCGGGGATCTTGTTGACTCCGAGATTGAGTTCAATTAATTCATCAATAGTGGCTTGTCCACCATCCTCGATTTCTTGGGGAGCTGGTTGTAGATCTATGAAATCTCCTTCATCATTGGAGTTGGTGATGTAGACTTCATAGGAATTTGTATCTTCAGAATTATGGATGAAGATTGCTTGCAGAATTCTTCTGATGGCTCTTCATTTGATAATTCATTTGGTAGAACTGAAGTAATCTCTTGAGAGTTGGAATTGGAACATTCTTGATTATTCTGGGTGCTGCAGACCTCTGATGATGATCCAACAACATTGACTGTATAGGAGGATTTGGTATCATAATCTAATCCTCTGGTATCCCTTCCGGAGAATGGAGGTTGGCCCCGGACTTGAGAGGGTTCCCATAATTGCTTGAAGAAATTTCTCCGGGAGATATCTTGTACATGAGGAATTTTCTGCTTTTTGCACATCTCCTTAATCTTTGCTGGCATATCAGCCATTTTTTGTATTGATTCTAGCTGGTTGTTGGAGCTGTCTTCCCAACCAAAATCATCTTTTGTATAAGTGGGAGTGTCAATTCCCTTTGTAGAAGAGAATTGGCTTAGCCATTCTTCTTTCTTTTCTTTGATAAGTGACGACGAAAGTTTTTAATCGTCGAACACTTTGTTCTTGCTTCGGAGAATAAATTTGCATGCAATTGGGTGGTAAAGGAATACCGCCATCAATGACTTGACTTACATGATCAGCTTCATAACTGATATTCCGCCGTTCTGGGCGGATTTCTTTGCTTTGAGAATCTTTGCAGAAGATTTAGCAAGGCTTTTATTTATCACAAAAAGCTCGCCAGTCTCACTGTCTTCATTTGAGCATTTAATTTGGTTACCCTTCCCTTTAGACCGGGCAAGGGGTTGAGGGATTGGCCCTCCAAGATATAAAATAGCAGCAGTCAAGTTGCATTCATCTTCCCGATACGGGACTTAACTGGCAAAGACTGTATTCGCTTCCCTTCTTTTGCATACTTGATGCGTTGATGGGGTGTCGATGGGATGACCCAAATTTTTATAGCCAAGGTTTTCCAAGTAATATTCTGTATGTTGTATCAGCATCAATAATATAGAAGGCTACCTTGGTGGTGAAGCTTCTAAGAATTAAGTTGACAGTGACTCTTCCAATGGCTTCTCCTGAATTTTGGTTTTGAACCAGTGGCTTGTACATCTTTTACCTGTTGCACATGAGGCATGAGATGTAGAGATTCAAGGGCTTTATAAGGCATTATATTGATAGATGCCCCAGATCGGCCAGGATCTGACTCAATTGTTGCCATTTGACTGTCATATTCAGGCGATTGTGACATAGTAGCATTCCTTTATCTGTGAAGGTGACATCTACTGCTAGTGCTTCATATATTGAGCTTGGAAATCAGCCATATGAGCTTCATAATTTTCTGTTTCTTGGAGTATTTTGACGAGAGTTTCCCTCAAGTCCTCACTCCAAGCAATTGCCTTCTAGACAGTAAGGTTAACGGGGAGTGATTTGAGTTGCTGAAAGATTTTGTCATCAGCTTGATGCGTATCTGGTCCGATGAGGGAGATCCCTTTATCGAGGACTCAGATGGCTTCTTTGGCTTGACAGATTCTTTTGAGAGAGAGGAATCAACATCCTTCCATTTAAAAAGAGAGGAGCGTTGTCCGGCTCATTTGATGAGGCATGGGGACTTTGGCTCTTTCTTTGTATGAGGAGGCATATTGGACAGTTCTTCTCTTCATCTGAAGGGTTTGAAGACATAAGAATCCGCCCGTATTTCGGCTTCAGGCAGAGGTTTGACTCCTTGCCTTAAATGAGAATGACTCTGCTTGATTTTGTGATATCAGGCTTCTTGAAAATAGAAGATGCAACTTTTTGCTCTTTACCATGCCCTTTCTTGCGACGGCAATTTGAATTATCGTTGGCCGACGCTGATATGTCAGCATTGTTGGCTTACCTTCAGCCTGTTTGGTATTATCACTTGGAGAGATTTATAGCTTCTTTGGTTGAGGTTGGACACCATATTGTAAATTGGTGAGTTAAATATGCGATTTGATTCTTCAATTTTGATTGATTGATGATTTTTTTTTTTTAAGTTGATACTGAGGTACCTCAGCAGCAGCATCACGCTACATTGTTCTTTTTCATTTTCTGTTATTATTATATTCTTGTGTTTTTTTTTTTGGTTTGTTTGTTGTTTTTTTTGTTTTTGTTGTTTTTTTTTGTTTGTTTATAATATATAGTTATATTTTATTTCATACCTGAAGAGCTTAAGTAAGCTTATGACTTTCTGCTCTGAAGATGATTTGGAGATGTTCTCTTGTTGGAGCCACCTCTTAGTTGTAGAGTTGTTGATCTTTTGGAACTGGCTGATTTTGAGGGCCGACAGTGACCCATTCTCAAAGGTTGCATTAATTGCTTCTTGAATAATTGAAGATGGGAGTTGGTGATAATGATCCACGAACTCCTCTGCTTGCTGGGAGATTGGCTTTGTCGCAACTTCTTTCGATATTCTCATTCTGTATTGAAAAAGATCAATTTTAAATTGCTCATTTCAGCTTTGACTTTGTATCGTCCATAGCCCAGGGGATGATGATAATATTCACATATCTTTGGATATAGAGCTTAGGATCTGGACTTGAACATAGGCTCGTTGTGACACCTTATTTGCTGGCGCCAAAGAATTCCCATATGATCAATTTTTTTCTTCCCCGATATGAGTTTCGACCAAATCATGGAGATCCAAAACAATAGTCATGCATCTCCTTTCACTCTGAAAGATATATGATGCTGGTTTAAGTATGGAAACCAGACTTTGTCTTCTGAGATTGTCAAGTATAAACTTGGTGCTCTTTGTTGCAAATGAGAGCTTATTATTATAGAAGATGCAGATTGTTACGATTGACTGGATAAATATGGATTTGAATGCTCCCCCACTGATAACCGAGGAAGACCAAAGGATGATGATGCATTAATGACATTCACCTAATAGGATCCAAGTTGGCTGGTCCATTTGGTGGTTGTTGAGTATGAGGCTGGTTGACCCGATGAATACTCAGGTCAATTAGCTTTTGAACATCATTTTGAATCTTATGCAATCTTTGATACTATGACCCATCACTTGATGATATGGGCAGTAATTGGCTAATATTTCTGCCGGAGCTTGGTCATCCATTAATCCGGATTGAAGGCATAGCCGGAAAAGTGAGTAAGGAGATGTCGAGGGAAAGAATATACCTTGCCGACTCGACAGGAGTTGAAGGATCTTCGGATAGTACCCAATTGAGTCTGCATATGGCGACATAGGAGGCGATCTGAATATATTGAGTATGCATAAGAGTATATTTGCCTTTGGATTTCCTCATTATCTATGTGGATCATGCCTTGATCTGGTAGAGAATGAGCTCCTAAATATCTTGAGGAGGATTACATGAATGACCGTCCTCGGGATGATTTGAATTTGTTGGAAGTCTCGTCATATAAATGACATTGACAGATTGCTCTGGTCGATCCCAAGCATGGAAGTTGAGGAGGGTCAGCCAGAGCATTTTGCAAGATATGAGGCCATTTGAATGATCTTCTGGGCCTTATTTTTGAAGATGTAGCAATCTTCAATTGCATGCCCCACCATACGGTGATACGGGCAAATTGAAGATGATTGATTTGGGTGACACCTGCCTGCCTCTTTGGTTCTAGGCAGTGATATTAACTGATTATCGAGGCAGAGATCAAAGAGCCTCTTTAATATGCTTCTTGTTTTTGAAAGAATAAGGAGTCTTCATGCGCCCATCAATGATGGCAGTGGAGCTTGGTTTCTGATTTCTTGTTTGGGGCAGGAGAGATTGTTGCCCCCTTTGCTTCATCATCAGGTGAGGAGTCAATGATGTTGACTTCTTTTGCTAATTATTGCGCTCTTTGGGGAGCTTGCCTTTATGAGATGTATGTGTCATTTGCTCGGCTAGAAACATCTCAATGTCTGCCACTATGGAATTCAATTGATCGAAGCTCTTGATATTTGCTCCCAAGAGTTTCTCATTGATTTTGATATGAGGCCTTTTGGCAGATAGGGATTGTATCTTCTTGAACAGGAGGGTATTGCATTTCATGCTAAACTCTCTCCATCCCTGATGAAGTGGATTGACTCCCCTTTCTTCTGTTTGAGGGAAGATAATTTGCAAGAGGGATACCTTCCCTTTAGCCGTTTAGAGATGGTCCATGAATTTCTTTTGCATATCTGCCCGATCGGCAACTGAGTCAGGTGCTATTCTGAATACCTTTGAATGCAACTTCAATCAAGGAAGTTGCAAATATATGAGGATATAAGATTGCCGATGGCGAGCTTGCCAAGGCAATAACATAATGTGCCATATATTCCAGTGTGACCCATGTCCATTAAACTTTGATAGTTTTGGGACTTTAGGGCATGTTTCTGGCAGCTTCTTGAATTGATGATATATTGATATAGAACAGATTATAGATCTGTCATCTGCATGCCTTCACTCTGCTGAGCGAACATATTTTGAATAATTTTCTATATCTCATGCCTTTGAATGGGAAATACCCTGAATTGTTTCCGTTTGAGGATGCATAACATTGGACGGATCAATGATATCCTGACCTGTAGTTTGAGGAAGAAGACCAGTTGTAGAAACGTGCCGAATGATTTGCGGGGCACACCCTATCTGGATGTTGATTTTGGTGATTTTGAGCAGTGACTGGCTCCACAGAATGGGGAGGCTTGTAGTTACCAGTTGCCTCATTTCATTTAGAAGCACAGCCATTTGAGATTGGCATTGCTGCATCACTTGATATTTGTCATCATCTGACATAGCCTGGAAATTTTCCTTTGTCGGCAAGTCGATGACGAGATTGATGTTTGAAGTTGAAGGCCCACCTTCTTCGACTTGAATATTTGTTTCTTCGAAGAAGGGGATTTGAATTCCCTCATGCTAAATATCGATACGAGGGAGAACTTGACCAGGTGCTTCGGCTTTCCGCCGGGCTTGGTGGTTTCTTCTGGAAAATACTTGATGGCTTCAGCAGGATTATTGAAATGGCTTCAGCGATTTGTTCAGTGGTTTGCCAGAGTCCTTCCCGGCGGCATAGCATGAGAAGATTATAAGCTTGGGTTTTTCCTCAGCTGCCCAAGTAACACGTGTCTTATTGACGGACGGGTACTGGCATTAGGAATTGCCCCCAGCCCATCAATATTGAAAACTCGCCGTATACGGATTGAAGGCCGATATGCGAGATTTGAATTGCTGAGTTGGATTTTCTTTGACTATTCGGGTATTCTCCGAGCCTTGAGAAGTATAGATTGACTTCTTGTATATTCTTTTTCTTTTTACCATGATGGTGCTTGAGCCAATATGTTGAAGGGAAGCATTTTTGGCGTTGCTTCTTACTAAACACCTTTGATATATTGCTTGAGTCTCTTGAGTTTAGAGGCTTCCTTTTTTTTTTTGGGAACCCAGATTTGTTTGAACCTGGGAGAGTGCTGAGTCTTTTGCTTGACATCGGCTTCCTTCTTGGAATCTCTGATTCCCCTTGAAACCACCGCAAAAATGAGAAGCGGTTTGAGGTTGGGATTGTAGGAAATACCTATCCCGCAGGGTGATAGGTTGGCTTCGCAAGCCACCCTGCAGACCTTTGATCATGATGGATTTGTCGGATCTGAGGTGGCAGCTAATGCCCTTTTACTTTTTATGATTTTATTTTGTCCTGTTGTAGAGACGAAAACTTTGATTTGGAGGAAATTGTCTGGACTGAAAAAGTCCAGATTTGGTTGACTTAGTCTTGCTAAATGGCTACCCCTTTTTTTTTTTTTTTTTTTTTGGGGGTCAAAGATATGGTATGAAAATTGGGTTGAGCCTACCATCGAGGTTTGGTGGCTACGATTTTGGAATTCAATTGGATTTTGGTTTCGGATTCAGCCTACCCTGATGGTTTGTGGTATATTTGATGTTGGTTTGATGTATTCTGGGATTGCATATGGTTTGGAATTTGAAATTGAGATTGGACATGACCTGCTTGATGGCTTGCTGGTCATGAACTGAGTTGGATATGGTTTTGAATTTGCATTGGACATGACCTGCCTGATGGCTTGTTGGTCATGAGCTTGAGTTTGGAATGGCTTTGAATTTGGATTGGACATGACCCGCCTTGATGGGCTTGTTGGTCATGAGCTTAAGTTGGATTGGTTTGAATTTGGATGGACATCCTGCCTTGATGGCTGCTGGGCATGAACTTGAGTTTGGATATGGTTGATTTGGATGGACATGACCTGCCTTGATGGCTTGCTGGTCATGAACTTGAGTTTGGATAAGGGTTTGAATTTGGATTGGACATGACCTGCCTTGATGGCTTGTGCTGGGAGTTGAGTTGGATATGGTTTGAATTTGGATGGACATGACCTGCCTTGATGGCTTGCTGGTCATGAACTGAGTTGATATGGTTTTGAATTTGGATTGGACATGACCTGCCTTGATGGCTCGCTGGTCATGAGCTTGAGTTTGGATATGGTTTTGAATTTGGGTGGACATGACTGCCTGATGGCTTGCTGGTCATGAGCTTGAGTTTGGATATGGTTTGAATTTGGATTGGACATGACCTGCCTTGATGGCTTGCTGGTCATGAGCTTGAGTTTGGATATGGTTTTGAATTTGGATTGGACATGACCTGCCTTGATGGCTTGTTGGTCATGAGCTTGATTTGGATATGGTTTTGAATGGATGGACATGACCTGCCTGATGGCTTGCTGGTCATGAGCTTGAGTTTGGATATGGTGTTGAATTTGGATGGGCATGACCTGCCTTGATGGCTTGTTGGTCATGAGCTTGAGTTTGGACATGGTTTTGAATTTGGATTGGGCATGACCTGCCTTGATGGCTTGCTGGTCATGAGCTTGAGTTTGGATATTGTTTTGAATTTGGATTGGGCATGACCTGCCTTGATGGCTTGCTGGTCGAGTAGGCTGATCCCCTTTATAGTATTACCTTTGGAGAGCATTCGGATGCCCGCTGATAATAACAAGACGAGCTTTGGCTTGCCCACAATTCTCGTGGATCTTCCTTGTTAACTTGTTGGAGAGAGGCTTTTGAGCAGCATCTTCTTCATAGGCCGGAAGGGATCTGACAATTGTTGGAAAAATCCCCAAATATGATCGGAGTCGCCTGGTCCGAACCTGGCATGATTGTTGATGGCGAGTGGTCCATAAGTGACGGCCATCTTCAACAGCTTATGATTTGCCTTTTGTTTGTACCTTCAAGGGAAAATATCAGTATTAGGACTTTCATGAAAAATATACGTATGTCTCATCCTTTTTACTATGAATGGTGAGAAGAGGTCCCACCGGGCGTGCCAGTTGTTGACACGGGATTTATATCACTTTGACATATCATTTGATTTTGGATCGCCATTTCATTTTATCTGGTTCATGTATTCATTTCATTTGGGTATTCATTTATTTCACATGCTTTGATTTGTGTATTGTGATTTGCGGGGCGTGCCAGTCTGTCTAACAGACAGAAGAAAGAGTCCGCGCAATGCGGAGAAGGTATTTTTGGGTGTCCATGGAACGGACGGGTATGGTGTCCGTGAACGGACGGGTATGGTGTCCGTGAACGGACGGGTATGGTGTCCGTGAACGGACGGGTATGGTGTCCGTGAACGGACGGGTATGATGTCCGTGAACGGACGGGTATGATGCCCGAGGGACGGACGGGTGCGCCGTATTTTAATCTGAACTCCTTGAGTCCCGTATCTATACTCATCAGGTGATTGAGGTAGCATGTGCTGGACCTCTGTCTCCATCGACCGGAGTCGATGTTACATTTACATCGAGTTAAGACTCTTGGTGTTATTTAACACCAGTTTTAACTCGAATACCATTCATAGCAAGGGGATGAGAAAATACACACTTTTTTAGAAAATCCTGGTCATGATGTATCATTTTTCCTTTTGGTTATTTTGAAATACTTTTGCTTTGAGTGTTTCATTTTTGAAAAGACTGCCCTTTGTGGAGTCTGAGATATGACTTTTAAGAGGGAACGATGTATTTCCGTGAACCCATTTGGGGTCTCCCTCCTCTCCTTTTTTTTAGAAAGATGTTGTTTGAAGGTTTTATTTTGGAAAACCTGAGGATTATTATTGCAGACGGCATATACCCGTGCATTTGATTCTGAACTTGGGGGAGGTCGTGATTCAAAGTAGCACTTCTGTATTAGAAGAGTTGCTACATTAATTCTTTTATAACATCCTTCTTTTAAATGAAGTCTGAATTGAGGCAGAATTTCCTTTCTCCTCGTTCATCGTTTCATTCATTCATCATTCATTCATTTTTTTTACTTGTATGAGTATGATTTTCGGAGAACGTATGCACATATCTCCATGGACGTTCTTGTCAATTTGAAGTTCCTTTCTGGAAACTGTCCATATGAACAATTCTCGTGAGTATGCATCATGCTGCTCTTTGGAGTAACTGAGCACAGTTCGGGTCCCATCACAGTTCGGGTCCAGTCACAGTTCGGGTCCTGTCATAGTTCGGGTCCTGTCCCCTTTTTCTTTGGATGTGTGTATATCATCACAATTTTTATAATTTTATTTTAGCAGAGTTTCCGCTTATGCGGAATGTCCTCACGGAGATATATTCATATGAACATGTACTTATATCCATGTGTCCCCAGAGAATCTTTGTCCGGAGGGATTTTGCCCTCAAGAAAGTATGTGTGTATGATCATAAATTTGCAGTTTACGCATATTTTCTCACCGGTATTCCTATTTGAGTGGAATGTCCGGTAAAAGGTACCATCTGCATATGCAGAATCCCTTTTGAGAGGTATACGCATATAATTGCGAATTTTATGATTATATAAACACGTCCGTAGTCGGAGACTCTATTTGGGCAGAGTTTCCTCTTGGAAACACATGTATATAAATACAAAGTTTGTGATTATATTGATATGTTTTTAGAGGGAAAACTCTGACATAGGCAGGTTTCCTTCCAAGAACATATGTGTATAGGCACAAATTTGAGTTTTATAAATATGTTCTTAGACGGAATCTCCACTGGGCAGAGTTTCCTCTAGGAAACATGCATATAAAAATACAATTTGTGAAATACAAAACATGTTCTCGGGCAGAATCTCCACTTGGGTAGAATCTCCTCTAAGAACATATAATATAAACACAGATTTGAACTTTATAGATATGTTCTTAGGCGGAATCTCCACTTGGGCAGAGTTTCCTCTAGGAAGCATATATATAAAAATGCAAATCTGTGAATATATGAATATGTTCTCGAGCAGAATCTCCACTTGGGCAGAGTCTCCTCTAAGAAACATATGCATATAGCACAAACACACCATCCCGGAGAGTTTAAAACTCGATGGGAGGTGGCATGAATAACAAAGGTATCTAAAATACCATATGTCCAAAATGGACGGTATTTAGAACCTATAGCCCGTGAGGGCCAGTGCCGCTATTGCGGACTTTTAGCCGATGAAGTTTGCCGATGCCGCATACGGATAACCTCTCAACACTCGGGGGAAGAAGATTTGGTACCTTCACTCACACAAGAAATGAGATTGAGAGAGAGACGGGAGACTTTTGGAAATTTTCTATTCTTTCAGAATTTCAGAAAAGAGGGGGGCAGCAATTTCTCCAGGGAGCCGGCATCTCCCCGGGGCCGACCTCTTGAAATGGGGGGATGGGGTGCCTTTTATAGGGGAAGGCACCCCTTACATGGGTGGGGGGTTTAAACCGATGGAGTTCCATCGGTTAGAGGGAAAATTCCCTCTAACCGATGAGACTCTCATCGGTTAAAGCTAACCGATGAGACTCTCATCGGTTAAAAAAAAAAATCTCTAACCGATGAGACTCCCATCGGTTAGAGGGTTAAAGGCCCTCTAACCGATGGGGGTTCCATCGTTAGGCTCCTTTTTTTTATTTTCTTTTTTTTTTTATTTTCTATTATATTTTCTTTGGTTTTTTCTTGTTTTCTGTCTTTCTGTGTTTTTTTTTTTTCTGTTTTTCTTTATTTTTCTGTTTTCTGTTTTTTTTTTGTTTTATGTTTTTTTTTTTTGAAAGGGGGACCCCTTAACCGATGGAACATCCATCGGTTAAAGGGGGAATCCCCCCCTAACCGATGGAGGTTCCATCGGTTAGAGGGGGAGACTCCCCTAACCGATGGAAGCCCCATCGGTTAGGGGATTCCCCTTAACCGATGGAACTTCCATCGGTTAGAGGGGGTTCCCCTCTAACCGATGGAAGCCACATCGGTTGGAGGGGTCTCCCCCTCCAACCGATGGAAGCACCATCGGTTAAGGGGGGAAAACCCCCTTACCGATGGTAGCCCCATCGGTTAGGGGAAAAAACCCCCTAACCGATGTGCCTTCACTGGTTTAGGGGAGGGAGATTTCTGGGAATAAATTAATGGGGGATTGACACTAATTTTATTTTTTATGTCAACAGCCATCTCACAACCAATGTGGAAAACTCCCATGGATGACAAAATGCAAGCCTTGATTTGTCATGGTACCTGGACTCTCATACGTCGATTGGCCAATGTCACTCTTATCTCATGCCTTTGAGTGTTCGCTTTCAAGTATTCTCTAGATGGGAATATCAGATGTATGGCACGACTTGTTGCAAAGAGTTTCACTCAGACATATGGTTCAACCATGGTTTGTCATGGCGGGGCGAATCGGCCCGATTCCCCCGAATCGGAGCGGATCAGGGGAAACCCGATCCCTGATTCGCCTGATTCGCCCCGATTCCCTTTATATATAATATAAATATATATATAATATTATATCATATATGTAATACATAATATATCTGCAATATATATATATCATATTATATATATTATATATAATATCCCATGCGAATCGGTCCGATTCGGACCGATTCGGGGGGAATCGGAGCGAATCAGGAGCAACCCGATTCGCCTTCCGATTCCGACTCGGCAAACCATGGTGTCAACTATTTTGGGACCTTCTCTCCAGTGACTCATTTGGATTCTACTCAGATCCTCTTCTCTCTTGCTATAAACCAAGAGTGGTGGATGATATAGATGGATGTGAACAATGTTTTCTTGTATGGGAACCTACAGAAGGAAGTCTACATAGAGCAACCTCTGGGGTATATTGCTTAGAGGGAGTTGGTGTGTAAGCTGCACAAAGCTATTTATGGTTTGACGCAGAGAACTCATGCTTGGTTTGACAAATTTAGTTGGATTGCATCTGGTGTTGGTACTGGTGTTCCTATTCTGATGGTCTATGTAGATGATATGTTGCTTACAAAGAGTGATACAGGAGGAGTTGAGGAAGTTTGACGTAATTAGAGAAACAATCTGTCACTAAGAATTTGAGAAGACCTCAATATTTTCTGGGCATTGAAATAGCACATGGGAGAGATGGTTTATCTCTCTCACAGAGGAAGTATGCCTTAGATCTTTTCAAAGAGATGGGCTTGCTTGGGTGTAAGCCAGCAGATACACCTATGGTTTCACCACAGGATCTAGATATTGAAGACAGCCTAAACATCAAGGATGTTGTAAAGTACAGATGCTTGTGTGGGAAACTTATCTATTGGACTGTTACTAGGCCTGATATTTCTTTTGCTATTGTTGTGGTTATCCAATTTATGCAGAAACCAAAGATTTGTCACTGGGAAGTGGCTCTTAAAATCTTACACTATATAAAAGCCACTCCAAGAAAAGATTTGTTGGATAAACAGAATGGTCATCTGAAGATTGAAGCCTTCTCAGATGTTGATAATACTATGTCTAGACTTGATAGGAGGTCTACTTTTGGGTTTTGTACCTATGTTGCTAGAAATGTTGTTACTTGGAGGAGTAAGAAGCAAATTGTGGTTGCCAGATCTAGTGTTGAAGCTGAGTACATGTAAGATCCGGCTCTCTTGGGCCTTGGCCCCGCCCTCAGGGTCGCAAAGGGCCTGCCGGTCACGACAGTGTCGCGCCAGGAGGGTCGGTCGCGACATGCTTCTTGTCACGCCTGCTAGGGGCGACGCGTTCTTGACGCGACGTCTGGAGACGTCGCGTCCTTGACGCGTCGACCGTCTGGAGGCGACGCGACTTGGTTTCTGATCGTTGTGTCACATCGTCCTTTCTTGTCAGAACGGCTTTGTCGGGTGTTAGTACGTGTACAGTCGTTGAAGAGACTAGGTCAGCCGTTGTGTTCTGGTTACCCGGTCTCTGAGGTTTGACCCACTTTTGGTGTCGCGCCGAGGCAGGCGGACGCGACATGGTGTCGCGACCGGGAGGGCTGTTGCGACAACGTTCTTGTCGCGCCGCCCTGACCCTTCACGTTTCGGGCCCGTCGGTTCAAAACCGAGGCAGGCGCCCATTTTCCCTTCTCCTTCTCCTTTTCTTCTTCTTCTTCCTTCTTCCTCCTCCTCCAAGCCTTTGCTTCTTCCGGCGATCTTTGGGTGTTCGTAGCATGGAGGTGACGCCCTCTTCGTGTAGGCGGCATCCGTATGGTACTTGGAGTGAGGAGGTGGCGGTCATTCCTACGTGAAGGCCCCAACGGATTGGCTCTACTCCTTGAGGTAGGGACTCCCTTCCCCTTCTAGTTCTACCATGCTCCCTTTCCCCTTGTGATTCTTGTGTGTCTATTGTCTTTGGGGTTTGGGGGTGAGAGATCCATACTTCGTCGGTTGGGAGGATTTCTTTGAGCGTAGATCTTCTTGTTTAAATGCATGATCTGTGGGGTTGTGAGTGGTTTGCCTCCCTTACATGCTTTTCTAGTGTCTACCATGCTCCCCTCCCCCGGATGGATGCGTTTTTGGTGTTTTTAGGGTGATCCTTGGGAGGACTGTCCCAGGACCCCCTCTGTCTGGTGTCACGACCAGTCTAAGGCCGCGATGGTGTCGCGACGCATGCGCTGACCACGACATGCCTTTGTTGTGGTGGCGGGTAGGGGCGTCGCGACATGATCGCGATCGCTTAGGATGTCGCGACCTTGTCACGACAGACCTTGGTGTCGCGACAATGTCACGACTCACGACAACCATTGGCGTCGCGACAGTGACAGACATAGGTAAGTTTGCGCGGAGTCCGTTTCTCATCGAGTCTTCGTGTGTTCTGGTTTCTTCTGTACCCGTGGCACCAGTGCTAGTTCCTAGTACGGTCCTACACTAGTCGTTCGTCCGGTGCTCGGCACCTGAGGACTTGTCCCGCGAGAGGTTGTTACCATTTACCTGGGACCCCCGTCTCCGTGCGTCTGTCTAAGGAAGTGCTCCAGGCGACGAGCGTGCTCGAGTCAAGGACTCTGCAGCGAAGGGGAAAACGGTGGTTAGGACAGCAGCGTCGAGTCCTTTGCAAAGCTCTCTTGGTTGGTTTGGTACGCCGAGGACGTTCGGTGCTCTTCCCGGTGCAGGCCAGTCAGTCCTTCTCATTGCCTCACTCTTTGTGGCCACGGAAACACCTAGAGAGGCTAGGCATGGGACCGTAGTCCGACCAGACTACGGCAGTTACTATTGTAGTTACTTTATGTTCCTCGGCTCCACTCTGACGAGATGTGGAGACCAGGATTGTGGTCAAGGATAAAACGTCAGTAGACGCTCCTGACCCAGACCTGCTGACTAGTGGTAGTGGTTTCCGTAGCTAGTGTCGTTTGTCCAAACATGGTTCCCTCTGTCTGTGTTTACAGTCATGTGATGGTCACAACATACAGGTCGTACGGAGTTTTTGACTGCGTTGTGTTTTCCCGTACCGTTGCTAGTTAGTTAGCTTTCCTTCCGCCTTTTCTTGCGTTAGAATAGAATATATAACTATTGTCATTTACTTTAATTATATTTGTTTATCCTGCCTGTTAGAGCCAGTAGGCAATTGGTAGTCCCTACTGAGCTTCTGTTGTAAAGCTCATCCCCTCTTTTTACAGGTAAAACTTCCCAGCAACGGCCGAGTGCGCATCGGGCGGAGCAGGCGGGGCGATAGACGTCGTCCTCGTAGCTAGTAGTGGGTTCCCCATTTCCTTCAGTTGTACTTCACCCTCGAGGTATGCCCCTAAGGGCCCTGTTCTTTCCTTTGCTTACTCTTACTCATTACGTGTTGGGACTATACTTAGAGCGATACGATGTACCTTCACTCTTTTCTTTCTTTACTTCTGTGTGTGCTTCTAGTTTAGTAGTTAACGTTTATTTCCCTTACATATTCTGTTAGACTTGTCTTATAGCCCTTCTAGGTCCCCGAATCCGTGGGTGGCGACCGCAAAAATCAGGTCCTCGGTTGGGGCCGAGGGTTGGGTTCTCGAGATCGTTACAGTTGGTATCAGAGAGAGAGTCTATCAGGACTTGTAGTGGATTTAAACAACAACGGGAAAAGTCCTAGTAGAAGTACAAGTACACTGCTAGCCGCCCGAGTTAGTATCATTAATCATGTTGGTTGTGTGTCGTGCAGGATATGGCTCCGCGTAGACGCAAGTAGGCTAGAGAGCTGATGGAGCAGTAGGGAGAGTCAAATATGCCAGCGCCAGGTGAGGTTCAGGAGGATGTGTCAGCGGAGGAGTCTGTAGCACAACCTTGAGAGCTAGCGGTAGCAACGGCATAGGGTGAGCAACAATAGCAGTGGTACCAACCCCCACCACCGCAGTTTGAGACCATGCTCCCCATGGTCGAGTAGTTTTTCAGGACCATATTCCAAGGGCCATGGCAGCCTGGGCAAGCAGCAGCAGAAGATCAACCACCAGTACCTCCCCCAGCAGTACCAGAGCAGCAGGTAGATCCACTAGCAGTACAACCAGTAGTACAACAGACATCAGGTATCGGGAGTACCCGAGTCGGCAGGGCGAGGATGGCAGCGACTGAGAACCGAACCGCCTTCTTGGAGAGGTTTCTGCGTCTCTGACTGACGTTCTTCGGCGACTATGACCCAGATAGGGCTGAGAGTTGGGCTCACGAGTTGGAGCATACTTTTGAGACCATGGAGTGCGCTGAGGAGGATCAGGTGAGACTGGCGGTTTACCAGTTGAAGGGATCAGCCCATAAGTGGTGGAAAGTTTAAAGGCAGACACTTCCCTGGGCAGAGATTAGATCAGATTTCTTGGCAACGGTTTTTAGAGGTCTTCCACGGTGAGTATTTTCTTGATTATGCTCGACGTGAGAGGCGAGATCAGTTCCATGAGTTGACACGGGGGACATAACGATTGTGCAGTATCATCAGAGGTTTGTCCGGTTGTTGAGGCATGTTCCCCATGTAGCCAGTAGCGAGCAGACTTGTGCAGAGAGATTTATTACAAGATTGAGGCCAAACTTACGGTGGGGCGTGACCGCTCACATGTGTGCTACCTTGGGAGTGGCAGTGGCTAAGGCCACTACCTTGGAGAGAGAGGCTTGGCAGCCTCAGCAGCAGGGAGAAGGTTCCTCTAGGACCACCCCATACCAGCGTCCCACTGGTAGCCGTGGCAGTGCGACTTCGTCCTCTTATTCGGGCTCAGACAGTTCCAGTCTGCGCTTGAGGATTAGGCGGTCGACACCTCGTGGAGGTGGGCAGTACCGACAGCAGCAGAAGCGTCAGTCGAGGTTGGCAGAGCAGTCGGTCCAACAGGGAGTCGCAGGCAGGCAGGGGAGGTGATCTGTTACACTTGTGGTTTACCAGGCCATTATAGGAGGGCTTGCCTGATGGGGCAAGTCCAGCAGCCGCAGCAGCCAATGCAGTTACAGTTTACTCAGCAATTACTGCAGTACCAGTACCCTCCACAACCGTAGGGACAATACCAGCAACCGCAGTAGTCCAGTAGTACCAGCAGCCGTAGTAGTTCCAGCAGTACCACCACCAACGCAGCGCAGGGGCAGTACCAATACCGCCGCAGCAGCAACAGCCTCAGCGGGCGCCGCAGCGTGGGCGTTCGTGTGATGGACCTTACTAGGGAGGAGGCTGAGATTTCGAACTTGGTCGTAGGTACTTTGCCTATCCTTGGTAGAGTTGCTCGTGTTCTGGTAGATCCCGGTGCTTCACTTTCTTTTGCTTCCGAGGAGTTTTACAAGTCGCTCGTCTATCACACCCCTGAGAGGTAATGTGACGTAATGGTTGATCTTTCGTCCGACGATACATGTGTTCTTTTGGCTACCTTGAGGGTGTCACAGTTGAGGTCCAGGAACACCAGTTGTCGACCAGATTGTACGCATTACAGCTTCGTGACTTTGACGTCATCCTTGGCATGAGCTGGTTGGAGGCTCACTCAGTTGTCGTGGATTGTCAGCGGAAGACCGTGCGATTTTAGATATCTGGAGCGCATGTTCTCTACTTCCGAGGTATCTGGTCTAACCCGTTAACTTTTTATTTCTTTTTGTAGAGCTCGACGTTTGATCTACGATGGTTGTGTAGCGTACCTTGCTTCTGTTTGTACATCAGAACCTAGCGGGTTGTCGGTTTCTGATGTACCTGTGTGTGCAAGTTTTTCGACGTTTTTCCGAAGGATCTACCTGGGTTACCGCAGCGGGAGGTAGACTTCTCCATTGAGCTTTTTTCGGGGACGATGCCTTTGTCCAGGGCACCGTACCAGATGGCTTCGGCTGAGTTGCGCGAGTTGAAGCGCCAGTTATTGGTGTTGCTTGAGCAGGGTTTCATTCGTCCAGTTATTCACCGTGAGGTGCGCCAATGTTGTTCGTGAGGGAAGAAGGATGACAGCTTGCAGTTGTGTATCAATTACAGGCAGTTGAACCAGGTCACAGTGAAGAACAAGTATCCATTGCCCAGGATCGATGATTTGTTGATCAGTTGCAGTTAGCCATAGTGTTCTCGAAGAATAACTTGAGATTAGGATACTACCATCTGAGGATCAGAGAGTCAAATATTGGCATGATAGCTTTTCGTAAGAGGTACGGTCACTTGGAGTTCGTCGTGATGCCGTTTGGGCTCACGAACGCACGAGCAACTTTTATAGATCTGATGCACAGGGTGTTCAGTGAGTACTTGGACAGGTGTGGTCATCTTCGTAGACGACATCTTGGTCTACTCGGCTTCTAAGGAGGAGCACGAGGAGCATCGAAGGATCGTATTGGAGACATTGCGGAGTCACCAACTTTATGCCAAGTTCGACAAGTGCGAATTTTGGCTAAGGGAGGTGCACTTTCTCGAACAAGTGATCTCAGGTTCTGGTGTGGCAGTGGATCCTGCCAAGGTGGAGACAGTGTTGTCTTGGGAGCAACCCACTACAGTGTCAGAGGTTCGCAGCTTTTTGGGCTTGGCAGGCTACTACAGGAGGTTTATGCAGGACTTTTCCAGGATAGCAGAGCCGTTGACCAGACTCGAGACCAGGTTTATTTGGACAGAGGACTGCGAGCAAAGTTTTCAGGAGCTGAAGGAGAGGTTGACTTCAGTGCCAATGTTGGTCTTACCGTCAGGCAGTGGAGGTTTTGTGGTGTACACCAATGCTTCGAGATCAGGATTGGGTGCAGTGTTGATGCATCATGGTGGGGTCGTCGCCTATGCTTCTAGGCAGTTGCAGAAGTATGAGGAGAACTACCCTACACACGACTTAGAGTTGGCAGCCGTGGTGTTCGCTCTGAAGTTTTAGAGGCACTACTTATACGGTGAGGCATTTGAGATTTTTACAGATCACCAGAGTTTGCAGTACATCTTCGCCCAGAAGGATTTGAACTTAAGGCAACGAAGGTGGATGGAGTATTTGAAGGACTACGACCTTACCCTCTCCTATCACCCGGGAAGGGCTAACATCATGGCGGACGCCTTTAGTAGGCAAGTTCGGCTGAGTTCATTTTGGTAAGAGAGTGGAGACTGTTTGAGGACCTTGCTCAGGGAGTTTTCTGTCCTTCGAGGTACAGAGAGTGTGTCGTGATGACCAGTTTGTCAGTTCGTCTATCTGTGTACCATCAGGTGCTAGAGGCACAGAAGGCAGATACAGAGTCAGTCGACGTTTTGCAGAGGTTGAGCTGGATGAGGACAATGAAGTCAGGTTCAGAGGCAGATTGTACGTTCCTTGTGATGTGTGGCAGGCGCTGTTGGCAGAGGCACAACAGGTCGAGGTATGTTGTTTATTTGGGTCCACCAAGATGTATCATAACCTAAAAAGGTTCTTCTGGTGGCCTGGGATGAAGAGGAGCGTGGCGAGTTTGTCGCTCGTTGCCTTACCTGTCAGCAGGTGAAGGCAGAGCATCAGCGTCCTGGTGGTGAGCTGCAGTCGTTGCCCATTCCCGAGTGGAAGTGGGACGACATCACCATGGACTTTGTGGTTGGTTTACCCCATTCTCCGCAGAGGCACGATGGCATTTGGGTGATTGTTGACAGGTTGACCAAGTCAGCGCACTTCCTTCCAGTCAGGATGTCTTGGTCAGTGGACAGGCTTGCCAGATTGTACGTGGATCGAGTTGTTCCGTTGCACGGGACCCCAGTTTCCATTGTTTCCGACAGAGATCCGAGGTTCACTTCAGGGTTTTGGCGTAATTTGCAGAGGGCTCTTGGCATAGAGTTAAGGATGAGTTCAACGTACCACCCGCAGACAGATGGCCAGTCAGAGAGGACTATTCAGACACTAGAGGGCGTGTTGTTTGGACTGGGGTGGCACGTAAGAGTTGCATCTTCCGATGGTGTGGAGTTGCATATAACAACAGTTATCACTCTAGCATTGGAATGGCACCATATGAGGCATTGTATAGTCAGACGTGCAGGACATCGCTTCACTGGTTTGAGGTGGGTGAGAGGCAACTCCTAGGGCCAAAGATGATACAACAGTGACAGATACAATTAGTTTGGTCAGGCAGAGACTACAGACAGCACACAGCAGGCAGAAGAGTTATGCAGATGTTCGCAGGAGGCCGTTGCAGTTTGAGGTAGGTGACCTTGTGTTCTTACGGGTCTCGCCGACCAAGATGTACGAGGTTTGGTAAGAGGAGAAAGCTTAGTCCGAAGTATATTGAACATTTTCCCATCTTAGAGAGGATCGACGAGGTAGCGTACAAGTTGTGTCTTCCAACAGAGTTGACGGCAGTGCACAATGTTTTCCACGTTTCGTAGTTGAGGAGATACGTTGCAGATCCGTCACATGTGTTAGACTACTCGCAGATTGAGGTTGCACCAGATTGTTAGTGCCGGAGCACCCAGTCAGAGTTGTAGACCATAAGTGCAGCAGTTGCGCAGGAAGCAAATTCAGTTGGTTAAGGTTGTTTGTGAGAACCGCGTTGGTGGCGAGGCCACGTGGGAGTGCGGGACGAGATGATAGAGAGCAGTTTCCATACTTGACTAACTGGTATGTCGTTTTTGCCTTACAGCCTTTCTTTTCCGAATCCGAGTTTCTTTGATTTCGAGGACGAAATCTCTTAAGGGGGGGAAGGATGTAAGATCCGGCTCTCTTGGGCATGGGCCCGTCCTCAGGGTCGTGATGGGCCTGCCGGTCGGGACAATATCGCGCCAGCAGGGTCGGTCGCGACATGCTTCTTGTCGCGCCCCCTAAAGGCAACGCGTTCTTGACGCGGTTCTGGAAGCGTTGCATCCTTGACGCGCCGTTAGGAGGCGACGCGACTCTGGTTTCTAATCGTTGTGTCACTTCGTCCTTCTTGTTAGAACGGCTTTGTCGGGTGTTAATACATGTACGGCCATTGACGCAACTAGGTCAGCCGTCGCGTTCTGGTTACCCGGGTCTTCGAGATTTGACCCGCTTTTGGTGTCGCGTCGGGGCAAGCGGACGCGACATGGTGTCACGACCGGGAGGGCCGTCGCGACAACGTTCTTGTCGCGCAACCCCAACCCGTTGCGTTTCGGGCCCGTCAGTTCAAAACCGAGGCAGGAGCCTATTTCCCCCTTCTCCTTCTCCTTTTCTTCTTCTTCTTCCTCCTCTGAGCCTTTGCTCTCCGGCGATCTTTGGGTGTTCGTGGCGTCAAGGTGACACCCTCCTCGTATAGGCGGCGTCTATGTGGTGCTTGGAGTGAGGAGGTGGCGGCCATTCCTACGTGAAGGCCCCAACGGGTTGGCTCTACTCCTTGAGGTAGAGACTCCCTTCCCCTTCTAGTTCTAGTATGCTCCCTTTCCCCTTGTGATTCTTGTGTGTCTGTTGTCTTTGGGGTTTGGGGGTGTAAGATCCATACTCCGTCGGTTGGGGGATTTCCTTGAGCGTAGATCTTCTTGTTTAAATGCATGATCCATGGAGTTGTAGGTGGTTTGCCTCCCTTCAAGCTTTTTTAGTGTCTACCATGCTCCCCTCCCGCGGACGGATGCGTTTTGGTGTTTTTGGGGTGATCCTTGGGAGGACTGTCCCAGACCCCATCTGTCTGGTGTCGCAACCGGTCTAAGGGCCGCGATGGTGTCACGACGCATCGCCGTCCGCGATATGCCTTTGCTGTCGCAGTGGGATCGCGACAGCTTAAGAAGACTCGCGACCTTGTCGCGACGTCGTACGGAATCCGTTTCTCATCGAGTCTTCGTGTGTTCTTGGTTTCTTCTGTACCCGTGGCACCAGTGCTAGTTCCTAGTACAATCCTACACTAGTCTTTCGTCCGGTGCTCAGCACCTAAGGCTTGTCCCGCGAAAGTTGTTACCATTTACCTGGGACCCCCGTCCCGTGCATCCGTCTGAGAAAGTGCTCCGGGCGACGGGCGTGCTCGAGTCAGGGACTCTGGAGCGGAGAGGAAAACGATGGTTAAGACAGCAGCGTCGAGTCGTTTGCAGAGCTCTCTTGGTTGGTCTGGTACGTTGAGGATGTTCGGTGCTCTTCCCAGCGCAGGCCAGTCAGTCCTTCTCACTACCTCTCTCTTTATGGCCCTGGAACCACCAAGAGAGGCCAGGCATGGGACCGTAGTCTGTCTAGACTACGGCGGTTACTGTTGTGGTTACTTTGTGTTCCTCGGCTCCACTCTGACGAGACGTGGAGGCTAGGACTGTGGCCGAGAATAAGACGTCAGTGGACACTCCTGACCTGTTGACTAGTGGTAGTGGTTTCCGTAGCTAGTGTCATTTGTCTAGACAAGGTTTCCTCTGTCTATGTTTACAGCGGTGTGATGGTCACGACATGCAGGTCGCACGGAGTTTCTAACCGCGTTGTGTTTTCCCGTACCGTTGCTAGTTAGTTAGCTTTCCTTCCGCCTTTTCATGCGTTAGAATAGAATATATAACTATTGTCATTTACTTTAATTATATTTATTTATCCAGCTTATTAGAGTCAGTAAGCGATTGGTAGTCCCTACTGAGCTTCTGTTGTGAAGTTCATCCCTCCTTTTTACAGATGAGACTTCCCAACAATAGCTAGGTGCACGTCGGGGGGAGTAGGCGGGGCGGTAGATGTCGTCCTCGTAGCTAGTAGTAGGTTACCCCTTTTCCTTCAATTGTACTTCACCCTCGGGGTATGCCCCTAAGGGCCCTGTTCTTCCCTTTGCTTACTTGTACTCGTTGCGTGTTGAAATTGTACCTAGAGTGATACGATGTACCTTCGCTCTTTCCTTTCTTTACTTCCGCGTGTGCTTCTACTTCAGTAATTGACGTTTATTTTTCTTACATATTCTGTTAGACTTGTCTTATAGCCCTTCCGAGTCCCCGAATCCGTGGGCGGCGACCGCGAAAATTGGGTCCTCGGCTGGGGCCAAGGGTCGGGGGTCGTTACAGTACACAGCAATGGTAGAACCTGCTTATGAGATTGTGTGGTTATGGAGTTTGATGACAAACTTTAGACTATCTGATGACAAACCTATCGTAATGCATTCTGACAACCAAGCTATGATTCACATCACTAAGAATCATATCTTTCATGAGCAAACCCAGCACATGAGGTCAATTGTCATCTTGTGAGAGACGCTATTATGTCTCATAAGGTTTGCACACCATTCACGCCTACAGAAGATCAATTAGCCGACTCGTTCTCGAAGGCTCTAGGGTGTCAAAATTTGGTGCTCTATGTGACAAACTGGGCCATATATGCTCTAGCTTGAGGGGAAGTGTTAGAGTTATTTTTTATTCTAGGGTATATTTGTAAAAGTTTAATATTATTTCGGTTTCTCTTTCTTAATGGGTGCCTAGGAAAAACTTAATGTACTCAGGTATAGTCAGTGGTCTCCATCTTCTCATTTTCTTTCTTTTATCTTTTCATTTTTCTCCTTCCTCCCTTTAACCTCTATGAATTTTCTAGTGGAAATGAGGGATATTATCAAAGGATAACTTAATTAGATACAAGGAAGAAAGGTCAGAGCACAAGGAGAAAATTTAAATGTGGGAAAAGATGTATTGGAAAAACGTTCCTTTTCCACTTGAAAAGTATCTTGTGATCATTACGGGCTTAGGTAAAGGACAAATATGCATCATGCTGCTCAATGTGTACTTGAAGATAATACAATTTTGGAAAAGCCATTTGATGGAAGATACAAATGTGCAAATGACATTTGATGCTTTTAGCTTATGTGGAAGCCTACAGAATCCAAGGATTATCTATGTATGGCATACAATAAACTCTGATAGTGAACAACAACAAAAAATGAAGTAATGGCATTTATCTACATATGGCTAGCTATAACATCTGATAACCATAGTTGTCAAGGCGACCAAGCGACCAAGGCGTTTTTGGGCTCATTGTGTGCCTAAGCGCTTAGGCGCCCGCCTAAGCAGCGCCTAGGCGCTAAAGATAACGTATGTGAAAGATAAATAGAGGAAGGATAGGAGTATAAGACTGTGTCTGTGAAACAGAGAGAGAGAGAGATGATTGTGTCTGAGTGAGAAGGGATCGGGGGGTGACTATCATTGTGTGTGACCGTGAGATAGAGTGGAGAGGGGGGGGGACAGTGTGTGTGTGGTGTGAGGACGGGACACTGTCACAGTGTCTGTGCGTGTGTGTGTGTGAGAGAGAGAGAGAGAGACAGAGATGCAGAGAGTGTGACAATTGTGTGTGTGTGTGTCTGTGAGTGTGTGCATGTGTGAGAGAGAGAGACGAAGGGAGAGAGGTTGGGAAGACAGGGAGGGGGAAGTGGGAAGCCGGCTGGAGGGGGGGAGAAGAGATGGTCTGTGAGATTGTGAGTGTGTGCATGTGTGAGAGAGAGAGACGGAGGGAGAGAGGTTGGGAGGACAGGGAGGGGGAAGTGGGAAGCCGGCTGGAGGGGGGGAGGAAGAGGGTTCTGTGAGTGTGTGCGTGTGTGAGAGAGAGAGACGGAGGGAGAGAGGTTGGAAGGACAGGGAGGGGGAAGTGGGAACCGCCAAGCCGGCCGAAAGGGGGGGGTGGAGAAGACGGGAAAGGGCCAAGGGGGGATGGGCATGGAAGGAAGAATCGCCGGGATCGAGCCAGAATCGCTCGATCCCTGATCGGATCGACCCCCCAAGGACCGATTCCCCCTTGAAGCCCCCCAAAACCCCACATTTCCGGCTGGATCGACCAACTCAGTAGGATCTGAGTTGGATCGCTCGAGTCGAACCGGGATCGATCGATCCCGCTCGATTCCGTCGATCCAGACTGATCCAGGTCGATTCCCTCAGGCACCTTCAGGATCCTCTTCAGGCAGGTTGTCAGGATCTCCTTATTTACCTGAATATCATTTAAGTAAATGTTAGATATTACATGTAAATAAGGAAGTACCCCCCATTTGAATCTAATAAAAATATCAAAAAATCATATCCTTACCAATGAAAAGTCAACTCTCCCATCGAAGAAGAAAATCGCGATTTTGGTGATTTTAGCGAAATGCTAACTTTCTAATCTCTCGTAATTTAGTTTATCTAAAAATTTGATAATTCAAATAAACCACAGGAACACTAAAAATTCAAAGTCCGGTAAAATAAGTCAAACGTGCATGTGACTTCTCCAATGGAGCCCTCTCCTACTGACAGCACTTAGTCTGCTTGAGACCTCTCAGGATTTAGTCAAACTTAAGTTATCATCATCCAACCTCTTAGAATTTGGTCAAATTGAGCTACCATCACCCAACTCATGACACTCATGAGTTTGGGTGATGATAGCTTAGTTTGACCAAGTCCTAAGAGGTCTCAAGTAGACTTAGTGCTGTCAGTAAGAGAGCGGCTTCTTGGAGAAGTCATATACACGTTTGATTTTTTTTTGTTGGACTTTAGATTTTTAGTATTTTATTAGACTTATTTGAATTATAAAATTTTAAATATGTCAAATTATGAGAGATTAGAAAGTTGCTACTTTGATAAAATCACAAAAATTGCGATTTTCTTCTTGGATGGGAGAGTTGACTTTTTATTAGTAAGAGATGTGATTTTTTTAATATTTTTATGGATTCAAATGGTGGATATTTCCTTATTTACATGTAATATCTTAAATAAATGAAACTACAAATTTTAACATTTACTTAAATGGTATTTAGGTTAATAATACACCAGTCTTTAATATTTTATACTTTTCTTGTATTATTATAGTAGTATAATACACAAAATCTTATGTTTCATATATTATGAATGCATGTATGATTGGTTTTTTATGCAAATATTAGTTCTTTCAATTTATCAGATTTTCCCTCATTTTTGCTGTTTTTTTTCTATTTTTTCCTGATTTTCCTGAATTTTTCCCCAAAAAAACCATTTTATAAACTGGCCGATCCAGGATCGGCCAGACTTCCCTTGGATCCATGGGATCTTGCGACCCGATCCGATCCAGGATCGGATCGAGCTGGTCGATCCCGATCCCGATTCCGATCCTGCCTACCATGGGGATGGGATCATGGGGGGCGGAGGTGGGATGTCGGAGGAGGGGATTGGTGGGGAGGCGGGGAGGTACCTGAAGTCCGGCAAGGCGAGACCTTCTCCGGCGCTGGCGAGGCGGCGACAACGGCGAGGTCCGAAGGCGGCGAGACCTTCTCCGGCGCCGGCGAAACCTTCTCTGGCGGCGTCCGTTGGGGAGGAACCCTAGCTGGGGGTCGAGGGGCAAGGCGGGGTGGGATTGGAAGACAGGGTTGGGGATCGAGGAGCGCAGGGGAGTCGGGGCCGGGCGGGGTCCGATCCACTAAGTGGATCCGGGTGGACCCGTAACCCACCCAAGGCGCCAACGCGCACGCCTTAGGCCGCCTACCGCGCCATGGCGACGCCTTGGCCCGCCTTTTTCCAGTCCAGTTAGGCGGCCCACTTAGGGTCTGTTTGGTTGTACTTAAACATTTTCATAAGAAAAAGGTTTTCTTCGGAATAACTTTTCCATGGAAGTTAAAAACACCATCGGTCATTTGGATGTATGTAAAATGGGAAAGGCTTGTTATGTTTCAAAGAGGAACTTGCCGGAGGCTGGGATGCCCAATGGGCTGCTACCCAGGAGGAGGACGACATGGCCCTTGGAAACACCGTGCTGGGCGGCGAGGCCGGAAACAGAGCGGAAGTTACACCATTCGCTCAGGCTGGCCTTGCCCAGGATGACCGCCCCCGCCGCCCTTAGCCGTGCCACCACCCCGGCGTCCCGTCTCACCACCGACCCCAGCAGAGCCGGCGACCCTGCTGTGGTGTGAGCCGGTCCCTCGTCCCCAGGTTGTCCTTGAGCAGGACCGGTATCCCGTGCAACGGCCCGCGGCGCCTCAGCCGGGCCCGCTGTCTGTCGGCCCTGCAGGCCTGCCATGGCGCGTCGGGGTTCACCTCAGGCCGACCATAGCCCGTCGATGAGTTGAGCAGCCCCGACAGCGTCACCTTGATGTCTTCTTTGTCCCTGTTCGCCATCGCCTCCTTCACCTTCTCTTCCTCTTTCGCGTCCGAATTCTGTTGTCTCCCCCGGTAGGTTTCCGCTTGCCGGTGAGTCGACGGAGCAGTCGATGTCCTCGATCACGATGATGGACTTGCTGGTCGTCTCGATCATTAACTTCCTCAGCATGGAGTTGTTCTTTACGGCCGTCAGTTCGAGGTCATAGACGTTGTAGTACAGGAAGTTGGCCATGGCCGCGATCATGGTGGACTTGCCGGTGCCCGGGGGCCGTAGAGGAGGTACCCGCGCTTCCGTGGCTTGCCGATCTTGGCATAATAATCCTTGCTCTCCTTGAAGGTGGTGAGGTCCTGGATGATGTCCCGCTTCTTGTCTGGGTCCATGGCGAGTGTGCCGAAGCTTGCCGGATGTTCGAAGGCGACGTGGCTCCACATGCCCTTGCGGTACGAGTACCAGTCGGTGTCCAGGGCCAGAGGTCGGAGGCGAGGACGAGATCGGGGAAAACGGCATCCGGGGTTTTACCACGGATGCCAAAATCTAAGATTTTCACGAAAACGGTTTCATGGATCACCTTTTCAGTGCAACCAAATGATCAGTTTAATAAACATTTTCGGGAAAATCTTTTCGATAAGATGTTTTACGGGAAAACAAACAGACCCTTAGGCGACCCCCCAATACCGCCTTCACGCCTAGGCGCCGCCTTGGCGGCCGCCTTGACAACTATGGTGATAACATAACAAATCAGCATATTAATCACAAATAGCCCACATCAAGGTTGTTAAGGCAACTAAGGTGGTGGCCCACCACCTTACTGCTTAGGTGCCAAGGCAAGGCAGCACCTAAGCAAAGTTTATGTAACAAAGTACCCAGCCAGCACTCTATATTTGATACCATGTATATTCTCTATTCAATAAATACGAAAGTGCTAGTCAAAAATATTTAGTACATGTGTGTGTGAGAAATTCATATAATAGAAGATGTTTGACAATATAGTTAATAATAATAAGGCAATCAATGGAATCTGAACATATAACTGTCAAGTGTCACAAACTTGAAAAGTTAATTAACCTGAAACATTGCTAAGCAAAAAATAAATCAAGAGAGAGAGAGAGAAAAAGACTAAGTTATATGTATAGGTAAGGCATCCAACAATAAAAAATTCTTGAATCATGCCACCAGTTGACTTTTATTGCACTGCTCGCCTAGGCACCCAATCACCTTGGTGTTTGGCCAGTGCCTTGTCACCTAGGTGACTTCTTAAAAACATGGTACACATGATCTTCTTTGCTATATTATCAATTGGAAACCACATTTGACACTCAGTCAGTTGCCGTACTGAATTCAAATCAAAGACTTGCCCATATCATATGTAGCCTTCTATAACTTCTGATAATGTAACAGACAGATACAATAATAATGCCAAAAATGGACATATTTGCCTGGGATGCAGCTATGCATGCACAAATTATTCATATTTTGTGTCCTTACCTCGGGGATGACTGAAAGAACAGGCAAGTAATCCAAAATAGAAGTCACTTGATAAAGAATGAGTGAAGCCTCCTCAGTGTCCACTTTTGTCTTATCTTCCATGTTTGTATATTTTATATCCTGTAGAAAGACCAAATCTTGAAATAGCCACAACAAGAAGTTTACACGGCAATTAGTAAAGATTTCAGATTTCTAGGCCAATTATTGGATGTGACAGTAATTTAGAAGAATAAAGAAAGGCCTCGCTCAAGTTTGGTGAATTCAGTAACGACACCAGGAAGAGACCCATTTACAAGTGAATGGAAATTAACTTTAGTTAGCTACAGGAAAGAACAAAATATAGCATCTAAACCAGTGATTAAAAAGTCGGCCGGCTAGTCGAGTCCTGTAGGTTAGCTGACTAGTCGGTCGCCCATTCACTCTATTTTTCCTGTTCTTGTAGTTTTCCACAAGTGCATCCACGAACAGGGTCGTGTAGGCAGAGTTCTCTTCTTGTCGCACAGGGCCAAGCATCATGGCGTCCGCCTCACACAGCCTCGTCTCATCGCACAGCGCAGCTGGGCAGGGTTCACAGCGTCATGCAGGTCTTGACGTCATGCAGGAGTCTCGCAGGGCCAGGGGTCATGGCGTCCGCATTGCACAAAACTTCTCTTCTCATCGCGCAGGTGTTCCTCTTCTCATCATCAGCTGCCGAGCTCCCCACTGCCATGTGGAGACTAGGAGGTAAGTCCCGCAAAGCTCCTGACTCTCCTCCGTGTCCTCCATTTTTCTATTACGATACTCTGTTTTTTTTTCCTTCTTCCACCTTTCAACTTCCAGTACTCTATTTTTCCTTTTTTTGCTTCTTCCACTTTCCAACTTCCGGTACTCTGTTTTTTTGTTTTTTGCTTCTTCCACCTTCCAACTTCCACTTTTATATGTTCATTGACAGTACTCTGATTTTTTTTGTTTTCTTCTTTTATCTACAGTAGTTAGTTAATCTGCTTTTTGTTATAATTATTAATACGTATGCTGAATGGTGATTTTTATGTATATATATGAATTTCAGATATAATTATAACACTGTTTATATTTTCCAATTTTTCTCCTTGCCTGCTTTTTATTTTTTATGTCCCCTGTAATAATAATTTTGAGTAGTAAAAAACAACTGTAATAAAAATCTTGTCTCTGAAAAATATTATTAGAATACAATTTTAACCAATATTCAGCAGTAAAAATATTCTTGTAATAATTTTTGTAAATATGACGGGCATACACCCTCAAAATTAACAATCAACAAGAATCATGCATAAAAAATGAAAAATAAATTCCTAAAAAAATGACCAACTTGAACTTAAGGCAGCCGACTCACCAACTAATCAGCCAGACTAATCCTTGGGTGGTCATCCGACTTGTACCGATTGATCCTTTTTAAAACATTGATCAAAACTATGCATCCAACGGTACAGACACATAAGCAGGTTTGAAAATGACTAGCTGAGGATTAAAACTTCCTTTTGGGATTCTTTCAAATAGAAATTCTTTATAATCTTTTTACAAAATTTGTATCACCAGACTAAATAGCTCTTGACAGTCAGTGAAATCCATGGAAGGCAAAATCGCCAGGATCGACCCAGAATCGGTCGATCCTGGATCGGATCGAGGGCTATGGATCCGATTATGGGGGGGAAGTCCCTGAATCGGCAAACTTCCAGCTGGATCGGCCAGAATCGAGTTGGATCGACTGGATCAAGCAAGGATCGACCGATTCCAGACTGATCCAGGCCGATCCAGACTGATCCAGGTCAATTCCCTCAGGCTACCTTCAGGATCCTCTTCAGGCAGGGTTGTCAGGATCCCCTTATTTACCTGAATATCATTTAAGTAAATGTTAATTACATGTAAATAAGGAAGTACCCCCCATTTGAATCTAATAAAAATATCAAAAAAATCATATCTCTTACCAATAAAAAGTCAACTATCCCATCGAAGAAGAAAATCGCGATTTTGATGATTTTAACGAAATGCTAACTTTCTAATCTCTCGTAATTTAGCTTATCTAAAAATTGATAATTCAAATAAACCACATGGAACACTAAAAATTCAAAGCCCGGTAAAAAAAGTCAAACGTGCATGTGACTTCTCCAATGGAGCCACTTAAATGGTATTCAGGTCAATAATACACTAAGTCTTTAATATTTTATACTTTTCTTGTATTATTATAGTAGTAATAATACACAAAATCTTATGTTTCATATATTATGAATGCATGTATGATTGGTTTTTTATGCAAATATTAGTTCTTTCAATTTATCAGATTTTCCCTCATTTTTGCTGTTTTTTCCTGAAATTTCCTGAATTTTTCCCAAAAAAAACCATTTTATAAATTGGCCGATCCAGGATTGGCCAGACTTCCCTTGGATCCATGGGATCTTGCGATTCGATCCGATCCAGGATCGGATCGAGCCTGGTCGATCCCGATCCTGCCTTGCATGGTGAAATCAGGCTTCAGAAACCTGACTTCACTCAATCATCCAAGTGACCATGACTTGGCTGTTTCAACAAGAAGTTGGACTGAAAAGTCCAACTGCAAAAAAAGTCAAAGTTGGGAATCTAACTTCCTTTTTAAACTTGGACAACAAATAATTCTAAAGAAGTCAGAATAGCATAGCCCTCCTTAAGAAGTTCCATAGCCTGAATTCAGTTTTCCCAGAGAAAACTGTGTGCCTTTCATATAAAGATATAGATTATCTTCATAAACATTAGAATTGTAGTAATTAGAAAGAAAAATGTTTCACCAGGAGAAGGCATAATGGCTGTCAAGTGTAGGCATCATATCAAATACTTTCAGGGATCAAAAGAATAGATGTGAATCTCTTTTATTTTATCAAACTTCTGGTTACAACTAAGGTTTATGGTTTGTACATAAACCTGCAAGACAAAGATACTCTATGCAACTTGCATGTCTTAAAGTACATAACAACAAGGTCTATTTCAGGAATTAATGTACTCTAGCAAGTAAAAAAACAAACAAATCAATGTTTTGCTTGTCTCACTTAAGTCTTGAAGGAGAAAGAAATGACCAAGGACATCACAGGAGTGTGCTTATAGATGAAAATTTTCAAGTTTGACACTAGTACTTAGAAGAGATTCTGGTGGTAGCTTGACATACTACTAGACAAGCTGGCATTGATCTTATTTAATTAAAACAAGCAAGTTAATGGGATAAACTATACTCACAGTAAGCGTATTCGCATTCTTCTGAAGTTTTAACAATAGTAGCAAAAGGCGACGTAAAGTTCGCAAATTGGCAATGTCTTCATCAGCCATCAATGGTGATGGAAAAGGGACAAGAAATGGCACCCTTGAAGCAGCAGCAGATGTGGCAGAATCCAGTGAAGCAAGGCCAAGTGCATCAAGTCCCTGCACATACACATGAAACTAGTAAAGTGAAAAATCAAAAGCATTTTCCTCATATTTAGCTTCTAAGATGTTACATCTAGTGAGGTAACCGTAAAAGCACACTTGGGGGCCATGTAGCTCTACAAGAGGATTGGAAAAAAAAAACCACTTTGATGAGGGAATTACTCGAGCCCTGCTCTAGTTATTCTAATCGAAAATTATCCAATATTTTGCACATTAAACCTCCGGCAGAAAGACAGATGAGAAGTTCAGGAAGCTGTTAGACAAAAATCTTCCACAAAATGATAAGAAAACCACACTACTAATCAGCCAACTAAATGAGTCCATACCTTCACAAGCTCTTCAAGAATTATTTTCCTCACAAAGGTACCCTACAAGGAAGAAGCAGAAAGAAGTTCAATTTCATAGAGTTGAGATGATAAAAATAAACCCTCTCAGTTTTACAGACACCTTTTCAGACAGTGTGAAAGAAACCATTTGTAATAGCTAGCCTGGAATCAGCATTATCTTTGCCTCTCACAAGCGTCTGCTCTGTCTTTGCACGAAGTGACTGGCATGAATATGGAAGTCAATGCATGAACTTTTAAATCCTAAGATAACCAGAAATTGTAATATAATAATGAACCAAGATACATGGTATTTGCGTCAAAGTAAAAGTCGGAAATGAAGGAACTAGATCAACTGTTGAAAGTAAAGTATTTGAGAAAAGCAGACCTATAACAAAAAGAACGTTGGATGTTTTGAACTATTTCATTGATTCAAGCAATAATAGGATGGCAGTGTATTATTTGAAACATAAGATTCATATTCCTTAAGGAACATTATGTTTTCCCTATCACAGGTCATAGATTTCAAGAATTTGCTGATGTAAAATTAGAAAACAATAAATGACTCGGAGGAGTAAGAATTAATCCAGCTCAACTAATGTAAGAGCTAACTGGAGGAAAACATCATATGACTGACAGGGGACCTTGGATTTGGGGCTGACAGATCGGCAATCAGCAAATAGATCCCCTGATTTGACGCTGAGAGATCTTCAATCATATCCCTTAATTGAGGGGGCTGACAGATCTGCAATCAGCAGATCTGTCAAGGACATTACAATAATCCTGTGTGCAGATTACCTATACTTGCTGTCAGGGATATTACTATAATCCCTCAGTGGGCCCTTGATTCATGTCCTTCTCGGACATTGTTATGGCCCATTTTTGTAAGTGTAATTTCTATTTTATGTACTCCTTATTATCTATATAAAGGGCCCAAAAATTCCAGGCTGGGCAAGGGCGTTACTAACCCATTCTTGTTGCCCCTCTCTTCTCTCCTGTTATGGTATCAGAGCCACCACTGTAACATGGTACTGTATCGAGGCACAGAAGCAATGGTGATTCTAATATATCTGGGGTTGTCAGAGGGTGTGCAGCTTAGAGTTTCTTGTGTCTGGAGATTTTGGCCATCATCACAGATCTTAGCATCCAAGTGTGACAGGCTTGTCTACGTCCAATTTCTGAGAATTCTGGTTCGTGCATGTCATTTTGTCTGGTTGAATTCCCTTGATCTTGGCTCTCTTGACGGACACAAGCTAAAACTGCTGTTTGCTCAATGGTAAAAATTATTTCTCGTGGGAGTTTAACTTAAAGTATTATATGGGGCAAGAACTGGGGGGTTAAATTGATGGAAGTGAAGAAAAACCAAAAGATGATAAGGAGAAAGATTGAAAACATGGAAGAAAAATAATATAATGATGATGACATAGACTGTGAGTTCTGGAGCCATACATTGGGGTGAATCTAAGAGTACATCAAACTACAGTGAGTATATGATCTTTCTTGAAAGAGTTGTACTATCAGGGCAATGACTCTAGGAAGTATAATTGGTATTGAAATTAATCCATACACTCAAGGCATTAAGACTGTTCAGGAGGTATTAATTCTGGTTTTATGAACCTGTGGCTCGAGTACAATTCAATATTTCAATTGTCTATGAGAAACTTTCTGCAGACGCATTATTGGCTGTTCAGGAATTGCAAGAAAAGAAAATGAGAGATCAGTTACTTATGAAATTGAGATCTGAATATGAAACAGCTCATGGAAGCTTGATGAATGGGAAGCTGTTCCTAATCTGGATGAGTGCTTTCACGAAGTGATTCTTGAAGAACAATGCATTCTATCATGAAATATTGAGGAGGATCCCTAAAGTCTAGAAACAAATTTGATGTTGCTTTCCTTTCTAGGGATACCCCTCATTCTCGAGATCCTCAAAATGTACAGTGTTATTCTTGTCAGAATATGGTCATATTGCATGTGATTGTAAGAATAAGTTCTGCAGGTATTGTTAAAAGGATGTGCACATTCTTACCATATGCACGCGCTGACCTCAAGCCACCAAGGCATACCATACAAGTGTTAGTTCATGTGGGGGGACACCTTTGGTCTGTGCTTGGAGAGACTCTTGAGAGGGAGCTTGGGAGCTTTTCGCAGAAGCCTTCTCCAACCTGGACCAACATGTTGGTGTGCTTCTGGACGGGAGAAAGGCGTATTCATGCTGCCAACCATCCAGAAGGTGTGAAGGCCGCATCAAGTTGGGGAGGGCTTCTTCAACCTCATACGATCTTCAGGTGTTTTCTTCAGGCAAGTAACTTAGGGGCTTCATCCCTGTGCCTATCACTTAGGTTTTATGATTTTACCGAACGTGTCGTGTGCTGGATCCTCAAATTCCCTTGTTTTTGGTCTACACTTTCTGCAGACTGGAAGTTGATGGCAACATAGATTGCCCAAGTTCCTGGTTTGACAGCAACATACATTGCGCCAACCACACTTGACGGTAATGTCCTTACCATTAGTTCTATAATTTCCAGAAAATCTATTCTAAGTATGTGATGTGATTTTTCGAGGATTTTGAGTGTAAGATTCGATTTTAGTTTTTTTGTCATAGCATGTACATACTGTGGAGTAAAATATGAAATTTTGGTATTTTCTGAATATCCTGTCATTTACTAGGATTTCTGTTATGGTAAATATGCATGTATGTTAGGTTTAATTTGGAAAAAAAATTAGATATTTCATGAGTCTATGTTTCAATATTTTTCTATGGATTTAGGGTTCCTGTGAACATGTTTTCAGATAGTGAGATTCGCCAGTTCCTGTTGAACCTATTTTTTGTTTAGTGAAGCATCATGTTAATTGACTGAAATCTGTTTTAATTTCTAAAATTGGTTATATTGCTCCAAAACTTCTAAATTAGACATATGATACGTTTCATATATATATGACTGTGGTAAAAATTTGGGCATGTTTTGATATTCAGAGTTACTGTTTCCAATTATGAGGTCATAATGACCATGTTAGCATGATTAAGTAAAAGTGATGATTTTTAAGGATTAGGATCATGATTAGGCTCTGTTAAGTATGTTTTAACAATGAAGACAGTAAGGAATATTTCTGTAACCGGAAGTATGTGTATGTTATAAGCATGTGAATATGACATTAGTGTATGAGAACTATGTGTCAAACAAGTGGTAATGTGATAAAGTGATTAATGTGCCGATATTGACACTGCTACCATAGAAGGCTGTGGAACCGTACTGTAGAAAAGTCCATATGGGAAGGCTCGATGCGTATGTGATATCTTGTAGGGATCAGGATGAAATCCTAGAGGTGGACAAATACCACTGGTTAGGTGGGGAGTGTTTCTTCCAGTTCTACGCAGTTACCAAGATTTGTCATTGTATTGCCTCGTGACGGGTATGTGATATGTGTGTGTGTGATAGTGTCCTTTATGGTGGTTTTGGCTATGTGTCACGGCAATATGTGAAATAATATGAAAGTACGTGTGAATGTGCATTGTGATCATGTGAAAGTAAGTGTGAATATGCAATGTGATCATGTGAAAGCGATGTGATAATGTGATCCATTGTGAAGGCATGTCAAACCATGTGATGTGCTAAGTTTATGCTAAAACAGCAAGCAAAGAGTAAGGTGTTGTGGTATAGGTATGCATGAGATAAGAAAGATATCATGTTAGTATCATGAGTAGGTATGTGTCTATTTTGATTATGTGAATGAATATGTAAAAACATGTCATAATAGCTAGTTATGTTAACCATTATGTGCTATAGGAAATCCATGTGTAGTTAGTATATTAAAGCATGTTTACATAGTACTTACTAATGTCATGTGAATCATGTAATAGTTTACTTAAGTGTTGTGCTTGCATAGAGTGTATGTGGTAAGTGTGTGGATGTGGCCAATAGTTGCTTGTTGAGTCTATGCATAGACTCATTCTTGTTTCATCAGCAGGGAGATGCATCAAATGGTATCCCAACATACTGTCCTACCAGTCATCCTTGTGAGTTTCATATTACAATGAATATTTTTCCTTTTCCATATCACAAGAACCACCCTGATAAGAAGATGGAAATAAGTCCTAGATCTTGACCTAAATTACTCATCAAATGCCTTTAATCATCAACTAACTTCACAGATGCTTAGGCCAAATGGGTTCTATCAGCCTGCTTATGCGAACCCTATGAAGCTACTTTGTTTTTGCAAGAAATTAGAAGAAATTTAAAATAAAATTATTCCAATCAATGTAAATCTCAACATTTCTTGATAAATAACAAGTCAACTAGGAAAATACATTTAGGAGTCAAAGACTCCAAAATACTACATAAAAATGAGAAAGACAACCACATTACAAAATTATTTTCTTTCTTCGGTCATCAATCGGTGAACTTCTGGTAGAAGGCAATAAATTGTCAATTTTCACCTTATATATCTAGGATAGTACTTATGGTTGAGTAAATCAGCACTAAATACCTTCTATTAATGGAAAAGGACGCAATTAGAAACTCAGCCAGGAGAACTCACCTCAGTTAATAGGATTCCAGACGATCAATCCTGAAGACACCATCCTAAAAAACACTCTTTTCTTTAGTTTCAGTATAGCAGAGTCATTTTTCAATAAGAAACATATGCCTAAAAATGACAATGAGTAAATTCTGGCATGATGACCATACACTATAAAGGAGGTCTGCAATGTTGACCGAAGTTTCGGAGAGCTGTCAGTTAGTACTTTTCTTGCAATCCAAGGGTATGAACTACTCAGAACTTTGTAATCTGGATTGAAGCCAATTGCAATGCCCTCCAAAACAGCAAGGCTGATAAATCAAAATACATGAGACACATACAAGCTAAGTTTCAACGCACATAGCATTCTTGTTCACAAATACTAACTCTCTAACCTTAGGAGTAAATAGACAGCAGACTTGACAGTTTGATGAAAATTCAATATTGCTACCTACTTTCAATTATGTGAGAATTCAGTTTGCAGAAATAGTATGTTACCTGCGAATGACAAGAGAGAAAAATATGATGGTATTTGAAACTTAAACTTGTACCTGAAATTCAAGAGTATGCATATTCCAGACATCAATACCAAGGGGAAACCAGAGATAAATCAGTAAATGCAAAAAAGACAATGTTAGGATAGTATCTTTAAAGACCAGTGTTATAAGAAAAGAAAATTCCAACAGGAAAGCCAATTTTCATCAACTACAAGGCCTTAGGTTATGCAACCCTAGTAAGGTCATCTGAACAATTAATTTTCTAAGGACCTGTTTCTGTCTTCCTTTTCAATTATTACCATACTTCTACAAAGTAGCTTTCTCACTACACACATATTGAATAGTGCTTTTGTTCATTTCATTGGATCCTGGGCATTTGAGCCATAAAGGAAGTGAGATATACTTTTCAAACACTCCTATTTTTGATAAGATCAAAACAAGTTTAGAATAGTGAGGCTTTGGTTCATTTACTCAAGGCTTTTCAGTTTGAAGTGATCATTTGTCAGTTGTCATCCTCTCTACATGCCAATCTGCCCAAATCAGATCTCAAGAACCCTTTCCAGAAGTTCTGGCTAGGATGCAAGGGGACATTTTATAAGATGCCCAAAGCAGATTTGAAATGAACAGGTTGAATCCACATTGATATCTAGACCTGATGCAACTTATATGTCAGCTTTCTCACGAAACATAAGGTTCATCTACCCTTTGCCGGGGGTTCAGGTTTCACAAGGGCTAGGCAAGGGCTCTCACCTGCCAACTCCCTTTTTCCTCCACCCTCTGCATCAGTAGGCTGAGCTATCGACAGAACTGTCATTCCTATGCCCTCTGCTTTTGTCACACTCACAGCTAGCAGCTGCCCTGATTGCCCTTCCCATAGAAATCTGCACAAGCACACATCTCCCAACAGCCCCAGCCAGTCCCAGAGCCGGATTTTTCATTCTAGCTCATCCCATAGGTACATCGACCGAGGGTAGCTTTATCAGAAGACCTAGAAGGAGTATATTCTTCCAAATAAACCCTAAGCCCTAAGTCCTAGGCCCTAAGGCCTATGTCCTAGCCCTAAGTCCTAAGTCCTAAGCCATTTTTTTTTTAAATCATGTTGAGAAATGATGCTCCCCCTTTTTGGAGAGTTTTCTTTTTAATTGATATCTGAGGTACCTCAGCAGCAGCATCACGCTACATTGTTCTTTTCTTTTCATTCTTCTTTTATTATTATTATTATTATTCTTTGTGTTTTTTTTTTTTTTGGTTTGTTTGTTGTTTGTTGTTGTTTGTAATATATATATATATATATATATATATATATATGTATATATTTTTATTTCATACCTGAAGAGCTTTAAGTAAGCTTATGACTTCTGCTCTAAAGCTGATTTGGAGATGCTTCTCTTGTTGGAGCCGCCTCTAATATAGAGTTGTTGACTCTTTTGGAACTGGCTGATTTTGAGGGCCGACAGTGACCCATTTACAAAGATTGCATTAATTGCTTCTTCAATAATTGAAGATGGGAGTTGGTGATAATGATCCACGAACTCCTCTGCTTACTGGGAGATTGGCTTTGTCGCAGCTTCTTTTGATATTCTAATTCTGTATTGAAAAAGATCATTTTAAATTGCTCTATTTCGGCTTTGACTTTGTATCGTCCATAGCTCAGTGGATGATGATAATATTCACATATCTTGGGATTCTGGACTTGAACCATAGGCTCGTTGTGACACCTTATTTGCTGGCGCCAAGAATTCCCATATTGATCAATTTTTTCTTCCAGATATGAGTTTCGACCAAATCATGGAGATCCAGACAATAGTCATACATCTCCTTTCACTCTGAAAGATATATGATGCTGGTTCAAGTGTGGAAACCAGACTTTGCCTTCTGAGATTGTCAAATGTCAACCTGGTGCCTTTGTTGCAAATGAGAGGCTTATTGTAGAAGATGCACATTTGTATACGATTGACTGGATAAATATGGATTTGAATGCTCCCCCACTGATGACCGAGGAAGACCAAAGGATGATGATGCATAATGACTTTCACCACATAGGATCCAGGATTGGCTGGTCCATTTGGTGGTTGCTGAGTATGAGGCTGCTTGACCCGAAGAATATTCAGGTCAATTAGCTTTTGAACATCATTTTTGAATCTTATGCAATCTTTGATACTATGACCCATCATTTGATGATATGGGCAGTAATTGGCTAATATTTCTGCCGGAGCTCGGTAATCCATCAATCCGGATTGAAGGCATAGCGGAAAAGTGAGTAAGTGAGATGTCGAGGGAAAGATATAACCTTGCCGGCTCGACAGGAGTTGAAGGATCTTCGGATAGCCACCCAATTGAGTCTGCATATGGCGACATAGGAGGCGGTTCTGAATATATTTGAGTATGCATAAGAGTATATTTGCCTTTGGGCTTTCCTCATTATTCTATGTGGATCATGCCTTGATCTTGGTAGAGAATGAGCTCCTGAATTATCTTGAGGAGGATTACATGAATGACCGTCCTCGAGATGATTTGAATTTGTTGGAAGTCTCGTCATATAAATGACATTGACAGATTGCTCTGGTCGATCCCAAGCATGAAGTTGAGGAGGGTCAGCCAGAGCATTTTGCATAGATATGAGGCCATTTGAATGATCTTCTGGGCCTCATTTTTGAAGATGTAGCAATCTTCAATTACATGCCCCACCATACGGTGATACGGGCAAATTAAGCTGATGGTTTGCTGACATCTTCCGGCTTCTTGGTGTTGGCAGTGAGTAGTGATATTAATTGTGAGGCAGAGATCAAAGAGCCTCTTTAATATGCTTCTTGTTTTTTGAAAGAATAAGGAGTCTTCATGCGCCCCATCAATGATGGCAGTGGAGCTTAGCTTCTGATTTCTTCTTTGGGGCAGGAGAGATTGTTGCCCCCTTTGCTTCATCATCAGGTGAGGAGTCAATGATGTTGACTTCTTTTGCTAACTTATTGCGCTCTTTGGGGAGCTTGCCTTTATGAGACCTGGCCGTTCTTTATCTTCACCGGCACTATGTTGGCAGCTGTTGGAACGCGGATTTTTCTCTTCTTTTTTTCTTTAAAATGAATCTAGGCCCCGGAGGGTTCCTGTTCATTTGATTCTTTTTCCCTTTCTTCGGGCGTGCCAGACTGTGTACGAGAAACAGACAAAGATTTATTTTATGAGGGGTACCGGGTAATGGCCCGGTACCTCGAAAATATTTCATTTCATTTTTTCCGCGTGCGCTCGCGTTTTCAAAGCGATTGGGGTGATCGTGTACTGGACCGTTCCCCACCGACCGAAGTCGATGTTTCATTTACATCGAGTACAAGACTCGAATACCTTTGATGCGTAATGTTTGTTAAAAACCATATGCCGAAATTTTAAAGGAAACAGATGACAAGTAAATTTCCACAATTTCATTCAAGCGTGCTCATGTCATTTATATTTATGACATTTACATTTACGCCTTTAATGGAGTTTTGTACCTCCACTGGGCGTGTGTATACAACAAGTCATGTACATGGGCGTCGACGACGGGGTGTTTGTGCCTCCGTCGGACGGCTACATAGTAATGAGTACATTTGTGTTACCAATGGGGTGTTTTGTGCCTCCATCGGACAACATGCCTCTACGTGTGTCGTTTTATGACACTGGAGGACTTAAACATGTGCCTCAACGTGTGTCGTTTTATGACACCGGAGGACTTGAACATGTGCCTCGTGTGTCGTTTTTGATACGGAGGACTTGAACATAAATGCTAGGAGTCATATGACAACCTGTGGTGTCTTCTCACGGACGAACGAGGCGCAGGAGGGCCCGAACGCGGAGGACAGATCACCAAAGGACGCCCAGGACTTTCTCCCCAGCACGTGCGGCCTATTTAAGCTCGCGCAACGGACAGCCCTTTTCAGCAGTGGTGTAGGGCTATTGGCGTGTCTCTGCAATTTTTGCACAAGACGGGGGTTTCTGTGCAATTTCCAGATGACCGAGATGTTTATGTCATTTTCTAAGCTAGCAGGGTATTTCTGCAATTTTCTGGCCAGCACGGGTATTTCTGCAATTTTCTAGGCCAACAGGGTATATGTGTACCTTTCTATGTACACATCCAAATTTCAAGCTCCCGGGGGGCTTTGTGTAATTTTACACAAATTTGGGCCCACATAGAGGGGTCCCCCCTTTTTGGAGAACAAACACATCCCCTCCAAGGAGGGGGACTTCTCCTCAGCTCAGGAGGGTTCGCCCGGATTTCTCCAGGGCGAGAGCCTCTCGCCAGAGCAAAAGGGGAGGAGAAACCCCGGAAGCGCTGGAAGTTTCCTTGCGCGAATTTTCCAGGGGGACGAATGAGGGGACTGCCCCTCTATTATAGGATTTTGGACGAGCGAACCGGCGGGGGTGCACGGACCGGCGGGGGTGCGCGGCGCAAGCGCCGAGGCAGGCCCGGGCGGCGAGGGTTCCCCGCACCGGCGCCGAGGCAGGGTGACCACGAGGGTCCCCGCCGAACCGGCGGGGTGGCACCCCGCACAGACCGGAGGGGGTGCCACCCCGCGCGGACTGGCGGGGTGCCACCCGCCTGACCGGCGGGGCGGTGGCACCCCGCCAGACCGACGGGGGTGCATCCCCGCCTATACTGGGGGGGGGTGGCACCCCGCACAGACGGGCGGGGTGCCACTCCGCGCGCGGACTGGCGGGGGTGGCACCCCGCCTGGACTGGCGGGGGTGGCACCCCGCCTGACCGGCAGGGGTGCATCCCCGCCTGGACTGGCGGAGGTTTCCCCTTTTCTTTTTTCCTTTTTTTTCTTTTTTTTTTGTTTAATTTTCAGTGTCAACAAATGCCCCCCACGGGATGCACGTCGGAGACGAAGACGAAGGCGGGTGTCCCGTGGCGATTCTCAAACTCTACCCCTGGTCTTAATGACTTGGCAGGAGTTGGGCTGAAAACCACAGCAATGTGCTTCAACATTTGTGTAGCGTCGCCAACGACTAGGATAACAATTTGTTGTTGTCGGTGAGCCGGCGATCAAACTTGCTATGCTTCTCGCGCTGAGCCATCAGCTCTCCTTGCTCGCATATTTTTCAGATTTGTTTTCAACACAAGAGTTCCCACGAGAGGACCCAGGAGAGCGCACATCACTTCAGGGAAGTAACATGGACCCGCTCCACCAGGTCAACTCTAGGGGTGAGTTTCATCGAAGAGCTGCTCCTTGACTTTGCTTGGAGCTGACATTGGCTGTCTTCATCCGAGTCTTGTCTTTTTTGACTTTACTCAAGAATCTGATTTCAGCATCCTTCTTCCGAGGCTTGCCTTTTCCCGCCCTCTACTCGGTTTCTTGGACCAGTAAGTTCGAGCGATGTCCTTTTTTTTTTGGACTTTGCATTTCTGACATTCTTCCAGATCTGGTGCAACATTTCGGGCGCTGGGGCTGGCCTTCTTGGCTTTATTTAGCGACTTTTTCATATTTGGATTGCTCGACGGGCGTGACCCGTTAGCTCGGGTAGCATCAGCTTGACCTTTGCGTTTTTGGCATTCTTCAAGATTTGATGCAACATTTGGGTGCTAGGGCTGGCCCTTTTTGGCTTGTCCAGCAACCTAGCTTTGATCTTTAGTCGAGAAGGCTTGCTTTTCTGGCTTTGCTCCTCGACCGCTTTTGTATTTCTTCCTTCGGAGATTTGCCTTATTGGCTTTCTCAGACTTCCGCTTGGCATCGCTCCTTGAATTTTGCATTTGTGGCATTCTTCAAGATTTGATGCAAGAGTCCGGTGTCGAGGCTGGCCTGTTTGGGCTTGGCTCAACAACCATTTGATATTTCAAGTCGCTCGACGGGTACGACACGTCAGCCCGAACGACACTTCCTTCCCCTCAGAGGGGTTGGTTCATTTCATGCTCCTTTCATTTTTTTTTATTCATCATTTTTTTTTCACATTACCATCCCAAGCGCCCTTTCGGGTTTTCACCGGGGATGGCCCCCTCTAGCTTTTTCCGGTGCGCCCTTTCGGGTTTTCACACCAAGGGGTTGCCCATTTTTGCCTGAGACGCCTTTCGGGTTTTCACCTCGGCCGGGTTTAAGGTCTTTTTGCCCTCGAACATCCCTTTTGGAGGATGATCAAGTCCGCCGGGACATCTCTATTTTTAGTCCCTTTTCTTTCTCTTTTTTTTTTTTTTACTTTAGGGCCGGGGCCGGACCCTGGGGCAATTGATCATGGGATCTGCCACTTGGGCCTTGCCTACAAGTGCGGTTTGCTGGCTAAGGAGATTTCGGTTAGCCTACCACTTTGGTTGCTGGCTAAAGGGGCTAGGTTTGACCGACCACGGGGGTTTATTGGTCAAAAGGGATAGCCTACCTTCTGGGGGTTTTTTGGCTAAGGATTTAGGTTGACCGACCACGGAGGTTTATTAGTCAAAGAGATAGCCTACCTCTTGGGGTTCGCTTGCTAAGGTTTAGGTTTGACCGACCACGGAGGTTTATTGGTCAAAGAGATAGCCTACCTTCTTGGGGTTTGCTGGCTAAGGTTTAGGTTTGACCGACCACGGAGGTTGTTGGTCAAAGAGATAGCCTACCTTCTTAGGGTTTGCTGGCTAAGGTTTCGGTTGACCGACCACTGAGGTTTGTTGGTCAAAG
>CM024756.1:111099975-111210030 GCA_014218235.1 Colocasia esculenta | reverse complement strand
ATGGCTCCCAAGCAGGTGCCCCGCCGTGGTGCCAGGTCTAGGGCAAACGCCAGACCCATTGCCGTGGAAGAACCACCCTCAGAGAGGAGAAGCAAGCGTCGGCATGACCCTGCTCCACAGCCAGGAGGATCATCTGCATCTCCTACTCCATCGAAGAGAGGTAGGACATCCTCTTCCAGTAGAGGCCCTTCCCACAGAAGATCTGCTCACCCTAGAAGGAAAATTCTGGCATCTTCTCCTGAGCCCTCTGAGGAATCCTCCTCCACTTCATCTGGATCTTCCAAGCCTTGTGAGGCCACTCCATCCAAGCTTGCTAGCAAAGGAAAGTCTATCCTCAAACCTAGGGCCGTTGACCTAGCGGATAATGACCTAGCAGCTGCATTCCCTGAAGTCCTTCAATTCTTCCGCTTTCAGACTTGGTTGCCCTTCATTTCTGAGTTCAGAACCTTTTACCCCCGTTTAGTTCAAGAATTTTATCTGAACCTAGAATGCACAGATGAAGGTTACAAGTCAGAGGTCAAAGGTGTTGTGATTGACTTGCCTACTGAATTGGCTGCCACCCTGTTCAGAGTCCCAGATGAAGGTGAAAGTTATCATGATTTTGAGTTTGATCTGCATGAGGCCTATTCTATGCTTACTGGACTCCCAGCTGTTGAGTCAGAACCCAAGCAGACCTTTGTCACCAAGTTCAACACCAATACCTTCCCTCCTGCATTGAAATTGGTGCATCACATCCTCACCACAATCATCACACCCCAAGGTGGTGGACGGGATAGACTCACTGACATACAGAGATTTGTCATTTACTGCATGAAGAAAGAGATCAAGATTAATTTGCATGTCATCATGTACCAAATCATGTCAGAAACCACAAGGAAGGATCTCCACAGATCTCTACCTTATGCTGCTCATCTCACACCAGTATTTGCACATTTTGGAGTGTCATTTGAGAATGAGCAAGCCCAATCCATTCCCAAGGCAAATATCTACAATTTGAAGCACATTCAGAAATTCATGGGATTTAGACTGGAAGGTGATCAAGTCAGAAGAGGACCAGTTGTAGTTGAGGCACCAGTGGCTCCAGAGGTTGTACCCCTCCTGAGGTACCTCAATCTCCTGCACATGAGGACCAGCCTCCTGTTGTGGATGAAACACCCATACCTCAGGATGCTCCTCACACACCTACCTTTCAAGTCTCTTCACCACATCTCCCTGATGTGGAAATCCCTTCCTTCACTCCACAATTCCAAGGACCCACATCTACTTTCACTGGTGGACCTTCTGTTCCACCAGAGCTATATTCCTTCTTAAATGACAAGTTTGATACCATCACCTCTCCATCCAACAAATGTCAGAGAGCTTTGACCTGAAGATACAGAGGTTGGAAAATTCCATGAATGCTCAGTTCATCAAGCAGAAAGAAGCATCAGATCATGCAACTCAAAGGTTCAACAGGCTCATTGGCACTTTGGCTGATGCATCTATTGAACTCAAGGAGCATCAAGAAACACTGGAAAAGGTCCTTGAGGGAATTTTGGCAAATTCTCAATCAAACTTGTTCAACAGTCAGGAAGCAGTCTCATAGATATCCAAGACTAGGCTGTCATTTGCTCATATGGTTGATAACTTGGAAGGCATGAGAAATCTCTCAGCACACATAGACAAGAGATGTCTATTCTAAAGAAAGAGCTCAGCCATATTAACAAACATGGAATTGCCAGTTCTTCTTCTGGTTCACAGCCTATCTCAGCTGAGTTGTCTGCCTTTCAGTTAAATATGTATGAAAATAGTCAAAGGTTGGAAGAGTTGCTACACACAAGGCTGTCCACAATGCAAACTCAACTCAGATCCAATCTTGCAGCAATGGAGTCAAGGTTGAAGACAATCGAATCACTCCTTCTTCCCATTCCTCCTCCTCCTCATGCTTAATGTACTTTTTCTTTTGATGATGTCAAAGGGGGAGAAGAAAGAAAGAAAAGAAAGAAAAACTTTTGGAATGTATTTGAATGCTTGTAATGAACATCTTTGTTAATGAAAAGTAATACTTGTTTTGTTGAATGAAAAGAAACACACTTGTCTTGAATGTGATTGAAAATCTTTGGAATGAATGTTAATGAATCAATGAATGGATGATTGTCAAGCTGCTTGGCCATTAATGAAAAGACTTCATCATTAGTAACATTGTGCCTCTTGAATGTGCAAAATGTCAAATGTTGCTAAAGTGTGTTCAATGGCTTTGATAATTGTGAATAAAAGTGATTGAACATGGTTCATTGTCATTCAGTGTGTTTGAAGTTGAATGTTGAGTAAACAAATGGCTTAAAATCACATTTCATTGAAATTTCAAATTTTCATGTGGACTTAATGTTGCCATCATCAAAAAGGGGAGATTGTTGGGTTGAGTGTGAATTTATACATTTCCCCTCATAATTTTGATGATGACAAGTTGTGATTTTAATGCACAAATAAGTGGAACATGTTAAATACATCACACATGTAATAACAATATTCAAAAAGCATGTTTCCAAACACATTTATCATTTATATTCATGATAATACATTGGACTAATGATTTATGTGTTTATTTCTCAGGGACATACAATTCTTGCAAGGGTAGTGTCGACACACCCCTACTGGTGTCGACACAATGCTTCAAACCCAAGGCAAAATGATGAAGAAATGGTCAAGTGGTGTCGACACAGGATCAAGTAGTGTCGACACTAGATTCAGCTCCCAGAAGGCCTTTTTGCCAGTTCTGTACAGTGTGTCGACACAGCCTGAAGTAGTGTCGACACTAGAGACCCTTCCCAGAGAACCTTTTGTGCCAGTTTGGGACAGTGTGTCGACACACCCCATGGGCAGGTCGACACACTCCGGAAACTTTTTCACCTTAAGTCACATCTGGACACGTGGCACTCTAGGGATCATGTGGATCGGCCTTGGATCATGTGCCCACGACCCCCAAGGGTACTTTTGGACACATTGGGCTATAAATACCCTCCAATTGGCCATCCAACCAACAAGAGAACCTCCAAGAGCCTTCCAGAAGTTTTGGCGGCAAGAAGTGTTCTCCTCCCCGATCTTGCTCCCCTTGTGCTTCTTCAACCCAAATTCCCACTTCTCCAAGCACAAGAAGTGAAGACTGATCCAAGATGAAGCAGTGAGATCACTTCCAAGGGTGTAGATCAAGTAGAAGCATCCAATTGTGAAGATTTCAAGGAAGATCCCAAAGCACAAGTTGCAGAGCATCGGCCAGGGACTTCAAGGGATCAAGCTTCTTCACAATTCAGCCTCTACAAGGGAGTATACTTGAAGAACAAGGATCTTACACTCAATTCCTCAATTCCCCTTGTTTCTTCTAAGTCATTCTTGAGATTGTGCATGAACTGTTGCATCAATCTTCTTGAATGAACTTTTATAGATCAGATCATTGCTAGAGGATCTGGATCTTTGTGTTTTTGTTCTAGCAAGTTGTTTGTGAGCATGTGTGCTCAGTGTTGAGTCGTTGTACTCAGTTGTGGTTGAGCAGTTGTGCTCAGGTGCTAGAGTAGTCTTGCTCTAGAGGTTGTGTTAGTTGTAGAACTCAGTGTGTTGGAGTTGTCAGGCTCCAGTGTGTGGTGTATCCAAGTTGTGTAGTGGATCCTCACAGTGTGGGGGTGGATGTAGGAATCACGTGGTGTGATTTCCGAACCACCTAAAAATCTCTGTGTCGTGGTTTGCTTGTGATTCAAATTCACTTTGCGCTAGATGTATGCATAGGGTTTTTCGAATTCACTTCTAATTAACTTGATCTCACACTCTAATCATATAATTCACACAATCACTCATCAGATCTGTAAAGTGCTCTTTCAAATTGCCTCTGATTCAAAGCATTGATTTAAATTGGCTAAGCTTCCGCAGTTTTTGGCCTAGATCTATTCAACCCCCCCCCCCCCTTCTAGATCTGGTCCAACCTATTTTGATCCTACATCATGGCTCCCAAGTAGATGCCCCGCCGTGGTGCCAGGTCTAGGGCAAACTCCAGACCCATTGCCATGGAAGAACCACCTCAAAGAGGAGAAGCAAGCGCCGGCATGACCCTACTCACAGCCAGGAGGATCATCTGCATCTCCTACTCCATCAAAGAGAGGTAGGACATCCTCTTCCAGTTAGAGGCCCTTCCCAGAAGATCTGCTCACCCTAGAAGGAAAATTCTGGCATCTTCTCCTGAGCCCTCTGAGGAATCCTCCTCCACTTCATGGATCTTCCAAGCCTTGTGAGGCCACTCCATCCAGCTGCTAGCAAAGGAATGTCTATCCTCAAAACTAGGGCCGTTGACCTAGCAGATAATGACCTAGCAGCTGCATTCCCTGAAGTCCTTCAATTCTTCCTCTTTCAGACTTGGTTGCCCTTCATTTCTGAGTTCAGAACCTTTTACCCCCGTTTAGTTCAAGAATTTTATCTGAACCTAGAATGCACAGATGAAGGTTACAAGTCAGAGGTCAAAGGTGTTGTGATTGACTTGCCTACTGAATGGCTGCCACCCTGTTCAGAGTCCCCAGATGAAGGTGAAAGTTATCATGATTTTGAGTTTGATCTGCATGAGGCCTATTCTATGCTTACTGGACTCCCAGCTGTTGAGTCAGAACCAAGCAGACCTTTGAGTTCAACACTAATACCTTCCCTCCTGCTTGAAATTGGTGCATCACATCCTCACCACAATCATCACACCCAAGGTGGTGGACGGGATAGACTCACTGACATACAGAGATTGTCATTTATTGCATGAAGAAAGAGATCAAGATTAACTTGCATGTCATCATGTACCAAATATGTCAGAAACCACAAGGAAGGATCTCCACAGATCTCTACTTATGCTTCTCATCTCACACTAGTATTTGCACATTTTGGAGTGTCCTTTGAGAATGAGCAAGCCCAATCCATTCCCAAGGCAAATATCTACATTTGAAGCACATTCAGAAATTCATGGATTTAGACTGGAAGGTGATCAAGTCAGAAGAGGACAATGTAGTTGAGGCACCAGTGGCTCCAGAGGTTGTACCCCTCCTGAGGTACCTCAATCTCCTACACATGAGGACCAGCCCCTGTTGTGGTGAAACCCATACCTCAGGATGCTCCTCACACACTACCTTTCAAGCTCTTCACCACATCTCCCTGATGTGGAAATACCCCCCTTCTCTCCACAATTCCAAGGACCCACATCTACTTTCACTGGTGAACCTTCTATTCACCAGAGCTATATTCCTTCTTAAATGACAAGTTTGATACCATCACCTCCTCCATCCAACAAATGTCAGAGAGCTTTGACCTGAAGATACAGAGGTTGGAAAATTCCATGAATGCTCAGTTCATCAAGCAGAAAGAAGCATCAGATCATGCAACTCAAAGGTTCAACAGGCTCATTGGCACTTTGGCTGATGCATCTATTGAACTCAAGGAGCATCAAGAAACACTGGAAAAGGTCCTTGAGGGAATTTTGGCAATTCTCAATCAAACTTGTTCACTAGTCAGGAGCAGTCTCATAGATATCCAAGACTAGGCTGTCATTTGCTCATATGATTGATAACTTGGAAGGCATGAGAAATCTCTCAGCACACATAGACAATGAGATGTCTATTCTAAAGAAAGAGCTCAGCCATATTAAACAAACATGGAATGCGAGTTCTTCTTCTGGTTCACAGCCTATCTCAGTTGAGTTGTCTGCTTTCAGTCAAATATGTATGAAAACAGTCAAAGGTTGGAAGAGTTGCTACACACCAGGCTGTCCACAATGCAACTCAACTCAGATCCAATCTTGCAGCAATGGAGTCAAGGCTGAAGACAATCGAATCACTCCTTCTTCCCATCCTCCTCCTCCTCATGCTTAATGTACTTTCTCTTTTCATGATGTCAAAGGGGGAGAAGAAAGAAAGAAAAGAAAGAAAAACTTTTGGAATGTATTTGAATGCTTGTAATGAACATCTTTGTTAATGAAAAGTAATACTTGTTTTGTTGAATGAAAAGAAACACACTTGTCTTGAATGTGATTGAAAATCTTGGAATGAATGTTAATGAATATCAATGAAGGATGATTGTCAAGCTGCTTGGCCCATAATGAAAAGACTTCATCATTAGTAACATTGTGCCTCTTGAATGTGCAAAATGTCAATGTTGCTAAAGTGGTGTTCAATGGCTTTTGATAATTGTGAATAAAAGTGATTGAACATAGTTCATTGTCATTCAGTGTGTTTGAAGTTGAATGTTGAGTAAACAAATGGCTTAAAATCACATTTCATTGAAATTCAAATTTTCATGTGGACTTAATGTGCCATCATCAAAAAGGGGAGATTGTTGGGTTGAGTGTGAATTTAATACATTTTCCCTCATAATTTTGATGATGACAAGTTGTGATTTTAATGCACAAATAAGTGGAACATGTTAAATACATCACACATGTATAACAATATTCAAAAAGCATGTTTCCAAACACATTTATCATTTATATTCATGATAATAAATTGGACTAATGATTTATGTGTTATTTCTCAGGGACATACAATTCTTGCAAGGGTAGTGTCGACACACCCCTACTGGTGTCGACACAATGCTTCAAAACCCAAAGCAGAATGATGAAGAAATGGTCAAGTGGTGTTGACACTAGATCAAGTAGTGTCGACACTAGATTCAGCTCCCAGAAGGCCTTTTGCCAGTTTTGTTCAGTGTGCGACACAGCCTGAAGTAGTGTCGACACTAGAGACCTTCCCAGAGAACCTTTTGTGCCAGTTTGGGACAGTGTGTCGACCACACCCCATGGGGCAGGTCGACACACTCGGAAACTTTTTCACCTTAAGTCACATCTGGACACGTGGCACTCTAGGGATCTTGTGGATCGGCCTTGGATCATGTGCCCACGACCCCATGGGTACTTTTGGACACATTGGGCTATAAATACCTCCAATTGGCCATCCAACTAACAAGAGAACCTCCAAGAGCCTTCCAGAAATTTGTTTGGCGGCAAGAAGTGTTCTCCTCCCCGATCTTGCTCCCCTTGTGCTTCTTCAACCAAATTCCCACTTCTCCAAGCACAAGAAGTGAAGAATGATCCAAGATGAAGCAGTGAGATCACTTCCAAGGGTGTAGATCAAGTAGAAGCATCCAATTGTGAAGATTTCAAGGAAGATCCCAAAGCACAAGTTGCAGAGCATCGGCCAGGGACTTCAAGGGATCAAGCTTCTTCACAATTCAGCCTCTATAAGGGAGTATACTTGAAGAACAAGGATCTTACATTCAATTCCTCAATTCCCCTTGTTTCTTCTGAGTCATTCTTAAGATTGTGCATGAACTGTTGCATCAATCTTCTTGATTGAACTTTTATAGATCAGATCATTGCTAGAGGATCTAGATCTTTGTGTTTTTTGTTATAGCAAGTTGTTTGTGAGCCTGTGTGCTCAGTGTTGAGTCGTTGTACTCAGTTGTGATTGAGTAGTTGTGCTCAGGTGCTAGAGTAGTTTTGTTCTAGAGGTTGTTGTGAGTTGTAGAACTCAATGTGTTGGAGTTGTCAGGCTCCAGTGTGTGGTGTATCCAAGTTGTGTAGTGGATCCTCACAGTGTGAGGGGTGGATGTAGGAATCACATGGTGTGATTTCCAAACCACCTAAAAATCTCTGTGTCGTGGTTTGCTTGTGATTCAAATTCCTTTGCGCTAGATGTATGCATAGGGTTTTTCGAATTCACTTCTAATTAACTTGATCTCACACTCTAATCATATAATTCACACAATCACTCATCAGATCTGTAAAGTGCTCTATCAAATTGCCTCTGATTCAAAGCATTGATTTAAATTGGCTAAGCTTCCGCAGTGTTTGGCCTAGATCTATTCAACCCCCCCCCCCCCTTCTAGATCTGGTTCAACCTATTTTTGATCCTACAATAGGGATTACCGAAAAGTGGACATAAAGCATATGGCGAGAGACACGAATCCAGACCTACACTCAAAGAATGATTAGCAATGACAAGCACCAGATATAGAGCACAAATATTGAAATGATGATGCTTGTAAATAGCGACAGTTGAGTGGACGCATTTACTTACCTGAATCGCGATGACTTTGTCAGTCGCATATTACCTTAAGTAGTCGAACTTGGAGTCGGAGTGAAGCGCTTGAATCGTGACTTATGTGTCGACCGCGATTTTCAACAGTCCCACCCGAGGCCAAATTGCCTTGTATGTTCCACTCTTGTGATGGGTTTGGGACTTGGCCCCAGGCTTGTGCGGCCATGGGGCTATAAAACCCCTTCTTCTTGCTCTCTTCATGCATTAGACACCATTCAAGCTCAAGAATCAAACATTAGCCAAGGGAGAAGAAGAAGAGAAGGAGACTTGAAGGTGAAGGTCATGGACTATGGTGATAACCCTCCCTCCAAGAGATAAGAACCATTGAATTTCTGAGGTTGAACAAGGTGGGAGGACACATCTGCATGCTTATTCAAGCCAAATTGGTGAGTTCTTTGATTTATTGCATTGGGTTATTCTTCATGTTCTTTATGTGTTCTTACTGTTATTCTTCCTCCTCTCTTTTTTTTTCCTTCTTTTTCTTTTTTCTTTCTTCTTCCAATCTCAACCATGGCCGAACCTACCTCTTGCCATGCTATCATACACCCATCTTTCCCATACCCATGCACCAACCAAACTCTTTCCATACTCACATGCCAATGACCATGACCATGCTATCAAATCAACCATCCTAAACCATGCATCGCCACCTTCATATGGCCACTATCAACTCATAGGACTACTCACTTTTCCCAGGCACAAGGAGATACATGAGACTTCCATGGCTCCAAAAACTAACCTCTTTCATTAGCCTAGACATGAAAGCCATCCTCTCTAGGTGGGGAATCAACAATCTAGCCATCCATGCCAAAAGATACCATGAAATCCATCTCGATTGGGCGGCGATGGGTGCACTAGTAGTGCTATGGCATTCGCAAACCCACACCTTCATCTTCAAAACTTTTGAAGCCACTATTCTATTGGAAGAAGTTGAACTATTGCTAGGCTTGAAGCGAATGAGGAGAGGCGAAGAAGAGAACATGGCGATCATGCCGAGGGGCGTTACGAGTCGGGAGGTGTTGGAAAGCTTCATGCGGAGCAGAAGGGCAGCCCAAGACGTCTAATTCGGAAAGGGAATAAACTTGCAAAAACTAGTGGCTTGGACCATGAAGGAGTTACCAAAGGCAGAGGACGACATGAGGCTCGAGAAGGTAATGAAGGGTTCACCATATGCATAGCGGGTGTGCTCCTCTTTCTGTCCGTGGACAACGTGCTCAAGAGGAATAACTAAGTGCGGTTGCAGCATATGGGAAGGAGAGAAGTTGAGACCGACGGTGCTAGCTGTGAGATTCGGCTCCCTTGGGCCTTGGCCCAATCCTCAGGGTCGCGTCGGACTTGCTGGTCACGACAGTGTCACGACAGCACGTCGGTCGTGACATGCTTCGTGTCGTGCCCCTTTAGGCGTCGCGTCCATGACGCATCGTCTGGAGGCATCGCGTTCTTGTCCCACCATCTGGAGGCGACGCGACTTCGTTCTGACCATTCTGACTGATGTCCTTCCTTGTCAGAACGGCCTTGTCGAGTGTCAGGCGCGTACAGTATTGATGCGACCTGGCAGACCGTCGCATTATGGTTTGACCGGTCTTTGGTTTGACTGCTTTTGGGGTCACGACCTGGGGGTCGGTCTCGACGTGCTGTCATGACCTCTGGAGCCGTCGCGACAAGTCCCTGTCGTGTCGCCCCGACCCGCCACGTTTCTGGGGCCGTCGGTTCAAAATCGAGGCAGGCGCCCATTTCCCCCTTCCCCTTTCTTCTTTCCCTTCTCTTTCCTTCTCCCCCCCCCCCCCCCCTCCGAGATCCCTTGCTTTCTCCGGTGTGTTTGTGGTGCTCGTGGCAAGGAGGTGACGTTCCCTTCGTGTAGGCAATGTGCTCGTGGTGCTTGGAGCGAGGAGGTGGCGGCCATTCCTACGTGAAGGCCCCAACAGGTTGGCTTTACTCTTTGAGGTAGGGACTCCCCCTTTTGCTCACATTCTACCATGATTCCCTCCCCTCGTGATTCTTGTATCTTCGCCATGGTTGGGGTTTGGGGAAGAGAGATCCATGCCTCGTTTGTGGAGAGGTTTTCTTTGAGTGTAGATCTCCATATTCAATGCATTAATCGTGGGGTTTTGAGGGTGGTTTGCCTATTTCCATGCTTTCCTAGTGGTTCTCATGCTCCCCTCCCCCTATAGGTATGATTTGTACCATTTTTGGGGTGAACCTTGGGAGGACTGTCCCGGGACCCCCTTCGGCTGAGATCGCGACCGGCCTGAGAGTCGCGATGATGTCGTGACGCATGCGCCCGCCCAACCGCAACAGCCTTCACTGTCGTGGCGGGCATGGGCGCCGCGACATCATCGCTACGACCAGAGGCGTCGCGACATGGTCACGGCCGGCCTTGGCGTTGCGACAGTAACATATTCAGGTAAGTTCTTGCGAAGTCCATTTCGCGTTGAGTCTTCGTCGTTCTTGGTTCTTTCTGTACTCGTGGCACCAGTGCTAGTTCCTAGTATAGTCCTACACTAGTCATTCGCCCGGTGCTCGGCACCTGAGGGCTTGTCCTGTGAGAGGTTGTTACCGTTTACCTGGGACCCCCGTCCCCGTGCGCCTGTAGAGGGAGTACTCCAGGCGATGGGCGTGCTCGAGTCACGGACTCTAGAGCGAAGGGGGAAATGGTGGTTAGGACAACGGCGTCGAGTCATTTGCAGAGCTCTCGTAGTTGGTCTGGGACACCGAGGTCATTCGGAGTTCTTCCCGGTGCAGGCTAGCTAGTCCTTCTTTTCACTGCCTCGCTCTTTGTGGCCCCGAAACCACCTAGAGAGGCCAGCGTGAGACCATAGTCCGGCCAGACTACGACGGTTACTATTGTGGTTACTTATGTTTCTGCCCCCACTCTGACGAGACGTGGAGGTTTGGACCTGGGTCGAGGGTAAGACGTCAGTGGATGCTCCTGACCGATTGAATAGTGGTAGCTATTTTTGTAGCTAGTGTCGCTTGTCCAGGCAGGGTTCTTCTATCTATGTTGCTAGCCGTGTGGTGGTCATGATGTGCAGGTTCTACAGAGTTTCTGACCATGTTGTCTTTTCCGTACCATTGTTAGTTAGTAGTTTCACTTCCGCACTTTCTTGTGTAGGTTAGAATATATAACTACTGTCATTTACTTTATTTATGTATATTATTTCCTGCTCGTTAGAGCCAGTAGGAGATTGGTAGTCGCTACTGAGCTTCCGTTGTGAAGCTAATCCCTCCTTTTTGCAGGTGAGACTTCCCAGCAGTTGCAGGGTACGTGTCGGGTAGAGTAGATGGGGCAGTCATCGTCGTCCCCGTAGCTAGCAGTGGGATTCCTCTTTTCTTCAGTTGTACTTCACCCTTGGGGTATGCCCCTAAGGGCCTTGTTCTTCCCCTTTGTTTACTTGTACTCGCTGTGTATTTCTGGGTACTCACTGGGTATTTCTGGGTATGCCCCAACCAACGTGTACTTCTGGGACATTCTCCTTATGGCTCTCTTTTCTTCAGTTGTGGCTTTCTCAGGGTACGACTGATTCTTGCAATATTTAGCTATCTTATAGAACCATAGTTTCTCCTCATCATCCAATTCCTCTTCTAACTCCAATAACATGATTTCCTTCTTGTTCTTCCTCTCTACCTTCTTGAACATCTCCTCGTTGATCCATAGGAACACAGGATTTCGAATAGCTGGGGTATGACGCCATTCAATATGAATGGTGTCAAAATCCCCAAGATAGGTCATATTGAGAGTTGAGGCGACAGTAGCAAGAGCGTCTGCTAGAAGATTTTGATGACGAGGCACATGGACAAAGATTAGTTTAGAGAATAGCTTGGCATATACTGAGGTAAGTTCTTGGTATGGCTTGAGCTTGGGATCTCTGGTGCAGTATTTGGTGAGCACTTGGCGGAGGATCAGTTGACTATCACCTACAATTCGCAGATGGGTAACACCATAGAAGTGTGCGGCCTCAAGTCTGGCCAGCATAGCTTCATATTCAGCTATGATGTCGGTGACAGGGAATGCCAGTTGAAAAGCCTACAGAATGGTGACCCCTTCAGGTGATAGAAGAGCAATCCCAATACCCTTACCATAAGAATTCAGAGCTCCATCAAAATGTAATGTCCACATAGGATCAGATTGGCTAAGGGACATCAGTTCCTCATCTGGAAACTTTGAATGGACAGGATCAAATTGAGGAATATGGTGATGAGCGAGATGTTCTGCTATAGCATAACCTTTGATTGATTTCTGCTGAATGTAGGTGATGTCAAACTGAGAGAGAAAGCTTTGTCATCGTGCTAGCCTATCAGTGAGGATAGATTTTTCTAAAAGGAATTTGATAGGATTCATGCGGACAGTAAGGTGAACTTCATAAGCAAGGAAGTAGTGCTTCAGTTTCTGCACTACCTAGATAAGAGTGGCACATGTTTTCTCCATCGATGTGTACCTCTGCTCACAGGGGTTGAGAAGCTTAGACAAGTAGTATGCTGCCCTCTCCTTGCCTTCTTCGTCCAGTTGTGCAAGGACATCTCCTACAGAGTCTTCTAAAACATATACATAGAGAATCAAAGGTTTGTCTGGAGTCGGTCCTCAGGACAGAAGGATTAGCCAAATACTCCTTTAATCCGTCAAAGGCAGCCTAACACTTCTCATCCCAATGAAATTTGACACACGACTTAGTGAGGTTGTAGAAGGGTCTACACCTCTGTGAATGTTGGGAGACAAACTGGCAAATAAATTGTAACCTCCCGATTAATCCTCGAACTTCCTTCAAATTCTTGGTAGGTGGCATCTCTCTTATTGCCTTGGCCTTATTGGGATCGATCTCGATACCCCTCTTGCTCACGATGAACCCTAGGAGTTTACCAGATGACACACCAAACACGCACTTCTTGGGGTTCATTTTCAATTGGAACTCTCTTGATCTTTGCAGAACCTTAGTTAGAACCCCAGGATGCTCAGCCAATGTCCTAGACTTCACCACCAAGTCATCCACATACACCTCAATATAGATGTGAATCATGTCATTAAAGATGGTCATCATTGCTCTTTGGTAAGTAACTCCAGTGTTTTAAGTCCAAATGGCATGACCACATAGCGATATGTGCCCCCATAGTGTAGTGAACGATGTCTTCTCTTGGTCCTCCTCAGCTAGCTTGATTTGATTATACCCTGAGAAGCCATCCATAAAGGAGAGGGTTTCATACCCAGCTATATTATCTATGAGCACATCAATATGAGGCAAGGGGAAATCATCCTTAGGACACGCGCGGTTAAGGTCCCGAAAGTCAATGCAAATTATAACTCTTCCATCCTTTTTCATGACTGGGACAATGTTTGCCACCCAATTAGGATAAAGTATGACTCTAATAAACTTGACTTTGTAAAGCTTGTCAACCTCATCTTTCATTTTCAAAGCCATCTAAGGGTGGAAACGTCTTAACCGCTGCTTAATGGCGACGGACCCCGGCTTAAGTGTAAGGTGATGTTTAACAAGCGCGGGGTCCAGTCCTGACATATCCTCATAGCTCCAAGTGAACGTGTCCTTGTATTCTCCGAGAACCTCGATAATTGCCTCCTCTTCAGTTGGTGATAAGTTATTGTTTATGAGGACGATCCTAGGGTTTTCCTCGGTTCCCAGATTAACTTCTTTGGTCGTTTCTTCTACTGCAGCTAACGGTTCGTCAAATCTTCTAACTCCACTCGCGAATGTGTCAGCCTCGTCCTCGAATTCTTCATCCCCTTCTTCAATTGGGTCATTGTCATCCATGATTTCGTAGACGCCAAACCCATCATCAATAAAGCATAATGACTGCTCACATTCCATATCCGGCAACAGCAAGGGCTCTTCAATAAATTTTGGTAATACTAAACATACCTTGACTTACGAGCTAGATCAGCTAAGAAGCGATGAGAAACCCTCTTACCCTTGGACTTCTTCTTCAGTACTACCCCCAGACTAACACTATCATGTTCTAGACTCTTGCTACAACTACATGAATCTACAGAAGGTGGTGAAGGAAGAGGAAAAGCAGTAAAAGAAACTCCCTGCGTGGGGGAAGGTGGAGGAGGAGGAAAAACAGTAAAAGAAAATCCCTACGTGGAGGGAGATGGGAGCCCCTACGTGGAGGGAAAGAGGATATTGGTCATTGGACCGGGGAGGAGTGGCCCGTAGGTTGGGGCGCACTCGGAGGAGAGGTAAGAAGTCTCCTCGATGGAGACGATGGAATTAGCCATTCGAGAATTGGCATTTTTTTCCAGTGTTATTCAAATTTTTATGATTTTTGTTGATCATGAAAAGAGAACGGGGTGAGATTGCAAGATTGGAAAGTTGGGAAATGAGCGAGTGCTCGATTGAAGGGAGATCACTAGACAGAGGGAGTTGGAGGGTGAGCATCTGCTCAGAAGAGTGTAAGTAGATTGTGAAATAGGGCGTCGGTGCCCGAGGAATGCTAAAGGAGATAGGGCTGCAAACGGGTCGGGTTCGGAATCGGAAACACAGATTCTGATAACCAAAATATGGTTCTGATTCTGATTCCGATAAGAATGGTTAGTTCCGATTCCGTTCCGATTCTGATAACATTACCGGAACCGAAATTCCGATAAGGTAAGGTGTTTACCATAATTTTACCTTGAGTTTATGATAATTTATCGAAAAAACCGATACCGATACCGATTCTGATTATTTTTTCAATTCCGATTTCGATAACTTATCGGAATATCCGATACCGATTCTGATAAGCTATCGGTATCATTTTTCGATTCTGAAATCGATAATTTTTATCAGAATCGGGTCGGAATATCGGAATATTGGGTTCCATTTACACCCCTAAAAGGAGAGGAAGAGGGGCCACATGATGGCCTAAAGTAAAGTGGGCGCGATGCCCAAGGAGAAGAGGCCCGCCCAGAGCCTATCTATTGTGAAACCTTATTCGTAGGGGACGTTCGTCTCCCCCTCATATGTCCAGTCATTGAGTAGCTGCCTCTTATCGGTGATAGCTGCGAGCTTCTCTAGAAGATCATGGATCAGTGGCGGCCACTCAGTGTCCATTGGCATGAATATTCAACTCAAGGAAATAGCAATGTTGTTCATGTCGAACCAACGGTACCATTCACATTCAGGATCACCATTTTCCTTTGTTTCTGGGGCCTGCGATTTTCCAGAGTTTTATATGTAGCCAAGGGTGCAATGTGTCGTGCAAATTGACGAGCATGCACGTCTTGACATGAGAGTTCAGATGTGACCACGGAAGTTTGTTGCTCATCCCTTGGCTGAGTGGTCCCTTCTTGAAATGGTGGTAGAGAGACCATGTAAGTGGCTGCCTGTCAGTCTTCATTGTTGACATTATTGTGACCCATGGTTTGGCTGACACTGCCCTCTGCTCATAGTCCTCCTTGCCAGGCTTATAGCCCAATCTTGCCCTGGGTCTTGTTCTTCTATCTGACACAGCTCTGGTCCTACCTTGAGAGTGTGCACCCAGCCTTTGCCTGGCGGGTACCCCATCTTCAACATGATTTGCCAGCCCATATCAGTAGTTATCTTGCTCCATTTCTATGCAGTAGTTGATGGTGTATGTATCGGGCTTTGTTGCATGTAGTACATGTCTAGCACTGACATGAGCGGTTGATTGCTTGGCTATATGGAAGGGACAGAATTATCAGTTACAGCGTCCACTTCCAAGATCATTGGTCTGCTCGTGACTTTGACTACCCGTCCCTTATATGGAAACTTCATACATTGGTGGATAGTAGAGGTGACGGCGCCAAGTGCTTGAATGAATGGCCTGCCCAGTATCATTCAGAAGGTGGGGTCCATGTCAAGAATGTGGAAATCAATCTCTGTGATGGACAGACCCAGCCCCACTTTTAATGTGACCACTCCTTTTGGAGGCCTACTGGTGTTGTCGTAGGCGGTGACAGTGATGGAGGAGGGTCGAACTAACTGTAATGTGACCCCACACAAGTTCAACCTGTCTAAAGACACAACATTGATGGAAGCTTCGGTATCCACTAAGTATTGGGACATACGAGTTCCGTTGACTTTGATTGTTAGGCATAAAGCATACTGTTGAGATTCCACAGGTGCTAGCTCATGTTCGTGGAACTCTATGGTCGGATGCTGACTCATGGGGGTCAAGATTGTGCTAATTTGGGTGACTAACAGGTCTTCATTTACCATCACCTTCTGTAGGTACTGCATAAGGGCCTCCTGATGTACCGGCGACCTCTTGATCAATTCCAGAATAGAGATCCTGGTCGACATCTTGTCTAGGTGCTTGAGCAAATCATATTGAGTCCCTGGGATGGACTCTTTTGCTAGGACTTCCTCTTCTGGTTGCTGCTGGGGTGCTTGCTCCTGCTGCGGGAATATTCTATTGAAAATGCGCCCACTCCGGAGCACCAATGCTTCCTCAGTCATATCTTCTGTTGTGTGTATTTCTCGAACCAACAGTCTGGCTGGCACATCGGAAGGTGGGTGGATGGTGGAGTGTGCAGTGTTAAACATTTGGTGGGGTAGTTAGATATTCACAGCATTAGGGGGTGGTACAGAGAAAGTGGATGGTATGGGAGTTGGTGTGGTGATAGTGGTATGCCAGGAAGGGAGCTTACGGATTAGGGGTGATGATGGGGGTGGTTGGTAGTGTACGGGGAAGAGGGGGGTTGGATGATGATGGTTGTGAAATGGTGGCAGAAGGTTGGCATATGAGTGGGCGGTTGGGTTGTGGTGGTATGGTGGTTGGGTTGCGTAAGAAGGGAGCTTGTGGATTGGGGTGTTGCGGCGTAGAGGTTGTGGGTGGCTGGCAGATGAGTTGTTGGTTAGATGGTGGTGGACGTTGTGCGGGGGTTGTGGGGATGCGGAGGAAAGATGGTAGTGGATTAGAAGGCATAGGTGTACGGATAAAGGGAGGTAAGGTAAATGTGGATTGAGGGGTGTTGGTAGGTGGTGCTTCCGAAGGCCTGCCAGGTTTTCTTTCTTCATGAGGAGACGATCTGAAGGCGTTTACTTGTTGATTCGGAGCCGGGTGATCCGAGAGTGGGTTCTACACAATTCCCATGTTGGGTTGTTGCATAAGAGCCTGGGGCTGCTGTGCAGGTTGCTGGGGTTGCTGATGTTGCTGTTGTGCAGGTTGTTGTTGAATGTTCTGTCGAGGCGGTCTTCTTGCTTTCATCTCTGTTATATACTTCCTCATTTCCTCCCAATCTATTCCTCCATTATCATTCAAATCATAGATGTTGTCCTTGAAATGAAAGCAAGCCTCTAATGTGTGCCCTGGTCCCCGGTGAAAAGCACAGTAGCGAGAGGTATCCACATTGGGTGGCCATTATAGCTGTTCTCTCAATAAGGTGAGTGCATTGGTGGCCATGAGAGCGTTGAATATGTCAGGGAGTGTCTCCAGCAACGGAGGGTATTGGGCTCTTCTTGGGCTAGAGGGGTGTCTAGGCTATTGAGGATCATAGTTGCTTGGAGGAGGTACTTGGTTATACTGTTGGGGGCGTTGAGGTGGTGGTGGATGTTGTTGTTATTGAGGAGGTGGAGCTTGTCGATATTAAGGAGGTGGAGCTTGACGGTATTGGGGAGGTGGTGGTGCTTGCTGATATTGTGGTGGAGGCTGTTGGGGCTGGGGAGGTTGTGGAGCCGGGGTTCTCAACATAGGGGGGTTACTCGGCTTGAACGGGGGTTGATGTGGTTGTTGGTATTGGGGTTGTTGAGGCCTGGGATTGGAGTTTGGGTGGTATGGAGTGGAGTTTGGATTGCCCATAGCACTCACTTGCTCATTGTGAATGACACCCTCAGTTGTCGGACCACCAGCTTGGGGAATGCCATTGCTCTTCTTCACTATTCTAGCTTTTGGCTCAAACATAGTCATAATGGGAGAGTCTTTCAACTGAGTTTGGATATATCTGGCCCTCTCATATAGCTCTTCCATAGTAGTCAATTTATTCATAGCTAGAATGCGTCTGCACTGAGGTGTAGCATTTACAGTCACCATCTTAACTTGCTCAAATTCAGGCAATGGATCCCTCAACCTTTCAGCCATCACTCTCCATCTGTCAGCATAATGTATAAAGTCCTCGTCCACCTTCATCTTTTCAGCCATGAGATCCGTGATGGACACGGAAGGACCAACCCGATCTCTGTACCTTCACAGGAACTTTCTTTGCACAGTCTCAAAGTCTTTAGCATCAGCGGGTTCCAAAGAATAGAACCACTCTAGGGTAGGACCATCTAAAGATCTTCTGAACAGAAATGCAAGAGCACGATTGTCGTTTTGCCAGAAGGATGACTCATACATGAATTCTTTAATATGTACGAAGGGATTGCCGGTGTCGTTGTAGCGACAGTAGATGGTCAGCTCGGAGGGAGGAAGGTGGAAAACTGGCATAGAAGGGAGAGCCAGTTTGAGGGAGTCTTCAGGTGTGGACACCCTTTTTAGATCCTGTTCCAATCTACTCACCTTTGCAAAGAGTGCTTGGGTGAGTTGATCGGAAGGTTATTTGTGAGGTACCCTGGAAGAATGAGGTTGGGGTACACTCACCTAGATGGAGTGGTGACGAGGAGGGGCGCCAGTGGGCGCAGAAGGATGGGCCGGAGCCCGAGGAAGGTAAGTGGGCCTTGCTGCAGAGGGGCTTGGCCGAACTAGGGAGGGCCTCCCAACAGGACTGTGGGGGTGAGAGTGTATGATAGAATTAGCCTGCGAGGGGGCATGGGATGCTCGGACCATCGGGTCGCAAGTGGTTTTAGCATGAAGGGTACCCGTGTTGGGGTGGAGGGATTGAATAGGTTCAAGGATGGATTTTCCCCTCAAAGTAGTTTGAACATCCCTGAGTTAGGAGGGTTGGAGATTATGGAGGAGGTCCACTAATTGTGACAGATCAATAAAGGCAGAGGTATTTCCAGTAACATGCCTCAGAGAGTTATGGGGAGACTCGACTTGATTGGAATCCACCGCATGGACTTGCGGGTTGGATTGATCATTATACGGTTCATTAGGGAGTTGTGCAAGTTGTTGATTAGAATCATAAGTCTCATCATAGACCTCATCTTGATGACCCATATCTTCATATTCAGCCATTCCAAGTGATTTGCCTGAACGAAGCAACATGATATTAAGCACACAATGTTTACTAACAATCAACTACTCAAACAAGTTTGAGAGAAGAAGTTAATAGCTTTTAATCAAACACTTGAGGGGATGCTTACGTCCAATTCAATTGTTTCGATATGATTCAAAGTGGCTTTTATTGAAATGTTTCACTCCAATATGGGTAGGAACCTGGATGAGTATGAAGAGAACTCCAGGTTCACTAAGCACTGTCCTTTACAATATGGGATATTCTAGCACGAGTCTCCAGGATGGTACAACCTACTCGTTCTACCGTGAGGGAATCCACGGGGTACAGAGACTTACGGAGGTCCCGATGAGGATTTTCTAGTCCAATGAGATGGAATGCCCAATGGAGAGATCGTCCTCACCGAGAAAGGTGTTTGGATCCTAGGATATGGAGGGAAGGAGGTCTCTCGGCCGAGTATGCCCTGTAGATGAAAGTAACAATGCAAAATGACAGAAATCCTGACGCTCTATGAACAGACAGAAACGCGATGAGTTCAGTCGTCGCGCTTCACACTGAATCGCGACCGTTCAGTCGGTCGCAGATCTGACAGCTCGCAGAAGCTGTAAGAGCCGCGACAACTCCCTCTGGTGCGGTGTCTGTCATAGAATCGCGACGGGGTAAGCCATCACACAAAAATAAAAAAAATGCGACATTTAAACACGTCGCGATTTAAACAACAATCGAGAGTTCAAATGAAAGCTGTAAATCACACAACCATGCTATATGGCCAACCAATTAGAGAAACAAGAGTCAAATTATGATGCTTTCTTCAAGTGAACGTAAGTAAAAGGGGAGGGGAGCAGGATGATGATTTTTTTTAATTAAACTTTATGCAAAAGAAAAACACAAACACAACTTGGTGATTCCGGGGGATTTCAAAGGAGTACCGCGTGGGGTAAAAGGGAAGGGGAATTGTACCACGTAGGGTACGAAGGGAGGGACACACATGGGTGTCAAAGGGAGGGGCACACGTGGGTGTCGAGGAGTAGTAACCAAACTAAAGTAAAAAGAGTTCCACCGTGATCGCCAATTTGTGAACGTGCTTTTTCAAACACCACAAAGAACTAATTAAAAAAATTGTTTTAAAAAGAAGAAAGAAAGAAAAGGGGGGCATGTGTGCACAAGATGGAGGTGTGATCGCCAGGTACATGGGGGTACAAAAGGAGAGAGCAAAAGGCGGATATTACTACCTTCACTCGAGATCGCGGGAGTGATGTATGGGTTGACTCTTACTTCCCCAACCAGTCGACCGACGAAGAAGACTTTAGTTTGTTGGTTACCTTGCAAAAAAAGAACAAACAAGTGAAAGAAAAGGTTAGACCAAGTTGTGTAGAATCAATTCAACGAAGAAGGAGATGAACTTGCGTGCATGGGATTAGACACACCTCGTGGAGGTGGTGTAAAACCCCTAAAAAAGTGTAGGTATGGAGTGAATGAAGTGATGTGTATGAGAATATGGTGATGATATGAATGCACTAAGAGAATTAAGATAAATAAAAGAACAAAGTAGAGAAGAAAATCCGTTGGAGAGAGCTTGGCGCAGCAGTGCTTGTGAGATGAAGAGTTGAAGAGTCCTCATCCTTGGCTCCAAAGGACTTGAGAGGATGAAGCAAAGTCCCCTTCAATTGAAGAACACTTGAATTAAGCTTAAGGGGAGGAGGTTTTTCTCTTCAAGCTCGGGATTTGGCTCTCCTATGCAGCAGGGCTTCGCCAACACTTGTGTATCCATTTTTTAAAACAATGGCCTCGGGGGTCCTTTTATAGAGGTAAAATTGGTAAATCGCGACGAACACAGTGGTCGCGTATTAAAGTGAATCGCGACGGACCAAGACGTCACGTTTCAAAGACTTCCTTACTTCGACTGTGGCCTTTCCAAACATTGATTATAGCAAGTATGAAAATCGTGACGACATGGTACGACTCATTTATAACACTTCCAACATTGATCAGCTTCTTGCCAAATTAATAAATGGAAACTTAGAATCACGACGACCTGAGTGGTCGTACATTTGAAAGAATTGATCTTCTTATGGGAATCGATCTTTAAAAAATGGATGGTTAGAAATGCGATAGACCAAGTGGACGTGATTCTATTTAGCAACAAAAATCTTTCTAAAAATGAATTTGGAAATTGCCATAAATGGAAACTTTGAATCGCGACGACTCTAACGAACGCGATTATAAAACATAATTCAGGTCGAAATAGGAACCTAATTCGTGACGGCATGACCGTCGTGGATCAAATTCCTGAATCGCGATCACCGTGTCTGTCGCGAATCAACTATGCACAGGGGACCCCTAAAACCCCTAGAAAAATTCCTAAAAATCCTATAAAAATTTAGAAAAATGGGAAACTCACTCAAATGGTTAATTGAAGAGAGCCGCTTTGAGGCATTACATTATAATATGAAATGTACTCAATATGTTGTCAAAAATGGCGTGTCTACACCCACTTCAATACAACCTCAACCTTTGATGGATCCACAACGATACCATCCTTGGTTATCACATGGCCCAAGAAGGATACCTCCCCAAGCCAAAATTTGCACGCACTTAGATTGGCGTACAATTTATTATCCCTCAAAATTTGTAATGCTATCTTTAGATGCTCTTCATGTTCTTATTTTGTCTTGGAATAAATCAGTATATCATCAATAAACACCACTACAAATTTATCGAGGTATGGTCGATACACACTATTCATTAGCTGTATGAAAACTGCAGGAGCATTTGTTAGTCTAAAAGGCATAACAACAAATTCATAATGCTCGTACCTGCTTTGAAAGTCTATCTTGTGTATACCTTCTCCTTTGATCCTCAATTGGTGATAGCCAGATCTGAGATCTATCTTAGAGAAATACTGAGCCCCCGATAGTTGATCAAATAGTTCATCGATCCTTTGCAGGGGATATTTATTCTTTATTGTTAATTGATTTAGTTGTATGTAGTCTGTGCACAAACTCATCGACCCATCCTTCTTTTTGATGAAGAGAACAGGTGCACCCCATGGTGATGTGCTTGGTCTGATAAACCCTTTCCCTAGCAGCTCCATCAATTGTTCTTTTAGTTCCTTCAGTTCTGTAGGGGACATCCAATAGGGTGCCCTAGATACTAGTGTTGCTTCAGGGATCAATTCGATAGTAAAGTTGACCTCCCGCTCAAGTGGAACACCTGGAAAGTCTTCGAGGAACACATCCGTGTATTCATTGACAATAGGGATGTTCTTAATCTTGATTTCTTCATTTTTTATGACAACAGCAGCCAGAAAGGTTATACAACTTTTCCTTATCATTCTCTTGCTTGTAGAGCAAAGATGAGGGATAGTCGTATGTGATTTCTGTCTCCCGAGAACATTAGTTTTGGATGCTGACTAAACATCACCCTACTCCTTTTGCAATTGACACTAGCCCCATGCTCGGACAACCAGTTTGCCCCTAGTATCACATCATAACCCTCCATATCCATGCATATTAAATTAGCAAGTAAATTTTGAGTCCCAAGTAACACCTCACTAGATGGAAAGTGATTTCTAAGTTTGGTTTCAGGACCAATAGGAGTTGACACAACTAGTCCTGATTCCATTGGAGTGGGTTTGACATGCAAAGTATCAGCAAACGTTTGTGATATAAAGGAATGAGTAGCTCTTGTAACAAAAAGAGCTAGTGCAGGTAGGGATAAAATAGTATGTGTACCTTCGACAACACCTCCTTCCTCCGAGGTGATTGGTTTCTGTAGAGCTTGCAGTCTGCCTTGGCGCTTTTGCTCGCCCAAGCGTACCTCAGGCACCTGATTAACCATCCGTGGGCAGTCAGAGATCTTGTGGCTCTGGCTTCCGCAACGTAGACATCTCCCAACGTATTCAATTCCAACAGTCCTCAGATCTGTGGCTTGTCTTGTCACAGTGCTTGCATAATTCCTTGTTGATGGGGGCCTGTTGATTACCTCCATCCCTGAACTTCTTCACCTACTGGCTTCCAGGCTGGCCGGTTGGCCTCTTAGTTCCGATCACAGCTTGTGGCCTTCTAGATGCAATTCTATGTTCCCTCTTTGCCATGTTGCTCTTAATGGTTTCAGCTACAGCCAGAGAGTCCTCAAGTAATAATGCCTTTCTAACCATCTCATGATATGTTTGCAGGTCCATCAGTCCCAGTTGTGTAATGTACTGAGGCCTTAGACCGCTCATAAATCGCTTGGCCTTCAACCACTCGGTTTGAATTAGGTAAGGGGCATAACGGGCCAACTCGAAGAACTGGGCCTCGTATTTTGCCACAGAAAGGCCCTGTTGCTTTAGATTGGTGAACTCCACCGCCTTTCTTTTCTGTACTCTATCAGAGAAATACTCATTGTTGAAGTATTATTGAAATTGCGCCCAGGTGACCTATGCGTCACCCAAAGTTACCTCGACCGATTCCCACCATGCGCGGGCTTCCCTCTCCAGCTGATAGGTAGCCAGAGTGACCTTACCTTTGTTCGAGCATCTCATGATAGGGAATGCACGTTCCATCTCCTTGACCCAATGCTCAGCTTCATCGGGGTCAGTGCTGCCACCAAATCGTGGTGGATTCATGCCACGGAAGTTCTGATGGAGTTCACCGACTCCATGATTGTCACCCCTTCCTTGGGTAGCCTATAGTAGTGCTTGGGTTAGGGTCTCAGTGGTCCTCTGCATATCTCTCTCACGTGCAGTGGCCATTACAACCATGAAGACATTATGATTATTAGTCTTCCCATATTGCTAATTTAGTGTTACTTTTTAATGGAAGTGAACTTAACCCATGGTTCTACCCCGATCTTACAATAGCTTGGTCTTGGCAATTGACATGTGCAAAATTTAGTCTTGACTATTCCTAGAAATTTCATATTTACCTAGGACTTAAAGAAAGCCTAGACTCTGATACCAAACCGTCATGTCCTGATTTAGCAGCAAAAATAAATCGAGAGCGTGAGGATACAAGTATCAACATTCAAGTAATTCAGAGCGACAACTAAGTATAACAAAAGACTTGAGACAATAATAGTGTCAGCTAAAATAATTCTTTATTCCATTTCCTTCAATGCTAACTTACAACCTTTCATAATTAGAGTCAAACATAGGGCCCATTATTGAAATTCAAAGTACATCTGACTCAAGAAGAAGTAACTAACTATTACAGACTCTATTGACTCTAAACGTGTTGGCTGACATGTTACGTTGACGAGTACATTATGAGAAGCTCTTCACTCTTCCCCAACCCCATCATTCTCTAACTCTTCATAGTCATCACCTAAAATGGTGCAAGAAGCAAGTGTAAGCATGCTAACGCCCAATAGGATTTACATCTCGTGGTGCGGACATGCTTTGAGTAAATTAATATTTTATCAGGCAAAATACTATCACGCAATACTCATGACTAATACGATCATGATATCTATATGAATCAATTTCCACATGTATAACATGTACGATAATGATTTAGTAAACAAAATACAATGACATTTACCATGTGATAAGGAACAATTACCAATGGGATGAATGACAGTATGATCATTTGTCAAATGGAAGGAGATTCAATAATCTATAGCATGTACAATGAATAGTTCGAGTTGAATTCCCTTGAATTCCAGTAATGACATATTGGATTCAATAGCAGTGACATATACAATAGATTTGGCCATTTCACACATAACATTTCAAACAATCAATCATTCATTCAATAACAATGTGGAAATTACCCATATCAATCTTGCAGCCAGTTAGGTGATTGCCAGACACCTCAATGGATCATATATTTTCGCGATTATAAGTATTTCGGGTGCTCCTCCCAGGACCAGACTGGCCCTTATATGCACAAACATCAGTCATGAACCGAAGTTCCAATAATTTTTGTAATTCCATTTCATTTATGGAAAACATGATTTCCAAGAAATAGGCAGTCATGTACTAAAGATCATGTCAATGATTATAAGAAGAACAAGGCAAGTGAACATGATCCGAAGTAAATTTCGGCGGTATAACAAGTTAATTTCATTAGTTCAATCTTTACATCTAGTAGCTTGGGTTCCAAGAAACAAAATCACACTCACGAGAAGTAGATGAGAACAAAAGTGATTTCTATCTACTGAGAACTTCAATGATACAACCAACTCTGTCTCCATGAGGGAATCCACGGAGTACGGAGATTTACGGAGGTCTTGTAAGAAAGGTTCCTAGTCTACCAGAATGGAATGTCCAGTAGAGAGTTTCCAATCCCCCAAGAAAAGGCTGCCTATAAGTGCAATGTGTCGTGTAGAACGTGTCTCAATATTCTCAATCCACCGGTTAAAAACATAGCAAAAAGCCATTAACAAGAACACATGACATGGTTTAAACAAGGCAATTAAGACCATTATATGATTTCTGTACTTTCAACATGACACACTTTCAATTTGATATCAGGCTAGGGTATGAAGATAGAATATAGCAATCACATGATAGAGGGAGTCAAACAATCATTAAGAGCAATTAGAATAGAGATTCATGTTATTATAGCTTTCACATGGGTTGATGACTTTTAGGCCACTAAATAACATGGTAACGGGTTGAGACATACAACACGTTTAGTTGTACAACTAAAGAAGGTAGTCTCGGGATGGCCACTGAATCGCGACGGGTTCAGGCATCGCAATTATGAAGGCCGTACACCGTCCAAATAAGACTCTGTCAATTTGTTGCAAAATCATGAAATTGCGACGGGTATGTCGGTCTCCTTTATATCGCGACAAGTCTACATGTCTTTACGAGTTTCAAAACGTGACGGGATGCACAGTCGCCTTTATAGCGTGACTGCCAGAGGATCGCTAGAACTTCGAGTCGCGACGACGCAATGCGTCATGTTCTAGAAGTGTTTTCAAAATTCAAATATAAAAATTACATGAAAACCAAGGGTGGGAAACATGGTCAAATCGTGACGGTATGACCGATCGCGTTTTCGAAGTGCACTGAAATCCATGCGGCACATACTTTGATGTGCCATGGCTATCGAGATAGACCCTTGAACGCTACGGGATGTTCGGTTTCTATTAAGGTAATCATGATGGGGTGGTACGTCGCGTTCAGGTGATGAAGAACGCGGCGTCTGGAGTGGTCGCGTTCATGGTTCTTGCCCGAGAACGACGAAGACGATGCAGATTCACTTATGTGATCTATACCTTGACATCTAGGGATCCTTGCACAAAACTCTGAACATGAAAGTTGCAGAGGATGACAAGTAGAATAGGACTACTGCTTTGGGTTTACCCAATTTGACTTTAGTATGCGTGAATGATATAAACACAAAAAGCCCTAATCAAGCATGACTCTTGGAAAATGCTTAATACAACTAGCATGCTCAATAAAAATTGGGCAAATTAAGTGTAAATGAAATTAGACTTGATGCTTTTCCATATGATATATGATACATTTTTTTTTAGCTCGAGAATGCCTACCTTTGGTCGATTTTATGACATGTCTTCTTTAGGTTGATGCAGTACGAGAGTTGGAGAAGAAGCACGGTTTGTGGTTGATCTCCTCCTCTTCTGATGCCCTAGCTCGACTCCTCACGACCCCAACATGATGGTAACTCATCCCCAAGGGTATTATGACAAGTATTTATAGATCTAGGGTTAATTTAAGTCCTAATGTAACTATGAAAGTGAGGTTGCGATTTTAGCTTGATCCCTTCCAAAATTTGAGGATTCTTCTCCCCATCTAAGTGGAATAGCTATTAGGAAACCTCCTATTATGGTTGTGCACGAATTTGGGTTAGTTTATGAGTCAATTAACTAATTTTTAGCTCTAATTAGCCTTTCCAATTCAAACCCAATTAAACCTACGAAATTTTGGGGATTTCATGCCATTTGGTTTTGTTCTTTAGCCCAAACAATATTAAATAGTTGATTTCGCTTATTAGAATCCTAACCATGATTTTATTTTGTTATTTATTGAACACTTTTAACAAATGCAATAATAGTATGCATTTGTTTGACTTGATTTACTATTTCTTTAATTTTGATCAATTTAATTTTGACTATTACAATCTCTTGATTATATCTTGGTATCTTGCTCGTCACAATAGTCACGTTTTATTATCGTGGTTTAACTGCATAGTTCATATCATGCTTATGATATCTAGCTTTTAAAAGACTTATATTATTGTTTGGAAAATGTAAATCCTACTGAGAGAGTGCACTCATTACCTACTTTCCAACTTTTTAAGGAGAACTAGAAATAGACGAGAAAGAACAAGCTTACACTGGGAAAGATGCCGTAGATTATCAAGTTATCGTCAAGATGTCTTAGAGTCTTATAATTTGAGAGAAACTTAGAAACACGTAATAGGTAGTGAAAAGAAATATGTACTTTCCCTTTCTTGAGTCTTTGTCATCTAATAAAATTGTAATAGACAATTATTGAGTTTTGAAATAAAATTTCAGTTAGTTATTCATCTTGTGGGCCCATATTTGTGATGTTGTGACTCACATTGCTCGTTAGCTAGAGGTTTATTTGCCGATTGTCCACATCTCAACTAGTTATCTAATTTCCGCTGCGTATTCTTGGGACATGACATTTTACATGGGTTACATAAGATATGATGAGCCATGGTTATGTAGCACATGGCTAGGATTGCAAGGAATTGCATGCACGAGAAGGCTTCTCGAATGTGGACTCCAACTAACCTCAACTGACTAACTTTCCATTAGGGTGGGAATTATGATGATTTTGGTCTCATAATAGACCAAAGACACGCTTTGAAATGATGAGCAACTTGGAGCATTAATTATGAGAATAAGAGAAGACTCGACTTGTGGAACAAAAATGAGTGTCTATAGGCTCGAGTCCAACTCTCAAGCGATTGAGATGAGAAATAGAAACAAGTGCCTCGTTGATCCTCAATGTTGCCTCTATTGCAAGATAGTTAGTCCCGGGAAGAGAGTGTCGTAGCTAACCCTCTGATGGCCAAGTCAGCAATCGAGAGAGAGATTGAGAGGGGAGAGAGAGAGAGAGAGAGAGAGAGAGAGAGAGAGAGAGAGAGAGAGAGAGAGAGAGAGAGAGAGAGAGAGAGAGAGAGAGAGAGAGAGAGAGAGAGATGCTAGTTAGACTCTGGTTGACACCTATCTTGCTTGGCCTTTATTTATGATCGCTGGTATTCTTTTGAAGATGGCCCTGGGGTGAAAAGAAATGTGAGTTCTTATATGGGATTAAGCTCCCTCTTAAAATCTCATCTCCTCTTCTTCTGTGTGTCAAGTGGATCAGGCTCAAAAAAATATTCGGATTGGCCCAGGGGCCTTATCAGCTACATAGGCACATTGGTCTTTGTACAGTTGGATGGTTGCCTTGAATAGTACCGTAAGTCTGTGGAGAGAGGAGGTTGATCCTTGCATCTTGAACTTAGGCACTGTTGGAACCGCTTCAGGGTGAGATTTTTACTGTGAAATCTCTGACAATGTCCACATCGTTTCCAAATGCAACAGCTACTCTATTTTTTGTGCTTGCACATATTTTAGAAAGAGGAGAGCGGTAGAAAGAAGCCTGGCCCTCTCTCTCCATTGCCGAAAAGCGGCAGGAACTCCGCTTCCTGCGATTTTTGGCTCAGGCGGTGGTAAAAATATATATATATATTTTAAATTTTGTTTGCCTTTCGCATGTTGGCATAGGCGACCCACGGACGGTGAAACAATTTTTTTCCCTTTTGCAGATGATGAGGCCGGCACGGGTGTCGAGGCCCAAAAGCGCACCCACGTACGACGCCTTTTACAAAATCGATTTTTACCGATTTTCCTTTTTGCATCGGCGGTTCCAAACGATGCATTAAAGTTGACCTTTCAAATATCGAGATTCCCACCCCACTTATCCTGTGATCGTGGTCTACCCTTTTATAGTTGGGACAGATAATAATACCTTCCCTTAAATGCCATAATTGTCATTTCTCCTTTTTTTTATTTTTATTAAAATAATCATATTTTATTATTTAATTATTGAAATAATCATATTTTAAAAATAATTCCAAAAATAATCACCAAGTTGCCACGTTGGCAACCTGGTGACCGGGAGACCGGATGCTAGGATGGAGTCGGCATAGGCAATACCGTCTTCGGAGTCGGCATTGCGAATGGCGACTTTGGAGTCGGTATTGCCATTGCCAACTCCATTATGTTTAAAAAAAATACTCCGGATGGAGGAGTCGTCGACCGTCTGCGCGGAGGAGTGGTCGACCGCTTTTAACAGGAAGGGGCACAACGTAGGCAAGAGGAGCGGTCGACCACTTTTAACAGAAATGTGCAAACGCAAGGTAGGCAGGCAGGTTGGTTTTTGTGTTTTTCTTAAATAAAGGGTTAAGCCTAGTTTATGTATAAAGTAACAAAAATAACAATTATGTGTGGTTGGAGCAAGAAACTAGGAACATAAGAAATGCTAGATTAATAGCCAAAATATTTGAATGACATCCAATGATACTACTCCGGCCAGCTAATATCGGACTTTGAAAACTAAACGAACATAATATGTCTAAGTCACATATACATCATGTCTAAATCACAAATACATCAAAATAGTATATGTACACGAAAAGCACAACTAAAAAATATCAAGTACAGAATATATCTCAAAAGAACTGTGGAAATCATCTCTTCTTTCCCTTTCTAGATGCTCGACCTCAACCACGACCACGACTGTGGCACTGCTCCCGTATCTCACCCTGAGCATCAACCTCTATCTCTGACTGTGACTGTGTCTCATGCACTAAGATAGCATCACATGGCTCTGACTGTGCTGTTTCAGAATCCATGTCCTCTGATATACTGTCTAATGTCTCCCCAAGTAGATTAAACTGACTCTGCTGTGGTAGTGTGCTAGTCGAACCTCTATGACGTCGCTGGCGACGATATGTACCTACTGTAGACTGTGGTGGCTGTGAATGTGTGATCTCATCTGGCATCACCTCATCTGTCAGTATCTGTGAAGCTCCTACGTCATATATGCCATGCTGTGAAAATGTCATAACATCTGGAGAAAACTGAGGTGGTCCTGCATCATCTGGCTGCTGTGATGTGCCTGCGCATGGCTTTGAAGGTCCTGCATCTGATGTAGGTGAATCTGTCCACTGAACCTGAGATAGCACACTATCAATGTACATCTGCATGGCTATATATCTAGACTATGTACTGTTCGATATCATATCATCCTAAAGGCCATCAGTAACCATCATACCAGACTCCTCTCTATGTGATCACGCGGCTCATAACGCATATCATAATTGAAACCTGGCCGACCAATGTGTTGAACCACTCTCTATTTGTTCTTGTATTTTGGTGATAATAAAATTTATGATGTAACTTAAATTGAATATTTTGTTTCATCTGTGTCGCATCAATCTCATAGCAAAATGTTGAGTCTCACATTGATGCAATATGGCGCACTAAAATAATAAAATCGATGTTTAATCAATATACATCGGTTTCAGTTTAAGTGCCAAAATTAATAAGTGCTACAACGATTTTGTTTTAATTGATTTTTTAAGCGCTACAACGATTCGCTAAGTGGCCATAATGATTTGTTAAGAAATCGATCTCAGAACGATTCCTTTTATAGCTACAACGATTTGCCCTCAGATCGTTTTCGTTCTCATAACGATTTCATAAGTGATCACATCGGCTTGGGTCTCATAACGATTTCATAAGTGATCACATTGGCTTGGGTCTCGTAACGATTTCTTAAGTGAGACAATGATTTGCTCTCACAAGGATTTGTTTACAAATGAGCAACGACTCTTCACATAACGATTTCATAAGTCATGCTTATAACGATTTCTTTAGACCGTAACGATTTCTTAAGTGAACGCATCGACTTCCCTTAATAACGATTTGTTAAGAAGTCGTTCCCATAACGATTTCATAAGTCATGCTCATAACGATTTCTTCAATGATCATAACGACTTGTCTTTCACATCGATTTGTTCATAAACTTGCAACGATTTACTTGTAAATGAACAATGATTTCTCTTGAATATTTTGAAAGTGTTTTTGGCGCTCATTGAAAAGTCAAATATTGTCTGACAGAAAAAGCTACATGCATAATCTTGTCAGAAAAAGATTTGACCTACTATTTTCAGTATGTTAGCAGAAGCACAGTATTATGCATCGTTTATCATAAACACTCCTTTATGCTAACACTTTCTTCCATGCTCACAGACCTCGAAGACCATCAGAGTCTGATCAAGACAAATGAAGAGGAGATGAGCAACGGCTAGAACTCCAACGGATCTCTTCAACGGATCTATTCAAGCTGCTCATATAAAAGATGGAGCATTGTTGAAGATCAAAAAGAGCCTTCCTGAAAATCCTTCAAGGAGTGTACAACTGTGAGAAGAACCTTCACGCCACAAACACTCAGAGAAAGAGAGAAGAGCTCGAGCCAAAAATCTACAGAAGCTTTCAAAGCAGAAGTCTTCATCGCCCTCAAGCCTTCTTCTCTTCCATTCTCCCTGTGCTCATTGTAATCTTGGGGGAGAGTCTGTGACTGTGTGCTAAGTCCTGAGCGTTCATCTTGTAATAGCTCTCAGTCTGATCTTTCTTTTCTAAGAAAGATTTTTGTCCAGCTGTAGGACTGTATACAGTGTGTAACCTAGCTAGAGGTTAGTGTCTAGCAGAACCGTGTTGGGGTTTGTACCAACAGGACCTAGCTGGGGGTTTAAGTCTAGCAGAACCGCACTGGGGTTTGTTCCAGGAGGTTTACTTCTGAACCTGTAAAAGAAGTAGGTTTGCTTCTGAGCCTAGAAAATAAGTGGGCTGCCTTCTTGCCCGGGAAAGAGAAGAAGACCTGGTGGGGTATCCAGGGTGTTGTAGTGTCCTTGAAGGGGACTGTACCTTCGGTTAGTGAAATCCCAAGAGTTTGCTTGGGGACTGGACGTAGGACTTCCATGTGGGAAGGGCCGAACCAGGATAAATATTATGTGTCCTTTTGTGTGATTGTTCTTTTGCTTCCGCACTGCCACTCTTCATTACACTAACACTAACCAAAATTTTAAGTGTTCACGATTTGATTTCAGATTGCAGAAAAACCTATTCACCCCCCCTCTAGGTTACCTTGCTGCCGTACATAAAGGGCCAACAAGTGGTATCAGAGAGGGTCTCTTAACTTTCAAGAAGATCCAACGATCTTAGAGCAAAGATCCATGGCAGCTCAAGGATATGCTGAAGGCCAATCAGTCACCAGACCTCCATTCTTTAATGGAGAGGACTACCAATACTGGAAGATGAGAATGGAATGCTTCATTCGAGGCACAGACTTTGATTTGTGGCAGGTAATTGAGGTAGGTGATTTCATTGTTGTTCCAGCTGAAGGCACTACTGCCATTACAGCAGCTGATAAGAGTAAGCTATCTCTAAACTTTAAGGCTAAAAACTATCTATGCTGTGCTCTATCTAAAAGAGAGTTCAGTAGAGTTTCTGCATGTAAATCTGCTAAAGAAATATGGGATAAATTGCAGATAACCTATGAAGGAACAGATAAAGTAAAACAAACTAGGATAGATATTCTTATCTCTCAATATGAGCAATTTAAAATGCTTCCAAATGAAAACATTACTACTATGTATAATAGATTTTCAAGTATAGTAGTAGGTTTAAATTCTCTTGGAAAAATTCTTTCTAATGAAGAAACCATTAGAAAAATACTTAGGTCCTTAACTATTTCATGGACACCTAAGGCAACTGCTATTGAAGAGGCCCATGATTTAACTAAATTATCAATTGATAATTTAATAGGTTCTCTCATGGCACATGAAATAAATATGGAGCGATTATCTGAAAGCTCATCTAAGAAGAAATGTACTAATGCTCTTAAAGTTGTAGCTGCTCCTTCCACCTCTTCTTCTAGTTCCCAAGATACAGATTCTGAAGACTGTAATATGGATGAAGTATTGTCCAAGCTTCAGAAGATTTTGAAGAAGAAGAAAAACGGATCAAGAAGGATCCAAAGAAAAGAGAAAAAGGAGAAAGAACCAGTCTGCTATGAATGCAGAAAACCTGGACATCTGAGACCAGACTGTCCAAGGCTCAAGAAGATTGGTCAAACTGATAAGCCCAAGAAGCAGCACAAGAAATTTAGAAGAAAAGCCATGGCGGCGGCTTGGGAAAATGATGAGGTCACAAGCTCAGATTCCGAAAATGAGCAGGTAAATCTAGCCCTCATGGTGGGACTAGATGAGGTACATTCTGACTCATTTTTTAATTCTTGCACAGATTCAGGGTCAGAATCAAAAGACTTAGAAGAAGTCTTTAATGAACTATATGAAAAACATAAGGGGGTTGTAAAAGAACTAAAAATTTTGAAAAATAACTCTACTTGCTTGGAAAACACCAATTCTGATCTTAAATCCGAATTGGAGCAACTAGAAGAACAATTAAAAGAATGTAAAGATAAAAATTATCTTTTAAATGAAGATTTGAAAAGCAAGAATAATGAGAAGTTAGAGTTAGAAGAAAAATTAAAAATTCTAACTGAAGAAAATATGTATTTAAAAGAATCAGTTAGAAAATTAACTGAAGGGAAAACATCTTTAGCCCTATGCTTAAAATGATCAAAATCTGGAAATAACAAACAAGGGCTTGGATACATACCTCCAGAAAAAGGAAAACAAGCCATGATTCCAGAAAAATATCCACTACCAAAATTTGTAAAAGAAAACAAGATGCCCCAGAAAAAGGCCCCTGTAAAAGAAAAAGGTTACAGAAATCTCATTCTAAAAACTCAGCACAAAGAAAATAAGAACAACAAAACAATCTATATTCATTACTGTTCTCATTGCAATAAACTAGGACACACTGTAAACACCTGCACAACAAGGCATTTAGTTTGGATCCCTAAAGGATATTTTCATGCATCTAACCATCAAGGACCCAAAAGGATTTGGGTACCTACCTTTGAGTAATTTTTTTGCAGGTTAGCCTTGGAGCATCAAAAACCAAGGATGCTCAAGGCAGGAGTGACTGCAGACTCTTCATTCAAATCACATTTGAAGAAAGAGATAGTCACAAAAATCGAATTGGTCTTTATTGCTAACAATTATTTGCAAGTTTCATTCAGGTGGAGTCTCTCATTCAGGGGGAGCACATATTAAGGGGGAGTCATTCCTTATCAACTATTATTGTTGAACCCCTCGATGGTAAGAAATTCTCTCAAAGGGGGAGAGAAATCTCTGGTAAGATCCTTCCTTTTTGGTTAGGGACAAAAAGGGGAGAGTTTGTATGAATTTTCTGAAACCTCTATGCCTTATATATATTCTTGTCAGAAAATTCTCATAAATTTTGTCATCACCAAAAAGGGGGAGATTGTTGAACCACTCTCTATTTGTTCTTGTATTTTGGTGATAATAAAATTTATGATGTAACTTAAATTGAATATTTTGTTTCATCTGTGTCGCATCAATCTCATAGCAAATGTTGAGTCTCACATTGATGCAATTGGCGCACTAAAATGATAAAATCGATGTTTAATCAATATACATAGATTTCAGTTTAAGTGCCAAAATTAATAAGTGCTACAACGATTTTGTTTTAATTGATTTTTTAAGCGCTACAACGATTCGCTAAGTGGCCATAATGATTTGTTAAGAAATCGATCTCAGAACGATTCCTTTTATAGCTACAACGATTTGCCCTCAGATCGTTTTCGTTCTCATAACGATTTCATAAGTGATCACATCGGCTTGGGTCTCATAATGATTTCATAAGTGATCACATCGGCTTGGGTCTCGTAACGATTTCTTAAGTGAGACAACGATTTGCTCTCACAACGATTTGTTTACAAATGAGCAACGACTCTTTACATAACAATTTCATAAGTCATGCTCATAACGATTTCTTTAGACCGTAACGATTTCTTAAGTGAACGCATCGACTTGCCTTAATAACGATTTGTTAAGAAGTCGTTCCTATAACGATTTCATAAGTCATGCTCATAACGATTTCTTCAATGATCATAACGACTTGTCTTTCACATCGATTTGTTCATAAACTTGCAAGGATTTACTTGTAAATGAACAACGATTTCTCTTGAATATTTTGAAAGTGTTTTTGGCGCTCATTGAAAAGTCAAATATTGTCTGACAGAAAAAGCTGCATGCATAATCTTGTCAGAAAAAGATTTGACCTACTATTTTCAGTATGTTAGCAGAAGCACAGTACTATGCATCGTTTATCATAAACACTCCTTTATGCTAACACTTTCTTCCATGCTCACAGACCTCGAAGACCATCAGAGTCTGATCAAGACAAATGAAGAGGAGATGAGCAACGGCTAGAACTCCAACGGATCTCTTCAACGGATCTATTCAAGCTGCTCATATAAAAGATGGAGCATTGTTGAAGATCAAAAAGAGCCTTCCTGAAAATCCTTCAAGGAGTGTACAACTATGAGAAGAACCTTCACGCCACAAACACTCAGAGAAAGAGAGGAGAGCTCGAGCCAAAAATCTACAGAAGCTTTCAAAGCAGAAGTCTTCATTGCCCTCAAGCCTTCTTCTCTTCCATTCTCCCTGTGCTCATTGTAATCTTGGGGGAGAGTCTGTGACTGTGAGCTAAGTCCTGAGCGTTCATCTTGTAATAGCTCTCAGTCTGATCTTTCTTTTCTAAGAAAGATTTTTGTCCAGCTGTAGGACTGTATACAGTGTGTAACCTAGCTAGAGGTTAGTGTCTAGCAGAACCGTGTTGGGGTTTGTACCAACAGGACCTAGCTGGGGGTTTAAGTCTAGCAGAACCGCACTGGGGTTTGTTCCAGGAGGTTTACTTCTAAACCTGTAAAAGAAGTAGGTTTGCTTCTGAGCCTAGAAAAGAAGTGGGCTGCCTTCTTGCCCGGGAAAGAGAAGAAGACCTGGTGGGGTATCCAGGGTGTTGTAGTGTCCTTGAAGGGGACTGTACCTTCGGTTAGTGAAATCCCAAGAGTTTGCTTGGGGACTAGACGTAGGACTTCCATGTGGGAAGGGCCGAACCAGGATAAATCTCCTGTAATGCCCTCAAATTTTGAATACCATGATTTACTTAGAAATTATTTTTTATGCAAACCGATTAGGTTAAAATTGTGATATTTAGGATTAAGGGTATGTTTAAGACACTTTATCATACCCAGGTACTACTTTCGGTCGTACGCATCCCGACAGGGCGACACCGGAAAACTGTAACAAAATAAAATCTGAGAACACCATAATTATTAGAAAATTGTGGAGATATCAAATATGTAATTATCCGGAATTTTTGACGACCGGATTTTGAGATTAAGTCGACGCAACTATTTTTCGGGTGATTTTTCACCTAGTAGCAAATAAATTCTAAAAATTAAATAAAAATCATGACAATTAGTAAAACCTTCATATTAGTCTATGGTTGAAATTTCAAGTTAAACAGATATCATTAGGACACCTAAACATGAAGATCTTTGGCCTAGCTGATTTATGGGCTATTTACGGCAGGGATTTTTTGGGTTTTTCTTGGAGCTACGTGTGAGGCTTAGGAGAATCCAACACACATTAGGATAAGGCTTAGCCAAGGGGTTGGGCTATCATTACGGTTACTTGCGTGTAACCAAAGAGTGTGTTGCATGAGATAGGTGGCCTAACATGGTTTAAGGGGGTTTACATCATGACACGTCCATGGCCAACGTGCCCAGTTTGCAAGGGAACTGGGGAGCTTATATAAACCTCCCAACACCCATCGTATACATCTTTCCAACACTTATGTTCTTCCTAGTCCTACTGTTGCTAAGGTTACAAGCCTGGCGTTGGTAAATTGTTGTTGGGCTGTATGCGTTGGAGCCACTTTTTGCTGGAGGTGTAGCTGCTGAAGTCCTTGTTTCAGCAGTCTTCTTACTTCCTCATCTTGTTGCTGTGTTGATCTCTATATAAAGAAGAAGAAGAGGAACTTTTGTTCTCTTTCAGATCAAGTAGGTGTCATACAATGAATCCTTTTCAGTTTCCTATGTACATGCTCATGGTTTCCTCATTCGTAGAAACCATGTCTCTTGTTTGTGCCATGATCTGTAGAGTTCTTCTTGTTTTGGTTCACTTTTGATTATAGGTATTCAAGGATTTTGTTTACCTTGAGGAAAAGTAGATTCCTATCTTCTCCTCATACTTCTACCCACTGCTCTAGTTAGAAAGATCATAACCTTACATGAGTTGCCTTCAAGCGCATTAACTAATCTTGGTTAAGTCTGTGTACGAGATTGTACTTTCAGAATCTTTCGTTTGATTTTCCCTATTACCTCTGGAATCATATAATTATCAAGGAGTTTCTTCACTCCCCTTTACAATTTAAGTAGATTTCAAATCTCCTGTCCCACCCATGATCCAAGTTTGTGTTATAGAGTTTTGCTAGAAATTTCAATATCCTAGAAAATTGTGATTTCTTTCCTTTCGGATGTTTGTACCTCAAGCCTTGATTTGGAACATTAAATATCTTGTGTCTTAGTGTTCATTTTGTAAGAATCTCCCAATAATCCATTGCTATCAAGACCACTCTTCCAACAATATACTATGTCTAGTTTCTAGCTAGACAAGCTTGAATTGCAAACCTCTTGTTTCATCTCGCTAGTTCGGTTTATAAACCACTGTGAGAACTATAATTAGACTCTTCTATTTGATATACATCATGTCTTGATTCATAGGTTCCATGGTTAGCATGTTTAGAGTGCATTTCATAGTCCCTTATGAGTGAAGAACAGGCGGCTGTCGACAGGCAGCTCATAGCTGTCGACTAGCCAGCCTGCCAGAACTCTGGTTAACTGGGACTGTGTGCATCTGTGGACAGCCATCTTGTTGCTGTCGACAGATACATACAGTCCAGCAAGCTAATGTTCTGTCTGCAGCAATCTGTCGATAGGCCCTTCTTGGCTGTCGATAGGTACAACCCTGAATTGGATTTCTGCACTCTTTCATGTCTGAATCCATGTTAGAACTTCATCCTAAAAGCTATGTAAGTTACCCTCTCATTTACCTTGGTATTTATTGTCATACTACCTCAAAGTTTACCCACATTATGTACCTTAACCTCCCTTGAGTTATTCTTAAAGTTGGCAATTACGAATAGTACTCCGATTGAGTCTATTCTTCGGTATTCGGTAACTGAGGTTATAAAACTTGACCACTTGAGAGTTCATATGTTTGAACACCTCATGAGATGTGAATAATTTGTGATGACCATTATGGATCTTCATTTTCTTTTGGATTCTTTATGATTCAAATCTTCTGAAGTTATTGACTTGAGTCATAACCCTGTCTCAGCCAATTGTCTTTCTCATACTCTTGAACTCTGAGCTACTTTGTCACTAAGATATGTGTACTAATTCTCAACCAAAACTACCTTTGGATTTCCCATTTCCTTTATGCTCATGAAAAGAAATTTATGATTTGAAGACAGTGCTCTCTTCAAAGAGGGTTTAGGATCACTTGTGGTAGCACCAGCCACTTGTGATCAGCTGAGGGCGACAGTTTGTAGGTAAATCCAAGTCAATGGACTGACGATGGTGGGTAATAAACCCCGTTCTTGCGCAATGAACAAGATCTAAGGTGCTGGAATCGCCTAGGCACTAAGGATGGTATATTACGTCTATATAGTAACCTCTTGAGAGCAGTGATGTCTGTCAAGTTTGTTCCGAAATCAAGTTATGATATGAATTTTGAAAGACAAATATGACTTTGTTCTGATATTCGTTTGAGCCCGTCATGAAATTAATTTGGGCTATATGTTTATGTTAAGTATGAAGATTCATGAGCAATTATGTTTGTTCCATATATGCACTTTCTGAATACTCTTGAAGCTCTAAAATTTGAAACTCCTATCCTTATGTTTACTGTCACCTACTGAGTCCTTCCAACTCACGCCTTTGTTTCCTCCACCCCTTTCAGATTGAAGGTGTGTATAATCTCAGCTACATGTGAATCCTAATTCCACTGCGGACGATGAAGAGATGAAGAAGAATAATGTAGTTTTAGTAGTTTATTTTAGTTGATAATGTATTAAGTTAGAGAGAGAGAAACTTGTCTTTTGTAAATAATGAGTATTTATACTTTGTTACCTACTGAATTATAATGTGTTCGAAGATACCTTTGTGGAATGGTTTGCCAGTTTTGTGCATTGCACGGATATATCTACCCATAACGAAAGTTTGTCAGCGTAACCCCTCTTCCGACCAAAGGTTACGTATGTGTTTGTGTGAAGTTGGAGGAGGGTGTTACAGAGGTGGTATCAGAGAAGGGTTATGGGTGATAGATATCTCTGTGACCATTTTCACAAAGGAAATAAATAAAACATTTGTGTGTATTCTAGAATCTTTAAAGATCATTTTGGTTCTAACAAAATTTAAGTAGTTAGCATGAATTGATTGGATGTGTTTGATGGTGTTCCAGGAAATGGCAGACAAAGGGAAAGCTATCGACACATCCAATGAGGATAGGCATGAGGAAAGCTTTAGGGAGGAAGTTCACAATGTCCCATTGGCTGGAAATTCTCAAGAAGGAAGTACTGGGACTCCTGATTTTGATACTTTTATGCAGTCATTTCAGGGAATGGCGCAAACACTAATGAAGAACCAACAAGATGTGGGTGGAGAAAGAATTTCTGGAGCATCGTTGTTAGAGAAATTTAAGAAGATGGGACCTCCAGCCTTCAAGGAAGCAGCCAACCTGAAATTGTAGAAGGATGGGTTAGAGAAATGGAAAAGATATTTAAGGCAATTAGATGTGAAGAAGAAGACAAAGTCACATTGGCGACTTATATGCTTCAGGATAGAGCAGATGAATGGTGGCAATCTGCCATGAGAAATGCATTCAGAAATAGAGAAGATAACATTAGTTGGGGAGAATTCCTGAGAGAGTTGTATGAAAAATACACTCCACCACATATCAAGGATAGGAAGGAAGTGGAATTTTTGCAATTGGAACAAAAAGACATGACGGTGGTAGAATATGAAACAAAATTCACTGAACTGGAAAAGTATGCACCTCACATTTGTGATAATGAACTCAGAAGGGTAAAGAAGTTTGTGAGAGGATTGAAACCCAGTGTGAGGAGTAGGGTAGCTCCACTAGATCCCCAGAGCATGGCTGTGGCACCAAAGACTGTGTTTATAGTGGAATCCGAGTTTATGGAGTATATGAAAAACAAAGAAACCAATGGGGGTAAGAAGAAAAATGTATATACCAAGGAAACAAAAGGTCAGAAGCGAAAGGTTGATTCAACCAAGCAACAGGAGAACAGAAAAAGAGTTGGCCCGTGTGTGTTCAATGTGGAGGAAGACACCCCGGTGATGAATGCTGGAAAGTAGCAGGGAAATGTTATGGATGTGGTCAGAAAGGGCATATGATTAAGGACTGTCCACACAAAGTAGACCAGTCAAAAGTGCAAAAACCACAACTTACTTCCAGCAAGCCCCAAGACAACCACCCAAAGGACCAGCTAGAGTCTTCGCTCTGACAAAGGAGGAAGCCCAGGACACCCCTACAGTAGCTGAAGGTATTTTCCTAACCGAAAATATGTATGCTAGAGTGTTATTTGACCCTGGAGCTACACACTCTTTTATTTCTCGGATATTTGTTAATTCTATGTCTCGGAAACCAGAGAAATTAGTAGGAAGCATGATACTTGACTGTCCTACTGGTCAAATAGCTACACTTACCTCTGTTATTCCAGAAATAACTCTGAAAATAGGAGAATGTGAACTTACTACATATGTATATGTACTGGATAACATGCAAGATTTTGACATTATACTGGGAATGGATTGGTTAGCAGAAAATCATGCCGTATTAGATTGCCATAAGAAAGTTTTAACATTTATAAGGCTGGGATTAGCAGATTTCAGCTATATATGTCCAAGGAATAATGAAACAAGAAGACTATATCAGCACTTAAAGCCATGAAATGGCTAGGAAATGGTTGTCAAGGTTATTTGGCAAGTGTGATGGTTATACCAAATGAACATAAACAGGTATCAGTTCAAGATATCGATGTTGTAAAAGAATTTCCAGAAGTTTTCCTGATGATTTATCTGGATTACCTCCAATTAGAGAAATTGACTTTACCATTGAACTTTTACCTGGAACTTTACCTATATCCATAGCTCCTTACAGAATGGCACCAGCCGAATTGACAGAATTAAAGGGACAGTTGCAAGATTTGTTAGATAAAGGTTTTATTAGGCCAAGTGTATCACCATGGGGAGCTCCGGTATTATTTGTTAGAAAGAAAGATGGATCCCTTAGATTATGCATTGATTATAGAAAGTTGAATCAAGTCACAATTAAGAACAAATATCCATTACCTAGAATTGATGACTTGTTTGATCAACTCCGGTCTGCTACAGTATTCTCTAAGATCGATTTAAGGTCGGGGTACCATCAATTGAGAGTTAAAGAAGATGATATTTCTAAGACTGCATTTAGAACCAGATATGGACATTATGAGTTTTTAGTACTCCCCTTTGGATTGACTAATGCACCTGCGGTATTTGTGGATTTGATGAATAGAGTATTTCAGCCTTATTTGGATAATTTTGTGGTGGTATTTATAGATGATGTGTTGATATACTCTTCTAATGAAGAAGAACACAAGGAGCATTTGAAAATTGTACTACAAACATTAAGGAATCATCAATTGTATGCTAAATTAAGTAAATGTGAGTTTTGGCTCAAGGAAGTGAAATTTTTGGTCATGTGATTTCTGGAAAAGGTGTGGCAATAGACCCGAGTAAAATTGAAGCAATTCTAAATTGGGAAAGACCCAAGAATCCATCAGAAATTCGAAGTTTCTTGGGATTAGCTGGCTACTATAGAAGATTTATTGAAGGCTTTTCTTCTATAGCTATGCCTTTGACTCAGTTAACCAGAAAAGAAATACCTTTTGTGTGGAATGAGAAATGTGAGGCCAGTTTTCAAGAATTAAAAGGGAAGCTTACCACAGCTCCGATTCTTACCTTACTCAAGGATCGGGAGGATTTATAGTGTATACAGATGCATCTCAAAAAGAAATTGGATGTGTTCTTATGCAACATGGGAAAGTGGTAGCTTATGCCTCTAAACAATTAAAAGATCATGAAAGGAATTATCCGGCTCATGATTTAGAATTAGCAGCAATCATACATGCTTTGAAGATATGGCGCCACTATTTATATGGGGAACAATTTGAAGTTTATACTGATCATAAGAGTTTAAAGTACATATTTTCTCAGAAAGAACTGAATTTAAGACAAAGAAGATGGTTAGAATTTTTAAAGGATTATGATTTTACGGTGAATTACCATCCGGGTAAAGCTAATGTGGTTGCCGATGCTTTGAGCAGAAAGAAATCAAGAGCATTACAATTGCACCAACAATGGAAAGAAATGACAGATTTGATCGAATACTCACCAAGGTGTGATGCAGAAAATCTGATATTGGCACAATTATCAGTAAGGTCAGCACTAATAGATAAAATTAGTGAAGCACAGAACCAAGATCAGAAACTAAAAGAGATGGTAAATAAAACAGGAACATCAGAGATGGTCAAGGGATAATTAGATTTCAAAACAAAATATGCATACCAGAGAATGAAGAAATTAAAAGTGAGTTATTGAAGGAAGGGCACAAATCTCAGTATTCGATTCATCCTGGAAGCTCTAAAATGTATCAGGATTTGAAAAAGCAGTTTAGGTGGCATGGAATGAAAAAGGACATAGCTGAATTTGTGAGTAAATGTCTAACATGTCAACAAATAAAAGCTGAGCACCAGAAGCCAGCAGGGCCTATGCAACTCATTGAAATTCCAATATGGAAATGGGAGCAGATAACTATGGACTTCGTGATGGGTTTGCCAAAGACAAAGAAGAGGCATGATGCTATTTGGGTAATTGTGGATAGATTAACTAAATTAGCTCATTTTCTAGCATTATGAAGACACAATCATTAGAAGATTTGGCTCAATTGTATATAAAGGAAATAGTGAACTTCATAGAATTCCTTTGTCGATAATTTCAGATAGAGATCCAAGATTCACTGCTAGATTTTGGAAAAGTCTTCAAGCAGCCATGGGTACACAATTAAAATTCAGTTCAGCATATCATCTACAAACCGATGGCCAATCAGAAAGAACTATCCGAACACTCGAAGATATGCTGAGAGCATGTAGTTTGGATTGGCGTGGTAGCTGGGATGATTACTTACCCTTGATTGAGTTTGCATACAATAATAGTTATCATACAAGTATTGGAATGGCACCATATGAGGCATTATATGGTAGACCCTGTAGATCACCCCTCTGTTGGGCAGAAGTGGGAGAAAAGAGTCTCATTGGGCCAGAATTAATTCAGAACTGCTCAGAGAAAATCAAATTAATCAGGAAAAGATTGCTAATAGCTCAAGACAGACAGAAGAAGTATGCTGATAGAAGAAGAAGGCCACTGGAGTTTAACATAGGTAATCATGTATTTCTAAAGATCTCTCCAACCAAAGGTATCATGAGATTTGGAAAGAAAGGAAAACTCAGTCCAAGATATATAGGACCTTTTGAGATATTACAAAGAATAGGGGAAGTAGCATACCAATTAGCTCTTCCGCCCTCTTGGTCACACATTCATAATGTATTTCACATATCTATGTTGAGGAAATACATAATGGACCCCTCTCATGTGATCAGCCATGAAGATGTGGAATACAGTCAGATTTAACCGTACAAGAGGAACCCGTGAAAATATTGGACAGGAAAGAACGAGTCCTCAGAAACAAAGCAGTTTCTATGGTGAAGATCTTATGGAAAAGCGCATTCATCGAAGAAGAAACGTGGGAATTGGAGCAAGAGATGAAAGAAAAGTATCCACAGCTATTCGGTAAGTAAATTTTGCCAATTTCGAGGACAAAATTTATTTTAACAAGGGGAGAAATATAATGCCGTCAAATTTTAAATACCATGATTTACTTAGAAATTCTTGTTTATGCAAACCGATTAGGTTTAAATTGTGATATTTAGGATTAAGGGTAGGTTTAAGACACTTTATCATGCCCAGGTACTACTTTCGGTCGTACGCATCCTGACAGGGCGACACCGGAAAACTGTAACGAAAATAAAATCTGAGAACACCATAATTCTTAGAAAATTGTGGGGATATCAAATATGTAATTATCCGGAATTTTTGACGATCGGATTTTGAGATTAAGTTGACGCAACTATTTTCTGGGCGATTTTTCACCCAGTAGCAAATAAATTCTAAAAATTAAATAAAAATCATGACAATTAGTAAAACCTTCCTATTAGTCTATGGTTGAAATTTCAAGTTAAACAATATCATTAGGACACCTAAACATGAAGAGCTTTGGCCCAGCTGATTTATGGGCTATTTACGGCAGGGATTTTTTGAGTTTTTCTTGGAGCTACATGTGAGGCTTAGGAGAAGCCAGCACACATTAGGATAAGACTTAGCCAAGGGGTTGGGCTATCATTACGGTTACTTGCGTGTAACCAAAGAGTGTGTTGCATGAGATAGGTGGCCTCACATGGTTTAAGGGGTTTACACCATGACACGTCCATGGCCAACGTGTCCAGTTTGCAAGGGAACTGGGGAGCTTATATAAACCTCCCAACACCCATCGTATACATCTTTCCAACACTTATGTTCTTCCTAGTCCTACTGTTGCTAAGGTTACAAGCCTGGTGTTGGTAAATTGCTGTTGAGGCTGTATGCGTTGGAGCCACTTTTTGCTGGAGGTGTAGCTGCTGAAGTCCCTGTTTCAGCAGTCTTCTTACTTCCTCATCTTGTTGCTGTGTTGATCTCTATATAAAGAAGAAGAAGAGGAACTTTTGTTCTCTTTCAGATCAAGTAGGTGTCATACCATGAATCCTTTTCAGTTTCCTATGTACACGCTCATGGTTTCCTCATTCGTAGAAACCATGTCTCTTGTTTGTGCCATGATCTGTAGAGTTCTTCTTGTTTTTGTTCACTTTTGATTATAGGTATTCAAGGATTTTGTTTACCTTGAGGAAAAGTAGATTCCTATCTTCTCCTCATACTTCTACCCACTGCTCTAGTTAGAAAGATCATAACCTTACATGAGTTGCCTTCAAGCTCATTAACCAATCTTGGTTTAGTCTGTGTACGAGATTGTACTTTCAGAATCTTTCGTTTGATTTTCCCTATTACCTCTGGAATCATATAATTATCAAGGAGTTTCTTCACTCCCCTTTACAATTTAAGTAGATTTCAAATCTCTTGTCCCACCCATGATCCAAGTTTGTGTTATAGAGTTTTGCTAGAAATTTCAATATCCTAGAATATTGTGATTTCTTTCCTTTCGGATGTTTGTACCTCAAGCCTTGATTTGGAACATTAAATATCTTGTGTCTTAGTGTTCATTTTGTAAGAATCTCCCAATAATCCATTGCTATCAAGACCACTCTTCCAACAATATACTATGTCTAGTTTCTAGCTAGACAAGCTTGAATTGCAAACCTCTTGTTTCATCTCGCTAGTTCGGTTTATAAACCACTGTGAGAACTATAATTAGACTCTTCTATTTGATATACATCATGTCTTGATTCATAGGTTCCATGGTTAGCATGTTTAGAGTGCATTTCATAGTCCCTTATGAGTGAAGAACAGGCGGCTGTCGACAGGCAGCTCATAGCTGTCGACTAGCCAGCCTGCCAGAACTCTGGTTAACTGGGACTGTGTGCATCTGTGGACAGCCATCTTGTTGCTGTCGACAGATACATACAGTCCAGCAAGCTAATGTTCTGTCTGCAGCAATCTGTCGATAGGCCCTTCTTGGCTGTCGACAGGTACAACCCTGAATTGGATTTCTACACTCTTTCATGTCTGAATCCATGTTAGAACTTCATCCTAAAAGCCATGTAAGTTACCCTCTCATTTACCTTGGTATTTATTGTCATACTACCTCAAAGTTTACCCACATTATGTACCTTAACCTCCCTTGAGTTATTCTTAAAGTTGGCAATTACGAATAGTACTCCGATTGAGTCTATTTTTCGGTATTCGGTAACTGAGGTTATAAAACTTGACCACTTGAGAGTTCATATGTTTGAACACCTCATGAGATGTGAATAATTTGTGATGACCATTATGGATCTTCATTTTCTTTTGGATTCTTTTATGATTCAAATCTTCTGAAGTTATTGACTTGAGTCATAACCCTGTCTCAGCCAATTGTCTTTCTCATACTCTTGAACTCTGAGCTACTTTGTCACTAAGATATGTGTACTAATTCTCAACCAAAACTACCTTTGGATTTCCCATTTCCTTTATGCTCATGAAAAGAAATTTATGATTTGAAGACAGTGCTCTCTTCAAAGAGGGTTTAGGATCACTTGTGGTAGCACCAGCCACTTGTGATCAGCTGAGGGCGACAGTTTGTAGGTAAATCCAAGTCAATGGACTGACGATGGTGGGTAATAAACCCCGTTCTTGCGCAATGAACAAAATCTAAGGTGCTGGAATCGCCTAGGCACTAAGGATGGTATATTACGTCTATATAGTAACCTCTTGAGAGCAGTGATGCCTGTCAAGTTTGTTCTGAAATCAAGTTATGATATGAATTTTGAAAGACAAATATGACTTTGTTCTGATATTCATTTGAGCCCGTCATGAAATTAATTTGGGCTATATGTTTATGTTAAGTATGAAGATTCATGAGCAATTATGTTTGTTCCATATATGCACTTTCTGAATACTCTTGAAGCTCTAAACTTTGAAACTCCTATCTTTATGTTTACTGTCACCTACTGAGTCCTTCCGATTCACGCCTTTGTTTCCTCCACCCCTTTCAGATTGAAGGTGTGTATAATCTCAGCTACATGTGAATCCTAATTCCGCTGCGGACGATGAAGAGATGAAGAAGAATAATGTAGTTTTAGTAGTTTATTTTAGTTGATAATGTATTAAGTTAGAGAGAGAGAAACATGTCTTTTGTAAATAATGAGTATTTATACTTTGTTACCTACTGAATTATAATGTGTTCGAAGATACCTTTGTGGAATGGTTTGCCAGTTTTGTGCATTGCACGGATATATCTACCCATAATGAAAGTTTGTCAGCATAACCCCTCTTCCGACCAAAGGTTACGTATGTGTTTGTGTGAAGTCGGAGGAGGGTGTTACATCTCCTGTGTCCTTTTGTGTGATTGTTCTTTTGCTTCCGCACTGCCACTCTTCATTACACTAACACTAACCAAATTTTTAAGTGTTCACGATTTGATTTCAGATTGCAGAAAAACCTATTCACCCCCCCTCTAGGTTACCTTGTTGTCGTACATAAAGGGCCAACACAATGTACCGCTTGGTGATAGACCAATACCAAGACATATACTCCACTCTATCATAGTGTATTACATGTCCTCATCTGGTGGTATAATGTAATCTTTCTAACGATGCCACATCTGTACAAAATGTGTAAAATATCTAGCCCAATCAATATGCCCACATCCCTTCCGGGTGACACGATCTAATGCATCAACAGACCAGGAATAGGCTGTACTCTACCAAACTGTCTAAGTACTCTATCTAGAACATGCACCTCAACAATAGAAAAACAAAGAAGAGGAACTCGAGACAACCAAAGATCAGATCCCTGCCTAGAAATAGCTGGTAATATTTGTATATATCAGAAGTGTATGGCTCCCACCTAACCTGTGTTGAAAATGTATGATGTAAGTGTAAGTGTAAGTGTAAGTACTATATCCTCTGTGTACAATACAATAGGTTTCATTATGTTTACCTGATAGTCCTCCTGATGATCAAGCTCTGATCTGTATAGTCTCAAAACATATCGAGGGTTATTTATCTCTTCTCTCGGAACATTCCACCTACAATTTATTTGTAAGTTAGTAAAATTTTTATAATTAAATAGTCATACAACATTTTAAATTTACATGTGACCCAAAGGCATGTCCTGTGCCAAAGGATGCATCGTAATATCAGGACGTCCCACATGTAGTCGCTTCCAAGACCACAACTACAAAAAAATCAAATATTTAGAAGAGGCAATAAATTGTTAGAGGTAAAATAAATATGCATTAAATGACAAATTACCTGAAGAAGAGTCAATGAACCATAAATGGCCTTGGCATCCGAATTGCATGCAATAGACAACTGACGGTAGAGATAAGCAAGTGTCACACCACCCCACGAGTATCTACAGGCTCGATCAAAGTCCTCTAGAAGCGGTAGATACAAAGTGGCACTGAGTTTCCTGTCTTATCAGTGAAAATAGTACAACCCAAAAGATGTAACAAGTATGCACGTGCATGTCGTCTAACAACCTCCACCGATACATCCTCTGCGATAACGCAAACCTTTCTCGCAACCAAGATAATTTTACAGAACCTCGTCTCATCAACTCTGGGACATCACCTAAAAGTGCCATGCAAACATCTGTCCAATCTAAACTAGTGTTTCCTACAACAGCATCACCATCTGTACGACCCCGAGAACCCGACCCTCAGCCCACGCCGAGGAGCCAATTTTCGCGGTCGCCGCCCACAGATCCGGAGACCCGAAAGGGCTATAATATAAGTCTAACAGAATATGTAAGGGAAGTAAGCGTCAACTGCTAACTAGGAGCACACACGCAGAAGCAGAAAAGTGAGCGAGACCACTGTGTATCGCTCTAGGCACAGTCCCAACACACAACTACTACAAGTAAAAGCATGGGGATAACAAGTCCCTTAGGGCATACTTCGAGGGTGACGTACACTGAGAGGGGGAAGCACTGCTAGCTACGGGGCCCACGACTACCACCCCGTCTCCTCCGCCCGACGCGCGACCTGTCGCTGCTGAGAAGTCTCACCTGGGAAAAGGAAGGATAAGCTTCACAACAAAAGCTCAGTAGGGAATACCAATCACCTACTGGCTGTAACAGGCAGAAGAATATATATAACAATTTAAATAACAACAGTTATATCTTCTACCCTACAACAAGAAGTGTGGAAGCAAAGTTACTACTAGCAATGGTACGAAAGTACAACACGGTCGGAAACTCTGTACGACTGCTCGTCGTGACCACCACACGGCTAGCAAATACAGACAGAGGGAACTCTGCCTGGACAAGAAACACTAGCTACGAAAAGTACTACCACTAGTCAACCGGTCAGGTGCGCCCACTGACGTCTTATCCTCGACCCAGGTCTAAATCTCCACATCTCGTCAGAGTAAGGTAGGACACAAAGTAACACAACAGTAACCGCCATAGTCTGGTCGGACTACGGTCCCATGCCTGGCCTCTCTAGGCGGTTCCGGGGCCGCAAAGAGCGAGGTAGTGAGAAAAGGACTAGCTGGATTACGCCGAGAAGAAATCCTCAAAACATCCTCGGTGTCCCAGACCAACTACGAGAGCTCTACAAATGACTCAATGCCACTGTCCTAACCACCATTTTCCCCTCCGCTCTAAAGTTTGTGACTCGAGCGCGCCCGCCGCCCGGAGTACTCCCTCAACAGGTGCGCGGGGACGGGGGTCCCAGGCAACGGTAACAACCTCTCTCACGGGACAAGCCCTCAGGTGCCGAGCACCGGACGAACGACTAGTGTAGGACTGCACTAGGGAACTAGCACAGGTGCCATGGGTACAGTAAAGCGGAAACGGCGAAGACTCCACAAAACATGGAACTTCGCAAGACCTTAACCTATCTCTCTACTGTAGTCGTGATGCATCGGGCCGTCACGACCTTGTCGCGACGCTAGAACCCGTTGTGACACTGTCGCGGAGGCCCAAGCCGTCATGACCAGGTCGCAACGCTCAAGAGCGTCGCGATGATGTCGTGACCGGAAAGGCCGTCGTGACATCATCGCGACCTCTATAGTGATCGCGTCTTCAGCCGAGGGGGTTCCAGTGCAGTCCTCCCGGAGACCACCCCAAAAACATGACACAAGCATTCCACAGGGGGAGGGGAGCATGCTCAACATGCAGGAAAGCCATTAAACCATGCAAACCACCCTTAAAACCCCACAAACATGGATTTACAAGAATCTACGCTCGATTGAAACCTCACTCAACCACGAGCATGGTTCTCACACTCCCACACCTCAAACTACGAGGAAAACACCATCTCAAGGGGGAGGGAGCATGCTTGGATGACAGGAGAACGAGGGTCCCTACCTCCAAGAGTAGAGCCAACCCATTGGGGCCTTCACATCGGAATGGCCACCTCCTCCTCGCTCCAAGCACCACGAGCATGTCCCCTGCACGAACGGGATGGCACCACCTCAGCACGAGTACCACGAGCACCAAGAACCGTTGAGCAATCGCAAGGGAGCTCGAGAGAGGAAGAATAAGGAAGAAGAAGGCAAGAGGGGGAAATGGGGCACAGTCTCGATTTTGAACCGACGGCCCCCAAGATGCGACGGGTCGGCCCACCGCGACAACAACCATGTCGCGACACCCTAGGCGTCGCGACACCCCGACGTGACCCCAAAAGCGATCAAACCTCGAAGACCGGGAAACCAGAATGCGACGGCCTGACAGGTCGCGTTAACGTTGTACGCACCTGCCACCCGACACGACCATTCTGACAGATAGGACAGCGGTCACATCTGTCAGAAAAGCATTCGCGACACCTCCAGACGCCGCGACAAGGATGTGACGCCCACCCCCGTCGTGACCTTATCGCAATGGCCAGGTGTGTCGCATCACCAAGCCTATCACGACGGGCTAACCTAGCGCGACCTTGTCGCGACCAGGGTGCTTGTCGTGACCCTGAGGACAGGGCCAAGGGCCCAGGAGGGCCGGGTCTTACATCCCATCCACCTTAAGAAATTTTGTTCTCAAAATTAAAATAAACTTAGTCTCAACCCAGAAAGCAGTACAGGGAAGATCAACATACCAATCAATCAAACAAATATGGGAACTGCTCTCTCATCTCGTCCTCGCACTCCCAGGTGTCCTTACCACCAACGCGGTTCTCCCAAATGACCTTGACCAGCGAAATCTGCCTTTGGTGCAACTACTGCACTCTACGGTCGACAACTCTAACTGGGTACTCTGGCACTGGCAAGTCGGGCGCTATCTCAAGCTGTGAGTAGTCCAACATATGTGACAGATCTGCAACGTACCTCTTGAGCTGCGAAATGTGGAAAACACTGTGCACGCCTGCCAACTCTACCGGAAGACTCAACTTGTAAGCAACCTCGCCGATCCTCTTTGTGATAGGGAAAGGCCCAATGTACCTCGGAATGAGCTTTCTCTTCCTACCAAACCTCATGACACCCTTGGTCGGCGAGACCCGCAAGAACACAAGGTCACCCATGCTGAACTGCAACGGCCTCCTGCGGACATCTGCATAGCTCTTCTGTCTGCTCTGCACTGTCTGAAGCCTCTGCCTAACCAACCTGACTGTGTCTGCACACTGCTGCACCATCTCTGGTCCCAAAAGCTGCCTCTCACCGACCTCGAACCAGTGAAGTGGTGTCCTGCACGGGCGACCATACAAAGCCTCGTATGGTGCCATTCCAATGCTCTAGTGATAACTATTATTATACACAACTCTACCATCGGAAGGTGCGACTCCCAGATGCCACTCTAGTCCAAGCAACAAGCTCTCAACATGTCCTCCAAAGTCTGAATGGTCCTCGCTGACTACCCATCTGACTGCGGGTGATATGCCGAACTTAGCCTCAACTCTGTACCAAGAGCTCTCTGCAAATTGCGCCAAAACCCAGAAGTGAACCTCGAATCTCTGTCGAAGACGATCAAAACTGGGGTTCCGTGCAACGAAACAACTCAGTCCATGTACAGCCTGGCTAACCTATCCACTGACCAAGACATTCTGACTGGAAGAAATTGCGCTGACTTGGTCAATCGATCCACGATCACCCAAATGCCATCTTGCTCTACGGAGTACAGGGCAAACCAACCACAAAGTCCATGGTGATGTCGTCCCACTTCCACTCGGGAATGGGCAACGACTGTAGCTCACCACCAAGAAGCTGATGCTCAGCCTTCACTTGCTGATAGGTAAGGCACCGAGTGACAAACTCTGCCACGCCCCTCTTCATCCCTGGCCACTGGAAGAACCTCCTCAGTTATGGTACATCTTAGTGGAACCAAGATGAATAGCATACCTCGACTGGTGAGCCTTTGACAATAGCGCCTGGCACGCACCACTGGGAACATACAGCCTACCTCTGAATCTGACCTCGATGTCCTCGTCCAGATCAACATCTGGCATTTGCAAAATATCTGCCAACACTGAGTTTTCCTGATGTGCCTGCAACACCTGACGGTACACTGACGGCCGAACTAACAAACTGGTCATCACTGCACGGTCTCTGCACCTCGAAGGGTAGAAAACTCCCTGGGACAGCTCCTCAAACAGCTTGCACTCTCTGACCATCATCGAACTCAAGCGAACACGCCTGCTCAAAGCATCTGCCATGACGTTAGCCCTTCCTGGGTGATAGGAGAGGGTAAGGTCATAGTCCTTCAAGTACTCAATCCATCTGCGCCGCCTCAAGTTCAGATCCCTTTGAGTGAAAATGTACTGTAAACTGTGATGGTCGGTGAAGATCTCGAACGCCTCCCGTACAAATAGTGCCTCCATAACATCAGAGCGAACACCACTGCTGCCAACTCTAAGTTGTGGGTAGGGTAGTTCTCCTCATGCTTCTTCAGCTGCCGAGAAGCATAGGCAACGACCCCATCATGCTGCATCAGCACGACACCCAAATATGATCTCGACCCGTCAGTGTAGACCACAAAACCTCAGCTACCTAACGGCAAGACCAACACTGGCGCTGAAGTCAACCTCGTCTTCAGCTCCCGAAAGTTCTACTCACAGTCCTCAGACCAAACAAATCTGGCATCAAGTCTCGTCAACCTGGTCAACGGCTCTACAATCCTGGAAAAATCCTGGATGAACCTCCTGTAATAGCCTGCCAAACCTAGAAAGTTGCGAACCTCTGACACTGAAGTGAGCTGCTCCCAAGACAACACTGCCTCAACTTTGGCAGGGTCCACTGCCACACTAGAACCTGAGATCACGTGCCCGAGAAAGTGCACCTCCCTCAGCCAAAATTCGCACTTGTCGAACTTGGCATAAAGTTGGTGACTCCAAAACGTCTCTAGCACGATCCTCAGATGCTCCTCGTGCTCCTCCTCAGAAGTCAAGTAGACCAAATGTCATCTACAAAGATGACCATGAACCGATCCAGGTACTCACTAAACACCCTATACATCAAATCCATAAAAGCTACGGTGTGTTCGTCAGCCCAAACGACATCACGACGAACTCAAAGTGACCGTACCTCGAACGGAAAGTCGTCATGCCAATATCTGACTCCCTGATCCTCAACTGGTAGTAACCAGACCTCAAGTCAATCTTCGAGAACACATTGGCTGACCACAACTGGTCGAACAAATCATCGATCCTCGGCAACAGATACTTGTTCTTCATTGTGACCTAGTTCAGCTACCTGTAATCGATGCACAAACGCAAACTGCCATCCTTCTTCCTCACGAACAAGACTGGTGCTCCCCACGGCGAATGACTCGGACGGATGAAGCCCATCTCAAGCACTCCTACAACTGGCACTTTAGCTTATGCAACTCAGCCAGAGCCATCCGGTAAGGTGCCTTAGACAAAGGCATCGTACCGGGCAAAAGCTCAATGGAGAACTCTACCTCCCGCTCAGGCGGTAAACCAGGTAGATCCTTTGGGAAAACATCAGAGAACTCACAAACAATAGGCACATCAAAAACCGACTACCCGCTAGGCTCCGAGGAACAAACAGAAGCAATATATGCTACACAGCCATCACGGATAAAACGACGAGCTCTACAGAAGGAAATAAAAGGTCGATGGACAGACCGGATACCTCGGAAGCAGAGAACAGGCGCTCCAGGTATCTCAAACCGAACAGTCTTCCACTGACAATCTACCACAGCTAAGTGAGCTGCCAACCAGTCCATGCCCAAGATGACGTCAAAGTCATGAAGCTGCAATGCGTACAACCTGGCCAGCAACTGGTGTCCATGGACCTCAACTGTGACACCCTCCAGGTAACCGAAAGAATGCATATAAATCACTGGATGAGAGATCGACATTCACATCACACTGCCTCTCAGGGGTGTGATGAACCAGAGACTCGTAAAACTCCTCGAAGCAAAACAAGAGAAGCACTGGGGTCAACCAAAACACGAGCAACTCTACCAAGGATAGGCAGGGTACCTATAACCAGGTTCGACGCCTCGGCCTGCTCCCTAGTAAGTGCCATCACACGACCACAACCACGCCCATGTTGCGGCACCTGCTGGGGCTGCTGTTGCTGCGGCGGCTGCTGGTGCTGTGGAAACTGCTGCTACTGCTGCTAGTATGGCTGGAACTGCTGAGGCTGTTGCTGGTACTGCCCCTGCATCTGCTGACGGGGTGCCTACTGCTGGGGAAGGAACTGGTACTGCGGTAGCTACTGCGCGTACTGTACTGGCTGCTGCGACTGCTGGGCTTGCCCATCGGGCAATCCCTCCTGAAGTGGCCCGACAAACCACAAGTGTAACAGACTGCCTCCTGTCTGCTCTGCTCAGCTCCCTGCTGGACTGACTGCTCTGCAAACCTCGACTGACGCCTCTGCTGCCGGCTCCATCCACCCCCGCGAGTAGACAACTGCCTGAACTTCAAGCGAATCCTGGAACTGCCGGAAATGCCCGAGCCCGAAGAAGAAGAAGTCGTGCTACCGCGACTCCTGGCGGGATGCTGGTACGGCGAGGACCTGGAAGAGGCTCCTCCCTGCTACTATTGCTGCTACTGGTTCTGCTAGGTCTCTCTCTCTCAGGCGGTGGCCTTAGCCACATCCTCTCCTAAGGTGGCACACATGTGAGCTATCACGCCCCACCTTAAATCTGGCCTCAGTCCTGCAATGAATCTCTCTGCACAAGCCTGCTCGCTGCCTGCAACATGAGGAACATGCCTTAACAACCGAACGAACCTCTGGTGGTACTGAGTAACTGCGAGATCACCCTGAACCAACTTGTGGAACTGGTCTCGTCTCTCATGTCGAGCGTAGTCGGGGAAGTACTCGCCGTGAAAGACCTCCAAACCACTGCCAAGTGATCTGATCCAAATGCTGCCCCTGGAAGTGGGTCTGCCTCTGAACTCTCCACCACTCATGGGCTGCTCCCTCGAGCTGATACACCACCAGTCTTACCTGGTCCTCCTCAGCACACTCCATAGTCTCGAACGTGCACTCCATCTCGTGCGTCCAACTCTCTGCCTTGTCTAGATCATACTCACAGAAGAACATCGGTGGTCGGAGACGCAAGAACCTCTCCAAGAAGGCAGTCCTATCCTCAGTGACGCCGTCCTCCTCTGACCGGCCTGGGTACTCCCAGTACCCGACGTCTGCTGAACTGTTGGTTGCTCCACCTTTGGATCTGCCTGCTGCTCCGGTGCCGCTGGGGAGGGACTAGAGGCTGACCTCCCGCTGCTGCCTGCCCAGGCTGCCACACTCCCTGGTACAGGTTTTTGAAGAACTGCTCTGCTAAAGGGAACCAATCCGCGTACTGTTATGGCTGAGGCTGGTGCTCCTACTGCTACTGCCCACCGGTTGCTGCTGCTACCGCTACACCCTGAGGCTATGCCACTGACTCCTCTGCTAACACCTCCTCCTGGACCTACCTCTGCGTAGGCATATCAGACTCATCTTGCTGCTCTATCAGGTCTCTGGCCTACCTACGCCTGCACGGAGCCATATCCTGCGCGAACACAACCAACAAGGTTAACAATACTAACTCAGACGGCTAGCAGTGTACTTGTACTACTGTAAGGCCCCCGAATTTTGTCCACTTATACTTTATGTATGTGATGTTTGCTTGTTCTTGCATATATGGTGTGCATAAAATATTTAACTAATAATGAACATGTTTCATTCATAGGTTCATGCATGATGTATGTGATCATGTAATGTGTATGTATATGTGCATATATGTATGTTATTAATGCATATTAGCCTTAATCCCGATTAGTGTAAGTTGTATTTAAATTAAATATTATGTAATGCATGTACTTTATGTGGTAAGGATATATGTAATTATTTCTACATATACTAAATTGTTTAGATGTATTTATGCTTTTATTTTGGGGTTTTGCAGGGTTTTGGCTGCACTGTGCAGTTGGCGGCCAGGACCTGGACGCCAATGTGACTAGCGTCCACATCCCTGGACGCCAACCCATAGTGGGCGGCCAGCCCCTGGATGCCAACAGCATGTTGGCGGCCAGCCCCTTGACGTCAAATGTGCAGTTAACTACAACCGATGTTGACGTCAATATCCTCCTGCGTAATGGTTCCATATTGTTAATGCTCGCGTTTTGGCTGGTTTCAAATTAGGAAACCCCCTCCTAATGCGTGGGAAACCTACCCTAGTGCGTACCCTAAACCCCAAGCTTATAAAATACCCATCCTAGGGCGAGGGAAAGGCTTTTAGCATTTGGTGAAACCCTAACACCCGAGATGAGGAAAAGCTGATCTTGGACAACTTTGATCCGGTGACTGAGGAGATTTATGTAGAGCTACAACATCTCGAAGATAGCCAACACATCCAAGAAGAGATCCCAACTCCGAGGAGCAAGCTTCATCAACAGAAGAACCCGCATCTGGGAGGTTTTTTATGCTCTTTGGCATTGGCCGAGGAGAGCTTCTCCGACCACTAAAACCAACTGTGGATTTTTATAAAGGCAAGTAACCTATAGATATCAATCCTATACATGTCCCCTAGGTCCCAGCATTTTTCTGGGTTTTTCCTCGCGTCCTGGAACCCCAAATTCACCCTTGTATGAAGTGCGGTGTGTGTGTGCTACTGGGAGCAGATTGATGGCAACATAGGTTGCAGTCAAGTTCTTCAGGTGACGGCAAGGGATGCCGCAGTTGAAAGTAAACGGCAACATCCCTCGACGTCTACTTCTTCAATGCCCTGAAAAGTGTACTGTTTGATCTTCTTTAACTGTTTAAATGATTTCTGGATATGCGTACATACTGTAAATTTTATGTGGGGTCATATACAGTCATTAGGTCATATCATGAGGTTTTGGTGAATTTTCGTGATTTGTGTAAATTATTAAAATTAGGATAATTGGATTGTGAACATATTCTGACCATGTCTAAATTGTGTAAGTAGATCAGTTATGAGTTAGATTTTTATGAATTTTCTGCAAGCATATGATGGATGTGTTTACGCATTAGTACTGTCATATTCAACTGTTTTACTGAAAATTTTACTTAAGAGAAATTAGTGATGAATGCACCTGTAATTAGTTTTAATTGTTATAAATGTATTTTCTGACCAGAAAAATCTATAAAATTGTGAATGTGATATGTTTGCTGTCTTAGTTCTGTGATAAAAATCTCATGTTATTTTGATGACAGTAGGTATTGTTATGTATTTTAAATGAGAAAATGACCATGTAAGCATGTTTAATGTGATTTGATGTAATTCGAAATTTTCAGTATGATAAGGTCCATATTGTGATTACTTGTTAGTTGGAACAGTGAGGTTAAAATTAGTAAATGAGGACTTATGTGTGTATGAATTATGTATGAGTGTGTGCATGGGAAGTGAGAGAACAAGTGGTATATGTGTGTAAAATGGTTAATGTGACAAGATAAACAAATATGTCCATAAGACACTGCCACCCTAGGTGCTTGGAGCTATACTGTAGTAGTGCCCCTACGGGAAAGCTCAATATGATATGTGATACCCTGGGTAAGGGTCTTGATAAATTGTTATACCCTGGCAAAGGGTCTTGTGAAATCCTGGAGGTGGACAGGTTCCACTGGTAATGGTGGGAAGGGCTTTCCCCAGTTTATGCAGGAACTAAGACTTGATCACTGTGCCGGTGATTAAGTACATGAATGTGAATGTGTGTGTTATGTGATCGTCTAGTGGTGGTTTGGGCTGTGTCTTGGCATTATGTAAAATGAACATAGGTATGATGTGAAAGTGATATGTGTTTATGGCACAAAGTATGTGCAAATGTGTCACATGTTATGTGCAAAGTGAAATGATAAGAAATATGAGAATGTGAAAGTGAAAACAATGAGAAACGTGTGTAAATGATTGTGGGATAAAGTAAAAGTGAGGGCATGTGAAAGTAAAGGTTAAGTATGTGTGTGCATGTTACGGGGAAAAATAGTACAAGTGTAAATGGTAATATTGTTTAATTAATGTCCTGTCTATTGCTATGTATAAATGTGTGCTTTTGTACCCAGAATTAGATCATTCCTTGGTGTGCATGTGTTAATATAGTATTTGTCAAATGATAAAAATGACGTTACTTTTAGTACCAAGTGTAAGTATAGGCTCGCATATCCATGAATTATAACTACTTGATGTACATGTGTTTAGTATGATGTTATGTAGTTTAATGTGATCCATATGCAAGTGTTATGTGAATGTGATAAAATTTAAATAAAACAGCAAGTTAGATGTATAGTAAAGTGTTATGTTTGCATGTAAGGTGAGTTAGAAATCATGCTAGGAGTGCTACCTATCTTGTATATGTTTCCATGACTTAGTTGTGCAATTATACAATGATTTGAGTAAAGTATGAAAGCATGTGAATGTGTAATTGTACTCATATTAATAGTACATGTTATTAGTAATCATGTTTAAATTATAGTTTTACATGTGTTAGAGTAGTTATTTAATACAATTCCATGTGAATTTATTCATGTTATAGCATAAGTATGTATGACTTTAATTGCTGAAATTCTATTGTGTTAAATTGTTAGAAAGCATGTATGTTTGAATCTTAAGTTACTTGTTGAGTCTATTGTGTAGACTCACCCTTGCTAAAATATTTCAGGAGATTTAGCAGTAGAGGAGCTAGCAAGATTTGAAGTGGTGTTGGAAGAGTGGATTGAAAAATTGTAATTTATTTCTCATAGTATGTAATGCTACAATTGTGATTTGAATTTTGATCATATGTACTTGGAGTTGGCTATGTATTTGGAAAATATTATGCTTATGTTATCTCTTGTTGGACTATATAGACTGTGGTATGTGGATTAAAAGTTGATGGAATAAGATTTATTTAAATTCCGTTGTGTTATTCATTTCTATTCGTGTATATCTGAGCTCACTTGTTACTTGTTGGGGTATTCTCTCCTATAGCGGCTTGCTCTCATCCGATGTGGTTGGTATAACCGTACCGGGTGGAAGTGGGTCGTTACAACTACTGTTGGGACTTCCTGTTGCATTTTAAATCTGCTACAAGTCCTGTCAGACTCCCGCTCTGATACCAACTGCAACGACCCCGAGAACCTGACCCTTGGCCCACGCCGAGACACGATTTTCACAGTCGCCGCCCATGGATCTGGAGACCCGGAAGGGCTAAAATATAAGTCTAACAGAATATGTAAGGGAAGTAACGTCAACTGCTAACTAGGAGCACATATGTGGAAGTAGAAAAGAGAGCGAGACTGTTGCGTATCGCTCTAGGTACAGTCCCAACACACAACTAGTACAAGTAAAAGCAGGGGGATAACAAGTCCCTTAGGGGCATACCCGAGGGTGATGCACACTGAGAGGGGGAACCACTGCTAGCTATAGGGCCCACGACTACCGCCTCGTCTCCTCTGCCCGACGTGCGCCCTGCCGTTGCTGAGAAGTCTCACTTGGGAAAAGGAGGGATGAGCTTCACACAAAAGCTCGGTAGGGACTACCAATCTCCTACAGGCTCTAACAGGCAGAAGAACTTATATAACAATTTAAATAACAGTAGTTATATCTTCTACCCTACAACGAGAAGTGCGGAAGCAAAGCTACTACTAGCAATGGTACGGAAGTGCAACACGGTCGGAAACTCCGTACGACTGCTCGTCGTGACCACCACACGGCTAGCAAACACAGATAGAGGGAACTCCGCCTGGACAAGAAACACTAGCTATGGAAGCACTACCACTAGTCAACCGGTCAGGTGCGCCCACTGACGTCTTATCCTCGACCCCGGTCCAAACCTTCACGTCTTGTCAGAGTGAGGTAGGACACAAAGTAACACAACAGTAACTGCCATAGTCTGGCCGGACTATGGTCCCACACCTGGCCTCTCTAGGCGGTTCTGGGGCCGTAAAGAGTGAGACAGTGAGAAAAGGACTAGCTGGACTATGCCGGGAAGAACTCCTCAAAACGTCCTCAGCGTCCCAGACCAACTACGAGAGCTCTGCAAACGCTCAACACTGCTGTCCTAACTGCCATTTTCCCCTGTGCTTTAAAGTCCGTGACTCGAGCACGCCCGTCGCCCGGAGTACTCCCTCAACAGGTGCGCGGGGACGGGGGTCCCAGGCAACGGTAACAACCTCTCTCATGGGACAAGCCCTCAGGTGCCGAGCACCGGACGAACGACTAGTGTAGGACCGCACTAGGGAACTAGCACAGGTGCCATAGGTACAGTAAAAGCGGAAACGACGAAGACTCCACAAAACATGGAACTTCGCAAGACCTTAACCTGTCTCTCTACTGTAGTCGCGACGATGTCGTGACCGGAAAGGCCGCCACGACATCATCACGACCTCTATAGCGGTCGCATCATCAGCCGAGGGGGGTTCCGATGTAGTCCTCCCGGAGACCACCCCAAAAACACGACACAAGCATTCCACAGAGGGAGGGGAGCATGCTCGACATGTAGGAAAGCCATTAAACCATGCAAACCACCCTTAAAACCCCACAAACATGGATTTACAAGAATCTACGCTCGATGGAAACCTCACTCAACCACGAGCATGGTTCTCACACTCCCACACCCCAAACCACGAGAAAAACACCATCTCAAGGGGGAGGGGAGCATGCTAGGACGAGAGAACGAGGGTCCCTACCTTCAAGAGTAGAGCTGACCGTTGGGCCTTCACGTCGGAATGGTCACCTCCTCCTCGCTCCAAGCACCATGAGCACGTCCCCTGCACGAACGGATGACACCACCTCAGCACGAGCACCACGAACACCAAGAACTGTCGAGAAATCGCAAGGGCTCAAGAGAGGAAGAAGAAGGAAGAAGAAGGTGAGAGGGGGAAATGGGGCGCAACCACGTTTTAAACCAACGGCCCCCAAGACGCGATGGGTCGCCCGACGTGACAACAACCATGTTGCGACAGCCACCCCCGGCGTGACCCCAAAAGCGGTCAAACCTCAAAGACCGGGAAACCAGAACGCGATAGCCTAATAGGTCGCGTCAACGATGTACGCACCTGCCACCCCGACACGACCATTCTGATAGACAGGATAGCGGTCACATATGTTAGAAAAGCGGTCGTGACGCCTCCAGACGCCGCGACAAGGACGTGACGCCTACCCCCGTCGCAACCTTGTCACAATGGCCAGGTGTGCCGCGTCACCAAGCCTGTCGCGACGGGCTAACCTGGCGCGACCTTGTCAGGGGCCTGCCGTGACCCTGAGGACATGGCCAAGGGCCTAGGAGGGCCGGGTCTTACACCATCAATTGGTAATCCCATCAAAATAGCAACATCCTGCAACGTGATACTCATCTCTCCGTGTCTAAGATGGAAAGTCTGTGTCTCACTCCTCCATCTCTCAGCAAGGGCAGTGATCAATGCCCAATCTAACCCGATCCACTGAACCTGAGTCAAATGAAATAAACCAGCTCTATGTACATATTCTACAATGCGGGGGTCAACTGGCCAACCACCCAGCTCTTATGGTGTTCCCAACATTTAAGAACTTCTGTTTCCTAAAAAAAAAAAAATTCTATTAACATTAAATTTATGCACAAGTAACAACAACATAATTTAACAATAACAATACCTAGCCAATGTAAACCAACTGTGATCTATGCCCCTCCTGTGTGTATAATACAGAAATATCTATAGGACTAGAAGCTGGTCCATCTCTACCATGCCTACATACAGAAGAATTATAAGTATATAAACAACAAACATAAATATGTGTGAACAATATGTGTAAACACAGACATGTATATGTGTGAAGAATTATAAGTATGTAAACCGTAGACATAACACTTACTAATTATGATGAGGGGGTTGAACCCTTGGACATGTACTTCTATAATGTCCTAGTTGGCCACAATGACTACAATGGTTATGGGATGACCCTTATTTATTCATATCCATATGCATATGAAAGCGTCTGCTACGTGGACGACCATTTTGCCTGCGACCAATGGAGGTTGCAATGTAGCACCTCGATGCAGAGGCCAATGTCGACTATCCAAGATAGGATAAAAAAGCAAACCCATATGTCTGTCGATAGGCCTCTACAGAATAAAATGCAGCACAAAAGTTCAATTGTGAAATATTACTGAAAATGATCTACAAGATGCCACTATGTGGACACAAGGACGACCTGTCATGCAATAAACATTGCAGGAGCAACCACACTGCGGTCTCAGGTTAACAGTGTATTGATGTCCGTGTGAATTAGTGACTTGAAACTCATGTCTAGAAAATCTGATCACCTGACATCTTCTAGCCTCTCGCTCATTAACACGAAGTTGGACTTCTACACTAGGAGCATATGATGATTCTCAATTCAAACCATCCTCACGTCGTTAAAAAAAAATTGTTTAACATGTAAAGTTTTTTGCACTAAAGCCTGGATAGGCAAACCTCGTACACCTTTCAATGCACTGTTAAAACTTTCTGAAATATTTGTTGTCATCATACCAAACCGCTTACCACCATCATATACCTTTGTCCATCTTTCATAACCGACATCTCCAACCATTTCTTTGCTTGAGAATTCATTTCTTCTATTTTCTATATCAAATGTTGAAATTCAAAGATACACGTTCTAGTCGATGCAGACCATGCTAGACTTATCAATGTCTTATCACGAAATATATTTTGATAATTATCAGCAAGATGTCGCAAACAACAACGTGGTAACCAATAGAGGAGGAAATATCTCAAGTACTACACGCTCAAAAAACCTCTATGTCGATCAGAAATGATCGCAAGACCAACTCTATTTGTAACTTTCTCTCTGATGCACGTCAAAAACCATGTCCAAGAATCGTCATTTTCCGATTCAATATAGCGAATGCAAGGGGGAATAACCATCATCTACATCTAAGCAGTAGCAATGCCTCATTCATATTGAGGTTTATGATCTAAATACGTAAGACACCATCATAATAACACATTAAAGAAATATTTGACTAGTCATATCTGTTATTTATAAGATAAATAAATCACATCTGTCAAACAAGAATATTAAACAAATCCATCTGTCAAATAAGAATATTTAAAATCAAATTTATACCTATCTAACATTCATCAAGAATTTCACATCAAATAATATAATAAAATATTAATAATTAATGAACATACCTAGAGTTGGGGCGAGGGTGATCAGAGAAGAGGTGATGAGTCGCGGTGGGCTGAGGGGGATTGGTGGAGGAGGAGAGGAGGTGGTGGAGATGGGTGAGTGGGGCGGGGTGGGGGGGGGGAGGTGAGGGAGGAGGAGGAAAAGGAGGCGTCCAGGGGGGGAGGTGAGGGAGGCAGCGTCTGGGTGGGGGGGGAGGTGAGGGAGGGAGACGGCGGCGTTCGGTGGGAGAGGAGGAGGAGCAGGGGGGGGGGGAGGGTGATGGAGGATCAACGTCTCGATGACCTGGGGTGACTGTAGCAGGGTGAGGAAGAGAGGGGGTTTCGGAGAGGGTTTTAAGGGAAGCTGTCGGCGTTGGGAATGCCGACTTTCGGAGTCGGCATTATCGAAGTCGGCATTGAGAATGCCGGCTTCGAAGTCGGTATTCTCACGCCGACCCTTTTTCGAACCGTCTCTCAGTCGCCAAGTTGCCAATGTGGCAACTTGGTGACTATTTTGAATTTTTTTTTAAAATGTAATTATTTAATAATAAAATAATAACATATAATTATTAAAAAAAACTCATTTTTTTTTCGAGCGACAACAACCGAGATATAGATATTTTCAACACCGACCCCTTTTTCGAACCGTCTCCGAGTCGCCAAGTTGCCAACATGACAACTTGGTATTATTTTGAGATTATTTTTAAAATGTGATTATTTAAAATATTAATAATTAATATAATTGTTTTAATAAAAAATTTTTTTTTTCGAGCGGCAGCGGACCGGGATACGGTCGCCTTCAATCAGTCAGGCGTACAGAACGACTACCGATTAGGTAGCGTCAGGCCTCACGGCATCAACGGTGCGTTTCGTTTTGCCGCTCGCAACCGCGAAGACGCCGCACGCGCGCCTCCTGCCCACCATGAAAGATTGGGGTGGGGGGAAAATATCGGGTTTATCTAAAACTTCTGCCCGCCATTTTTCGCCATCCTGCTCTCCACCTCACCTCGCTCAGGCTGCCACGCCGTTCCACGCCCACCCTGCGATTCGTCTGTTTCTTCTGTTTCTCCTCTTTGCTGCAATGCCTTTCCCCGTTCTCTCCCCCCCCTCCTCCCACTTTCCCGCCAAGTTCGAACCCTCCTCCACCTGCCCCCCAGTGCGGCGCCGTCATCCTCCTCCTCCCCACCTCTCTGGCGCCCTCGCCGGCGGCGGCGGGAGACGCCCGGTGCTGCCAGGATGGCGGTGGTTTCTTCTTTACTTCCAACGGCAGCGGGGGATTTTGGACGCCTTCACGGAGTACTCTCGGGTTACCTCTTCGAAGGCGGCCGGTCGGAGGCGGACTTCCTGGAGTCGTACGACTTGCGGCGATCGCATCTATCTACAGGAAGAAGCCCTTCCTCGTTTTTTTCGGCGGTCATCCAGATCGGGACCACGTGGGCGGTGGTTCGCTCTCCGGTACATCGACAGGCTTATGGAACGATCCGACGAAATGTTCCAGGTGAGCAGATTGGTTTGGTACGTGGATTGCCGAAAAAATGGCCAACCATGTCTTGCCCAATTGGCCATAAAGCACTATAATAGAAAAACATACACTAGAACTGAAAATACAAGATGAGTGCATCAGCTGAAATTTGATGTTCATTGTCCAATGCGGTTTACGCCGTCTGATATTCTGCTCCGCGCTCGATTCTGCCCGGCAAAAGGTATCTTGTAACCTTGTGGTGATACGATTCTGCAATGATGCTTTCTTTTGGACACAAGCAAGCAGATGAAGTTAAATGCTCACAGCACCCAGATTGCTTATTGTGGAGGCATTTGTGATTGCTACAAGTGATAATGAAAGAGAGGAGTTTAAAGAGAAGTAAAGCGCACTTATTGTGCTTTACGGGGGGGCCTTCGCTGGGGGGGAGTTAATGTGTAAAACGTCCCAAGGCCCGGTACTGTAGGAAGGATTACCATAAAGTCAAAAAAATTACATATGTAGATGCAGGTCCATTTCCAGCAGCGGCAAAATACAAACTCGTCCAAAACTATGTGATTCAATCTCCATTTCCAATCCGAACTGCTTTATCTTCTCCATTATTAGTGAACTACTTGTAGATTTAAAATTCATACTATCTTAAAACTTATTTCCATGCTCGGAAGTGTATAAAATGGATGGCTTAGATAGCGTGGTTTAGGTTGTCATGTGATTTTATGACTCTTTCATATCAGGTTTGAGTGATATCTTGTTTATAGGTACAATAACTGTTCCTAAGATTAATAGTTTGCATTGGAATTTGAAAATAGCATATATATATATATATATATTACTAAAATATTTTGTATACCTTTCCATTATATAAAGAGAATGGCTAATATGTTATTAAATAACTGAGAATTTTTTTATCACTTTATAGACCCTCGAGTCAAATCACATTTAATCTGATGGTCAACATAGTTCCAGGAGTAATGGTGGGAAAACATGTAGAGTGCACCATCAGTGGCCAGACTCACAAAGTTATGCATGACAATAAAGGACATGTAGCCCCACTTTTATGAAGAAAAAGCCAAAAATGTGCTAGCCATTTGATTTACAGTTTATGTTGTAATTAGATGCCCACTCCAGCTTTTGGATCGAAGTCATGCCTGTGGCATTTTGCTTTGTTTTCCTCTTTGATTTTTGGATTATTAGATTAAAATCTAATGGTCCAAAAAGAACTGATGTAAAAAAAAAAATATTCACTTGCATTTCAGAATTTTCAGATGTTGAAGAGAACTCTCCACTATAATGTGCTAGAAGATGATAAATCTCAACGCAAACATACGTGTCTATGCCATTATTGGCTAGATGACTTTTATTATAGCACAAACTTTCTATATCGAGTCACATGTCTGGTCTTGTGCTTATTTATTTTTTGCCTTCGCACTAAGGTAATATTTCTTTACAGATTTTACCTTTTAAAAATCATTATCTTTTTGATTAAACATAATTTATAATAAATTTTCTTGTTTTGCTTTCCTTCAGATTAGAGCAGCAGAGCTTCGCATGATACTGTTGCAACTTGGTCCGGTATTTTTCTTGTTAATATTGCCTAGTTCGGCCTTTTCACTTCTTATGCCTCTTGATCTTTCTTTAGAATCTCATCAATTTTGCCTAGTTTTATCTTCTGTTTTGGATTTGAACCTTGTTGGCCTAAGGTATGGCAAACCCACGGGGGGGGTGAATTGGGTTTGGCCCAAAATTATACCCAACCAAGAGCAAATATCAGAATTCAAAGTTTAAGCCAATGTCCACAATGATCTCCAATCCTCAATGCTAGCAATGGAGTTACTAATCACAATCACAAGAAGGGAAGGAAACAAGGAGCAATCACATCAATAGTGCATGATTTATAGTGGTTTTGTTCTCATCATGTGAGGCCTACATCCACTCCCCCACTATGTGTGAGGAATCCACTATGCTGGCCTGCAACTACACTCATAGGCAGATTTGAAATCTGCTCAGAGATAGGGAAAGACCACACATGATGCTTTGTGCACCACACACACACTGGGGAAAACCCCACACCATGCCTAAACTCAAACACACACACACACATGATATTCAAACACTATTTCATCTATTACAAGATGTAGACAAGTTTAAGCTCAAAACATGAGATAGAAACAATATGAAAGAGATATGGCTCCCCCTGTCTCAAATATTTTCCAATAGCATGAAAATAAATGAGATTCATTTCTTTGAATCCCTTTCAATGAGTTCCAGCAACATTCATTAGATCTTCATGCTCCAAACCATTTCCACAAGTGAATCAAGCCCTAAGTCTGTAAGAGCACAATGAAACATGATAGTATAAGTAGGGAAATAGCTCCTCTTGTGGAAATTCCTTCTAAAATGCCCAAGAACCCATGAGAAATGCCTCCAACAAGCTTGCTCCAACGTTGCTAGGCATGTCTAGGCCTTCATTGAATCACTCTTCTCCATAGTCTAATAAGCCCTAGATCAGTAAGATGGGGAAAAGTCCGTTCCTGTCTCCTAATGGGAAGCTCGACTCGCCAAACTCAAATAATGTCATAATCTTTTGGGGCGAAAAAACCCCCCCATCCCTGAAGTAGAAGTACGGGTGAACTCCTCTATCTGCAACCTTTTAGATGAAGAGGAACAGCAGGAGGAGGTGACAAGCTGTGTTCCCTAGAAAGGACCCGCTGAGCAGGCCGTTCAGCCGGCTTCGCCCCCCAAAGACAAGAGTGAGGTGCCGTCCTCAGTGGAGGGTTTCTTAACCCCCCTGTTCAAAGAAAAATCGGACGAGCAGCCGGGAGCAGAACAAGGCGACAAACCCAAGCAGCAGCCAGAATCTCTGGCGGAGATGGTCCCACTATTGGATCAGATCTCGCGCCCGAGCCGACTGCAAGATTATATAGCTTATGAAGCCATTTCCCGCCAACATCACCATATTGGATGCTATCGCTTGGAGCAAAGAATTGAGGGAGGTCCTTCTTCTCCTCCACTTGGAATGGTGGGTCGGAGCTGACTGCGGGCAACACATGGGACAGTCAGCAGGCACTAAGCACAGACGAGCATTAAGCGCCGAGCATCGACGAACATTAGGTTAACCCACCGCCACCCAGGAGATTCCAGAGGGGAACGAAGAAGATGAGTGACATGACTACTGGACAATCTAGTATGTGAGATTATCCCAATGCTGAGGAAGAGAACTTCTGCACTTGAAGGAAGGGTGTTGCATGTTAGAGATGGCGAACGATTGCGATTGGTGCCATGGAGAAGGGGGAAAGCGGTTCAGGGGTGTGGGTGTTGTTTTATTTATTAAGGGTAGGTTAGTAATTCACCCACCTAACCCGAGCTTAACTCGAGTCAAACCTATGGGAGTGAGGACAGAGGTATAACTGTTTTATTTATTATATTTTTGATAATATGCTCAAATGAGGGGCATATTTGACATAACCCATATTTATGAGGGTATTTATGCAAAAACCCTAATAATTATGTTGTAACATAGCCAGATTAGTAATGATAACATAGTAATTTTAATCAGGCTTAATATAATAACATGTCGACACAATGATATTAGTATATTGGTATAGTAATTAACATAGTCAAATTATTATTGACATCATAATATAGTTATATAGTTAAATTATTAGTGTCATTATAGTAAATTATGATTATACTTAAATGTAAAGCACGATTATAACATTTTATGTTACATGGTTGGACTTAGTGACATCACTAAAGAAGATAAAAATGTCATTTCTTAGGAATAACGATAAAATAACCCCGATTCAGTTAATTCCTCTCCCTTTCTATCCCTATACCAAACATGCCCAAGAATATCAAAGGATGGACACTGAGTGACTAAATGGATAAGTAGGTACATCAGGTCATGGACCAATGTAGTTGATGCATTTTCACTATGGATCTTCTTTCAAGGCAGACTTAATAAGCACCGTTGGAGGAATTTCAAAGCTTTGGCCTATTACTTGTGAGAGTAGCATCTCTTATCTTCATATGCAATTTATAGCTGTTTGGGGATCATTGGAAGGTACACTTAGTTGTATATATTTACAGGTTCTCTTTTTGTAGAGTATATAACGCTAACCATCTTTGCAACTAAAGCTTAGCTTATGCTGACTTTCAACTTGTTTTCTAGAAGTTGATTGGAATTATCAGAGACAACATATGTTGCATTTTTGGGTTCAAGTACATTCCACTAGGTGTTGAAACAGACATCTTTTTGTTTACTTTATTTAACAGTCATTTAATAAAATATCTCTTTTTCATTGCATTAGTTATAAACTTAGAAAGATAATCTCCTTCCAAGTTTTGGTATGTTTTAGTAGATATTGTTATATAGTACTCACCAATTATGGATATAACATTATTTGCTTCTTTCAACAGGCATTTATAAAGATTGCTCAAGCTGTTTCATCTCGACCAGTAAGTTCTAATATCCTAGATGTATTAGCTTAGTGATATGATTATTGATGGCTTGTTAAGCTAGTAATGCTATGTTAATGAGATGTTTGCCAATGATTTTCTAAAACTTGTAATTCGAAACCTTTTTTGTCTCAATGCTGTTTTTTTCCCTTATGTAAAATCATACAATTGCTTTGGGATTGTCTATCCAACAAAAGTTGAAGTAGAGGAAATATTTGCAATTTAAGCAAATAGGTTCTGAAACTAGGCAAAGTTACTTCATGTTTTAATTCCGGGTATGAATGTAGCTGACATTGGTTCACTTGTAATGGTTCTTAAAAGTAGCAGCCCTCCCTACTGGTGAAAGTAAATAAGCTGTATTATCAATTTTATAGAGAAACAAATTAAGGTAATTGGTTGGCATCGAAAATTTCAACCCAAAAACCCACAAAAAACCCAATCTCCAGAAAAAGCCAAAACCCCAAAGCCTCAAAAATCCCCAATTTCCCAAAACCCTCATTTCCTGAACCCCCCCCCCCCCCAAATTCCCAAAATACCCACCCAAAATTCCAAAAATCCCAAAAATTTCCAGAAACTCCACAACTAAAAAACCCCCAAAATTTCCTGAAAAAACAAAACCCAGAAATTCTGAAAATCCCCCCAAAAAGAAAAAACCCAAAAAATGGCCCCAAAATGGGCACCTCCGGTTGGAGCCCCAACTGGAGGTGGGTACCTCTAGTACCTTTTGACCCTGAAAAAATTCTGAGTTCGACGAAGGTCGGGCAATAAACCCGCCCGAAAAATTGTAAAGCTTCGGGAAAAATCCCCGGGCCTGCCTATTTCGAACACCTGAGATGAACAGGTTCTAAGATATTCATTCCGATTTAATTCGGGATGGATTTTAAATATATGTTTTATGGCACAACATGTTGAGATATATAACCTCTGCCGTGCAAGGTCAATGTCGGTCGAAGCCTGACATAATAGACATGTCGTGTAAGTGCCCGGGTCAACAAAACAACCCCGATGACTAGAAGACGTAGACAAACGTCTACAATGGAGGAAAATGGCTCAAAGGGGCCCACCTTTATAGTGTCGGGCTAGCAGACTACCCCCCACGGGGGGGGGGGTTCTGCGCCAGATTGGACTCCTTGGGCACTTGGAGGTTTCTTTGAAGGGATACAAAGGCTTTGGAGATCTCTTGCAGGGCATTTGGTTGGTGCCTTCAAGAAGGAAATTGCAGATCTTTATATGGCCATGTATTTTTGTAAATAAGTCCTTCCGTGTGTGAAAAATAAACACATAAGATGAGGAGGGTACTTCTTGTATACTTTGGTAACACTTAATGGTTGTACAAGTGTGCCATGAAATATAGATGCAAATGCGATAAAGATATTTGCGGATGCAACATATGGATGTCCAAATACTGTTTCTAATCCCATAGTCGGCAAAGGTTTTTTAACAAACATATTGTATCAAAGGTGTTCGAGTTTTGACTCGATGTAAATGAAACACCGACTCTGGTTGATGGGGAAAGGTCCAATACACGATCACCTTAATCGCTTGATAAAACGACATGCGCGGAATATATACATAACTTCTATAAATATTTGAGTGCTTAGGGTCATGGTTCAAAAACTCGGCCGGATCGGGATCGGATCGGCCGAGTTTGCTCTGTTTTGGGCCTCCCGATCCGAGCCGTGGTAACCTAGCCGGTCCTTGCATGCGGATCGGACCGGCCCGCTGTGCTCGGCCGGCTCGCCGAGCCCGCCGATCCTGTTCAACCTTGTCATGGACTGAGTCAGGCCAATCCCAGGCTGAGTTCAGCTGAGTCCCTGCGATTTCAGGCCTTATTTACCTGAATTCATTTAAGTAATGTTACTTAATATATTACATGTAAATAAGGAAGTACCCCCCATTGAATCCAATAAAATATCAAAAATCATATCTCTTACCATAAAAAGTCAACTCTCCCACCGAAGAAGAAAATCGCGATTTCGTTGATTTTAGCGAAATGTTAACTTTCTAATCTCTCATAATTTAGCCTATCTAAAAATTTGATAATTCAAATAAACCATATAGAACACTAAAATCTAAAGTCCGGTAAAAAAAATCAAACGTGCATATGACTTCTCCAAGGGAGCCACTCTCCTACTGACAGCACTTAGTCTGTTGAGACCTCTCAGGATTTGGTCAAACCTAAGCTATCATTATCTAAACTCATGAGATTTTTCACTTTTTAATTGAAAAGAAATTAGAAAGTGACAATTCTCATGACTTTGAGTGATGATAGTTTAAGTTTGACCAAATCCTGAGAGGTCTCAAGCAGACTAAGTGTTGTCAGTAGGAGAGTGGCTCCCTTGAGAAGTCATATGCACGTTTGATTTTTTTTACCGGACTTTGGATTTTTAGTGTTCCATATGGTTTATTTGAATTATCAAATTTTTAGATATGCTAAATTATGAGAGATTAAAAAGTTAGCATTTCGCTAAAATCATCGAAATCACGATTTTCTTCTTCGGTGGGAGAGTTGACTTTTTATTGGTAAGAGATATGATTTTTTGATATTTTTATTAGATTCAAATGGGGGGTACTTCCTTATTTACATGTAATATCTTAAGTAAATGATAACATTTACTTAAATGATATTCAGGTAAATAAGACCTGAAATCGCAGTGGACTCGGCCTGAACTCAGCCTGTATAAGATATACACCTGTATAATGGGCCGATCCACCCACCCCTGTCTCAGCCGGGCTCGGCCCGGCTCGGCCGAGCCGGGGTCGGGATCGCGGGTCGGATCGGTTTGTTTTGGGCCGACCGATCCGATCCCCGGGTTTTTGAACCTTGCTTAGGTATTTCACCCTATGCACCCCATTATAAAATATCTACTTGTCTGTTTTCTCTAAACAGTCTGGCACGGCCCATGTATATAAAAAAGTCATATATACATATAAAAAACACCCTCACCGTGTGAGATGGCACGCAGGTGCGGTGGCGTGCATGTGTAAGTGTGCATATTCCCCCACGTGTTCGTTCCACATACCCCCTCCAAACCGGAGGTACCTACCTCCGGTCCTCCTCTTACCCCCGTCACCTAATTGGAGGGGGGTATCTCCAATCCCCCCTCCCCCAACTGGAGGGGGTCCCTCCTCCACACCCCTCACTTCTATAAAAGGAGGGGGGGGGTCGTCCTTTGAAAAGGGTCTTTGGACCCTGTTGGACGTGGAAAATAAATCTGGCATTTCATTTGATTTGATTTTCATTTTGTTGCGGGGCGTGCCAATCTGTCAAACAGACAATTTGTAGTCTGCTCAATGCGGGAAAATTTTTATGTCCGTTTATTGGACAAGTGCGCCTATTGTTAGTTTCAACACATTTGTTCTGTGTGTTTTATTTTATCAGGTGATTAGGGTTTCGTGTATTGGACCCTTTCTCCATCGACCGGAATCGATGTTAATATACATCGATTGAATCCAAACACCTTTGATAATAAAGTCGAGGTTTACATTTTATAAAAAACAAAGATACGATGAATTTGTTTTATCGGATAAAATAGATTTTTAAAAAGGGGCATGGATTCCATTTGTGAGTTTAACATGCACTTTTAACAGGACATATGGCATGAACCCAATGAACATATGTTCGTACTTTGGGCAGAACCTCTGTATAGACAAAGTCTCCCATAAAAGTACGCACATATATCATATATTGTGAACATATGAGTATGCCTTGGGCAGAATCCCTGCTTGGCAGAGTCTCCTTATGGAGGCATGCTCATATGAACACAACATATTTTTACCCTCGTGGAGTCTTGCTCGACATGAGGGAAATAACATGAACGTGTTTAATGTTTATACCTATGGAAACTCGTTCGACATAGAAACATTTGAACATGAGAATATTTTTATATCCATGGAGACTTGTTCAACATGGAAAATAAACATAGTGATGCTTAAATATTTTATACCTATGGAGACTTACTCACATGAAAAAATATTTTAAACGTTGTGAAACAATGAACATGTTAAATATTCGTACTCATGGAGACTTACTCAACATGGAAAATATTTAAACATTGGGACACATGAACATACAAACACATAACATTTTCATCTCCGTGGAGTCTCGCTCAACATGGAGATATAAACATGTATATTTGAATTTTAAAACCCCCATGGAGTCTAGCTAGGACATGGGCGGGGGGGGGGGGGGGGGATTTACACGAGATTTTACAGTCGGAGGGGAAGACCTTGGCTTGCTGGGGTCGAATACCTTCATGCCGAACACGAGCAAGATTCTTCCAAAGGAATCCCACTTTTTCTACAGGAATCCCACTTCCAAAATCTCCAACCAGCGACCCTTCCAAAAGCTGCCTCCAATTTTTTTTTGACGTCTACATGGGGTATTTATAAGGGTTTCTCCCTATTTACATAAGGGGATGAGAGATGATGATTACCCGGAGAGGGTGGAAGAGAGATGGCTACTCGGAGAGGATGAGAGATGAATACGGAGAGGGGTCTCTCCAGTTAAGGGGTCTCCTTACTCGGAGAGACCCCCTCTTCGGGTAAGGGCCTCCTTAACTGGAGAGGGGTCTCTCCGATTAAGGGCCTCCTTACTCGAGAGACCTCTCCTCCTTTTTTTTTTAATGGCTCCAATGGCTAATTTTGGGGTCCAACAGACCCCCATCTCCCTTGGCTCTCCTCTTCCCCTCTTGGCCTTGGGCTCCTTTGGCTTCCCCTCTGTTGGCCCCTGTTGACACGGGGGGGAAGATGAGGGAGAGTGTATAGAAGAGAGAACATATGCAGAGTACATCATTATGGATCATCACATTTTTTTTGGTTTATTCATTTCATTCCATGAGGGTATTCATTTGTTTCGCATGCTTTGATTTTTATATCGCGGGGCGTGCCAGCCTGTCCAACAGACAGAAGAAAGAATCCGCGCAATGCGGAAGGAAATTTGGGTGTCCGTGAGACGGACGGGTATGGTGTCCGTGGAAACGGACAGTATGGTGTCCGTGAAACGGACGGGTATGTCCGCGAACGGACGGGGGTGTCCGCGAACGGACGGGTGCGTCGTTTTTTTTATCTGAACTTCTTGAGTCCCATGTCTTTCTCATCAGGCAATTAGGGTAGCATGTGCTGGACCTCCATCTCCATCGATCGAATCGATGTTACGTTTACATCGAGTTAAAACCTCGGTATTATTTAATACCATTTCTAACCGAATACCATTTCATAGTAAAAGGACGAGAGAAATATACATGCTTTAGAAAATCCTGATTATGACATGTTTTTCCTTCTTTTGATTACTTTGAAATGCTTTTTGCCTTGGTTATTTCATTTTTAAAACGACTGCCTTTTGGGAAGCCCAAGTTTGATTTCTTTTGAAAAGGGGAGCGGGTATATAACCATGGACCAATTTGAGGTCTTTTCTCCTTTTTGCAAAAGGTTGATTATGGATTTTTATTTGGGAAACATGGGATCATATCATGAACGGGTACGTGCCCGTGGATTTATGATTCTGAACTTGGGGGTTATATCCCGGAGCAACACTTCCGTATTAGAAGGGTGATTGTGCGGATTTTATATGAGGTCCTTTTGTAATGCCGTTCCTAGGCAGAGTCCGAATTTGAGGTAGAGTTTATTTCTCCTCATTTCATGCTTGTGCGGGTGCAATTTCCGGAGATCATATGGATGTATCTCTACGGAAGTTCTTGTCACATTTGTGTTCTCTGTCCGAAGTCCATTTCCACGGATATAGTTCTCGTGGAGGCGCAGATGTGCTCCCATTTGGGGTGTCCGAGCACGGTTCTTGTCTTGTCCTCCTTTTTCTTTGGATGTGTGTATATTATCACGATCCTCTTTTTTCTTTTTTTGAATATATGAGTATGTCTTGACAAGTCACTGCTTAGGCAGGGTGTCCTTGTAGAAATATTTTCATATTGGTATATGCTTATATCCGTGTATTCTCGGGAGAAACTTTACCCGGAGGGATTTTGCCTTAAAGAGATATATGGTATAACACGAATTTGCGCTTTGTGAATATATTCTCAAACGACATCTCTATTTGAGCAGAGTATCGATGGGAAGATGTCCCCGTATGAGCGGGATTCCCTCTGAGAAAATATACGTAATGGGGCATATTTGTGATTATATAGATATATTCTCGGGCGGAGTCTCCATTTGGGCAGAGGTTCCACTAAGAAATACATTTATATAACATAGAGTTGTGGATTATACGGATATGAGTTTAGAGGGAACTTTGTCCGGGCAAGATTCCAGCTAAGAGACATATACGTATATTGGCAGATTCATGATTTTATGGATATGTTCTTAAGAAATCTCCATTTGGGCAGAGTTTCCTCTAAGAAACATATACATAAGAACATAAATTTGTGAATATACGAATATGTTCTTGGACAGAACCTCCGCTTGGGCAGAGTTTCTCTAAGAAACATATACATATAACACGAGTTTGTGGTTACATGGATACGTCCCCGAAAGAGATTGTTGCCTGGGCGAGATTCTCCTTAAGGAACATATTTGTATAGTTACAAATTCGTAATCTTTATATATGTGTTCTCGGACGGAATCTCACTTGGGCAGAGTTTCGTCTTAAGAAACATATATATATAAGAACACAAATTGCGAATATACGAATATGTCCTGGACAGAACCTCCGCTTGGGCAGAGTCTCCTCAAGAAAACATATACATATAAGCACAAAATCCACCATCCTAGAGTCTCGCTCGATGGGCGGGGAGAACATGGGTATTTAAATACATGTGTCTATAGAGTCTTGCTCGATATGGACGGCATTTTAAACCCCGAGAATATCACCCCACAGAGTCTTGCTCGATGTGGGAGATGGGGATTAAGAAGGAATGTTGATGACGATCACGCCGACCGCTCTCCTTTCCGCGCTTGGCCTATCGGGCTAAAGAAGGGGATTTGTACCTTGCACCGGACAGGGGGGATTTGAGAATGGGAGAGGAAATGAGCAGAGGCTCTTTTCTATTTTCCTGGGATTTTCCCAACAGGGCTTCGCCGAGGCAAGCAAAGGGCCCCCTTTCCTTATGGAATAGGGGGGGTATTTATAGGGGTTCGGCCCTTTACAATGCGTGGGAGAGAGGAGAGAGAGAGAGCCCCTAACGATGGTGACCTCATCATGAGGTCACCATCGGTTAGGGGGCCAACCGATGGTGACCTCATCATGAGGTCACCATCGGTTAGGGGAGATTCCCCCTTAACGATGGTGACCTCATGTTGAGGTCACCATCGGTTAGGGGGAGACCCCCCCTTAACCGATGGTGACCTCATTGTGAGGTCACCATCGGTTAGGGGGTCCTAACCGATGGAGAGAGAGAGGAGAGAGGGGGGATTTTGCCTATAAATACCCCCCCTACACCCCCTCATTTACAAGGGTATATGCCAGGTGCTGGAGTTTTTTCTTCTGTCTCGGAGTTCTGCCCGACTTCTCGGAGTTCTGCCCGATCGGAGGGTGCCTTTGCAAGCCTCGGAGTTCTTCCTCGAGCTTGTTCTTTGTGCTTGTTCTTCGTATTTGGTCTATAGACCTTGTGCTGCCGGAATTGCTGCTGGAATCCTGCTCCGTTTCTTCGGCGCCTCGCCCTGACTTCTCGGAGTTCTGCCCGATCGGAGAGCGCTGCCGGAGCTTGTTCTTTGTACTTGTCCTTCGTACTCGGTCTATAGACCTTGTGCTGCCGGATTTTTCCGTGCTTCGTACTTTGGACGGAGACATGTTCTCCTTGTACTTTCATTTTAACCGGGACTCCGGGCACCATTTTAAGGGCCGGAACTCCCTGCTAAATTTTGAGGAAGTATCCCACTGAATAATTTTGTAACTTAAATAACCTTGGGGTCATTTAAATCACAACTTCTGGCCTCTGAGCAGGCTGCTGATAATGTATTGTAACCAGGCCTGCTGATAACCAACATTTAATCTTCGTGGCCCAACGACCCCCTTCATCATGTCCGCGACTCGAACCGTCATCCGCCAAAATAGGCTTAACTAGGCTAGTCGTCGGACCATCATCTGATAGATTTTTGTAATTTCCGCTGAAATAAACGTGTCACACTTTTACCTTCCAACAGCCCCTCCAAGGCTCCTTTGGATCCCCACCTCCGTCCCTCTCCGTACCCCAACCTTAGGCATCCACCTCTTGTCCAAACCCAATCGGAGGCACCCCGCCTCCAGTCCACTTTCACCAGAGGTACTCCACCTCTGATCCAAACCCCCTGGAGGCACCTCACCTCCGGCCACTTTCAACTGGAGGTACCCCATCTCCGATCCAAACCCAACCGGAGGCACCCCACCTCCGTCCCCCCTCCTATCCCCTACCCATCTCTATAAAGGGAGGGGAGTCTACCTTGATGAAGGGTCTTTGGCCATCTTTGGGCTTGGATCCTTTTGAAGCATTGGGGCCTTGGGCTCTCAAGGGGGCTGATGCCCTATCTCCAAGTGGAGAAGAGGGGACTTCTCCATCTCCAGGGAGAGGGTTGCCAAATTGCAAAAAAGCCCCTGGAGGCTGGAGGGTGTAAAATTTCAGAAAAAGCCCCTGCTGTCCAAGAATTGCACGGAATCCCCCGATTTTGTGGGAAATTGCAGAAAAACCCTTGAAAGCAAAAAATTGTAGAAATACCCCAATTTGTGGGGAAAAGTGCAAAAGTGCTCCCGAAGGTTGGAAATTGTAGAAAAATCTCCGAAGGGTGCAGAATTGCAAGGAGGTTTCTCTGCTGCTCAGAAAATTGTAGAAAGAACCCTAAAAGCTGCAGAAACTGTAGAAGAACCCTTCTTCAAGGAGAAATTGCAAAAGAACTCTTTGTTCAGGGGGAAATTACAGAAATACCCCTCTATAAGAAAATGGCAGAAATACTTTGGTTGTGGGGAAAATTGCGTGGAACCCCTTGGTTGGTCTAAAAAATGGCACGAAGCCCCTGACAAGCTGCAAAGGCGACATAGCTCAAAGCAGGAATGCCATTGGCACGAGTCGGTGGAGCGGTACTCACGTCACTTCTTTAAAACGCGTGTGCTCTCCTAGGTCAGCCTGGGTGATCCCACTTGTTAAAGATGGTCGAAGAAGTCACAAATGACGGAAATGTCCGAGTATGCCAATAAACGGTGAAGACGCCTGAGGAAGTCAATAAATGACCGAAGCACTCAGGAACGCCAAGAAATGCCAGTAGCACCCAAGGAAGTCAACAAATGACGGAAGTACCCAGACCGCTCAGAAAGGCCAAGAATGGTAGTAGCTGTCTAAGAAAATCAAGAAATGGCAGGAGTGTCCGAGGAAGCCAAGGAATGGCAGGAACGTCTGAGAAAGCCAAGAAATGGTAGAAGCAGCCGCGAAAGTCAATCAATGACGGAAGTATCCGGAACTATTCAGAAAAGTCAAGAAATGACGGAAAGAACCCGAGGATGTCAGCTAATGGCAAAAGGTCTGAAAGGGCCAAGAAATGATAGGAGTGCCTGGAAGTGTCAGAAAATGGCAAGAGCTCTTGAACAATCATGGATATAATGCTATCCAAATCTCCTCCGAGTTTCTTCTTCAAAAGACAACATTAGCCAAGTTTTCAGTTCTTTGATCATGACGATTGATACTTGCAGAAATATCAAGAAATGGCTGAAAAGTCTTAGGAGGTCAAGAAACCCAGGGAGCCAAGAAATGACAAGTGCATCCCGAGAAGTCAGTAAATGACTGGAAAGACCTCGGGATACCGGAAAATGACAAAAGCACCCAGAAAAGGCACAAGCTTGCAGAAACCTGGCAAGACCGCTTAAAGGTCCTGTCACAATCAAATGGTGATGGTGACCATGAAGCAACACAATGGACTGTTAGTGATCATCTTGGCGATCCAACGGTCCTCATTGTGATGAAGTCCAAATCCAATGGTCTGATCGTGGCAGAAGCAAATTTAGACGCGTCCGATCGTGACCAAATGTGGTTTTGAAGACCCGATTATATAATCGGGACCACTTGTACCGGTCTTGAAAGACCAGTTGTAATTTAAATTACATGTGTACAAGTATTAAAGTTTTTAATTTCATTTGCAAGAGTATGTACCCACAAAGGGTGACCATTAAGGTCATTGTCACAACAAACAGAGACAAAAGACATTCTTTGACAGAGAATCAAAGGTGTTCGAGTTCAACTCGATGTAAATTAACATCGGCTTCGATCGGTGGGAAAAGATCCAATACACGAAACCGTAATCGCCTGATAAAAATAAATACGCGGAAGAAATATCCCAGATATTGGATAAATGGACATGTAAATTTCCCGCATTAAGTGAACCTGAAATTTGTCTGTTGTACTGGCACGCCCATAAAAACAAAACATAAAGAAAAAAGAAAGAGAGAATTTTCTGCGTCTAACAGTAATACAACCTAAGAAAGGAGGAGAAACATCCCAGCAAGTACACACATCAAATTCCTCTGTACAGAAGACCATGGCAGATAAGAAATCCCAATCCTTATCTCAGACTTTGATGATAACCACTTTTGTTTAAGCTTTAAACCAACACCAGCAAGGATATATCCTAAAAATAAAAGTTAAGGTTTACCATTTAGAGAGAAGCTATCTCATGAAGAGCAAGGTACATTTGATAGCCTTACCTATTTTCCAAGGTACACTCAGTTTTTCAATTCAGCCTTTCTTCTAAATCATTTGTGTTCATGATCATTCTCTTTGATATCCTTGTTTAGTTTGCCCCATTTACTTGTTTCATGTTTCTTCTGTAATAAACTTATTACATGTCCAAGAATTTTATTCAGACATTCATTAATGTCACTGTATAAAATGCATTCTTTATCATTTTCTGCTCCGACTAATGTGAGAACTTATCTTCCATCTGCCACTGAAGAATTCTGCATATGACTCATGTTGTTTAACTTTTCTATGTTTTTTTCAGTATGCTAAAGACTGTGGAGGTTGAGAATTCTAATTAACCATTCTCTGTTGAACATTGATGTGGGCTATATGCCACATATGCAATGATGTGTGTCTACAACAACATTAGCAATGATCCGATGTATTATGTATAGCAAGGAATCACATGCTACTCAAGATGTCCAAGCAGGATAGTCATGAAAGAACTAGTAGGCACACACCTCACAGGGATGGCTCATTTGAAATTGTGGAGGTCTAGTCCCACATCTGATAAACTGTGGGCACGTTCTCTATTTATCATGATTCCCTCAGCTAAACACCTAGAGTTTGTGTTAGAATTTGGGCCCTTAACATGACATCAGAACTAGGCTTTCCTCATTTGGCTGCCCCATCCATTCAATGATGTCATTATACTGTAACCATTTGGGTTTAGGCCATAATCATTAGGTTTGGAGTTGGGGTGCTGAGGTTTAGCCTACATCAAATAGTTCTGTGGGTGCCTTCCCTCTTTATCAGAATTCCATCAACTCAACGACTGTTGAACCCGAAAAAATACTAGGGTTTAAACAAAGGCCGGGCGATAAATCCACCCAAAAAAGTATGGAGTTTCGGGAGAAATCTCCGGACTCGTCTCATTTCGGACACCTGAGATAATGGGTTTGAATGGATGTTTTATTCCGATTGAATTCGATGATATGATGTTCGGATACCCGGCGGGCCAAGTGCATACCCCTCTGTCGGGCAAGGTCAATGTTAGCCTCCGATTCGGCATAATATGTGTCGTGAACGTGCTCGGGCGGATAAAGCAACCCGACGTTAGAAGACGGAAATAAACAGGGCTTCGAATGGCTCCGGACAGACTTCTGACGGCGTCAACCGGGCAAGAACAGGCCCCAGAGGCCCACACTTATAGAAGAGGCCCAGCCGGACACCCCGCACGGGGGTGTTGGCGCACAAAACCACCCCCCGCGGGTGGTTCTGCGTAGAACCTCCCGCGGGGGTGTTCCGACGCAGAACTCCCCTGTGGGGGTGTGTTCCCCGCGGACACTCCCTGCGGGGGTGTTCCGGCGTAGAACACCCCCTGCGGGGGTGTTTTCTGCGCCAGACACCCCAGCGGGGTGTTCCCGCGCGGACACCCCCTGCGGGGGTGTTTCGGCGTAGAACACCCCCTGCGGGGGTGTTTTTCCGCGCCGGACACCCTGAGCGGGGTGTTTTGCGCCGGTACCCCAAAGGGGGCCGCAGGCACCCCTTTGGCCCCTCAAACCCTTATAAATAGGGGTAAGGGCCATGAAGAAGGATCGGATCCTCGGCTCGGGAGAAATCTGTACTCTCATACACAAAGGGAGAAGAGGGAGAAGGGTATCTTTGGTTGTCTCCTCGTACGCCGTCCTCTGCCCGTACTCTTGTGAAAAAGACCGTGGGTGAAAGGACAAGCACTGTAGGTTTATATATTGACCATGCTCTTTTGTAAATAAGTCCTTCCGTTTTTTAAATAACACATATGATTTACACTGTGATATCCTCTCTGTTGTCTGAACGATAATGAGATTGTACTTCTCCATTTTTATTATTTAATATTTCCTATTATAACCATATCTGAAGTTCAGATTCGTAGTGAGTTTTTCAAGACAGCTACGTGTCTTACAAAGACATCTGTTAGCGTCCTTCAGAATGTCAAGTTTCCAGATTTGAAGGAAAGCTCCTTTGTAGCTGTACTGTGTGCCAAGCAGATGTCCATTCCTCTTTAATGCTCACCTAACCTAGTACTGTTCAAAGGACAGACTTTCTCTCTGGAACTGATAGATATCTCTTACAAACGACTTGTCTCTTACTTTCTATTATTATTATATCTCTCACAAGTCTAACCTCGAGATAGAGAAAAGACCTTGCATGGTATGGTGCTTGTAGACATCTACTAAAGCTGTCTAAATAGAACCAGGCAGCTATCCATGTAGCCTAAAGCCGTTGAGACTCAAAGATCTGATGATGGACCTCTCAAGCAGTCTCAAGACTCAACGTTCAAATTCAAACGGCTATTTCCCAACGAGAGGAAAAGAACTCTGAAGGTTATATAAGGAGCTGGAGTTTAAATCACAAGAGACAGATGCACAAGTGTACATAGAGAGATACAACCATTTAGAAAGAAAGAAGAAAGCGTACAAGACCTCAAGAGAGCCATCTGTTCAAGCTACGACTTTCACGCTCTCTTACTCGAAAGCTTTTGGGTGGCATTAAGTGTTTTAGATTTTCTCTTGTCCACCCTCACTGTCAGAAAGAGTTAGAGCATTCATTCATATTTGTAATTTCTTTCTGATCTTCTGTGTCTGCTTATTTTCTGAGCAGACACACCCGTTTCATTTCTGTTTAGAAACCATTAGGGAATGTGTTCCCTTTGTTCCCCTTTTGTAGAAAGGAGGGCCTACTGTGGTAGGAGGTTGTAATATCCCTCTGTGAAGGGAAGACTTGCTCCATTCATTATTTCTTGAATTCCTTCATTGTCCAAATGAGTACAAAGCGCCCCTTTTTATGGGAACAGACAGCTCTGCGGCAGAGCATGAACAAAAAGACAACTACGAAAGGCCCATGAATGGATGATCACTAAAGTAGAAAGCACCCATCTAACTGAAATACAAACATGAAAATACAAAATAGAAAAAGAGGGTTTTTGATACATGATAATCGTTTTTGACTTATTCCCCAATTACGGCAATAAGTAGCAATATTTCTTAAACTTGGCCCAAAAGATTTTTCTTGGCCCAAATTTCTTTATGGGTCATTAGAGAATATTATTTAAATTCTAATTATGATTTTTACGGAATTTTTAGATGTGTTTTTGCACATGCGATAATTGTGCGTACGTAGTTAACTAGTTTTAGATTATAAATTGTCAGATTTTGATTTATCTCTGATTTTAAATTACTAGAATTTTCCGGGGTGCTACAACCTGAGTGCAGGTGTCCCTACCAAATGTCTTTTTTTTGTGCTAAGGTTTTATTCTTGTAGGAGTTCTACATCTGAACAGTCTGACTTAGTCTATTATCATAGGTAATGCTATAAATGATATCAATATTTGCATATAAAGAATATGAACAAAAGTTCATCCAATCTGTCAATTATTTTGACCTATTGCATGTAAATTTTCAGAATCTTCAACATTTATTTTGATGAGATTGATCTGGAATCATGGTATACAATCCACCTTACGGCCATCTTTAACACTTAGGACACCCTAATGCTGGCCTTTAAACAGACGATGTTAAGAATACATAAGACTCAAGTTGCCTCCTGGCTGTTCAGAACTTGGTAATGATTTAAATGCTACCTATTCATTGAGGTTTCTCTTTGTAGGATGTTATCCCACCCACATATCTCGAGGAGCTTTCATTGTTGCAGGACAGGATAGCACCTTTTTCTACAGAAGTTGCATTTGATATGATAGAAGAGGAACTTGGCTTACCAATAGATATGCTTTTCTCTGAGATTTCACCAGAACCTGTTGCTGCAGCATCCCTTGGGCAGGTTTTTCCACTTAACTTTGCGTATGTTAATATGCTTAAATTCATCTGCTTTTTAATTGCTTCTTTTGTCTTCTGGAATTCGATGTTTATATTTCCATTTAGGTTTATCAAGCCAGGATTATTCCTAGTAGGCAACTTGTTGCAGTCAAAGTTCAGAGACCAGGAGTTCAAGCAGCAATTTCACTTGACATTTTCATTCTGAGATTTTTTGCCGGGTTACTAAGGAAAGTTGCTAAGCTGAATACTGATCTTCAGGTGATATCACTGGCATTGTCTAGTTAAACTTTATTCATGTGCCATAGCAAATTTGGTTACAATGCTTATACATATTTCAGATTCATATGAAATGATTTCCTTTGTGGAATTGATTTCAAGGTGTCTAATGCTAAGTGGTTGAGGAGTTTCATTTGCAGGCTGTTGTTGATGAATGGGCATCAAGCCTTTTCCGGGTATTGGTCTCTACATTTTTGTGTTAATTTTACCATTGCAAGGTTCTCTAGTTCAGTTGTGTATAGAATGGGTTCAAGCCAAAAAGCCCTCTATTTGTGGTGTTGTTCTTTTTCCAGCATTGAATTTTCATTCCTAAATATGAGGTAGCATAATCATTTTTTTGCAATCAATACTTAGGTAAAGGCGTAAAGCTGAACGTGCGTTTCTATTTTGAGACTGGCAGTATGATGTTTGCATCTTTGAAGGATCAATTTTCTTGTGTTTGCATCTTTGAAAGATCATTTTTCTTGTTATGTTGGGCATTATCCTCTTTTGCATTCAAAGAAAGCTTAATTTTTGAATTCTCAGATATGCTTTCTACTTTTGAGCCAGTAGCAGGTTGACGGCCTGAACTTATCTTCATTTAGCAAACAATGTGAATCCAGTATTTTCCCTTAAGTGGATCATTCAAAAAGTAAAAAAATTATAAATCTCTTGTGAGGCTACTTCTAGCTGCCTTTTCAAATAGTAATTGGCACGGAAGATTTTCTTTATGATCATCATATCAAGCATCCTCCTCCTAGATTATTGTTAGGGTCTAGGCTTAGATCTCTTCATCCCATTTTGGGAACAGTGCAAGCAATGCTGATTAGCCCACCTATTCATGGGGTTCAGGAAAAAGTGATCACACCATTCGTGATCTTTTAGCCCTTCTTCATTGAGAACTTTGTAGTCCTGGTACACCTGCTTTATTATAGGAATTAGGAAGAGGATCAATATTGAGAATTTGTCCTCGTAAGTTCGTAACAGCTCATACCAAGTGTTTTAGACCAGCAAGAGATTTAAAGATGTAGTTATGCTGAACATGTCGAAGATATTGTTGCTTGTTAGTCAAGGGACTCCACTTGTACACAGTAACAATTGAGCTCGCATTTACTATTCACAAGAGGACAGTAAGTAGTGATGCCCATGCTTTCTTGCTTCAACTCTTGGACTTCACTTGGTAACTATGGGAGATGTCCTGATTCTGTCCATCAAGAAGATCCACTTATCTTTGGCAGTTTGCTTCATCAACATAATGATGGGAATCATAAAGCTACACCAAGGAGCCATGGGCGTTTTGTTTATTTTGTTTGGCCCATTAGAGGCCCACTGATGTAATTTTTTTCTTTTAAGTTTTATGTATTTAGAAAAGGGCATGTTGGTCTTTTGGTCCTTGGTAGGTGAGAAAGGACCATGTGGGTTCCCATCCCCTTTAAATACTCATGTGTTTCCCACCTTTTGAGGGAATGGAATGCAAAGAAAAAAAGAAATGGCTTAGTCTCCTGCTCAGAGGGGTGCGCCTCTATTCCCCTTCTCCCTTCCCCTCCTCCGATGGATTTCGGCCCTCCTCCCTTCCTCCCCCCTTTCTCCGGCGACCCTCTCTCCTTCTCTCCCTTTCAGCCTCTTTCCCCCTTCCCGTCCCGCATCAACTTGGTATCAGAGCAACCTTCGATCCCCCTTCTATCTTCTCCGATCATCTCTCCCTTCCTGTTCGTCTCTGTCTCCCTCTCTGCAGGAGAAGGCCCCCCTCCCCATTCCGCACTGCTTCTTCCTCCCCATCGCCGGGTCCCTGCGTAAAACCCCATCGCCGGAAGCCCCCCGCACAGAACTCCTCCTCCCTCTCCCACGCATTGCCTCTCTCCCCTGCGACCCTCTCTCTCTCTCACTCCCGCGCCATCTCTCTCCCTCCCGCGGTCTCGTCCCCATCTCTCCCTCTCTCCCCATCGCCGGAAACCCCCCCTACGCCGAACCCCATCGCCGGAAGCCCCCCGCGCAGAACCCCCATCGCGTAGAGCCCACCCTTCTCGCTCTCTTCTCACGGCTTACAGAAAGAAGAAGAGAAGAGAAGAGAAGAGGAGCCGCCGGCGCCAGCTTCGCCATCGTTGGCTCCGCCAGCAGCCGCCATCGCTCGTGACCGCCTTCGCCCGCGGCCCTCCCTCTCCCCTCCTTCCTCTGGTTTCTCTCTGCACGGCCCGGGAAGGGGGGTATAAGAAGAAGACAGCGAACCGGGTCAGGCCGTTCGACCCGGTCCGCCACGGTAGCCGACTAGCTACAGTGCACAGGCGGTGCACCAGAGCTGTTATCACATCGCCAGCAAAAAGCTTCGTTCGTGCTCTGATTCACGTGCCTTTTGAGCTTGTGATCGTCTCGTCGAATTCCAGTCAATTAGCACCCGCGCCCACATCAGTCCCTCTGCCTCCACAATTTTGGTCTGAGTAATCTCTTACACATATGCAACATGAATTTTAGCTTCCTCGTCCTTCTACAAATGAGAAGCCGACAAAAAATAGTACTCGATGAGGAGCATCAGGACAATTATATTTCCCAGGCTATTGTTGATAAATTACTGCAAACTGGTGAGATTATTGTTGATGGTGATCAGGCTTTTGTAGAGTTTCACCTAAAATTTTTAGGTAAAACTTATATGGAATCAGTTAAATATTTTGATGGAGCATGGTGCACTATTGATCCCTTGAGATCCTACATTACTTTGGAAAAGAGTGGGTGGAAGAGTGACATGTTGTTATCGACTCAAACCAGTGTAGGTGCATTATCCAGCCACCACATTTAAAAGGTAAATTTTGTTTTCCAAGTATATTCCTACTGCTGCCAAACCAGTGCTTCCAGAGAAGACCGTGATTGATGAAAAGCCATTAGATTGGTGACTATTACTGATCATGTATGTGTGAAGACTGTTTTTGTTGATGCATGGGATGAAGACTTGTTCGTCGAGTCTGGACTTCATTTGATATGTGATGATGTATTTGAGATAAGCCCATCATTGACAGCTATCAGCGATCTGCAAGATTTTACGAGAGATCAGTGCAACTATGATATGATATGGTGCGATCTTGACACACACATTCTATGTAGATTATAACTTTTCAGAAGGCATATTGGATTGGATATCCCTACGGGGATTTTGATAGTGCATGACTTTGTTATTCCCCTGCCTCTTGTATGGATATTGCGACACTTCAAAACTCGAGGACGAGTTTTCTCGAACCAAGGGAGAATGATGGGAATCATAAAGCTACACCAAAGGAGCCATGGGCCATTTGTTTATTTTGTTTGGCCCATTAGAGGCCCACTTGATGTAATTTTTTTCTTTTAAAGTTTTATATATTTAAAGGGGCATGTTGGTCTTTTGGGTACTTGGTAGGTGAGAAAGGACCATGTGGTTCCCATCCCCTTTAAATACTCATGTGTTCCCACTTTTTGAGGGAATGGAATGCAAAGAAAAAAGAAATGGCTTAGTCTCCTGCTCAGAGGGGTGGCCTCTATTCCCCTTCTCCCTTCCCCTCTCCGATGGATTTCGGCCCTCCTCCTTCCTCCCCCCCTTTCTCCGGCGACCCTCTCTCCTTCTCTCCTTTCAGCCTCTTTCCCCCTTCCCGTCCCGCATCAACTTGGTATCAGAGCAACCTTCGATCCCCCTTCTATCTTCTCCGATCATCTCTCCTTCCCTGTTCGTCTCTGTCTCCCTCTCGCAGGAGAAGGCCCCCCTCCCCATTCCGCACTGTTCTTCTCCCCATCGCCGGGTCCCTGCGTAAAACCCCATCGCCGGAAGCCCCCCGCACAGAACTCCTCCTCCCTCTCCACGCATTGCCTCTCTCCCCTGCGACCCTCTCTCTCTCTCACTCCGCGCCCATCTCTCTCCCTCCCGCGGTCTCGTCCCCATCTTCCCTCTCTCCCCATCGCCGGAAACCCCCCCTACGCCGAACCCCCGCCGGAAGCCCCCCGCGCAGAACCCCCATCGCGTAGAGCCCACCCTTCTCGCTCTCTTCTCAGGATACAGAAAGAAGAGGAGAGAGAAGAGAAGAGGAGCCGCCGGCGCCAGCTTCGCCATCGTTGGCTCGCCAGCAGCCGCCATCGCTCGTGACCGCCTTCGCCCGCGGCCCCCCTCTCCCCTCCTTCCTCTGGTTTCTCTCTGCACGGCCCGGGAAGGGGGGTATAAGAAGAAGACAGCGAACCGGGTCAGGCCGGTTCGACCCGGTCCGCCACGGTAGCCGACTAGCTACAGTGCACAGGCGGTGCACCAGAGCTGTTATCACATCGCCAGCAAAAAGCTTCGTTCGTGCTCTGATTCGTGCCGTTGAGCCGTTGTGATCGTCTCGTCGAATTCCAGTCAATTAGCAGCCCGCGCCCAACATCAGTCCCTCTGCCTCCACAATTTTGGTCTGAGTAATCTCTTACACATATGCAACATGAATTTTAGCTCCTCGTCCTTCTACCAAATGAGAAGCGACAAAAAATAGTACTCGATGAGGAGCATCAGGACAATTATATTTCCCAGGCTATTGTTGATAAATTACTGCAAACTGGTGAGATTATTGTTGATGGTGATCAGGCTTTTGTAGAGTTTCACCTAAAATTTTTAGGTAAAACTTTATGGAATCAGTTAATATTTGAGGGGCATGGTGCACTATTGATCCTTGAGATCCACATTACTTTGGGAAAAGAGTGGGGGAAGAGTGACATGTTGTTATCGACTCAAACCAGTGTAGGTGCATTATCCAGCCACCACATTTAAAAGGTAAATTTTGTTTTCCCAAGTATATTCCTACTGCTGCCAAACCAGTGCTTCCAGAGAAGACCGTGATTGATGAAAAGCCATTAGAGTTGGGACTATTACTGATCATGTATGTGTGAAGACTGTTTTTGTGATGCATGGGATGAAGACTTGTTCGTACGAGTCTGGACTTCATTTGATATGTGAGGATGTATTTGAGATAAGCCCATCATTGACAGCTATCAGCGATCTGCAAGATTTTACGAGAGATCAGTGCAACTATGATATGATATGGTGCGATCTTGACCACACATTCTATGTAGATTATAACTTTTCAGAAGGCATATTGGATTGGATATCCCTACGGGGATTTTGATAGTGCATGACTTGTTATTCCCCTGCCTCTTGTATGGATATTGCGACACTTCAAAACTCGAGGACGAGTTTTCTCGAAACCAAGGGAGAATGATGGGAATCATAAAGCTACACCAAAGGAGCCATGGGCCATTGTTATTTTGTTTGGCCCATTAGAGGCCCACTTGATGTAATTTTTTTCTTTTAAAGTTGTATATATTTAGAAAGGGGCATGTTGGTCTTTTGGGTACTTGGTAGGTGAGAAAGGACCATGTGGGTTCCCATCCCCTTTAAATACCCATGTGTTCCCATCTTTTGAGGTAATGGAATGCAAAGAAAAAAAAGAAATGGTTTAGTCTCCCTCTCAGAGGGGTGCGCCCCTGTTCCCCTTCTCCCTCCCCCTCCTCCGGTGGATTCCGGCCCTCCTCCCTTCCTCCCCCCCTTTCTCCGGCGACCCTCTCTCCTTCTCTCCCTTTTGGCCTCTTTCCCCCTTCCCGTCCCTCATCACATAAGTTGCTGGATTTCCGATTTCTGGAGTTTGATATCCAGCTGATTCATAGTTGTCAAGGCGGCCGCCTAGGCGGCGCCAAGGCGGTTTTTGGGGGCCGCCTAAGTGGGCCGCCTAACTGGGCTGGAAAAAGGCGACGCCAAGGCGCGGAAGGCGGCCCAAGGCGTGCGCTTTGGCGCCTTGAGACGGTTACCGGTCCATTCGGATCCACTTAGTGGATTGGATCCCAGGTTACATCACAACCCCCCCCAGCCCCGACTCCCCTTCGCTCCCCGACCCCCCGTCTTCCCAATCCCACCCCCCCGCCTCGCCCCCAGACCCAGCTAGGGTTCCGCATCCGGAGGAGGTCTCGCCGCCGCCGGAGGAGGTACGCTCCCCCTATCCCCCCTTCCCTGTCACGTCCTCCCCCCCCCTCCCTATCCGGCGGCAGCATCTCCCAACCTCTCTCCCTCCATCACACTCTCTGCCTCTCTCTCTCTCTCTCTCTGTCTCTCTCTCATGTCACTCCCCTCTCTCTCTCACGGTCACACACACACTGTCCCACCGAACCCCCTCCTCTCTCTCTCTCTCTCACGGTCACTCCCCTCTCTCTCTCACGGTCAACCACACAACACACTGTCCCACCGGCACCCCCCCCTCGTCTCTCTCTCTCTCTCACGGTCGCTCCTCTCTCTCTCCTCTACCTCTCTCTCTCTCTCTCTCTCATTCACGTCACTCACACACACAACACACACACACAACACTTTCACACACACGTGACATGTCCCGCCCCCCCCCTCTCCTCTCTATCTCACACAACTCTTATTTCTAGATTTTAGAAGAACAAAGGAACAATTTCAAGTTAGTACTTGCATTTTATATTTTTATTTATTCAAGTATTTTTCTTTCATATGTTTAATTTTGGTGCACTATTGTAATGGCAATTTTTTTTCACATTGTTTTATAATGTCATATTTGTGTAGGTTTTGCATGATTGTATAATTATAATATTTTTTTTATTTATATTGAATTCTTTTTAGATTTAATATAGGATGTCACTCTTGAAATAACCTAGACTAGACGTTATCTTTAGCGCCGCTTAGGCGCCGCTTAGGCGGGCGCCTAAGCGCTTAGGCACACAATGAGCCCAAAAACGCCTTGGTCGCTTTGTCGCCTTGACAACTATGAGCTGATTACAAGGTTATTCTCCAAATCCCACTTGCCACGAGATGGGCATATGGAACTTGGTTATTGTGCTTTTTCATTAAGATATGCACTCTTGCCATGACCAGTAAGAAAATCCGAGCTGGCTGATGGACCCGATACAGAAATTAGTCTCAATCAACTTCATAGTTGTTATTTGCAGACATATCCTCAGTTACAGTAAAGCTCTCAGGCCTCATAGTCGAAGAAGAGACCTCCACTGCATAACAAGGAAGAGACCTCCAGTGCATCAACACCCGTGTTGTTTGTAGACAAACCCATGAGAATAAAAAGAAACTTGCTAGCTGCCAGCCAAACATCCCCAAACCACAAGGTTGTGGAGCTCCATAGTCCCTAATGCAAGTACTGCTGCAGGTTGAGGTCAATTTCCCTCATATGTGCATAGCCAGGGAGGGAAGAAAGTTCCATGTGGTCGGTGGTACCTGGTAGAGCCTTCTGCATCTGGAATCCAACAGGGATAGGAGGTGGCACCAGAGAGAGAGAGATATAAGGCAGGATTGTCAGAGTGCTATCGGAGGGCCCTTCTCCTCTGCGTTCCCCTCTGCTCTGATACCACGTTGAAACAGCAAGAAGAGTGGGAAAAAGGAGGCAGCAGATGAGAGAAAAACCCAAATAGCAGGTCAGTTAGAGTACTCTTGTCTACGTGAACAAAATGATTCCAAGTCTTGAATGAAGTCCAAAAATAACCAAAACTTCAATCAAACCCTTAATCCACCAAAAACTGTTAAAAATTCAAAAATTCTAAGTTCAAAGCAAATTGTCAAAATAACCAAACAGGGGATCAGCCAGACAACCCCTGTCTACATGACCAAAATGACTTGAAGTCTTGAATGCAAGGAATTCTGGATTGGATCGGGGTCTGGGATCCTCCCCCCCTCCCCTCCACCCCCGATCCCGATCCGGAATTGGATTGGATCGGACGGATCGCAGGAATGGATTGGGGGGGGGATCGGCCGGAATTGTGTATAATCATATGTAATTACTGCCATTTCAATTCAAAATCGTGGGGGAGATCCTGATTGGCCCATTTGGAGCAGAACCAGATCAGTTATGGCCGATTCTCATCCGGATTGGTTGATTCCGATCCGGATCAAGCGATTCCACAATCCATGCCTGAATGAAGTTCAAAATGACCAAACTTCAATTAAACCCTTAAAACCTCCCACGATTGTTAGAAAAAGAATCCAAAATCGAAGTTCAAACCAGTAAAATGTGTCCAAATTATTGAAGTACCTAACATATTAAAATAAAAAAATATAAAAGACTTAAAAAATTTAAAATTGCCTAAAACACAGAAACCTTTGCTTGAACCCTAAATCTGCTAAAATTATCAAAATGCCAATAACTCAAAAAATCATAAAAATTGCAGAAAAACCTAAAAAATATAAAATCATATATAAACACCAAAGTATTCTTGAAAGTCCTAATGTTTCTTGAAACGATCACAGTACATTTATCACCTATAAAACACTTAAGACTACCTAGAAGGTACATCCTTGGGTTAAAACATCCTCAATTGTTTAAACCATATTCCAAACCCTAGATTGACCCATTCAATCTGGAATCTCAAAACATACAAAACGATAGAAACACTGTTGTGAACAAAAACAAATAAATCAACCTAAAACACCTTAAACCACTTCTGAACTGCACAGAACCCATATCGGATCATGCCAGAGCTCTTGAGGCTTGAAGATAGACCTACCGTTGTGGTTGATTTCATTTGTGCCATCGTTGTAAGTGGTTAAACAAGGATCATCATTAAATAGAACAATCTAATTAACATTGTTGAAGGTTGGTAGAGAGAGTCTGAACTTTAGATAATTGTCAATCCAGTGGGAAATTCCTGTATTATCCACTGTCCTTGAATTACAAAATTGCCTTTTCTTTTCAAGAAAAAAGGTGTTTCAATCAGCACTTGAAAGAACTTTGAAGCAGTAGATGGTTTATTTTCATGTGAGATACGGGTCATATATCTTAATGTTGCCTTTTTTAAGTGAAACTGTTGCTGGTTAGAACATCACCATTCTGAAGTCTTCATGTTGGATCCATGTTTCTAGAAGCCAATAAGTAAGGCCCTTAATGCCCTTATTTTGGGGGAGTTTTTGGGAGCACTCCCCTCTTCATGTATATTCATTTTCTCCTTCTATAATATCAGTGGTACTATCCATATTCAAAGAAAAGACATCCATGGGTGAGATCCTCAAGAGAAACCGAATTACATTCCAAGCAAAAGCTTTGTGTGCCATGCACAATGTCCAAATTGCTTGGTTCAGCTACTATTCCTGATAGATCCAGATTGGAATTTGCCAACTTTTTCCTTAACTTAAAACAAGAAAAATAGAATTAAAAAAAATGATGAAAAGTAGGATATGTATTGACAAGATGGGGAACGGGGCAAAAGTCTATATATACAGTTTTACATGGTGGTCCATGGTGATGATGGAGGCATACATCTGGTGAAAGTAGTTAACTTTTATCTTGGCAGAGGATGGAAATAACTGTACCTAGTTATAATATAGGAGTCAAGTTCTTGCCAGTTTGCCACTTGATCTTCAGCTGCCTAAAGTATGTAGTAACAGATCGGCCAGCTTGGTTTTGGGACTGAATTTCTCTAGTTAACTGATACGTCCTTGCAAGGTTACTCTGCTCCCCATATAACTTTTGAAGTAGAGTCCAGACCTCAAAGGCAGTAGAGGCATACATAATTAAATGGTGAATCTCTAGACCAACTGAATAATTATCCAGCCCATAACAAGGCTGTTATCCACATCCCAAGAAGAACGCTTGGGGTCTAAAAGTAGCGGAGCAGTGATAGTGCCACCTTTATACCCCTACTTGCCTTTTCTCCGAGGAAATTACGAGCTGATACAACCCATATATGGTAATTTGAGGAATTCAACTTTATCATTGTCTTTTGAAGTGAGTAATTATCTGGTGCTACCATCGGAAGAGAAGAGCTTGTAGAAGAGAGGGAGAAGTCATTTCCTCTTGCCTGAGAAGTAGATTATGAGATGGAAGACATCTCTGCAAAGAAGAAGAGAAGATGAGCCAATTGATGTTGGAGACTCCCGGACCACCAACCAGAGAGAACACTGAAGATACGGTGTCTCCGGACATGGAATGCAGAATCGACCGATTTTGTATTGGATCGGCCTAGGAAAGCCCCTAGACCATTTAAATTCCGGTTGAATTGCCAGGAATCGGGCTGAATCGGTCCAGATCGGTAGATCCCAAGCTGATTCTGCCACATTTTTTGTTATATACATTAATTAATACATGTATTGCCATCATTTCACATATATAAAGTTATGAACTAATAGATATGTATAATTGTATGTATATACACACAAATTAATGTCTAATATGATTCTGTATATTAATTCACATATTTATGTATATAAGTATACAAATGCATGTAGACATACACATGGTATACATACATACATACATATATACATACATACATGCATATATATATATATATCTTTTATGTATATGTAAACATTCATTGTCATAAATATATATTCATTAACTATATATATGTGCATATTGTTATTATATTTACATTAATATAAGATTGTACGTACATTAACACACACACATATATGTATAAAGTGTTCATCAATATGATATGGGCGTCCCCACGTCGTCTTCCACGTCAGTCAAAGCCGAGAGGTCTTTCCAGTCTGGAGCGGCAGGCATTCAGCCTTGAAGCTCGACTCAGACTACCCCGACGTATCTCTGAGTTGGCTAGAGCTTGGCTGGACCGAGCTCTCAAGTTACGCGTAATGACGGCCGACTAGGTGACCGCATCCGCAGATCGTCCATAGTCACTCGCGGCTGATGCCATGGTGCCCTCTTGAGGAAACCAAGTGGCCCGTAGTTTAGGCCGGGGAGAAGCTCGGTCAAGGCCGACATAATGGTCGCCCCACTGACCTACACCCCCGCCCCCTCCAAGAAATGCATAAGACAAAGCTCGTTCCGGAGGGTAGTGTACGAACTGGTCGACGCCGCCTGCGTCGCCCTGTACAGGCGCCAGGTCTGTCTGAGGGCGACACCTGTCCCGCGCCAGGGGGGACAAGGTGTCCGGCCGAAGCGTCAACTGTTGCAGGGGCCAGGCTGCGCTGGTACTTCCTAACGGCGCCTGTACCTGACGTGCCTCGAGATTCTCTGTGATTCTCTACCCCGCGGTTTGAGCTTTTGATCGGGGTTCTACCAAGGACGGCACAACAGACCATAGGCCGCCTCCTACCCTATAAAAGCGGTGGGACACTCCACAGTAACGGGTACACATCTGAACTCTCAGCCTCCCTCTTCTAGGTCACTAGCACTAACTTGGGCGTCGGAGTGTCCGCCCACCGAGGCCGACCTCAGTGGCCTTGCAGATCGGCACTTTCCCCTGGTTCGGACGTTGAGACTCTCTGTCCTCGGCAGCGGCCCCCCCTTTGCCTTCTCCACAAGAGGATCCATCACGGAATACTCCGCAACACTATATATGTATAAAGTGCTCCATATTCGTACACTATTCACAATCTATGATTGTGGTATATGTTTAATGTATACATTTATAAGGATATATATAATAATTATGTTTATAAATTAATATGATATCTATATAGTGTGTGATTACATATATATTGTATATGTATATTAATGAGTATGATTACATGTATCATAAAATATATGTAAACACCGAAGACATTTTTTCCTGAATTTTCTGATTTCCCATGATTTTTTTCAAACAAAACCATTTTTTAATCTGGTTGATCCTGGATTGGGCAGACTTTTGCCGATCGGCCGATTGGATCCGGATCGACTAATCTGATCTGGATCAGATCGGGATCGGCCCAGGCCGATTCTTGGGCCGATCCAATCCTTTTTTCCATGTCTCCAGAGTCCCGAAAATCCTCCAAGTTGGGGCACACCCCTTATAGGAATTTGCTGAACTCTGGAAGACCACCAACTGGTGGTTCCATGAAGCAACAACACCAAGGCTTGATCTTCTGCTGAAGGTTGCGATTTATGGCCCTAACCAAGGCCACAGGCTGAAGACCACTTGATGAACAGTTCTCCGCTCAATCTTTATGCAGGATCACTCTGATGCCATGTTAATTTTCAAAAGAGAATCAGGCTGAGCATGAGGCAGAAGAAGAGAAAGAAGGAAGAGGGAGCAATCACAACCAAAGAACAGACTTGCGGTCTCTCTAACCCTGCAGCTTCTATTAATTAGGGTAGTTACAACTTACAACTAGAAAATTCCAATATACCCCTTAAAATAGGGATAATAACAAAACTACCCTAATAACTAACTACAGGAAAACACAAAATAAGGGACAAAACCCCTCTATACACTGCTTCTACAAAGGCAAAGTGTCTCCCACAGCATCTAACAAGAAGAGAGAAGGGAGTGCTGAAACAATTTAATATCACTATCAAAACTCTATTTTATTATTTTTACTTATGTTGAGGGTTTAGTCCACAATATGTGTGAATATGATCTGAATACCTATTTGCGTCAGCCTCTGAGGACTTGTATTGTATATATATATTTTTATCAACACAATTACACCATTACCTGTAAAAAAACAGAATTAAAATAAAATGACTCATTTAGAACTAATGACTATTTTCCATCCAACTGGTATCATTCCTGTAGCTGCATTTGCTCCCACATCATATGGAATGCTGATTGTATTCACCAGCTAATTGCTTGCTTTCTTTCATGTGTGATTCAAGCCTGAAAATAATGGCCAGCATTCTACCTGCATATTCTTGGGTCCCATCTTAGAGCTTCACATTGAATACAGGTAAATCACATTGAATGCAGGAGATGGATTACAGGGAGGAAGCAAGGAATGGACTCAAGTTCAGGTATCATCGATATTGTTGATGTGCAACATCACTTGGTAAACTTGGGTGTTCCGTGTTCCTACACCGTATGCTTGGTTGAGCATTTAAGTTTTGAACTGCTTCTCTTCTAGGTGTTTAGTCCTCAATATTTTCCTAGACATTGCAATGAAAAAGCTAAGCAAAGATGTTCAGTCATGCCACCCAAACACAATTCATGTTTGATCTGTATAGCAACTGACCAGCAAGCTAGACAGGAAATAAGGGCCCTTTTAGATTCATTGGTGATGATCTGAAAAGGGGGGATTGTTCAATTTCAAAGTGAGTTCAATGGACAATAGGGATGGAATTGCTGTTAGATGGTTATACTGATCTTTAGAGATAATGGACATAGCTTTTTGTATGTCACATGCCTACTTTTTCTTGAGGATTTCCTGCAGTTTTGGTAATGGAAATGAAACTGAGTACAATTTTTCTTGTTTCTTCTTTACAAGTATTAACTATAAATTAGAGTTATTTTTCTGGCAATAATTTTCCTTGTTTCAACCCCCATTTCTCAGGAAGCTTTATGGGAGCCTACGAGATGTCTTTGTACCTGAAATGTATTTGGAGAGAAGTAGTCGCCGAGTTCTTATCATGGAATGGGTGGAAGTATGTTTTCTTTTCTCTAGAAAGATGAAGAGAACTGACTTTAAATGCTAATGCTGATTAATGGGTGGGACACTAGATGCTGATTTCTCACATCATTTCTTGTTTTCGCAGGGCCAGAAGTTATCTGAAGTAAAAGACGTTTATCTGGTTGAGGTCAAAATTTACAATCTGAACCAACATATTCATTCCAAATACATCTTGGATTTTAACTTCATATGTTTCCTTTTTTCAGAAAGAACTGTAATGCATTTATGCTGCTTGCTTTTCTCCAAAATGTGGAAAAATATCAGGAAATAAGGCCAAACTTTTTTCTTGGCAGATACATTACATCCAATTTTATCATTTCACAGGTTGGAGTGTATTGCTCACTTTCTCAGCTTCTAGATTATGGATTCTACCATGCAGATCCTCATCCTGGAAATCTTCTTCGCACAACTGATGGGAAATTGGCATACTTGGGTGATGATTTTTCTAATTTTGTTCTTTAGATATAAAAATGACATAATACGAGTGAAATAGATTCTATTTCTTGCTGGTAGTCATGCTAATACGCTTCTTTTGAATATTCCCTGAAAGGCAGAAATTTAATATATTTTTAGAAATTTAACAACTCATATGGAAAAATTAAGGGCAACTTGTCTTCATTCTCAAAATTCAAATTTTGATGGTACATACATAAATATTGATATTTGTTTTTTGGTTTTAGAGCTGAGTTGCCAGGTTTGTTCAGAATCTAAATTCTTGGCTATCAGTTTTTAGGGCTTACAGTTTAGGGTTTCGGTCCTGATTAATAAAGAAAGAATATCCCTTTCTTTGGTAAGATTATGAGTCATTCAACATTGAAGTTAGACAAACAATTTTGGCATGGATCAATTGATCTTGGTTTTGTATTTCCTCTTATTGATTTGAACTTGAAACTCTGTCACTACGGTGAGGTATCTATTTAGTTGGCTTTTGAAACCAGGAAGATCCTTAGTGGCTTAGAGCTTTCAAAATTGCGTTTCATTTTTTTCAAACCCAATCATGATGCCATAAGTTACATGTACTTTTTTAACTCAAAGAAAGGGGTTAGTACTAGGAATTTTTTACAGCATAACAGAGTTGGAACTTGGAAGGGTGGATTCTTGTCCCACTAACTGGGGCATCAATGGGTTGGGCTGAACCAACCTAACCCTCTGTCTGGCCTGGCAGAGAAAGAAGTCAGCCCAAGCCTGCCTTAGACATGGACACTCTAAAACATGCTTGAAACTTGAAAGGCTTGAACAGTCCCATAATCATTAAGTTCATATTGATATTCTTTTTATATCATGCTTTACCTTTGTTAGAGATAGTAGCTTTGTCTTTATATCATAAGGTACTCTCTTTTTGTCATTAGTCAAGAATAATTTGCCTTTTCTTCCCCCTTGAAAACATGGTATTGGAGCCTAATTAGGGCTCTGGGACCGAGACCCCTTTTCCCCTTTCTCTTTCCTCTTGATTGTGGATTGCCGATGCTGGTGGTCTCTTCTCTCGATCACGACATCTTCAGTGGGTTCCTCCATGGAAGGCAAAATCAGCCGATCCGGATCGGGATTGACCGATTCCATGGCCGATCCGATCCAGGAGGGGGGAACCCCTAACTTAGTCAAAATCCCAACTGAATTGGTTGGAATCGGCCTGGATTGATTCGGAGATTCTGCCATACAAATTTTAATTATATATTAATTAATACTTGTATTAAATGTACATTAATTTACATATTTATCTATACATTCATGCATTAACTATATGCACATATATATGTATTAAATATACATGTGTTTGTTATTATATTTACATTAATATATGATTGTATGTACATAATACACACACATTAATATATGATTGATATACATATTAATTATGTTTATACATTCATATGATATGTATATATGTGCATATTGTTATTATATTTAGTTATTTACTTAATATATGATTCTATAGACGTTAACACATACAAACACATTAATATATGATTGATACATATTAATTATGTTTATACATTAATATTTGTACAATAACTATATATGTGTATGTTGTTATTATATTTACATTAATATATGATTGTATGTACATCAACACACACATATATTACTATATGATTGATATACGTATTAATTATTTTATACATTATATATGATTATATGATTGATATACATATTAATTATGTTTATACATTAATCTATGTATATATATGTGCATATTATTATTATTATATTTACATTAATACATGATTCTTTGTACATTAACACACACAAACACATTAATATATGATTGATGTACATATTAATTATGCTTATACATTAGTATATGTACATTAAAATATGCAAATATTGAAGACATTTTTTCTTATTTGTTCTGATTTTTTTTTCTATTCCCCTTTTTTCAAATAAAATTATTTTTTAATCTGGCCAATCTTGGATCGGCCCGACTTCCTGAGGATCGGCTGGATCGTCGATCGATCCTGATTGCCAAGTTGATCTGGGCCGCCGATCAGATCTTGCCTTCTTGGGTTCCTCTCCTTACTACAGTAGCACTAGCCGTCCCTTCTTAACATCGCAACGATGCTTGGGGTCAAGACTGGGCTGGTCCTCTTGCGGGTGTCGCGGCAAGTTCCCTCCTCTAGTGATGGCAGCCCTTTTGAGTTGGTGCCTGACCCTGTGGCAGTAAAAGGCAGGGAGTATCGACACGCTTTGTAATGACCCAAGATCCGAGACTCGTTAAGGGTCTGTATCCTGCATTGTCACCCATGAGTCCGAAGATTCGGAAGGGTTAAAAATGGTTTAGAGAGATGGACAAGTGACAAAAGTAATTAAACTTACAAGAATTACGATATTAATGTATTTCATAACTCAAGTACAACGAGAAATACAAATCTTTAAAGGGCATAACCCGAGGAGTTCTACAAAGGGGAAAACTATGGTACAAGGAATTGAAGAAAATGCCTCTAAACTCTCATCTCAGTCCGAGGTAGACACTGCTCCTTGCAAGCTCACAACTTGAAAGGGTAGGGGATGAGCCTCACGAAGACGAAGGTTCAGTAGGGATCCTCCGATTCACACTTGACGAAACAATGTCATAGTAGATAAATATAAATGCATAAATTATGGGCAGGAATAAACTGCTAAAGCACTGCTAAAAGTACATGCACGAAAGCACCAACCACCAAGTATGCATCGAAACACAAGCCACACAACCTAGATCACAGTGACATTGATAGCCTCACAAGCTACCAACCGGAGCAAGGCACAACCAATTACACCATGGCTGGACAACTACATGGTACCACACACGCCCGAACAATGCCACTATGAAGATGGCAAGCACGAGGCCACCACTGCACCATGGCTACACAGCGACACGGTACCACAGGATGCCTGCTGCAAGCTAGAAAGTATCATCACAACGACAACTTTTAACCATGATATGCATAGCCAAAAGAGCTTTCCGCCAATGAAAATGCATTGTGATAATCAAGTCGTGATATGCATGTCCAAAAACCCCACTCATCATGAGTGGATGAAGCACATGAAGGTTGATTATCACTTTGTTAGAGACATGGATGGCAAAGTTGGATCAGGGTGTTGGATCGGACCCAGCCGACCCCGATCCGAGTCGGGTCGCAGGATTTATCCGACTCCATGGGAGTCTGGCCAATCCAGGATTGGCCAGGTTAAAAAATGATGAAAAATTGTGAAAAAATAAGGAAAAATCAGAGAAAGTTTTAAAAATCAGAAAAATTACAGAAAATTATGAAAACACATACAACATTCATTGAATACAAACACAATGAAATTCAAATCTTATCATGTTCATGTATCATAAAGAACAATAATGATGATTAAGACATAATTATTATGTTCATACATTGAAAAAAAAAAGATATATCTACAAGTTTATAACATGAAATAAATAAAAATACCTTGTTATTTTCACATTTCAGAACCCTTATCCTCTATCTCATGAAACTGAGTAGGTGGCCCATAGTCATGTCCTCCATACTGGGTATATCCATAGCCAAACAAATAATTGGCGATGTATTGGAATCCTCTTTGGATGTTTCGAGGTGTCATTGCTTGTTGGCTTGAACTTTCTCCTGATTGTCTTGGAGTGAAGAAACTACTATACCCAATAGTCTGAATATTGCCAAAGTAACTTGTCCCAATACTATAGCTGATATCTGAATATGGCAATTTTGGAGGACTAAAAATGGGTGGATAATAAGGCCCATATCCCCAATCATGCCCTGCGTGCCTTTGTTGGCCTTGATATCCCCCATGTTGTTTTTGTGCTTCCCTTTGGCTTCCTTCTTGTTGATGGGGTAGTACTGAATAATCTCATATCCTGAAAGGATACCCCTAAGCCCATAATCTCCTGTGGCTCTAGTACCTGCAGGCTGCAGCAGTACCATCATCATCATCATCAGGTGATTGAGTGGAGTCATCATGGGGAGTGGGACCCACGTCGCTTCTATGAAGCGACGTGCGCTCTCCTGGGTGTGACTTGAAGCCGGACTCATGGGGAGTTCTCGGGAAACGTCATCCAATGGCAGGAATGTCCCAGAAAGCCAGAAAACGGCAGGGATGTCCCAGAAAGTCAGGAAACTGCATGGATGTCTGAGAAAGTCAAGGACTGGAGAGAAAGCCAGAAAACGGCAAGGATGTCCCAGAAAGCCAGAAAACGGCAGGGATGTCCCAGGAAGTCAGGAAATGGCAGTAATGTCCGAGTAAGCCAAGAAATGGCAAGGATGTCCAAGCAGACCAAGAAATGGCAGAGGCACCCGGAAAGTCAATTAATGACGGAAATACCTGGAGCCGCTATGGAAAGTCAAGAAATGACCGAGAGGCCTGGCTCATGCCGTTTGCGCGACCCGGTGGAGCGGTACCCACGCCGTTTCTATGAAACGGCGTGCGCTCTCCTGGGCCCGGCTTAAGGCAGGCCGCTCCAAGTCTTGGGATTGTCAATAACGGCAAGAACCCTTGTACATGTCAAGACATGGCCGAAAGCTCTGGGAGGTCAAGATACGATCGGAAATCCCCGGGAGGTCGAGAAATGACCGAGAAGCCTCGTGAAAAGCCTCGAGGTTTACTAACTTCGAACACCTGAGATAAACGGTTCGAAAGAAACAATGAAGCAAATACCCCTTCCCAAAACCCTATAAATAGAGGGGCAGGGCCAAGAACAACCTCTCTCGCCTCCAGCGCTCCTCCGCATCTGAGCAACTCACGCACACAGATCACTTCCCCCGGGCTCCGTTCTCTGCTTTGACCACCGCATCTGAGCGCTAGGCCCCGGGATCAGCAAGCTCCTCGAAGCTTTCCGAGCTTTCGCCCCCGCGCTCCTTCGTGTTGTCGGGAGAGAGGCTCACCTTCGTCTGTACTGTACGTACGCTAGGCCCTTCTCGCTCTGTCCGTGCTCCGCGACTCCGTGTGAAGACAAAAAATCGTAGGTCAATATATAAGACCCGGTACTTTGCACATAAGTCCTCTGGTGTTTTAAAATAACACACGTAGAGGCACGTTGTGTAAACACCCGACGGAGGTACAAACACCCCGTTGTGGACGTAAATACAAATACCATGTTATGTAAACGCCCGATGGAGGCACAAACACACCGTTGCGGACATAACTACAAATACCATGTTATGTAAACGCCCGACGGAGGCACAAAACACCCCGTCGAGGACATCAATGCAAATCATGTTATTATGTAAACACCCGAAGGAGGTACAAACACCCCGTTGTGGTCGTAAATACAAATGTCATGTAATGTAAACGCCCAATGGAGGCACAAACACCCCATTGAGGATGAAAATACAAATGTCATAAATGCATTCGAGGATATTTGTGGAAACTTATTTGTTGTCTAATTTCCTTAAATTTCGGCATACGATCTTTTAACAAACATATCGCATCGCAGGTATTCGAGTTTTCACTCGTTGTCACACATACAGTCAACGTCACCGACCCGCCCGAAATCTATACACTGGTGGCTTTCACTTTCCAGACCCGGATATGACAGTAGGCGGTTCATCTGGCGAAGCCCCTACTTGGTGGTGCCCGGGAGGACGAATTCCCCACCGCAGTCGCTTGGCGACTAGAAATATTGGGGAGATCTTCGAAAAGCTCCTGCAGCAAGGTGTCGTGATGGCCCACACACCGCCGCCGACGTACACTGAAAGGGAGTTAAATCACCCCATGTACTGCATGGATGGCAGAGTCGGGTCGGGTGGCTGGGTCGGCCCCAGCCGATCCCGACCCTGAGTCGGGCCATAGTCGGCTTAAGTCGGGCCGAGTCGGCCTGAGTCGGGATAATGGACTTTCTAAACCAGTCCCATGGGTGGGTCGGTGTTCCCCCCCAGAGTCGGGTCGCCAGGGGCCGACCCGACTCAGAGTCGGCCGACTCCGCTCCGAGTCGGCCGACTTTGCCATCCATGATGTACTGTCGATATCACGCCATGCTGCTGCACCCTACGGATAGGTGCCCTGATGTCCGGGATTGGATCGAGTCCCTTATCCGGAAGGGGAGAATCGACCCGGAAGGCAATTCCATGGTCCTGATGAGAGCCAGGGAAGCAGCCCAGCGGGTATTTGAAGAAAGCGACTATATGCGCTTTAAGAACCTCAAAGCCCCCGAAGCTGATGAACGAGGATGGCTCATACCGCCGACGCGATCTGCAGCCGAAGTCGGAGGCCCGAGCCTGGACTAGCAATTCAGGAACATATCCCTGAAAGAGCAACCTATCTCAAGATACCATCAAGAGGATCCGGATATGACAGAAGCCGGCTCCTCTGACGAGGCCCCTGCCCTATGGTACCCCGGATGGCGAGTTTCCCCGAATCCCATTGCGACCGCAAATACTGGGGAAATCTTCAAAAAACTCTTGGAGCAAGGCTGTGTGAAGGTGCATAAGCCACCACCAACATACACAGAGAGGGAATAAACCACCCCATGTACTGCAAATACCATGCCATATTGCTGCACCCTACGGACATGTGCCCGATTGTCCGAGGCTGGGTCAAACCTCATCCAGAAGGGAAAGATCGACTCGGAAGGCAATCTAATAATCCAGTCCGAGGCCAAACAAGAAGCCCAACAGCAACCTCCTCGGCGAAAAAGGGGTCTAAACAACATCAAGTCCCCTCCCCGTGAGCAAACTCCCGAAGATAGGAGTACGGGGTGGCGCTTTGAAAACTCGCCTCCGCGAATACTCAAGCGGCAAGATAAAGACCGCGGGGTAGGCAGGCAGAGATGGAGCCGGCCACCCAAGAGGCAAGCCCCTATTGGGCTGAATTCCAAGAATTGCCGCCCGAAATAGTCGAGCAAGCAATCGATTCGACTTTCCAACACCAGCAAGATGAAGCTGGCTAGACCACCGTGGCCCCCAGAATGCGCCCCTCACTGGCATTCCCTAAAAAGGGAGGGTCGCACAGCCGCCCTGACCAAGAGGATGCCTCTTGGGCAGCCGAACCAGTGAAGAAGCTCACGCCGCTTGAAATAGCGCGGGCTCTGAAACAACAGAAGAACAGGCAAAAGAACATAAAAAGACGCCTGAAGGAGCGAGCTGAGCAAGCAGCGACCATGGCGGCCCCTGCGGAGCTGACTCCGCTCCAGAAGCTACAAAAGCTCATTGATGAATTGGAGGAATATATTCCCTCTAAGCCCACCTGGGGAGTCCCTTTGGACAGATACATCCCGTGGGAAGAAATGGAACGTAAAACAAGGCTCAAAAGCTGGCTCCACCAAATGCTACAAAGGGCTCAAGAAGGCGAAAAGTTGCCTCTGCCCGAAGAATTGGCCATCTTCTACAAGGAAGATGAAATTACCATTGAGAAGCTGGAAGAAATGCTGAAGGACTTCTCGTGCAACATGGTGTCAATACCGCCGCCTGTAAGCTTGCAGTCACCAGCTGACACGCCCCGGTGGCAACATATCGACGCCGCAACCGAGGCAGAGGAAAGGGCCGCGGACGAGGAAAGAAGCTCGCCGTCACTCGGCGAAAAGCCCGGCTTGCCCAACCTCAGCAAAACCATCATCTTCCGGGGAGAGGAGCCCCAGCCCGTCCCTGAAGTGGAAGTACGAGTCCCCATTTAAGAAAATGGAAATACTCTCGCCATAGAGTTACCACATTGGGAACTCTACTTTGATGGCGCTTCCGGGTGCTCAAGTAAACTGACGGCACCACAACTTATACCTCTGGAGCGGGCATTGTCCTGGTGACTCCACAAGGGGGAATACTGCACAACTCATGTGCACTTATGAAGCCGTTGACCAACAATCAAGCTGAATATGAAGCGTTGATCGTGGGACTTCAACTGGCTGTCGAAATGGTCATCAAATGCATAAAAGTCTACGGAGACTCGCAGCTGGTCATCCGTCAAGTGCTGGGGGATTACGACGTTCGAAAAAAGGAACTGATCCCCTATCATGCCAAAGTTATGAAGCTCCGCGAGAGGTTCTATTTGTTCGAAATCAGACATGTCCCTAGGGGGGAAATTCCCAGGCAGATGCGCTAGCCAACTGGCGTCTGCTCTAAAGCTCCCCCCCCCCCCCCCCCCCCCCGAAGGAGAATTGAGCATAACTGTTCGACATAGGAGGCTGATGCCCAGCGTTCTTGAGGACGACTCCGACCCAGAAAATGCAGAGGTCGCCCTCGAAGAAGAAGCCAGCCAAAGAAGACTGGCGCCAGTCGATCATCCAAATAAAGAACGGTTGGCTACCCCCGGATCGGGCTGAAAGAGTCCAGCTCCTGCGGCGGGCCATGTCATATCAAATGGTTGGGGACCACTGTACCGACTTGTCCATGAAAAAGACAAGTCCGTCCTCCTAGATGCCTCTCCCCTAAGAAGCCAAAGTCATTTGCACGAAGTCCACTCCGGACTGTGCGGGGCCCATCAGGCGGGAGACAAAATGAAAATCAATATCAAGCTAAAAGGCTTCTTCTAGCCAACCATGTACACAGATTGCGTCCAATACGCTCGCACGTGTCATCAATGCCAAGTCTTCAGTTCGGTGCCAGAAAGCCGCCAAACGAATTGCCTCCAACTGCCCCACATGGCCCTTTACTGAATGGGGAATGGATGTCGTGGACCATTCCCACCATCCTCTGGCGGCCACAAGTTTATCCTAGCAGGCACTGACTATTTCTCCCGATGGGCAGAAGCCATCCCTCTCCAGGAAGTCACCGGGGTAGCCGTTGCAAAATTTGTCAAGCAACGCCTGATTTACAGGTTCGGCACCCCTCATCGGATCGTATCAGATAATGGTACGCCCTTCAAAAACAAAACGATATATGCGTTGGCGGCCAAATTCCAGATAGATTGGAGGACGTCAACGGTCTACAACCCTCAAGCCAATGGTCTGGCGGAAGCTTCAACAAGAACCTCTGCAAGTTGCTCGCCAAGATAGTCGGCAATCGCAAACGTGATTGGGGGAGAAGATGCATGAAGCACTCTGGGCATACCAAACGATCTACAAGACCCCCCACGGGATGTTCCCCTTCTCTCTGGTGTACAGAGCTGAAGCCATGCTCCCCATCGAAATCGAAATGTCGTCCTATAGGGTGGTCGTCCATACCGGCCTCCAGCCTGAGGAGTGACAAGAAATTGAAAGAAGGTTGGAGGAACTCTCCAACCTAGAGGGCAAAAGATTGGAAGCATACAACACCTCCAATCCTACCAAGCCCGTATGACTCGAGCCTACGACAGTTAGTCAGGCCCCGCGCCTTCAAGAAAGGCGACCTCGTCGTGGTCAAGCAAAGAGAAGTCATGGCAGACAATCAAGTGGTAAACTCCAGCCAAACTGGCGCGGACCATACTGGTCACTAGAGTCTATGAAGGCGGGGGATATACGCTGGCAACGCTACTGGCGACCGCCCCTTCCCACCACTAAATGGCAAGCATCTGAAAATATATTTTGCCCCTGAACATGAATTCCGCGGGCAATCGCCCTCTGATCCCCTTATAGCCGAATCAGGCTAGGGTTGGGCACATGCGCCCATGTCAAAAAAAAAAACACAAGGAAGGTACTGAAAATAGAGATGTCCCGGCTGACTTGGTCACTCCCCAAAAAGAGTGGCCCAAGGGCAAAAAAGCCTAAAGTCCGTTGGGGTGAAAACTCACAAGAGTGCCCCAAGCAAAAATAGATAACCCCTCAACGTGGAAGCCCATAAAAGGCATGTTGGAAAAAAGTCAAAGGGGCCAGACTTGGTGAAAACCCGAAAGGGCGCCAGGCCTGGTAAAAAAAAAAGAGGGAAAGAGAAAGAGGGAAGAAAAAGAAAGAAAAATCCCCCTATGAATTATGTTCTCCTTCTTGGTCAGCAAACCATCGTGGTCGACCGAGTCAACCTTAGCCAGCAAACCCCAAAAAGGTCGGCTAAAACTCCTTCTTGGTCAGCAAACCGTCGTGGTCGACCGAGTCAAATACCTTAGCCAGCAAACCCCAAAAAGGTCGGCTAAAACTCCTCCTTGGTCAGCAAACCATCCTGGTCGACCAAGTCAAATCCCCTAGCCAATAAACCCCAAAAAGGTCGGCTAAAACTCCTTCTTGGTCAGAAAACCATCCTGGTCGACCAAGTCAAACCTCTTTAGCCAATAAACCCCAAGAAGGTCGGCGAAAACTCCTTCTTGGTCAGCAAACCATCCTGGTCGACCAAGTCAAATCCCTTAGCCAATAAACCCCAAGAAGGTCGGCTAAAACTCCTTCTTGGTCAGCAAACCATCCTGGCCGACCAAGTCAAACCTCTTTAGCAATAAACCCCAAAAAGGTCGGCTATCCTCCTCGACTAACAAACCCCCTGGGTCGGTCAAACCGTATACCCCCCTCAGCCAGTAAACCTCCATGGTAGGCTGTGCCATCTTTGGCCCACTAATCACAATGGTGGGCTAAAGCCAAACGGCGAATCCCCTAGCTAAGGTTCCACAACCTCGCTTCGGACTCCAAGTTCCAAAAAAAAAGAGGGAAAGAAAAAAAGAGGAAAAGGGACTAAAATAGATGTCCCGGCGGACTTGGTCACTCCCCGAAAGGAGTGCCCAAGGGTAAAAAATCCTAAAATTCAGCTGAGGTGAAAACTCGAAAGGGCGCCTCAGGCAAAAATGGATGACCCCTCAACGTGAAAACCCGAAAGGGCGCGTTGGAAAAGCTAGAGGGGGCTGGCTTCTGTGAAAACTAGAAAGGGCGTAGGAGCCAGTAATGTGAAAAAATCATCATAAAATCAAAGTCAAAATCATTACTTATCAAGCATGTTTTGCGCAGCCAGTAAACCAAATGCTAGGCTGTGCCCCTATTCTGCTTGGTAGGTAAACCGAAATGGTAGATCAAGCCATTTCCCTTTGACCAACAACCCCTGTGTCGGTCAAACCCAAACCCTTAGCCAGCAAACCCCAAGAAGTAGGCTATCCCCTTTGACCAACAAACCCCTGTGGTCGGTCAAACCCAAACCCTTAGCCAGCAAACCCCAAGAAGGTAGGCTATCCCCTTTGACCAACAAACCTCAGCGGTCGGTCAAACCTAAACCCTTAGCCAGCAAACCCCAAGAAGGTAGGCTATCCCTTTGACCAACAAACCCCCGTGGTCATTCAAACCTAAACCTTAGCCAGCAAACCCCAAGAAGGTAGGCTATCCCCTTTGACCAACAAACCCCTGTGGTCGGTCAAACCCAACCCTTAGCCAGCAAACCAAGAAGGTAGGCTATCCCCTTTGACTAACAAACCTCCGCGGTCGGTCAAACCTAACCCTTAGCCAGCAAACCTAAGAAGGTAGGCTATCCTTTGACAACAAACCCCCGTGGTCAGTCAAATCTAACCTTAGCCAGCAAACCCCAAGAAGGTAGGCTATCCCCTTTGACCAATAACCTCTGTGGTCGGTCAAACCTAAACCCTTAGCCAGCAAAACCCCAGAAGGTAGGCTATCCCTTTGACTAACAAACCCCCGTGGTCAGTCAAACCTAAACCTTAGCCAGCAAACCCCAAGAAGGTAGGCTATCCCCTTGACCAATAAACCTCCGTGGTCGGTTAAAATCCCCTTAGCCAGCAAACCCCAAGAAGGTAGGCTATCCCTTTGACCATAAACCTCCGTGGTCGGTTAAACCTAAAATCTTAGCCAGTAAACCCCAAGAAGGTCGGCTCTCCCCTCCTTGACCAACAAACCGCCGTGGTCTGTCAAATCAAAACTCTTTAGCCAGCAAACCGGAGTGGTAGGCTAACCGAAATTCCTCTAGCCAGCAAACCGCAATGGTAGGCTAAATCCAAGTGGCAGATCCCATGATCAATTGCCCCAGGTCCGGCCCCGGGCCCTAAAACAAAAAGAAAAGAAAAGAAAAAAGGACTAAACATAGAGATGTCCTGACGGACTTGATCATCCTCCAAAAAGGGATGTTCAAGGGCGGAAAGGCCTCAACCTGGCTGAGGTGAAAACCCGAAAGGGCGCCTCAGGCAAAAATGGGTATCCCTCGGTGTGAAACCTGAAAGGGCGCACCGGAAAAAGCTAGAGGGGGCCATCCCCGGTGAAACCCGAAAGGGCGCTTGGGATGGTAATGAAAAAAAAAATGAAAAATGAGTGAAAAGAAAAAATGAAAAAATGCAATGAAACCAACCCCTCTGAGGTGAAGGAAGTGTCGGTCGAACTAACGGGTCACACTCGTCGAACGACTTGAAATATGAAGCGGTTGTTTA
>CM024756.1:110756543-111099875 GCA_014218235.1 Colocasia esculenta | reverse complement strand
AAAGTTGGAGGGGGCCTCCCCTCCAACCTTTTTAACATTAAACCGGTTGGGGGGGGGCCTCCAACCTGTTTCAACATTAAACAGGTTGGATCCCTCCAACCGCCCTCTCTTCCCCCCATTCCCCTTAGACCTAAGGGTTGTTTTGAAATGGGGGAGGATTGGCCTATACAAATAGGCTATAAGGGCTCATTTTGGGGGGACTGGTTTGCTGAAATCCTGCTTCCCTTGCTCGGAGTTTTGCCCGGTGAAGAGTTGCATTTGCATCCTTGGAGCTTCTGTCGCCGGCTTGTTCTTGTGCTTGTACTTGCACTTGTACTTCATGCTTGGTCTTTATGGACCTCGTACTGCCGGATGCTTGGTCTTTATGGACCTCGTACTGCCGGATTTCTTCCGTACATCGATCTGTGTGGAGGTCATTCCATTCTGAACTTTGGTCTTTTCTGGAGGGCTTAATGCCAATGGTATTTATAAGGCTTCTCCCTTGGCTTGGAGGGGACTTCAGTCCCACTTTTTACCTTGCCTAAAGGCATAAGTTGCTTTGTCTTCAAGTCATTTTCTTTCTTTTACCTTGCCTTCAGGGAACCAAATGCTTTGCTTTCTGAATTTTCTGTCTTCAAGGTAGTGAATTACCTTGGCTTTAAGGCATGCATCACTTTGCCTCCAAGACATCTTCCAAGGGTTTTAACCACTTGGATCAGTATAAATAGATCCATGGGCTCTTTTCATGGGTATCCCTCATAGTTCAGAAATCCTTCAGTTCAGAATTCCTTCTAGTGGATATTCCACACACCTTCTTAAAATTCAGGAAGTCCTTCTATTGGACATTCCACATATCTTCTATTCAGAAATTCTTTCTAGGGGGAATTCCGCACATCTTCGGCCCCCCGGGTACTTCTTTTGGTAGACGTTTATCATGCCTTTTTGGGGTTCAACAAATGCCCCCCACAGGTTATGTGTCGGATTTTGCAAATGACGACATGTGACCTGTGTAGATCTGTAGTATTTCTTTTGGCTTTGTGTAATGTCTCTTTCTGACACTTCCTTGCTGATTTTACTTAGCTGGACTTGTCGTCCTTGCGATTTCTCTTTCTGCTAATTTCTGTATACCTTGATTCCTTTCCAGGCTTTAGTCATGTCGTACGGAAGGCAGTTCTTGAGCCGGGGCCGCCATGCTCAGAGCACTTGTGATAAGGTTGTCCTGCTGAACGACATGATGCCGGCTTTGGGAGAACCTTGTGTCACAAAGGACAATGTGTCCTTGCTAAGCAGTGGTTATAATACCGTTGCCGAAGGTCAAGTTGAGAATGATTCACCTGATGATGGGACTGATTCCTCACTCATCAGTCATGCAGAAGGCATTTATCGGTATCAGCGGACAGAGGGTTATCCAGACCATTTTCCGCTAGATAGGGGACTGTTTCTATTTATCCAAAACTTTGTCCCTTCCCATATGGAAGCTGATGATCCTCGCTTAATTGCAGAAAGACGGTACCTGGAGACTGTTATTTTGACATATCGAGATAGTCTCCTTGGAGCTTGTCCCGTCTTTATCCTAGCTTTCCTTTGGACTTTGTTATGCCACAGCGGTGCCTTCTTTGCTGATCTGGGGGCATTTAGTCGGGACCTTACTCGTTACACATGGTCCCGGATGATTTCTCCAGCCAAGTGGAGTTTGAAGGGGCATCACAGGGCAATGAACCAATCCAGTGGATTGCTGCTTATGCCTTGCGACTCTCGTTATAATACCGGGGGGTATGACAATCGCTGCCTCCTTGATAGGATTATCGATCATACCACTCCCAGCTGGTATGGGAGATGGTCAGTAATGCCCTCCCATGTCTTTCATTACGGGGCTACCGAGTGGCTGATGGGAATCTTACACCACTACGGAGAGCTTCTTAGAGCAACTGGTATTTATGGAGCCGTTGAGGCGGCATTATTTGATTATCCCTGCTATACGGGGATTCTTCAAGCTCTGGTGGAACGTTTCAACGTTCGCTGGAATACCTTTGGGACAGCCGAGGGAGAAACCTTGGATTTATGGAGTTTTCATCGTATTTCTGGGCTGCCCATATCTGGCCACTTCTATGAGGAAGTGGTCTTGGATGATCTGCACAGCTTCCGTACCAACGGCTGCGGGCAATATATTCTCCCTTATAGCTTTCGCTTCCTGATGAAGGTGTGGAGGGACCTTGCTCGTGCCGAGAGGATCGAGAAGGAGAAGCCTGCAACTAGGACTGTAAGCCAGAATGCCTGGATTCGTTATTTCTATAACGGGCCTTTTGCTTTTTTGATGGCTTTGCAGTTGAAGGCCGTCCTTTAGAGCATTATCGCCAGCTGGAAGCGAAGAGGACTTCTCGTGGCCGATACATATTTGCTCCAAAGAATAGGGGTGGAACCCACGGCATCTGCCAGATCGTACACACTTGCTGCATATTTGGTGTACTGGCTCTCTGGTTTGTGATCCCGCATGGTGAGGAGGAAGGAATCAGACCTGGGCTGATTTATCCTGCCTGTCTTCTTGCGGAGGGGCATCAACTTGCTATTGCCCTGCCGCCTTAGCCAATATATTTCACAGGTTGGGGGCCCTGAGTTCACATTCTTCTCCTCGGGATAAGAAGATGTTACTCCCCACCCATTACTTGAGTGCTTGGGCAGGCCTCTTGCTTCCTGGTCTTTGTCAAACTGTTGATTTGCCCGACCTATGGCTCCGCTGGTCTGTTGTTACCGACCTTCTGGGGATGCGCTGAAGGGGCTTGTCGAGGCTCGTTCCAGCTTGTCTTTTCTTCCGCATGGGGAGCAGGGGCTTCTTCCATTTGACAATATATCTCGCGGTTCACGACCATATAGTATTGAATCTTCGGGTGGGACAACATATCACATACCTCACGGTGATGGTCCCGACCCCTCTTTATATCAAGATTGGTTGCGTTGCATTCGCCCTGGTGTGCTGGTGTATCGTGGGGGACAGTCGCTCATATTAGAGCCTTACTACCCTTCGCGATTTGCCAGAAATTTTGGCTATGATCAGCTGACCCCACCAAATGCAGAATTTCCTTTAATGACTCGCCTCAATCGAAGCCACCGTCTTCATTTAAATGCAGCGGCTTGGTGGAATTACTTTTGTCGAGAGGAAGTCAGCTCAACATGTGCTTCCCAAACCCTGAGGCTATCGGACGTGCAGACGTCGATGGTGGTTTGGTCAAAGCAATATTTTTCGGGTGTCTCATCATGAGCTAAAGGAGGCTGAAACATCTCGGCTTGAGAAGCACAACCTTCCCCCAATTTGCATCCATAAGAAATTTTTGTCTACTCATTTTAAGAGTTTGGTGGACTCATATACCAGCTACTATGAAGAGGCCATGCAGAACGGTCCTTTACCCGTTGAAAAGAACTTCTATCGGGGTGAACTGCAATGCCTGGAGCCTGTAGAATTATTTTCAACCAAGGCTCTGAATAGTAATGACCACTTAGATTTCGACTAGTGGAGTTGCCTTTTATCAGATTGTGGATATCGTCCCAATGTGTCTTTATCAAAGAAGCTGCCTCCGGAGTGTACTGGCAATCAAGGTTGGGCACGCTGGGAGAAACACCTTATCAATATGATTGGCCATGCTGGACCGTTAGAATATATTCCTTTGCTGGAGACTGCCTCAACACTATATGATGTTGGTCCTCATGGGGAGAGTGACTGATATTTGAGATTGATTCTAAGGAGCTAGTGTCACCACCTCCTGCCCAGACGACAAGTATTTATGAATGACTTTGCTTAGCTCCCTCCTCACGTTTGATGATTTTTTTTGATATTTGTTCTGAAACTTCAGCCATCCCTGTTCTGAGGATTGGCGGCAATAGGGACCATGAGGTTCGTTCAAGAGCTTCTTCTTCTCGAGATATGAAGGCTGATAAGGGGAAGGTGTGGCTTGCCGCTCACCTGATGGTGAGCTTCTACCTTCTCCTCCTTTTTCTGTTCGGGGCTTTCACTGATCATTATTTTTTTTCTTTTCCTCCGACTTATTTATTTCAGATGACGAGGAGAATGAAGGAAATGTTGACCTGATTGCTCCGGATAAGTATACTCCCCTGCTCGGGGATTCTCTTCCTCCTCATGGAATGGAGTGTGGGAGTACTTCCCGAGCATATGGTGATTGATATCAGAGGTTGACTTTATTGAGCCATCATCCCACTGTCCACTTCCTGAAGCAGTGGTAACGGGATGTGTTGATAGCGCCTCTGCATATGCTGAATATAAAGCTTTTGCAGAACAATATCCTTTTACACCTATCGATGCTTATATCCCGGGACCTGCCGAGGAATGTCCGGCCGCGGAAGCAGCTTCTTCAGGTAACTTCCTTTACTGAGCTCATATACAATTTATCAGGTATATTTTCTTTCATGCTTGACCGCCCTCCCTTCCTTTTGTTCAGGTGGTCAATCTTTTTGTGATCAGCTCCTTTCTTGGGGAGTGATGGATTCGAATTTCATTGCTGCAACCAGTTCACCTTTCTTTTCTTGGGATGGCCTGGGGAGCCCGTTCTTCTCATCACAGGCATATTCAGCATTTCAAGTTGGGGACACTGCTGACGGTGATGGACTTTTTGGACAAACGAGCTATAACCTCGAACCATCTATACCAACGATAGACGGAGGAGGCCTAGATCTGTCTGCAATTGATTATCCTCCTGCTTTTCAGGAATTTTATGCCGAAGAATCGAGTTCTGTTCAACCTCCAGCTCCTGAAGCGGAAACAGAAGTGGGAAATCTCCCATATAGTGAGTTGTAGCAGCTTTCACTCTTTTCATTTCTTTCAGACTTTGTAAACTTCATTGTCACTCATTGGCGCATGTACTTTATTTGTCAGGCAACCCGCCACCTTTAGATTTTGACGACGGTGGATCTCCGCATTAGGACTTGAGGTCCTATCTGAGCATAGAGTGGATTGGCCCACTAGAGCTCGGCCAAGCCCAGGCCCTGAGGATGAAGATCTTGGAATTTTCTTGTCGACCGCGTCGGAGCAGTAGTGGATTCAGAAGATCCTCCACCCATTGATGCTGTCAAGCGAGTGTTGAAGGAAAAGACCACGCTAGCCTTCAACTCAGGCATTTCTCAGAAGAGATGGATGGCATTTGTTGGAGATATCTGGGGCGAAGTATGTCGCCGCCACGGTAATGCAGTCTGGGCCCCTTATGTCCAGCGGATCCAGACTTTAGAAGGTGACCTTTGTTCATCGGCCAGTGATGCCGATAGACGCGGCTCCCGGATTACTGAAGTGCGTAAAGGCCGGAAGGCGCGGAAGCTGAAGATCACCGCAGAGATGGAAAATGTTATCCGTCTGCAGCGCGAACTTGAGGAGGCACGCTCCTCACTAGAACAGGAAGTCAAGGGCGACGCCAAAGATTCCGAGGAGGAGGCCGCCCTCATTAAGGATGATGAAGAACATCGTCGCTCCACTTCTTTCAAGACCAAAGAGGTCGAACGACTGAAAAGGAAGAAGCCCTCCTGGCTTCGTTTTGGATCGAAGTAGTTATGCATAGGCCTTTCTATTCTGGCCCTATTTTCTCTTGTATTCAGTAACTATTATGCTCTGCTTGTTTGTTACAGAGCGACTTGTGATTCTGTAAATATTGAATGAAGGACAGTGAAGTCCCCCCTTTCATGCTTTCTCTTTATTTATTTTTTTTTCACATTACCAATCTTAGCGCCCTTTCGGGTTTTCACTAAGACCGGCCCCCTTTAGCTTTTCCAACGTGCCCTTTGGGTTTTCACGCTGAGGGGTTATCCATTTTTGCCTGAAGTGCCCTTTTGGGTTTTCACCTCAGCCGGATTTTTGATCTTTTTACCCTTAAGAGCACGATGTGGTTGCGTTCTTAAGTCCATCGGGGTATCTCTATTTTAACCCCCTTTTTTCTTTTTTTTTTACATTACCAGTTTCAGCGCCCTTTCGGGTTTTCACTAAGACTGGCCCCTTTAGCTTTTTCCAACGCGCCCTTACGGGTTTTCACGTTGAGGGGTTATCCATTTTTGCCTGAAGTGCCCTTTGGGTTTTCACCTCAGCGGTTTTTATCTTTTACCCTAAGAGCACAATGTGTTTGTGTCCTTAAGTCCATCGGGGTATCTCTATTTTTAACCCCTTCTCTTTTTTTTTTTGAATTCTGTACTTGAGACATTCAGCGATCCTTGAGTGGATTTGCTGGAATCTGTGTTTTGATGGTATTGGAATATGGGATTTTGGGTTTGAGTTGGTCCTGGACTTGGTTTTGATTTTGATTTTGGTTTAGGTTTTAGTTTTGGTTTTGGTTCTGGTTTTGGTTTTGGTTTAGCCTACCTTGGTGGTTGTGGCTATAGATTTGAGTTTGGATTTGATATGCCTGCCTTGATGGCTTGCTGACCATGACTAAAGTTTGGGTTGACATAGCCTACCTTTGTGGTTTTCGGGCTATGGGTTTGGAATTATATTGGGGTATAACCTGCCTGATGGCTTAGGGGGGTAATTGGGATTTGAATTGAGTTACTGGCTTTTATGGCTCGCGGTTGGGACTTTGAGCTTGTGAATAACTCAGCCTTCCTCAATGGCTTTTATGCCGAACATTTGGTATTGGAATTTAGATTTGGTATAGCTCATTATGGTTTGATGGCCATGATTTTGAAGTTTGGATTTTGGTTTCAGGCTTAGGTTGTATCTGGTTCAGTCTACCTTGATGGTTTATGGCTGCATCTGGCATTTGAGTTATGGCATATTTTGGGATTGTAGTATGTTGGATGGGATTTTTTTTTTTTTATTATTATATTTTTTTTATGATTTGGGATTTGAAATAGCCTACCTTTGGGGCTTGCTGGCTATGGTTGGGATTCGACTTGAATTTGCATATGGGTATGGATTTTGAATATGGGTTTGATATAGCCTACCTTTGTGGTTTGCTGGCTATAGTTTTTTTTTATTTGATATAGCTACCTCGTGGTTTATGTCTTGCATGCATAGCTGCCTTGATGGCTTATTGGCTATGGTTGGGATTTGGATTTGATATAGCCTACTTTGTGGTTTGCTGGGCATAGTTTTGGATATGGATTTGATATAGCTACCTTGTGGTTTGCTGGCTATGTGTTTTGTTTTGATTTGGAGTAGCCTACCTTTGTGGTTACTGGCTATGGATTTGGAATTTGATTTGGCATAGCCTACCTTTGTGGTTTGCGACCATGGTTTTGGAATATGGATTTGGCATAGCCTACCTTTGTGGTTTGTTGGCTAGGGTTTTGATTTGGATTTGAATATGGCCTACCTGATGGCTTTTGGCTTATGGATTTATATTTGGGTTTGAGTAGCCTGCCTTGGTGGCTTGGCTATGGTTTGATATGGATTTGATATAGCCTACCTTTGTGGTTTGCTGGCTATGGATTTGGGATTTGATTTGGCATAGCCTACCTTTGTGGTTTGCTGGCTATGGTTTTGAATAGGATTTGATATGGCTCACCATCGTAGCTTGGAACCTCATTTGGCGGGATATACAACATAACCCTCCGACTTTCATTTGCTCTTTGGGTTTGTACATAGAGTGCCTTTGGCTTCATGCTTTGGCAGGAATGGAGGGATTTATGGATTTGGATTGTGTAATGGATAGGTGGAGATTTGATTCCTTTGCCCCCATCTATGACAATCTTTTATTTCAACATCAATATTTTTTTTTTGAAAAGGATACCTTTCATTTTTCTTCGGCTTCGTGCCTATCTGAGTGATTGGGCTTTTGTCTTGATGACTGGCCAGGGAATTCATGTTCTGGCGCATGATATAGTTTCAGGTGCTTTCCGTTGAGAGGAGGAAAGGGTACAGTACCTTTGTGGTCGACCAGTCGATATGCTCCTCCTTCATATGCCAAGGTGACTATGTATGGGCCAAGCCAAGTGGGCTGCAATTTGCCACATGACTTTTCTGCCATTGCTTCTCTGCATTTGACCATGACGAGGTCTCCTTGCTTGAATGCTCTTGGTCTTGCCATTTTGTCAAAGGCGCGAGCCATTCTAGCTTGGTATACTTGGAGAGATTTATATGCTTCGAGTCGCCTCCCTTCTAGGTTGGCGAGCTCTTCAAGTCTTCTTTCTATCTGACTTTGATCTTGACTTTGAAATTCATTTTGAATTGCCACCCGATAGGATGCCATTTCAATTTCGATGGGTATCATTGCCTCAGCTCCATATACCAAGGAGAAAGGCGAGCATCCGGTAGGAGTTTTGTACACTGTTCGATAAGCCCATAGAGCTTCATGAACTTTTCTCCCCATTCCCGTTTTTTATTACCGGCTATTTTGGCGAGCAGCTTGCAGAGAGTTTTGTTGAAGGCTTCGGCCAACCCATTTGCTTGTGGATTGTATACTGAAGAAGTTCTCCAATCAATATGAAATTTGGCTGCCAAGGCATATATTGTTTTGTTTCTGAATTGTGACCCATTATCGGATATGATTCTGTGAGGGGTACCAAATCTGTATATTATGTTTTGCTTGACAAATTTGGCGACGGCTTCTCCCGTTACCTCCCTTAATGGGATAGCTTCAGCCCATCGAGAGAAATAATCAGTGGCAGCCAATATAAATTTGTGACCTTGAGATGAGGGTGGGAATGGTCCCACAATATCCATTCCCCATTCTGCGAAGGGCCATGTCGGCGCCGTAGGATGTAGCATATTTGGGGATTTTCTCGGCACGGGGCCGAAGGCTTGGCATTGATGACATGTACGGGCATATTGGATGCAATCCGCATACATGGTAGGCCAGTAGAAACCTTTTAACTTGATATTGATTTTCATTTTGTCTCCTGCTTGGTGTGCACCACACAGTCCGGAGTGAACTTCTTTCATCATGATTTTGGCTTCTTTGAGAGATAAACATCGGAGGAGGACTGGTCCTTTTCTTTCATGGATCAATCTATATAGTTGTTCTCCTATCAATTGATATGATGCAGCTCTTCGTAAAAGCTGAACTTTCTGAGCTCGATTAGGAGGTAGCCAACCTTTCTTGATTTTGATAATTGGCTCACGCCAATCTTCAAATCCATTTGCTGTATCTTCTTCTGCAGTATATACTTCTTCAATTGCAATATTAGACTCGTCGTCGAGGACACTCGGCATGAGTCTTCTATGACGGACAATTATGTCCAATTCTCCTTCGGGAGGCAATTTTATGGCAGAGGCCAATTTAGCAAGAGCATCTGCTTGAGAATTTTCACTTCTTGGCACATGAGATATGTCGAAGAAGTCGAATTGTTCTTTGAGTTTCATGACCGTGATATAGTATGGAAGCAGTTGTTCTTTTCGGACTTCATACTGGCCCAACACTTGTCGGATGACCAGCTGTGAGTCACCATAAACTTGTATACTTTTGACCCCATTTCGAGAGCCAGCCGGAGCCCGATAATTAGAGCTTCATATTCAGCTTCATTATTTGTGAGCGGCTTCATGAGAGCACAAGAATTATATAATATTCCTCCTTGGGGAGTGACCAAGACAATACCTGCCCGGTAGAGAGGTTGGCAGAACCATCTGTATAGTGGAGAGTCCGAGAAGCTCCATCGAAATATAATTCCCAAGAGGGTAATTCAATTGTGATGACTTCTTGGAAGTTTGGATTTTCTTGGACTTGATTATCTCTTTCATTTGAAGGGGAAAGAGTTTCTTCTTCTGGAAGGTCTATAGATAAGGGAGAATTTTCCGGCACTGGGTGTGCAGCCAAGAATTCAGCTAAACCTTGCCCTTTGATTGCCCTTTGTGGGACGTATGTGATATCAAACTCCATGAGGAGCAAAGCCCATTTTGCGAGCCTTCCTGACAATATGGGTTGCCTCAGCAGATATTTGAGTGGATCATACTTGGAGATGAGTTTGACTTCATGAGCCAGCAGATAATGCCTCAATTTCTTGGCGGCGAACACCAGTGCTAGGCAAACTTTTTCCATTGGAGCATATCGAAGTTCCGGACCAATTAGCTTTCTGCTGAGATAATATAGAGGTTGCTCCTCGCCTTCTTCATTTATGTGTGCTAATAGAGCTCCCAATGAAGCATCCATAGCCGCAATATAAAGTATAAGAGGCTTACCAGCGATTGGGGCTCCCAATACCGGTGGAGTGAGAAGATATTCTTTTATTTGCTCGAAAGCTGCTTGGCATTCTTGATCCCATATGAAAGGAGCATCTTTCTTCATGAGCTTGCCGAAGGGCATGGACCTTCCGAGAGATTAGAGATAAATCGCCTGATATAGGCTAATTTTCCTTGAAACGACCTTAGCTCGGTCAGATTTTGAGGAGCGGCAGTTGCTGTATGCCTTGATTTTGTCGGGGTCTATTTCTATTCCCCGATATTTGACGACGAAGCCCAGGAACTTGCCGCTTGAAACCCCAAAAGCACATTTCATGGGGTTCATTTTCAATTTAAATTGACGAAGTCTTTCAAAAATACGGCGAAGATCAGATAAATGGTCTTCCCGTTTTTTGGTTTTGACGACTAAGTCATCCACATAACATTCAACTATATCATGAATCATTTCATCAAATATCTTTGTCATGGCTCTTGATATGTAGCCCCTGCATTTTTCAGGCCAAAGGGCATTCTTTTATAGTTGAAAATACCTTTGGGTGACCTGAAGGCAGTATGATCTTTATCTTTGATTGCCATCCGGATTTGATTATAGCCCGAAGACCCGTCCATAAAAGATAGAGCTTCATGGCCGGTGGTCATGTCCACCATTGTTTCTGTGATTGGAACCGGGAAATCATCCTTGGGACATGCTTTGTTTAAGTCCCTATAATCGATGCATATGCGGACTTGACCATTCTTTTTCTTTACTGGAACAATATTGGCGAGCCATATTGGATATATGCATGGCTCGATGAAGTCTACTTCAGAGAGTTTGTCGACTTCAGCATTTACTTTCAGCTCCAGCTCATATCGCATGCGCCTTTGAGCTTGTTTGACAGGCTTGGCTGTATGAAGTATAGATAACTCATGCTCAGCAACTGATGGCTCCAGCCCGGGCATTTCTTTATAATTCCAAGCAAAACAATCTTGGAATTCCATAAGGAAGATTTTGTAAGATTCCCTTTCTTGTTCATCAAGAAGGGCACTGATGAAGACTGGCCGGGGGTTTTCTTGATCCTCGAGATTGAGCTCAATCAATTCATCAACTGTGGCTTGTCCTCCATCTTCAATTTCTTGAGGAGCTGGTTGAAGATCTACGAAGTCTTCTTCGTCGTCAAGGTAGGCGACTAGAACTTCGTAGAGATTTGTATCTTCAGAATTTATTGACGAAGATTGCTCGTCAGATTCTTCCGACGATCCCTTGGTGGGACAGAAAATATCTTCTTGAGAGTTGGAATTGGAAGATGCTTGGCTGCTTTTTGCACTGCCAGTATCTGGTAGTAGCCCGACAACATTGGCTGAGAAGAAGACCTTGGCTTCATAACCTAGTCCTCTTGTATCTTTTCTGGGAAATGGAGGTTGCCCTCGCACTTGTGAAGGTTCCCATAATTGCTTGAAGAAGTTCCGATATTTTGTGTCTGGGGAATACTTTGCTTCTTGCACATTTCTTTGATGCTTTCTGGCATATCTGCCATTTCTTCTATTGGCTCAAGATGATTTTGGGTTTTATTTTCCCAATCAAAATCATCGTCTGGGGATGTGTGAGGTACCAGTTCCCCTTTATAGAAGTGGATTGGCTTTGATGCCTTTCTGGCTTTTTCCTTCTCTTCTTTTCTTTGATAAGTGACGACGAATGTTTTCAGTCGTTGAACACTTTGATGCTGCTTTGGGAAGCTGATCTGCAAGCAATTGGGAGGTAGAGGAATGCTCCCGTTGATGCCTTGGCTCACACAATCAGCCTCATGGTTGATGTTTTGCTTTTCTGAGCAGATTGCTTTACTTCGGAAATTCTTTGCATGGAGCTCGGCAAGATTCTTGTTTATTACAAAAAGCTCGCCAGTCTCACTATCTTTATCAGGGGATCCGACTTGTTTACCCTTCCCTTTGGATTGGGTAGGGGTTTGAAGGGCTGGTCCTCCAAAATATAAGGGGGCATCAGTGAGGTTGCATTCATCTTCCCGGAATGGGGCTTGATCAGCAAAGACTGTATATTGTTTCCCTTCTCTGGCATATTTGATGCACTGATGGAGTGTTGACGGGACGACCCAATTTTCATGTAACCAAGGCCTCCCGAGCAATACTCTGTATGTTGTATCAGCATTGATAATGTAGAAGGTTACCTTGGTGGCGAAATCTCCAAGAGATAGGTTGACGGTAACTCTTCCGACGGCTTCTTCCGATTTTAAGTTGAAGCCAGTGATTTTCACATCTTTTACCTGCTGCACATAAGGCATAAGATGTAGAGCTTGAAAGGTTTTGTAGGGCATTATGTTGATGGACGCCCCTGGATCGACCATAATCCGGTTCAAATTGATGCCATTGACTTGCCCTTTCATATATAAAGGGCGATTATGGCATGGAGAAGATAGCAACATGTCTTTATCTGTGAATGTGACATTTGCTGCGAGTGCTTCATATATTTGAGTTTGGAAATCAGCCATATGAGCTTCATATATTTCTGGTTCTTGGAGTATTTTGATGAGAGTTTCTCTCAAGTCTTTGCTCCAAGCAATCGCCTCCCAGACAGTGATGTTGACGGGGAGCGATTGGAGTTGCTGAAGGATTCTGTCATCAGCCTTGATGCGGGTCCGATTGAAGGAGGGAGACTCCTCAATCAAGGATTCAGACGGCTGTTTTGACTTGCAAGATTTCTTCTGAGAGAGCGGATTTAATAGCCTTTCATTTGGAAAGGGAGGAGCGTTGTCCGGCTCATTTGATGAGGCATAGGGACTTTGGCTCTTCTCTTTCATATGAGAAGGTATATTGAGCAGCTCTTCTTCATCTGAAGGGTCGAAGATATAGGAATCTGCCCGTATTTCAGCTTCGGGCAGAGGCTTTGGTTCCTCGCCATGAAAGAGTATGACTTTACTTGACTTTGTGACATCGGGCTTCTTAGGAGTAGTGGATGCAGCTTTTTTCTCTTTATCCTGCCCTTTCTTGCGACGGCGGTTTGAATTATTTGTCGGCCGACGTTGATATGTCAGCATTGTTGGTTCATCCTCAGCTTGTTTGGCATCATCATTTGAAGAGATTTGCAGCTCCTTAGGCGGAGGTATAGATACCATATTGCAGATGTGGGAGTTGAGCATAGAATCCAACTCTTTGATAGTAATTTCACGATCTTCATATATAGACATCAATCGTGCTGAGAGATGATGTTCCCCTTCTTCCATGGCCTCTACCTGTAGTCGATAGAGCAGATCCCGAAGCCGGATTTTTCGCTCCAGATCTTCCCACGGGATGAATTGATCTAGGGTAACTTTACCAGAGGGCCTGGGAGGTATGTATTCTTCCAGGTCATCGATCAACTTTTGGAGTGTTTGAAGAGGTGTTAGTATTTGTGGAACCTCTGCAGCAGCATCACGCTCCATTTGTTTTTTCACTCTTTTCTTTTCATTTTTCCTTCTATTTTTCTCTTTATTTTTTATCTGCAGAGCTTCAAGTGAACTTATAACTTCCTGCTCTAAGCATGGCTTAAGGACACTCTTTTTACTAGAGCTACCTTTATAGGTTTCTTGGGTTTCTTGTGGTTGCTCGATCTTCGAGGAGCCACAGTGATCCAACCACCTTCTTGGGCTTGTGACTCGAAGGTGGCATTGATTGATTCTTCAATAATTGAAGGTGGGAGCTGGTGGTAATCATCCACGAACTCCTCAGCTTGCTCCGAGATTGGTTCCGCGGCAGCTTCTTCTGATATCCCATTTCTATATTGAAAAAGACCCATTTTGAATTGGTCTTCTTCAGCTTTGCTTCTATATTGTCCATAGCCCAGTTGATGATGATAATATTCACATATTTCTGGATATAGAGCTTGGAATTCTGGACTTGGATCATATGTTTGTTGTGACACCCCATTTGTTGGTGCCAAGGAGTTCCCATATTGATCAATCTTCCTTCTCGGATATGAGTTTCGATCAGATCATGGAGCTCCGGGCAATCTTTGGTGGGATGCATGACCATGGAATGGTATTCACAGTATTGCTGCATCTCTTCTTCACTTGTGAAGTATAAGGTGTTGGTGGAAATACCTGAACTAGCTCTTGTCTTCTGAGATTGTCGAAGATGAGCTTGGTATTCCTTTCATCAAATGAGCGTCGTTGTAGAGGACGCGCATTTGTATACCATTGACTGGATAGATATGGATGTGGCCATTCCTCTGATGTTGACTGAGGAAGACCAGAAGATGATGATGCATTGATGACGTTCACCGAGTAGGATCCAGGATTAGCTGGTCCATTTGGTGGTTGTTGAGTATGAGGTTGTGGAGGATCGACCTGATGGATGCCCAGGTCAATTAACCCTTGTCCAATTAGCCTTTGGACATCATCTTTGAATCTTGTGCAGTTTTCAATGCTATGACCCATCACTTGATGATATGGGCAATAGTTGGCTAATATTTCTGCAGGAGCTGAATAGTTCATAATCCGGATTGAAGGCATAACCGGAAGAGCGGAAAAGTTTGGTGTCGGGGAAAGAATATAATCTTGCCGACTCGACCGGAGTTGAAGGCCCTTCAGATAGCCACCCAATTGAGTCCGCATATGGCGACATAGGAGGCGGCTCTGGATATATTTGTGCATGCACAGGGATGATTTGTGGAGTACAGGGTACCTGAGCAGGAGTATCCTGACGCCTTTCCACGCTTTGCACAATTTGGCGCAATTCTTGCTGGCCTTGTTGGAGTCGTAGGATTTGCCTTTGGACTCTCCTCATTATTTTATGTGGATCATGCCTTGATCTTGGTGGAGAATGAGCTCCTGAATTATCTTGAGGAGGATCACATGGGGGATCTACCTCATTATGATTTGCAAGTTCTGTCATATGTATAACATTGACAGATTGCCCTGGTCGATCCCAAGCGTGAGGCTGAGGAGGTCGATCAGACCATTTGCATAGATATGAGGCCTCCTTGGATCATTTTCTGGACCTCATTTTTGAAGACATAGCAATCTTCAACTGGATGCCCCACCATACGGTGATACGGGCAATAATTGGGTTGATTGATCTTGCTGACATCTGCCGGCCTCTTTGGTTCTGGCAGTGATATCAATTGGTTATCGAGGCAGAGATCGAAGAGCTTCCTAGTATGCTCCTTTTTGAAGGAATAGGGAGTCTTCATGCGCTCCGCCAATGATGGCGCTGGAGCTTTAGCTTCTGATTTCTTCTTTGGGACAGGAGAGATTACTGCCCCCTTTGCTTCATTATCAGGTGAGAAGTCAACAACATTGACCTCCTTTGCTGGCTGCTTGCGCTCTTTGGGGAGCTTGCCTTTATAAGATGTATGAGCCATTTGCTCGGCTAGGAACATCTCAATTTCTGCTACTGCAGAATTTAATTGGTCGAAACTCTTGATATTTCTTCCCAGGAGTTTCTCATTGATTGTTAGTATGAGGCCTTTCCGGCAAATAGGAATTGCATCTTCTTGAGTGGGAGGGTTGTTGCATTTCATGCTAAACTCTCTCCATCTTTTGATGAAGTCAATTGCTGACTCCCCTTTATCTTGTTTGAGGGAACATAGCTCGGCGAGAGAGACCTTCCTTTCAACCGTTTGGAAACGGTCAAGGAATTGTTTTTGCATATCTGCCCAATCAGCAACTGAGTTGGACTTGAGCTTTGAATACCATTGAAATGCGACTCCAGTCAAGGAAGTTGCAAAATATCTGAGAAGATATGATTCTTCGGTGGCGAGCTCGCCCAAGGCAATGATATAATGTGCCAGATGTTCTTGTGGTGACCCATGTCCGTTGAACTTTGGTAGTTTTGGGACTTTAGGGCATGTTTCTGGTAGCTTCTTGAATTGATGATGTACTGGATATGGGACAGAATATAAATCTGCCACCTGAATACCTTCGCTCTGCTGAGCGAACATATCTTGAATAATCTTCAGTATCTCATGCCTTTGTATGGCAACACCTTGAGGGAGCATAATATTGGACGGATCAATGATATCCTGACCCGTAGTTTGAGGAAGAGGACCAGTTGTAGAAGCTGCCGGATGATTGGCTGGGGCAGCCCCATCTGGATGTTGATTTTGTTGGTTTTGAGCCGAGACTGGCTCCACAGAATGGCGGAGGCTTGTAGTTACCAGTTGCCTCATTTCATTTAGAAGCACAGCCATTTGAGATTGGCATTGCTGCATCACTTGATATTTGTCGTCATCCGACATCGCCTGGAAATTTTCCTTTGTCGGCAGGTCGATGGGGTTGATATTTGAAGTTGAAGGCCCACCTTCTTCAATTTGAATATTTGCTTCTTCGAAGAAGGGGATTTGAATTCCCTCATGTTGAATATCAATACGAGGGAGAACTTGGCCAGGTGCTTCAGCTTGTCCGCCGGGCTGGCGGCTTCTTCTGGCAAATTGCCTGATAGCTTCAGCAGGATTATTTGAATGGCTTCCGCAATTTGTTCAGCTGGTTCGCCAGAGTCATTCCCGTAGCATAGCATGAGAAGATTATAAGCTTGGGTTTTTCCTCAGCTGCCCAAGTAACACGTCGTCTTTTTGACGGACGGGTACTGGCATTAGGAATTGCCCCCAGCCTATCAAATACTGAGATCCGCGGTATACGGTGAGAGACCGATGCGCGGTATTTGGGTGTTGAGTTGGATTTTCTTTGACTACCCGGATATTGTCCGGGCCTTGGGGAGTATAGCTGGATCTCTTGTATATTCCTTTTCTTTTTTGTCCTTGATGGTACTTGGGTTCAGCATATTGACGAGAAGCTGTTTGATATTGCTTCTCTGCTGAACGTTGTTGATGTATTTGCTTGCATCTTTCTGAGCTTCTGAGCCTCCTTTTTGGGAACCCAGATTTGTTTGAGCTTGGGTGAATGTCGGGTGCTTTGTTTAACACCGACTTCCTTCTTGAAAACTTCTTGGTCTTCTCGGCACCATCGCAGAGCTGAGAAGCGATTCGAGGTCGGAATTGTTGGAACATACCTATCACGTGGGATGACAGGTTGGCTTCCATCAATCCGCACCCGCAGACCTCCGATCATGATGGACTTGCCGGATCTTGAGGTAGCAGCAGGCGGCCTTTTGCTTTTATGATTTTTGTTTTGCCCCCGTTGTGAGGAGACGGGAGCTATGATTTGGGAGGAAATTGTTTGGACCGAGAAAGTCCGATTTGAGCTGGGTGGGATTTGGTCCCTTTGGCAGCATTGTTTTTTGAGAGCATTTGGGTGCCCTTGTTGATGGCAGCAGGACGAGCTTGAGTATTACATGGATCCTGCTGGTCTTCTTTGTTGATTTGTTGGAGGGAGGCTTTTGAGCAGCATCCTCCTCTTGACGAGCCGGAACCACCCCTAGGAAGTAAGGGGATCCAACGACTGCTGGGAAATCTCCGAATACGATCGGAGTTGCCAGGTAGCCAAACCTGGCATGGTTGTTGACGACGAGCGGTCCATAGGTGACGGCCATCTCCAACAATTTGGGATTTGCTTTTCTTCGCCCAGGTACCTTGGATTGCCTCCGAGTACCTTCACGGAGTATCTTCAGAGAGTACCTTCAGAGAGTACCTTCATAGGAAATCATCAGTGTCAGGATTTTTATGAAGATGGATGCATATATCTCGCCCTTTTGCTATGAATGGTGAGAAGGGGTCCCACCGGGCGTGCCAGCTGTGGACACGGGATTTTCTCTTTTTCTTTCTCATCCCCCCATTGTATGGGAGGTTGTTCATTTATCATTTTTTTGACTTTGTGTTGCGGGGCGTGCCAGCCTGCCTGCCAGGCAGAAGTAAGGGTCTGCGCAATGCAGAGAAAGAATTTTTATATATCCGTGAAACGGATGGGTGCGCCGTGTTTTGATCTGAACTTCTTTGATTCCGTGCCTTTTAATCATCAGGCGATTGGGGTGGCGTGTGCTGGACCCCTGTCTCCATCGATCGGAATCGATGTTACATTTACATCGAGTTAAAAGCTTTAGGTGTCGTATTAACACCTGTTTCAACCCGAATACCATTTCATAACGCGGGCGAGAATATATGCATCTGTAAGAAATTTCAAGACAACATTTTTGCTTTGTTTATTTTGAACAGAATGAGTCCAAGTTTGAAAAATAGGGTTGTTTTTTGAAAAGAGTATGTAGCTTGTCCTGGGCAGGAACAGGCCCGTGTTAGCGAAATTATCCTTTGAGTATATACTCGTTTCCAGAGACAAAATTTTAGTTGAAACGTATGCATATAAACACATAGTTATGAACATACGAGTAAATTTTAGGACGGAATTTCCGTTTTGACGGAGTGTCCTTGAGGAAATATATACATATGATTGTACTTATATGGATATGTTCTCGGGTAGAACCCCTGCGTAGGCAGAGTTCAACTCAGGATTCATATCCGTATGAACATAGACTCACAATTATATGAGTATGTATTTGAGGAGAATTTCTGTTTAGACAGAGTTTCCTCAAGAAAACATATGCATATAAGCATGAGATTATGATTATACAGATATGCTCTTGAGCAGAATCCCTGCTTGAGCAGAGTCTCCTCGAAGGAACATATACATGTGAGTACAAGGCACCTAAATGTCCGTACCCATAGAGTCTTGCTCGACATGGAGGCATTTAGAGCACAAATATACCAGGGTATTTAAAATACACCAAGAGAGAGAGATACAAAGGGTATTTAAATACCATATGTCCATAGAGACTTGCTCGATATGGACAGTATTTAAACCCCTGAATCCCCCACAGAGACTTGCTCGATGTGGGGTATAAATATACCAGAGAGAGAACAAAGGGTGTTTAAATACCATATGTCCATAGAGACTTGCTCGATATGGACAGTATTTAAACCCCTGAATCCCCCACAGAGACTTGCTCGATGTGGGTAAATATACCAAGAGAGAGAGAACAAAGGGTGTTTAAATACCATATGTCCATAGAGACTTGCTCGATATGGACAGTATTTAAACCCCTGAATCCCCCACAGAGACTTGCTCGATGTGGGTATAAATATACCAAGAGAGAGAGAACAAAGGGTGTTTAAATACCATATGTCCATAGAGACTTGCTCGATATGGACAGTATTTAAACCCTGAATCCCCACAGAGACTTGCTCGATGTGGGGTATAAATATACCAAGAGAGAGAGACAAAGGGTGTTTAAATACCATATGTCCATAGAGACTTGCTCGATATGGACAGTATTTAAACCCCTGAATCCCCACAGAGACTTGCTCGATGTGGGGTAAATATACCAAGAGAGAGAGAACAAAGGGTGTTTAAATACCATGTCCATAGAGACTTGCTCGATATGGACGGTATTTAAACCCCTGGATCCCACAGAGACTTGCTCGATGTGGGGATGTGGCGCGAGGGAGACGTCGGAGCCGTATACGATGGCGATCTCCCGCTCTTTTCCACGTTATCGGGCACTCCTCACTCCATATTGGACAAGGAACAAACCAATACCTTCGCGCCAAACCAAAGAATTGGAAGAACGGACGGAAGGAGATTGGAAGACGGAAGCTTTTGTATTTCTAAAAATTTCAGAACCCGGACCTTACAAGGCTTGGAGGGACTGGTTTACAAGGGTTTTTGGGGTTTTTTTCCCTATGGGACTGATTTTTCAGCATAGAGGGGGGGGGATTTCTGGGATTTTTTTTTTCTTTCAGATGAAGGGGGTGCCTCCCCTTTTATAGGGGTTGGCTTCTCCTCCCCTCCCTGCATAAACAGGAGAAGGAGGGGGGAGAACCCCCATTCCGGTTGGGGGAGCACCCCCAACCTGTTTAACATTAAACAGGTTGGGGGGGTCTCCCCTCCAACCTGTTTTCATGTAAAACCGGTTGGAGGGGAGCCCCCCAACCGGTTTTACAAAACAGGTTGGAGGGGGTCCCCTCCAACCTGTTTTTATATAAAACCGGTTGGAGGGGGAGCCCCCCCAACCGGTTTTACATTAAAAGTTGGAGGGGGGGGCCTCCCTCCAACCTGATTTACATAAAACCGGTTGGGGGGGGGAGCACCCCCCCAACCGGTTTCATGTTACAAAAGTTGGAGGGGGGCCTCCAACCTGTTTAACATTAACAGGTTGGAGCCCTCCAACCGCCCTCTCTTCCCCCCATTCCCCTTAGACCTAAGGGTTGTTTTGAAATGGGGGGGAGGATGGCCTATAAATAGGCTATAAGGGCTCATTTGGGGGGACTGGTTTGCTGAAATCCTGCTTCCCTTGCTCGGAGTTTTGCCCGGTGAAGAGTTGCATTTGCATCCTTGGAGCTTCTGTCGCCGGCTTGTTCTTGTGCTTGTACTTGCACTTGTACTTCATGCTTGGTCTTTATGGACCTCGTACTGCCGGATTTCTTCCGTACATCGATCTGTGTGGAGTGTCATTCCATTCTGAACTTTGGTCTTTTCTGGAGGGCTTAATGCCAATGGTATTTATAAGGCTTCTCCCTTGGCTTGGAGGGGGACTTCAGTCCCACTTTTTACCTTGCCTTAAAGGCATAAGTTGCTTTGTCTTCAAGTCATTTTTCTTTCTTTTACCTTGCCTTCAGGGAACCAAATGCTTTGCTTTCTGAATTTTCTGTCTTCAAGGTATGAATTACCTTGGCTTTAAGGCATGCATCACTTTGCCTCCAAGACATCTTCCAAGGAGTTTTAACCACTTGGATCAGTATAAATAGATCCATGGGCTCTTTTCAGCTAGGTATCCCTCATAGTTCAGAAATCCTTTCAGTTCAGAAATTCCATCTAGTGGATATTCCACACACCTTAACAATTCAGGAAGTCCTTCTATTGGACATTCCACATATCTTCTATTCAGAAATTCTTTCTAGTGGGAATTCCGCACATCTTCGGGCCCCCCGGGTACTTCTTTTGGTAGACGTTTATCATGCCTTTTTGGGGTTCAACAGGGGGCCGCCAGGCCGCACCCCCGCCGGTTCGGGGGGCCTCCAGGCCGCACCCTCCCCCCCTCCCCGAACCCCGCCGGTTCGGGGGACCGCCAGGCCGCACCCCCGCCGGTTCGGGGGGCCGCCAGGCCGCACCCCCGCCGGTTCAGGGGGGCCGCCAGGCCGCACCCCCGCCGGTCAAGGGGGGGCCGCCAGGCAGTACCCCCGCCGGTCCGGGGCCCTAACTGGCGGGTACCCCCGCCCGTTCGGCCTCCTGTGCGCCAACCTCTGCCGGTTCGTCCCGCCTCGACGCTCGTGCTGCCAACCTCCGCCGGGCCGTGCACCCCCGCCGGTGCGACCCCTGAAAATCCTATAAATAGGGGGGCATACCCCCATTGCAACACATACCGACACCCCCGGGGAGAGGCTGGCAACAACACCAAGCTATACACCCACGTGCGAGAGCTTAAAGAAAAAGGCCGCACGTTCTTCGCCCACGCTCGCCTGGTCTGTTTGGTCCCTGGAGCTCTAAGCTCTGGTCAGCGAGTACCGGGGAGGAAGTCTCTAGCTGCCTTTGGTGTTCTGTCCGCCGCGTTCGAGCCTTCCTGCGCCTCGTCCGTACGAAGTCACCACAGGTTGTTACATGACTCCCGGCGTCTTCATTTAAGTCCTCCGTTGTCAATGAAACGACACACGTAGAGGCAATATTGTCCGACAGCGGAACAAATACCCTGCCGTCAACTCAAAAGAGATGACTTGTCTATAAATGTCCGGCGGAGGCACAAACACCCCGCTGCAGGCATTAAAGACCCGACACGTTTGTGAACGCCCGACGGAGGCACAAAACACCCGTTGTGAGCACATATGTAAACTTTACATCCTGTAAATGTCGAACGGAGGCACAAACACCTCGTTACGAACATCAATGTAATCCCCATGTTGTGTGATGTCCGACGGAGGCACAAACACCCCGTCGTCGACACCCATGTATATGACTGTTGGAAGGTAAAATTGTAACAGATATCTGCTATAAAGAATGGGGATGATCCACTATATAGCGGTCCAAGGAATTGGTCAGTTGAAGCCCATCTAACAACTGACTGGTAAGTGACCCATACAAAAGGATTATGGACTTTGAAAATTGGTCGATAGCTACCACAGAAGGTCCACTCTAATGAATTAATTAGATGGCCTACTTAAAAGGCTAAGTAAGTTGTGATTTAAAGTGACCCCGAGGTTACATAGATTGCAAACTTATTTGGAAGTTCATCTTCAAGTTCGATACGGGGATTCTGGCCCTTAAAATGGTGCCCGGTCTTCCAGTCAAAGTGAAGTCCAAGAAAGAACTCTCCTTCGTTCAAGTATGGTTCAAGTACAAAAGCACGGAAAAAATCCGGTAGCACAAGGTCTTAGGACCAAGTACTAAAGCACAAGTACAAGAGCAAGCTTGAGGGAGAACTCCAAAGCTTTGCACGGCAATCTTCTATCGGGCAAAACTCCAAGGGAAAGACCAGGATTTCTGCAGCACCTCCGGGCACCAACAAGTCTTGGAAATGAGGTGTGGGAGGGGTATTTATAGAAGATTTCCCCCTCCCCCTCCATCGGTTAGGAAGCCCTAACCGATGGTGACCTCAAAGTGAGGTCACCATCGGTTAAGGGGTATCCCCTAACAGATGGTGACCTCAACATGAGGTCACCATCGGTTAGGACCCCCTAACCGATGGTGACCTCATCAATGAGGTCACCATCGGTTAAGGGGGGACCTCCCATCGGTTAGGGGACCCTAACCGATGGTGACATAAACATTATGTCACCATCGGTTGGGGCTTCTCCCCCAACACAATGTAAAGGGGGGCCTTCCCCTATAAAGGCCCCCTACCCCAAGAGAAAAAAAAAGAGAGAGAAGAGGAGGCGATCCCCATCCCCTGTTCATCCTCAAAAAAAATTCCCGGCGGAGCCCTAGCGAATTGATTTCCCGAGTCTCCCTTTTGTTCCAAATTTCTATAAAATTGCCAAGCATCTCCCTTCCATTCCATCATCTTTTCTTGGGCCTCTACTTGGTGTGTCGTGAAGGTATACACCCCTTTTTAGCCCAATAGCAAGGCAAGGGGAGGAGAGTTGGCTCCAATCATCATCGGCATTCCATCTATCCCCCCCCATCCCCCCACATCGAGCAAGTCTCTGTGGGGGAGATATTCTTCAGGGTTTAAATATCGTCCATATCGAGCAAGTCTCTATGGATATGTGATATTTAAATACCCTTGTTCTCGTGCTCTAAATGCTCCATATCGAGCAAGTCTCTATGGGTACGTACATTTAGATGCATATGTGCTCCCCGCCTGTCGAGCAAGTCTCCGGGATGGTAGATATTGTGCTTATATGTATATATTTTCTTGAGGAGACTCTGCCTAAGCAGAGGTTCTGCCCAAGAAAATATTCGTATATTCACAAATTTGTGTTCTTATGTATGTGTTTCTTAGAGGAAACTCTGCCCAAGCGGAGGTTCTGCCTAAGAGCATATCCGTACATTCACAAATCCGTGTTCTTATGTATATATTTCTTAAGAGCAAACTCTGCCCAAGCGGAGACTCTGTTTAAGGATATATTCATAGGATTGCAAATTTGTGCTTATACGTGTATGTTTCTTAAGGAGGATTCTGTCCAAGCCAGAGCTCCTTCTAAATTCATATCCGTATAATCAAACCTCGTGTTTATACGTATGTGTTTCTTAGAAGAAGCTCTGCCCAAGAGGAGATTCTACCTAGGAACGCATTCATATAATCACAAATTTGCATCCATAGGCATATATTTCTCAAAAGGGACCCTGCATAAGCAGGGGCACACCCCTTTTTCCGGGTACTCTGCATAAACAGAGATGCCGCTTGAGAATATATTCATAAAGTGCAAATTTGTGCTTATGTGAATATATGCTCCTTAAAGAAGAAACTCCCTCAAAGCAGAGGTTCTCCCAAGAACATGTTCATATAATCACTGGTTTACGTATCCCCATGAGGACATTTCGAATAAGCAGAAACTCTGCCAAGATACATGCTCAAGAACATTCTATTAGATATAAATACATCTCTAAAAAAAAAGAGAAAGGGAGAGAAGGACAAAGACTCTGCTCGAGCAATAATTCAAGCAGGAACATATACAAAAGAGGACTGTGCCCATGCAAACACTTCTTGGAAGAAACCCCATTATGACTGAAATCTTCATGGAAACACATCCATATGACCTTCAGAACCGCTTTCATACAAGCAGAACTGAGAAGAAAAGAAATTCCGCCTCGACAAAGACGTTCTGCCCCAGGAAATAAAATGAAGCACCATGAAATTCTCACACTTGACATGGGAATCCTTCTAATATGGAAGCGTTGCTCCTATTTTTCAATATGTTCCAAGACTAGAACAAGCTCATGGGCATGTGCCCGTTCATAATGTCAATTCTCATATAATAAAAATCTCGGGCACATACCCATTACTGTCCCAAAATTCTCTCCTGAGCTTCAAATAAAAAAGAGGACAATCATATCATTTCAAAAAAACATTTGGACAAAAGTATTTCAAAATAATCAAATCTTCAAATCAAAGGACCATTTTGTACCAAAAAAAAGGGGAAAGCATCATGATTAGGATTTTCGAAAAAGATGTATATGTTCTCGTCCTTGCTATGAATGGTATACGGGTTAAAACTGGTATTAAATAATGTCGAGAGCTTTTAACTCGTTGTAAATGTAACATCGGTTCCGATCAATGGAGACAGAGGTCCAGCGCATGCTACCCTAATTGCCTGATGAGTATAGACATGGAACTCAAGGAGTTCAGATTAAAAAAATGGCGCACCCCGTCCGTTCCACGGACACCACACCCCGTCCGTTCCACGGACACCATACCCGTCCGTCTTAGGACATTATGCTCGTTGTCCACGGACACCAAAATTCCTCCTCCGCATCATGCGGACTCTTTCTTCTGTCTGCTAGACAGACTGGCACGCCCCGCAAATCCCAAAAAATCCAAAGCATGTGAAATGAATGAATGCATGAACCGAATAAAATGAGACGAGCAAACGAGCTCAAATGATATGTCTCGAGAGAATCAAATCCAAATCAAACCAACCAAATCAAATCTATCTTTCTTTTTTTTTCTTTTTTTTTCCGTGTAACAATGACATGCTGTATGAACGCCCAGTGGAGGTACAAAAAACCCCATTAAAGGCGCAAATATAAATGACATGAGCATCCTTGAATGAAATTGCGGAAATTTACTTGTCATCTGTTTCCTTTAAATTTCGGCATATGGTCTTTTAGCAAACATTACGCATCGAAGGTATTCGAGTTTTGCACTCGATGTAAATGAAACATCGACTTCGGTCGGTGGGGAACGGTCCAGTACACGACCACTCCAATCGCCCTGAAAATACGAGCGCACGCGGAAAAAATAAAATAAATGAAATGAAATTCGAGGGTATCAGGGTTCGCACCCAATACTCCTCGTAAAATAAATCTCTTTGTCTGTTTAAATTCGAGGGTATCAGGGTTCGCACCCAATACTCCTCGTAAAATAAATCTCTTTGTCTGTTTCTCGTAAACAGTCTGGCAAGCCCGCAGAAGCGAAAGACAATGGACGGAACCCTATGGGGCGAAATTCATTTCAAAATTAAATGAGAGGCGAAAAGAATTCTGCGTTCCACATTAGCATCCAAGTGTGACAGGCTTGTCTACGTCCAATTTCTGAGAATTCTGGTTCGTGCATGTCATTTTGTCTGGTTGAATTCCCTTGATCTTGGCTCTCTTGACGGACACAAGCTAAAACTTCTGTTTGCTTCAATGGTAAAAAATTTCTCATGGGAGTTTAACTTAAAGTATTATATGGGGCAAGAACTGGGGGGTAAATTGATGGAAGTGAAGAAAAACCAAAAGATGATAAGGAGAAAGAATTGAAAACATGGAAGAAAAATAATATAATGATGATGACATAGACTGTGAGTTCTGGAGCCATACATTGGGGTGAATCTAAGAGTACATCAAACTACAGTGAGTATATGATCTTTCTTGAAAGAGTTGTACTATCAGGGCAATGACTCTAGGAAGATAATCTTGGTATTGAAATTAATCCATACACTCAAGCATTAAGACTGTTCAGGAGGTATTAATTCTGGTTTTATGAATCTGTGGCTCGAGTACAATTCAATATTTCAATTGTCTATGAGAAACTTTCTGCAGACGCATTATTGGCTGTTCAGGAATTGCAAGAAAAGAAAATGAGAGATCAGTTACTTATGAAATTGAGATCTGAATATGAAACAGCTCATGGAAGCTTGATGAATTGGGAAGCTGTTCCTAATCTGGATGAGTGCTTTCACGAAGTGATTCTTGAAGAACAATGCATTCTATCATGAAATATTGAGGATTCCCTAAAGTCTAGAAACAAATTGATGTTGCTTTCCTTTCTAGGGATACCCCTCATTCTCAAAATCCTCAAAATGTACAGTGTTATTCTTGTCAGAAATATGGTCATATTGCATTGTGATTGTAAGAATAAGTTCTGCAGGTATTGTTAAAAGGATGTGCACATTCTTACCATATGCACGCGCTGACCTCAAGCCACCAAGGCATACCATACAAGTGTTAGTTCATGTGGGGGGACACCTTTGGTCTGTGCTTTGGAGAGACTCTTGAGAGGGAGCTTGGGAGATTTTCGCAGAAGCCTTCTCCAACCTGGACCAACATGTTGGTGTGCTTCTGGACGGGAGGAAGGCGTATTCGTGCTGCCAACCATCCAGAAGGTGTGAAGGCCGCATCAAGTTGGGGAGAACTGTCTCTTTGGCTTGGCCAAGGAGGGCTTCTTCAACCTCATACGATCTTCAGGTGTTTTCTTCAGGCAAGTAACTTAGGGGCTTCATCCCTGTGCCTATCACTTAGGTTTTATGATTTTACCGAATCGTGTCCGTGTGCTGGATCCTCAAATTCCCTTGTTTTTGGTCTACACTTTCTGCAGACTGGAAGTTGATGGCAACATAGATTGCCACCAAGTTCCTGGTTTGACAGCAACATACATTGCTGCCAACCACACTTGACGGTAATGTCCTTACCATTAAGTTCTATAATTTCCAGAAAATCTATTCTAAAGTATGTGATGTGATTTTTCGAGGATTTTGAGTGTAAGATTCGATTTTAGTTTTTTGTCATAGCATGTACATACTGTGGAGTAAAATATGAAATTTTGGTATTTTCTGAATATTCCTGTCATTTACTAGGATTTCTGTTATGTTTAATATGCATGTATGCTAGGTTTAATTGGAAAAAAAAAAATTAGATATTTCATGAGTCTATGTTTCAATATTTTTCTATGGATTTAGGGTTCCAGTGAACATGTTTTCAGATAGTGAGATTCACCAGTTCCTGTTGAACCTATTTTTGTTTAGTGAAGCATCACGTTAATTGACTGAAATCTGTTTTAATTTCTAAAATTGGTTATATTGCTCCAAAAATTCTGAAAAATTAGACATATGATATGTTTCATATATATATGACTGTGGTAAAAATTGGGCATGTTTTGATATTCAGAGTTACTGTTTCCAATTATGAGGTCATAATGACCATGTTAAGCATGATTAAGTAAAAGTGATGATTTCTTAAGGATTAGGATCATGATTAGGCTCTGTTAAGTATGTTTTAACACTGATAGACAGTAAGGAATATTTCTGTAACCGGAAGTATGTGTTTATGTTATAAGCATGTGAATATGACATTAGGTGTATGAGAACTATGTGTCAAACAAGTGGTTAATGTGATAAAGTGATTAATGTGCCGATATTGACACTGCTACCATAGAAGGCTGTGGAACCGTACTGTAGAAAAGTCCATATGGGAAGGCTCGATGCGTATGTGATATCTTGTAGGGATCAGGATGAAATCCTAGAGGTGGACAAATACCGCTGGTTAAGGTGGGGAGTGTTTCTTCCAGTTCTACGCAGTTACCAAGATTCGTCATTGTATTGCCTCGGTGACGGGTATGTGATATGTGTGTGTGATAGTGTCCTTTATGGTGGTTTGGGCTATGTGTCACGGCAATATGTGAAATAATATGAAAGTACGTGTGAATGTGCATTGTGATCATGTGAAAGTAAGTGTGAATATGCAATGTGATCATGTGAAAGCGATGTGATAATGTGATCCATTGTGAAGGAATGTCAAACCATGTGAATGTGCTAAGTTTATGCTAAAACAGCAAGCAAAGAGTAAGTGTTTGTGGTATAGGTATGCATGAGATAAGAAAGATATCATGTTAGTATCATGAGTAGGTATGTGTTCTATTTTGATTATGTGAATGAATATGTAAAAACATGTCATAATAGCTAGTTATGTTAACCATTATGTGCTATAGGAAATCCATGTGTAGTTAGTATATTAAAGCATGTTTACATAGTACTTACTAATTGTCATGTGAATCATGTAATAGTTTACTTAATGTGTTGTGCTTGCATAAGTGTATGTGGTGTGTGGATGTGGCCAATAGGTTGCTTGTTGAGTCTATGCATAGACTCATTCTTGTTTCATCAGCAGGGAGATGCATCAAATGGTATCCCAACATACTGTCCTACCAGTCATCCTTGTGAGTTTCATATTACAATGAATATTTTTCCTTTTCCATATCACAAGAACCACCCTGATAAGAAGATGGAAATAAGTCCTAGATCTTGACCTAAATTACTCATCAAATGCCCTTTAATCATCAACTAACTTCACAGATGCTTAGGCCAAATGGGTTCTATCAGCCTGCTTATGCGAACCCTATGAAGCTACTTTGTTTTTGCAAGAAATTAGAAAGAAATTTAAAATAAAATTATTCCAATCAATGTAAATCTCAACATTTCTTGATAAATAACAAGTCAACTAGGAAAATACTTTTGGGAGTCAAAGACTCCAAAATACTACATAAAAATGAGAAAGACAACCACATTACAAAATTATTTTCTTTCTTCGGTCATCAATCGGTGAACTTCTGGTAGAAGGCAATAAATTGTCAAATTTTCACCTTATATATCTAGGATAGTACTTATGGTTGAGTAAATCAGCACTAAATACCTTCTATTAAATGGAAAAGACACAATTAGAAACTCAGCCAGGAGAACTCACCTCAGTTAATAGGGATTCCAGACGATCAATCCTGAAGACACCATCCTAAAAAACACTCTTTTTCTTTAGTTTCAGTATAGCAGAGTCATTTTTCAATAAGAAACAATATGCCTAAAAATGACAATGAGTAAATTCTGGCATGATGACCATACACTATAAAGGAGTGTCTGCAATGTTGACCGAAGTTTCGGAGAGCTGTCAGTTAGTACTTTTCTTGCAATCCAAGGGTATGAACTACTCAGAACTTTGTAATCTGGATTGAAGCCAATTGCAATGCCCTCCAAAACAGCAAGGCTGATAAATCAAAATACAGGAGACACATACAAGCTAAGTTTCAAGGCACATAGCATTCTTGTTCACAAATACTTAACTCTCCAATCTTAGGAGTAAATAGACAGCAGACTTGACAGTTTTATGAGAATTCAATATTGCTACCTACTTTCAATTATGTGAGAATTCAGTTTGCAGAAATAGTATGTTACCTGCGAATGACAAGAGAAAAATATGATGGTATTTGAAACTTAAACTTGTACCTGAAATTCAAGAGTATGCATATTCCAGACATCAATACCAAGGGGAAACCAGAGATAAATCAGCAAATGCAAAAAGACAATGTTAGGTATAGTATCTTTAAAGACCAGTGTTATAAGAAAAGAAAAATCCAACAGGGAAGGCCAATTTTCATCAACTACAAGGCCTTAGGTTATGCGACCCTAGTAAGGTCATCTGAACAATTAATTTTCTTAAGGACCTGTTTCTGTCTTCCTTTTCAATTATTTATCATACTTCTACAAAGTAGCTTTCTCACTACACACATATTGAATAGTGCTTTTGATCATTTCATTTGGATCCTGGGCATTTGAAGCCATAAAGGAAGTGAGATATACTTTTCAAACACTCCTATTTTTTGATAAGATCAAAACAAGTTTAGAATAGTGAGGCTATTCGTTCATTTACTCAAGGCTTTTCAGTTTGAAGTGATTCATTTGTCAGTTGTCACCTCCTCTCTACATGCCAATCTGCCCAAATCATGTCTCAAGAACCCTTTCCAGAAGTTCTGGCTAGGATGCAAAGGGGACATTTTATAAGATGCCCAAAGCAGATTTGAAATGAACAGGTTGAATCCACATTGATATCTAGACCTGATGCAACTTATATGTCAGCTTTCTCACGAAACATAAGGTTCATCTACCCTTTGCCGGGGGTTCAGGTTTCACAAGGGCTAGGCAAGGGCTCTCACCTGCCAACTCCCTTTTTCCTCCACCCTCTGCATCAGTAGGCTGAGCTATCGACAGAACTGTCATTCCTATGCCCTCTGCTTTTGTCACACTCACAGCTAGCAGCTGCCCTGATTGCCCTTCCCATAGAAATCTGCACACAGCACACATCTCCCAACAGCCCCACTATGTCCCTCTTCTCTGGCCTCCACTATGGCATCTGGTGTCCCCTTTGCATCGATTGTATGTCCCTATTCTCCCATGCACTGTGGCATCTAATGTCTCCCTTCTCCAGCCTTCATTGTGCATCCCTTTTCTCCAGCCTCACCATGGCATTGACAACCCTTCTCCAACTTCCATTGCAATGTTTAGCATCCCATTCTCTGACCTCCACAAAGACATCCAGCGTCCCCCTTCTCCAATGCACACCACCATCACATCTCTATCTCTCTTATGCATATTATTGTTTGTGAACTAATGTTCTGTTTGTGAGTGGTAGATTAGTTCAAAGATAATTATTGACATTACCCTTACTATTTCTACTAAGCCCAATAAGCACATTCTGATGAGTTTGACACAGGATTAATCTGCATCCTTTCAATTGACACAACACTTACATTGCTTTTTCTTTGAGAAAAGAACTACTTATTGCTCGGCCAGCCATGCCATTAATCAGCGCCCGGGCCCCACGCCACAGCCGACCAATCTTTTTCCCTTTGAGAAACGTCTAAGTGAACTATCGGCTTGCATATATGTCACTAGGGGTGTAAATTGGAATGGGCGGACCCAAATTCAATCCAATTGTATTTGTTTTTCTCAGACTCAGATCTTCCCATTTATCCATATCTTGAAATTTGATATCAATGTTATATCTGCATATCTGCAATAAACCTCCATTGGATCTGTGTATCACCTACACTTCATCCCAGAAAACTGATGAACCTTTCATCTCCACTTATTTCTGGATTTTAGTGATAACAAAACTCTGGGAATATGTGCTTGATATATAGTTTTCATTATGTCCGTCAATAGGGCAAAAAGGTCTTTTTATCACTTTAAGGATCACCATTGTAAGTACTCTAAAAACATCAAACTCATGCACTTCATATACATTGCTTAAGTCCATACTGGTTGTAGTTTAAGTTCATATCGATTATAAAACACACATCTCACCGATTATAGTTGAAGTACCACGACGACTAGAGTTCATGTATCAATTATTGTTTATGCATCTTACCAATTCCAATTGAAGCACTATATCGATTAGTGTTGTATCAATTATTGAGTAAGTACTGCATCGATTACTACTTAAGCAACGTTCCAATTTGTGTTGTTACACTTGTTCGCATTACTACTTGCAACGATTATTGTACACTACCTATTCTGATTATAGTTCTCATCTTTATGTCTATTCCAATTAGAGTTACAAAAGTCTTTTGTATCGATTAACATTGAGTCACACAATGACTAATGAACACTTAATATCAATTATACAACAATCTGCGATTACTACATACAATACTTTATCGATTAGCGACTACTAAACAAAAGATCTTCCAATTACTTCATCAATGTTCAAGTGTCCCATCGATGGGTATGAAACTGTATCGATTAGTGTTTGATTCAAATTTCGATTAACACATACTTCCATTCCGAATCTCAGATTATAGATTAAACATTTATATTGATTACCTAAGATATTTTCTTGTTCCAATTACTGAATAACACTTTGATAGTTTGATTACTGAACTCGATTCTGATATCTTTCCGATTAACGTTAGTCAAACATTGATTACTACCAGATACATCGATTAGTGAACTAAATGTTCTATATTAACAGTCTGCATCAATTATTGAAGTCTTATTCATATTTTTACACCGATTGACTACATTTTAGATTTAAATATTGTTATATGAGGAAACTTTATTATTTGCAGTAAAATAACAATAATATAAGTGTGTATTGGCGTGTAAACAAGTTGTTGAACGAATTTCAAATCTTTCTTAAAATTATTTAACTTACAATTTCCCGCATATTAAAGTCTCAAAAATAGCTTGCTGAAGGCACAACTTTTTCAGTTGTAAGAAATTAAATAGCCTGTAATCTATGTGAAACATCAAGTAGAAACTTATTGTTTACATAATACGTATTTTCTCTCTCTTCCTGGATGACAGAAAGAAATTACTTGATATATCAATATCATCATTAGGAAAAGCGGATTCTAGGTAGTTGAGATGTGAGTTGACTAATACAAAACATTTTTCCTCTCTATCTGTATCCTAGCATTAAATGATTTGCAGGTTTATGGTACTCACGCAACAACAATGTTAGACACTACGAACAGCTACCTAGGAAATCCAGTAAATGTGAGAAGACTCAATGCATAGATGTTGGACCACACGGAGGATTTCATCATCATCATTTTCATCATTTTTGGATGTTTATGTTATTTGTTTGGATTTTCTTTTATTTTATTTGTGTGGGCATGCCAATCTGGTAAAATGATAAAATTTGGAACTCGCTTAATGCGAGGATTTTTGTGTCCATTTATTGGACAGTTCGCCTTGATTTAGTGCATTGTTCCGCATGTTTATATTATCAGGCGATATGGGTTTCGTGTACTGGACCCCTTCTGCACCGATCGGAGTCGGTGTTAATTTACATCGGATTGAATCCAAACACCTTTGATTATAAACTCGAGATCTATTTTATAGAGACAAGAACACGTTTGTATTAACGGACGAAACAGAATTTGAGAGGGAGCATGTGCTCCTTTTCACATTTAACATGCTCTTTTTTAAAACAAACGGGTATAAACCCGAGAGTTTAACATTTGAACGAGTCATGTCTCGAGCAAAGTTTCTGCATGGAGACACAGAAAAACATATGATCGCGCCTCAGGCAGAGTCTCCGCACAGGCAGAGTCTCCCCATGGAGGTATGCACATATGAACATACAAACACTTCATCCTCATGATGTCCGGCTCGACATGAGGGCATGAACACTTGAACATTTTTATCTCCATGGAGTCCTGCTCAACATGGAGATATTTAAATACATGAACATTTAGATTTCATCCTCGCCGGTCCGCGCGGGGGGCGCACCCCGCCGGTCCGCGCGGGGGCGCACCCCGCCGGTGCACCCCGCCGGTTCGCGCGGGGGCGCACCCCGCCGGTTCGCGCCGGGGGCGCACCCCCGCCGGTTCGCGCAGAGGGCGCACCCCCGCCTGTTCGCGCAGAGGGCGCACCCCCGCCAGTTCGCGCAGTGGGCGCACCCCCGCCGGTTCGGCAGGGGAGACCCCGCCGGGCCAGATTCGGCCTGGCGGGCCTTTGCCCGTTCGAGGCCCACCTCTGGACGTCCCGGCGCCTGTCCGCTCGCACCCCCGCCGGGACGGAACCCCGCCGGGCCACGCGCCATGAACCCCTATAAATAGAGGGGAAGTCCCCCCATTCGAAGGGAATTCCTGAAGTAAGAAAATCTCGGGCGGAGCCTTGAAGAAACTCTCCCTGAAGCTGCGAATCCTTGCGCCATCTCTTCGCGCTTGAGTTCCCTCCTTCCCTGAGCACCGGGGTCCCCCGTGTTGGTGTTCCGCTCGTGCGAAGCGTGAAACGTCGTGGAGAGGGTCGTCCTACTGAAATACCGCAGGTTGTTATATGCAAGACTCGGTCCCGACGTTTTATACATAAGTCCTCAATGTTTTAAAATAAACATGTGTAGAGGCACTTTGTCCGACAGAGGCATAAATACCCCGTCGTCGACTCAAATATGATTATCGTGATGTGGAAAAATCCGACGAACGCACAAAACACCTCGTCGTTGATGCCAATGTAACCGTGATGCACTGTAAACGCCTAACGAAGGTACAAACACCCTGTTATAAGCGTAAATGTAAGTCTCACATCGTGTAAAGTCCGACGGTGGCACAAGCACCCCGTCGTCGACGTACATGTAAATGACATACTTTGTAAATGCCCAACGGAGGCACAAACACCCCGTTGTGAGCACAAGTGTAAATGCCCTGAATATATTGAGCATATTTGTGGAAATTTACTTAGTCATCCATTTCTTTAAATTTCGGCATACGGTCTTTTAACAAACATATCGCATCGAAGGTATTCGAGTGTTATGCTCGATGTAAATGAAACACCGACTCCGGTCGGGGGGAACGGTCCAGTACACGACCACTCCAACCGCCCTGAAATACGAGCGCGCACGGAAAAAATGAAATGAAATATTCGAGGGTTCCGGGTCTTTACCCGGTACCCCTCATAAAATAAATCTTTGTCTGTTTCCTGTAAACAGTCTGGCACGCCCGCAGCGAGTAAAAAATATAAAGCCTCTGAGGTGAAGGCATCGGAGGGGCTTTATTTTTTAAGATGAAAGAAATTTCGCGTTCCAACAATCTGGCATGCCTGGTGGGACTGTTCCTGCCTTCCATGCATATGTAAAAAGACCTTATGCCGACATTGAAATAGAAGATGACTAATTTCCACACGCAGGTACAAGGAGCAAACGCCCGTCTCGCCTGCAACTCAAGTCGAGCTGATGGCCGCCATCACTTACGATCCTCTGGTCGTCGCCTGCCACGCCAAATGTGGCTACTTGACTACGCCGATCGTGTTCGGCGACTTCCCCGCAGTGGTGGGATCCCCTTACTTCCTAGGGGTGGTCCCCGCCGTCCAAGCTACTCCAAAGGCGGTGCCCAAAGCTACTGCAACCCGGGGCACCAAACCCCGTTCAAGTCAAGGTCTCGTTTACTCGGTAAACACCATCTCTTGTGTCGCGGTCCATAGAAAACGGGGACAGCGCCAGGGACGCAGGGGCAATAAGCCCCGCGCAGTTGTCTCCAACTCCGGCAAGACCGTGCTCGTAGGAGACATTTGCGTCTGGCTCGATGGAGGCGAGCCGATATTGCCCTGGGACAGAAGCGTCCCCACGGTGGCAACCTCCAACAAATTCGCTCCCCTCCAAGGGATGCACCAAGAAAATCGGGACTCCCCAAAAGGGGCCCGACAGGGGCAGGCGTCAAGCTCAGCACCCCAACAGCCTCGCAAAATGAGGCAAATGTGGGTGACCAAGCAGGAAGCCCGCCAAATCAAGCAAGCTAGAGCGGATCAACCCGCTGAACGCCCCAAGAAGGCTACACCTGAGCGAGAAAAAGCTCAGGACCCCGAACTTCCTCGTCCTCGTGGACAGAAAAGGAGGGGTGTCTATCGGAAGCCCAACTTCGTCTCCGCCCAAGCAGAGCCTGCTGAAGGAGACGCGAGTGTCACTGGGGCTCCCGCACCTAGGGTCTCAGTCTTTGAAAGGCTGAGCACCTCAATCTTCAGCCGACTGGGGACAGCACTCCGTCCAAACACCTAGAGGCTCAAGAAGCGAAGGGTGTAGTGGACATCTGAAGAAGGTGGAGGCATGAAAATCTTCACCTGCTACGCTTCTGGAAGAGAAGCGGCTGGGCCATCCGGCGTTCCTCTCGGGGCATTCAAGATAGATGAACCCGGCCAGGAGGGCGAAGCCATTGCCCGGTATACCCGGAACCCTGCCAGAAGACCTACCCAAGGGCAGCAAGGCAGTTAAGCTGGACCCTTGAACCTGGGGCAAGTTCTCGAGCCTCCACTCGAGCATGACCAAAGACCCCTCCCGGGACAAGTCCAGCTGGACCTCGAAGAAGGGGAAGAAGACGAAGTCACCAGCCTCCATCTCGGAGATCAACAACTGCCGGCTGACGGGGAGCAAGCGGAAGTATTCCTCATGCCGCCAACCAGAGCCGCCTTCCAAGCAATGACGGACGACGCCAAGTATGATTTCATACAGCGTTGGCAGGCTGAAATGGCCAATCTCCTGACGGAGTGAGGGCAAACGCGCCACGCCGCCAAGTGCCGACGGCAAACTAAAATGCTCTGAGAAGACATCAACAAGGCGATTTGCCCGATGTCAACCCGCAAGCAGCTGCGGTCAACGACTATACTGTCGATCCGGTCCAACAGCCGCGCAGGGGCATAAACTCCCAAGCCTCCACGGCCGAAGATATCGTGGCCCAGCGGCGAATGATCGAAAAGTTCGTGGATGACCGCTTCGCTCAACGAGCGAGGGGACGCCATTGTAGATCTATACAGTGTGTCATACCCCATCCATCATCAATTCAAGAAGCTGCCACTGGACTACCCCAAGGCGCCAAAGTTGCAGAAGTTCGACGGACAGGGCTCGCCAAATGAGCACCTGGCCTACTATATAACGGCCATGGAGAGTTGCATTTGATGAATCCTACCTCCTCCGTTACTTCGCAACGTCTCTGACGGGTACCGCCTTCCAATGGTACTCAAGGTTAAGGCCCAATTCCATTGTCGACTGGGCTGACCTTCAAAAGAAATTCATCAACCGCTTCCAGACGGCCGAGAGAGAGGTGTCGCTCGCAGAGCTATGCTCCCTCAAGCAAAGGAAAGAAGAAACGGCACTCGACTTCATCAAGCGGTGGCGTGACTTCAGTATGAGGTGCGACAACCCCCCGACGCAAGAAGATGCCATAACTATCTGTCGACGGGGCCTGGCGGCGCAGATAAGCGAAAAGCTGCTAGGAACAAACATCAAAGGCTTTGACCAGCTCAATTCGGTCATGGCGGAGATCGAAATGTTCTTCGCCGACAACCCGATGCAAGCTCCCCCGAAAAGCAAGCCAGGTAAGGAGCGCGCCGTTGGCAAAGAAGCCAATGCTGTGGACTTTGCCCCGCAAAGTAAGGCCGCCTCCAACTTCACTGCCACAGCGTACGAGCACGCCGTATTCCTTCAAGAAGGACCATACGAAGATGCTCTTCAAACTGTGCATGAAAAATGACCTGCTTAAGCTTCCGGGACTGAGAAGACCAAGTGAAGCAGATAAAGTGGATGAGCCGAACTATTGTCTCTACCACCGTATGTTGGGGCACCCCATCGAGGACTGCTACATCTTCAAAAATGAAGTACAAAAGCTGATTCAGAGTCGCCTCATCACGATGCATGATCATTTGGTCGACCCCCACAGCCCCATGCTTGGGATCAGTCAAACCAATCGGCCAATGTCATTCACGTCAGTACGGCGGCTCCTGAGTCAGAAGACCCTGAGGCAAATCCTTGGGACGCTCAGTCCACAAACGGACGGGAAAGTTATCATCCCTCCACTTCGGAGCACAGAACATGGTCGGAGACACTGCAAAACCTGGAAAGACAGGTTCAATCGCTGCGGCACGGTCAGCGCCAAACGTTGATGTACCTAAGGACCATGCAAGAAAGCCTGGCTGCCCTCCAGCAAGGAACACCTGCGCCTCGGACGCGCCCTCCCTGCGGGGGGTGGATCTCGGAGGAGTCATCAACCCGTCCGATGATGAAATCGCCGGAAGACTATATTCTTTTCCGCGCCATCAGACGCTGGCTCTCTACCGTACCTGCCTGCGAGCAGGGCTATTGGGCTGCCAACCGCCAACAAGTGTCCCGCCGAACTATTGCATATATCATCACGACGCGGGACATACTTTAGAGGATTGCTACGTCTTTAAAGACAAGGTTGAAGCATGGGTCAACCAAGGGATCATCGACCTGGGCAACACCCGTGTCGACCCGCCGCAGCCTCACATCCGTGAATGGACAGACCATTCAGCCGACATTGTCACACACACAGTCAACGTCATCGACCCGCCTGAAATCTATATATCGATGGCTTTCACTTTCCCGAACCCAGATATGACAGAAGCCGGCTCATCTGGCAAAGCCCCCACCTGGTGGTGCCCGGGAGGGCGAATTCCCCACCAGAGTTGATTGGCAACCGGAAATATTGGGGAGATCTTCGAAAAGCTCCTGTAGCAAGGTGTCGTGATGGCCCACACCCACCACCGACGTACACTGAAAGGGAGTTGAATCACCCCATGCACTGTCGATATCACGCCATGCTGCTGCACCCTACGGACAGGTGCCCTAATGTCCGGGATTGGATCGAGTCCCTCATCCAGAAGGGGAAGATCGACCCGGAAGGCAATTCCATGGTCCTGATGAGAGCCAGAGAAGCAGCCCAGTGGGAAATGGAGGAAAGCGACTATATGTGCTTCAAGAACTTCAAAGCCCCCGAAGCTGATGAACAAGGATGGCTCATACCGCCGATGCGGTCCACAGCCAACATTGAAGGCCCGAGCTTGGGGCAGCACTTCGAGAATATATCCCTAAAGGAGGAGCCCATCTCAATATACAATCAAGAGGATCCAGAAATGGCGGGAGCCAACTCCTCTGACGAGGCCCCTGCTCTATGGTATCCCGGATGGCGAACCTCCCGCCAAAACCCTTTTACGACCGCAAAGGCGGGGAAATCTTCGAAAAACTCTTGCAGCAGGGCTGTGTAAAGGCGCATAAGCCGCCACCAACATACACGGAAAGGGAAATAAACCACCCCATATATTGCAAATAACATGCCATGTTGCTGCATCCTACGGATATGTGTCCGATTGTCCGTGATTAGGTCAAATCCCTCATCCAAAAGGGAAAGATAGACTCGGAAAGCGATCAAATAATCTAGTCCGAGGCCAGAGAAGAAACCCAGCAGCAACCTCCTCGGCGAAGGAAGGGGTCTCGACAACATCAAGTCTCCCCTCCCCGTGAGCAAACTCCCGAAGATAGGAGTAGGGGGCGGCGCTTCAAAATTCGCCTCCGCAAATACTCAAGCGGCAAGATAAAGACCACAAGGGCAAGAAGTCATTGATGGAGCCAGCCACCCAAGAGACAAGCCCCTACTGGGCTGAATTCCAAGAATTGCCGCTCGAAATAATCGAGCAGGCAATCGATTCTACTTTCCAGCACCAGCAAGATAAAGCTGGCTGGACCACCGTGGCCTCCAGAATGCGCCTCCTGTTGACACGGGGGAATTTTCCTTCCCGAGATCTCATCACTCGGTTTCGTATTTCGGTTTGGAGATTTCGGTTTCGTTTCGTTTGGTTTGTGTATTCATTCATTTGTTTCACATACTTGATTTTTGTATTGCGGGGCGTGCCAGCCTGTCTAGCAGACAGAAGAAAAAGTCCGCGCAATGCGGAAGAGGAATTTTGGTGTCCGTGGAATGGACGGGTGGTGTCCGTGAAACGGACGGGGTGCGCCGTTTTTAATCTGAACTCCTTGAGTCCCATGTCTATTCTCATCAGGCAATTAGGGTAGCATGTGCTGGACCTCTGTCTCCATCGACCGGAGTCGATGTTACATTTACATCGGGTTAAAACTCTCGGTATTATTAACACTAATTTTTAACCCGAATACCATTCATAGTAAAGGACGAGAAAATGTGCATGCTTTTTAGAAAATCCTAATCATGATATGTTTTTCATTTCTTTTGATTATTTTGAAATACTTTGAGGATTTCATTTTTGAAATGACTACCTTTTTGGGGTCCAAAGTGTGATTTTGAAAAGGGGAACGGGTGTATACCCGTGGACCTATTTGAGGTCTTTCTTCTTTTTTTGCAAAGGGTTGGTTAGAAATTTTTATTTGGGAAAACATGAGGATTGTTACTGTGAACGGGTATATACCCGTAGATATTGATTCTGAACTTGGGGGTATTTATAACCCAGAGTAACACTTCCGTATTAGAAGGATTATTGTGTCAATTTTTATATGAGGTTCTTTTACAGTGCCCTTTACGAGTAGAGTCCGGATTTGAGACAGAGTTTCTTTTCTCCTCATTTCTCACTCATGCGGGTATGATTTTCGGAGAACATATGAATGTGTCTCCAGGAAGGTTCTGGTCAGATTGTATTCCTGTCCGAAGTCCATTTCCACGGGCATGGTTTTCGTGGAGGTGCATATGTGCTCCCATTTGGAGTATCTGAGCACAGTTCTTATCTTATTCCCTTTTTCTTTGGATGTGTGTATGTCACCACAGTCCTCCCTGAATATGTAGGAGTGTTTTGTTGAACCTCTGCTTAGGCAGGGTGTCCTTATAGAGGTATATTTATGTGGGCGTATGCTTATATCCATGTGTTCTCGGGAGAAACTTTGCCCGGAGGGATTTCGCCTTAAAGAAATATATGTGTATAGACACAAATTTGCACATTATGAATATATTCTCAAATGGTATCTCTGTTTGAGCAGAGTATCCGGTAGAAAGGTGCTCCCCTATGAACGGGATTCCCTTTTTGAGAAACATATACACAATGGGGCATATTTGTGATATATAGGTATGTTCTCGGGCGGAGTCTCTATTTGGGCAGAGGTTCCACTAAGAAACACATTTATACAAGCATGAAGTTTGTGATTATACGAATATGAACTTAGAGGGAACTTTTGTCCGGGCAGGATTCCTCCTAAGAGACATATGCGTATAGGCGCAAATTTGTGATTCTATGGATATATTCTTAGGGGAGTCTCCATTTGGGCAGAGTTTCCCCTAAGGAACATATACATAAGAACATAAATTTATGAATATACGAATATGTTCTTGGACAGAACCTCTGCTTAGGCAGAGTTTCCTCTAAGAAACATATACATATAACACGAGTTTGTATTTATATGGATACGTCCCCTAAGAGAGATTTTTGCCTGGGCGAGATTCTCCTCAAGGAACATATTTGTATAATTACAAATTTGCGATTTATATATATATGTTCTTGGACGGAATCTCCACTTGGACAGAGTTTCGTCTTAAGAAACATATATATAAGAACACAAATTTGTGAATATACGAATACGTTCTTGGGTAGAACCTCCGCTTGGGCAGAGTCTCCTCAAGAAAATATATACATATAAGCACAAAATCCACCATCCCAGAGACTTGCTCGATGGGCGGGGAGAACGTGGGTATTTAAATACCATGTGTCCATAGAGACTTGCTCGATATGGACGGCATTTAAACCCCGGAGAATATCACCCCACAGAGACTTGCTCGATGTGGGGGATGGAGGTTAAGAAGGAATGTCGATGACGATTGCGCCGACAACTCTCCTCTCCGCGCCTGGCCTATCGGGCTAAAGAAGGGGATTTGTACCTTCGCACACCAAGCAAGGGGGATTGGAGAATGAGAGAGGGAATGAGCAAATGCTCTTTTCTATTTTTCTGGATTTTTTCAACAGGGCTTCGCCAGAGCAATCTTCGAAGACCCCCTTTCTCTTGGAATAGGGGGGGTATTTATAGGGGTTTAGACCCCTTACATTGCGTGGGAGAGAGGAGAGAACCCTCCCCAACCGATGGTGAATCACCATCGGTTGGGGGACCTCGGATGAGGTCACCATCGGTTAGACCCCCTAACCAATGGTGAATCACCATCGGTTAAGGGGCCATCACCCCTTAACCGATGGTGACCTTATGATGAGGTCACCATCGGTTAGGGGACCCCCAACCGATGGTGACCTCAATGGGGGGAGATCTCCCCAACCGATGATGAGTCATCATCGGTTAAGGGGAGAACCCCTTAACCGATGGTGACCTCACTTTGAGGTCACCATCTGTTAGGGGTCTCCTAACCGATGGAGAGGGGGGAGGGGAGGGGGTTTTCTCTATAAATACCCCCCCCCCCACACCCCATTTACAATACCCATCCTTGCCGGAGGTGCTGGAGTTTTTCTTTCTCCCTTGGAGTTCTGCCTGACTTCTCGGAGTTCTGCCCGATCGGAGGGTGCTTCTGCAAGCCTCGGAGTTCTTCCTCGAGCTTGTTTCTTGTACTTGTCCTTCGTACTCGGTCTATAGACCTTGTGCTGTCGGATTTCTTCCGCGCTTGTACTCTGGACGGAGACATGTTCTCTTTGTACTTTCAATTTAACCGGGAATCCGGGCGCCATTTTAAGGGCCGGAACTCCCCTGTTGAACTTCGGGGAAGAATCCCACGAATAAGTTTGTAACTTAAATAACCTTGGGGTCATTTTAAATCACAACTCATTGGCCTGAGCAGGCTGTTGATAATATATTGTAACCAGGGCCGTTGATAACCAGCATTTAATCTTCGTGGTTCAACGACCCCTTTCATCATATCCATGACTTGAACGATTGTCCGCCAAAAATAGGCTTCAACTAGCCAAGTCGCCGGACCATTATGTGATGGATTCTATAATTTCTGCTGATGTAAACGTGTCACACTTTTACCGTTCAACACCTCCCACCGGCGTTCCCTAAAACGGGAGGGTTGCACAGCCGCCCTGACCGAGAGGATGCCTCTTGGGCAGCCAAACCGGCAAAGGAGCTTACACCGCTTGAAATGGCGCGGGTGCTGAAACAAGAGAAGAACAGGCAAAAGAACGTGAAAAGACGCCTGAAGGAGTGAGCCGAGCAAGCAGCGGCCATGGCGGCCCCGGCGGAGCTGACTCTGCTCCAGAAGCTACAAAAGCTCATTGATGAATTGGAGGAGTACATCCCCTTCAAGCCCACCTGGGGAGTCCCTTTGGACAGATATATCTCGTGGGAAGAAATGGAGCGCAAAACAAGGCTTAAAAACTGGCTCCACCAAATGCTACAAAGGGCTCAAGAAGGCGAGAAGCTGCCTCTGCCCGAAGAACTGACTATCTTCTATAAGGAGGATGAAATTACTGTCGAGAAGCTGGAAGAAATGCTGAAGGACTTCTCGTGCAACATGGTGTCAATACCACCGCCTACAAGCTTGCAGTCGCCGACTGGCACGCCCCCTGTGGCAACATATCGGCGCCGCAACCGAGGCAGAGGAAAGGGCCGCGGACGAGGAAAGAAGCTCGCACCGTCACTCGGAGAAAGCCCGGCCTGCCCGATCTCAGTAAAACTATCATCTTCCGGGGAGAGGAGCCCCAACCCATCCCTGAAGTGGAGGTACGAGTCAACTCCTTCGTCTTCGACCCGTCTGACGAGGAAGAAGAAGAGCAGGAGGAGATCATAAGCGAACTCCCTTGCCAGAAAGCCGCCAGGCCAGCCGACCGACCCGCTCCATCCAAGAGCGGCCAAGACGAAAGTCTCGCCCCGGAAGAGGGTCAAAGTTATTGACGTCTCACTTGGCAAAGATGAAAAAGGAGTAGTAATGTCTACCGCTCCAAAGAAAAAGTCGGACCAGGGGCCAAAGTAAAGGAGTAGTAATGTCACAAGGCCAAAAGGGCGCCGGACCGGTCCGGCGCGGGTGGCGCCCGCGCCCGGTCCGGCAGGGGTGCCCCGGGCTGGTGCCCCTTTGGCCTTGGTTCGGCGCCCCTGCTGTTCCGGCGGCCCTGCTGGTTCGGCGCCCGTACGCTTCGACCCCCGCCGAACCGCACACCCCCGCCAAACCACCTGCCAGCGCCCCTATAAATAGAGGGGCAGCCCTCCACAAAAGGGGGTTCCTAAGAAGAAAACCCACCCAAGACTCTCGCTCTCGCGCTTGAGTTCCCCGCGTGCTTCAGGCCTCTCTGCCCTGTCCGTGCTGCTGGGAGGAAAGCTCCCGCTGATCACTCTACAGGTCATCATATAAGACCCAACATTCAGTATTGTTGTTGCATGAGTCCTCCGGTGTCACGAAATGGCACACGTTGGGGCATATTGTTCGATGAAGGCATAAGCGCCCCGTTGTCGACGGAAATGCAAACATGATAATGTGTAAAGGTCCGACGGAGGCACAAACACCCCGTCGTCGACATGAGTGAAATGACATGCTTTGTAAACGCCCAATTGAGGCACATACACCTCGTTGTTAGCGTAAATGAAATGACATGTTGTACACGCCCGACGGAGGCACAAACACCCCGTTGCGAGCGAAAACAAAATGTTGTATTATGTAGACTCCCCACGGAGGCACAAACACCCTGTCGCGAGCGCAAATGTAAATGGCATATATTGTAAACGCCTAATGGAGATATAAAAATCCCATTAAAGGCGTCGATGTGAATGTCATGAATGCACTTGAGCAATTTGTGGAAATTTACTTGTCATCTATTTCTTCTAAACTTCGGCATAAGGTCTTTTAACAAACATATCGCATCGAAGGTGTTCGAGTTTTTTTACTCGATGTAAATGAAACACCGACTCCGGTCGGTGGGAACGGTCCAGTACACGACCACTCTAATCACCTGAAAATACGGATGCACGCAGAGAAAAATAATATGAAATATGCGAGGGCTTCTGGGTCTACACCCAATGCACCTCACGAAAGAAATCTGTCTGTTTCCTGTAAACAGTCTGGCACGCCCGAAATTAAAGCCTCCGAGGCGAAACCAAACCTCGAAAAGATATTCCGCATTCCACAATCTGGCACGCCCGGTGGGACTGTTCCTGCATTCCATGCATACGTAAAAAGACCTTATGTCGATATGGGATACAAGATGACTGATTTCTACACTACAGGTACAAGGAGCAAACGTCGACGTCAAAAGTCCGTCCCCACCTGCAAACCTCAAGCGAAGCAATGGCAGCGGTCACATACGGCCCGCTCGTCGTCGCCAGCCACGCCAAATGTGGCTACCTCATAGTGCCGCTCGTGTTCGGTGATTTCCCTGCCGTAGTGGGATCCCCCTACTTCCTAGGCGTGGTCCCCGCCGTCCAAGCTACTCCAAGGGCGGCACCGAAAGCTACTACAACCAGGGGCATCAAGCCCCATTCAAGTCAAGGTCGAGTTTTCTCGGTAAATACAATCTCTTGCGTCGCAGTCCCTAGAAAACGGAGACAGCGCCAGGGACGCAGGGGCAGCAAGCCCCGCGCGGTCATCTCCAACTCCGGCAAAACCGTACTTGTCGGGGACATCCGCGTCCGACTCGATGAAGGCGAGCCGATCCTGCCTCGGGACAGAAGCATCCCCACTGTGGCAACCTCCAACAAATTCGCTCCCCTCCAAGGGATGCGCCAAGAGGATAGGGAATCCACAAAAGGAGCTCGACTGGGGCAGGCGTCAAGCTCAGCACCCCAACAGCCTCGCAAAATGAGGCAAATGTGGGTAACCAAGCAAGAAGCCCGCCAAATTAAACAAGGAAGAGCGGGCCAACCCGCTGAAGGCCCCGAGAAGGCAGTGCTTGAGCGAGAAAAAGCTCAGGACCCCGAACCTCCTCCTCCTCGCGGACAGAAAAGGAGGGGCATTTATCGGAAGCCCAACTTCGTCTCCGTCCAAGCAGAGCCTACTGAAGGAGGAGACGCGAGTGTCACTGAAGCTCCCGCACCAAGAGTCTCAGTCTTCAAAAGGCTGAGCACCTCAGTCTTCAACAGGCTAGGGGCAGCTCTCCGTCCGAGTACCCAAAGGCCCAAGAAGCGAAGGGTGCAGCGAACGTCTGAAGAAGGTGGAGGCATGAAGATCTTCACCTGCTACGCTTCCGGAAGGGAAGCGGCTGGGCCATCCGGCGTCCCTGCAGGGGCATTCAGGATAGATGAGCCCGGCCAGGAAGGCGAAGCTATCTTCCGGTATACCCGGAATCCTGCCAGAAGACCTCTCCAAGGTCAATAAGGCAATCAAGCTGGACCCTCGAACCAGGGGCAAGCTCTTGAGCCTCTGCTCGAGCATAATCAACGACCCCTTCCGGGACAAGTCCAGCGAGACCTTGAAGGAGGGGAAGAAGATGAAGTCGCAAGCCTCCATCTCGGAGATCAACAACTTCCGGCTGACGGAGAACAAGCCGAAGTATTCCTCATGCCGCCAACTAGAGCCGCCTTCCAAGCAATGATGGACGACGCCAAGTATGATTTCATACAGCGTTGGCAGGCTGAAATGGCCAATCTCCTGACGGAGCGAGGGCAGCCAACAGGGGCAAATACGCCACGCCGCCAAGTGCCGACAGCAAACCAAAATGCTCAGAGGAGACATCAACAAGGCGACCTGCCCGATGTCAACCCGCACACGGCTGTGGCCAACGACTATACCATTGACTCGGCCCAACAGCAACACAGGGGCATAAACTCCCAAGCCTCCGCGGCTGAAGATATCGTGGCCTAGCGGCGAATGATCGAAAAGATCGTGGATGACCGCTTCGCTCAATGAGGCGAGGGAACTGCCACTGTAGATCTCTACAGTGTGCCATATCCCGTCCACCATCAATTCAAGAAGCTGCCACCGGACTGCCCTAAGGCGCCAAAGTTGCAGAAGTTCAATGGACAGGGCTCGCCAAATGAGCACCTGGCCTACTATATAACGGCTATGGGAGAGTTGGCGTTTGACGAATCCTATCTCCTCCGTTACTTCGCAACATCCCTGACGGGTACCGCCTTCCAATGGTACTCAAGGTTAAGGCCCAATTCTATTGTCGACTGGGCCGATCTTCAAAAGAAATTCATCGACCGCTTCCAGACGGCCGAAAGAAAGGTGTCGCTTGCAGAGCTGTGCTCCCTCAAGCAAAGGAAAGGAGAAACTGCACTCGACTTCATCAAGCGGTGGCGTGACTTTAGCACGAGGTGCGACAACCCCCCGACGCAAGAGGATGCCATAACCATCTGTCGGCGGAGCCTGGTGGCTCAAATAAGTGAAAAGCTGCTGGGAACAAACATCAAAGGCTTCGACCAGCTCAATTCGGTCGTGGCGGAGATTGAAATGTTCTTCGCCGACAACCCGGTGCAAGCTCCCTCGAAAAGCAAGCTGAGCAAAGAGCGCGCCGCTGGCAAAGAAGCCAATGCTGTGGACTTCGCCCCGTAAAGTAAGGGGAAGAGGATCGTGGCCTCTGGCGCTCCAAGCAAGAAGGCGGAAGAAAGACCGCCTCCAACTTCACTGCCACAGCGTATGAGCACATCGTATTCCTTCAAAAAGGACCATACGAAGATGCTCTTCAAGCTGTGCATGAAGAATGACTTGATCACGCTTCCGGGACTGAGAAGACCAAGCGAAGCAGATAAAGTGGATGAGCCGAATTACTGTCTCTACCACCGTATGCTGGGGCACCCCATCGAAGACTGCTACGTCTTCAAAAATGAAGTACAGAAGCTGATCCAGAGTCGCCTCATTACGATGCATGATCATTTGGTTGACCCCCCACAGCCCCATGCTTGGGACCAGTCAAATCAATCGGCTAATGTCATTCATGTCAACACGTCGGCTCCCGAGCCAGAGGATCCCGAGGCAAATCCTTGGGACGCTCAGTCCACAAATGGACAGGAAAGTGATCATCCCTCTGCCTCGGAGCACAGAACATGGTCGGAGACAGTGCAAAACCTAGAAAGACAGGTTCAATCGCTGCGACACGGTCAACGCCAAACGCTGACGTACCTGAGGAGCATGCAAGAAAGCCTGGCTGCCCTCCCAGTGGACAACCTCCTGTCTCTACGATGAAGCCACAGGAAGGAGAAGCCATACATGTCCTCTCAAATGTGGCGTCGTGCCAAGAAGCATCTCAAGACGAGGAACAACACTTTTGGCCGACCACCGAGGAAAGCTTTAAGTATTACAACGTCCATGTTGCCGACTCCGATGAATAGAAAGATTTCATCGATTTGCAGCCGGCACCCCGCGAACTTGAAGACGGCGGGCAAGCTACTGTGGACGAGCTGGTGGAACTCGACCTCGGGGAGCCAAAAGAACCTCGGCCAATCTTCGTCAGCGCCCTCCTCAATGAGGAAGAAAGACAGTCATATCGACAACTGTTGCTCGAGTTCAAAGACTGTTTCGCGTGGACATACAAAGAAATGCCAGGCCTAGACCCCTCTGTGGCTGAGCACGAGTTGTCCATACTCCCCACAGCAAAGCCAGTCAAACAGGCCTAAAGGCGTATGCGCCACGAGCTGGAGCTGAAGGTAAATGCCGAGGTGGACAAACTCCTCAAAGTCGACTTCACCGAGCCCTGCATCTACCCAACTTGGCTGGCCAACATAGTGCCGGTAAAGAAAAAGAACGGCCAGGTCCGAATCTGTATCGATTACAGGGACTTGAACAAAGCCTGTCCGAAGGATGACTTCCCAGTCCCGATCACAGAAACTATGATCGATATGACCATCGGGCATGAAGCACTATCCTTCATGGATGGGTCGTCAGGCTACAATCAAATCCGTATGGCTCCCAAAGATAAGGACCATACTGCCTTTAGATCCCCCAAAGGGATCTACAATTATAAAAGAATGCCCTTCGGCCTGAAGAATGCTAGGGCCACATATCAACGAGCCATGACCAAGATTTTTGGCGAAATGCTCCACAGCTTGGTCGAGTGCTACGTTGATGATTTGGTCGTCAAGACCAAGAGACGAGAAGACCATCTGGGAGATTTACGCCAGGTCTTCGAAAGGCTTCACCAGCATCAACTAAAGATGAACCCGATGAAGTGCGCCTTCGAAGTTTCGAGCGGCAAGTTCCTCGGCTTCATCGTCAAATACCGCGGGATAGAAATTGACCCCGTCAAAATCAAAGCCATCAGAGAGCTGTCGCCACCAAAAACCCTGACAGAGCTGAAATCACTCCAAGGAAGGCTGGCCTACATAAGGCAGTTCATCTCCAATCTCGCGGGCAGATGTGCTCCCTTCAGCAAATTGATGAAGAAAGGAGACCCATTCGCATGGGACCAGGAGTGCCAAGATACTTTTGAAGAAATCAAAGAGTATCTCCTTACTCCTCCTGTCTTGGGAGCCCCGGTGAAAGGGAAGCCGTTCATCCTCTACATCGCGGCCATAGAAATGTCACTGGGAGCACTCCTGGCACAAATAAATGAGGAAGGCAACGAGCAACCGCTCTACAACCTCAGCAGAATGCTGGTGGGCCTGGAGCACCAATACTCCCCGGCAAGGTTTGGCGCATCCCCGATTCGGACCGGATCGGGTTTTTCCTGATCCGATCCGATTCGGGCGGATCGAACCAATTCGGTTCGATCCGCTTGCATTCGGCCAGAACTCTTATTGAAGGGATCCGGGCGCATCGGAGCGAGCCGCGCATCGGATCCTCCCTGATCCGATGCGATTCGGGGGGATCGGCCCGGCTCGATCTGGCGCGCCAAACCATGCTCCCCGGTGGAGAAAGTGTGTTTGGCACTGGTATTAGCCGTCAAAAAGTTACGGCACTATCTGCTGGCCCATCAAGTCAGCCTTATCTCGAGGATAGACCCGCTAAAAGCGCTCCTCACCCAACCTGTGTTGTCAGGAAGGATGGGAAAATGGGACCTTCTCCTCATGGAGTTTGATATCACCTTCGTCCCAAGAAAAGCAATCAAAGGGCAAGGTATGACGGACTTCCTGGCGGCACATCAGCTTCCGGCTGGCTCTACCCTCGAATTCGAGCTTCTCGAGGAGGAAATACTCAAGCGCCCTCAGGGGAGGGGACCCGACAAGAAGAAGTCCCCTTTCAAGAAAGTGGAAATACTCTCTCCGTAGAGTTACCACATTAGAAGCTCTACTTTGATGGCGCTTCCCGGGTGCTCAAGCAAACTGACGGCACCACAACTTATACCTCTGGGGCAGGCGTTGTCCTGGTGACTCCACAAGGAGGAATTCTGCACAACTCATGTGAACTCATGAAGCCGTTGACCAACAACCAAGCCGAATATGAAGCGTTGATCGTGGGACTTCAATTGGCCGTTGAAATGGGCATCAAATGCATAAAAGTCTACGGAGACTCACAGTTGGTCATCCGTCAAGTGCTGGGGGATTACGACGTTCGGAAAAAAGAACTGATCCCCTATCATGCCAAACAGCCAAAGTGATGAAGCTCCGCGAGAGATTCTACTTGTTCGAAATCGGACATGTCCCCAGAGGGCAAAACTCTCAAGCGGATGCGCTAGCCAAATTGACGTCTGCTCTAAAGCTCCCTCCCGAAGGAGAATTGGGCATAACCGTCCGACATAGGAGGCTGATGCCCAGCGTTCTTGAGGACAACTCTGACCCAGAAATCGCAGAGGCCAACGCCCTTGAAGAAGAAGCCAGCCTAGAAGAAGACTGGAGCCAACCGATCGTCCAAATAAAGAACGGGTGGCTGCCCCCAGATTGGGCCAAAAGAGTCCAGCTCCTGCGGCGGGCCATGTCATATCAAATGATCGGGGACCAATTGTACCGACTTGTCCATGAAAAAGACAAGTCTGTCCTTCTGAGGTGTCTCTCCCCCAAGGAAGCCAAAGTCATTATGCACGAAGTCCACTCTGGACTATGAGGGGCCCATCAAGCGAGGGACAAAATGAAAATCAATATCAAGCTGAAAGGCTTCTTCTGGCCAACTATGTACACGGATTGCATCCAATACGCCCGCGCGTGTCATCAATGCTAGGTCTTTAGTTCGGTACCAAGAAAGCCGCCGAACGAATTGCATCCAACTCCCCCCACATGGCCCTTCGCTGAATGGGGAATGGATGTCTTGGGACCCTTCCCATTATCCTATGGCGGCCACAAGTTCATTCTGGCAGCCACCGACTATTTCTCCCGATTGGCAGAAGCAATCCCTCTCCGGGAGGTGACCGAGGTAGCTGTTGCCAAATTTGTCAAGCAACACCTGATTTACAGGTTCAGCACCCCTCATCGGATCGTATCAGATAACGGTACGCCCTGATGACCAAACTGTCCCCATAATAAATAATTCAGTTAATTATATATATTATTTTATTTTTGATGATTAACAAAATAGTACTAATGGATTTCTTGAGCCTTGAGAACAGGAAATAAAAGAAAAATGAAAGTTCAAGACAGTCAGGTAAGACTCTCAATTCACAAGTATTATGATCGATTTCCTTCCAGACCTAGTTGCAAACAAATCGATGTCATAACGATTCTATAAGTGTTCATCGTAACGATTTCTTTAGAACTCGCAATGACTTGTTCGTCATAACGATTCTATAAGTGTTCATCGTAACGATTCCTTTAGAACTCGCAACGACTTGTTCGTCATAACGATTCTATAAGTGTTCATCGTAACGATTCCTTTAGAACTCGCAACGACTTGTTCGTCATAACGATTCTATAAGTGTTCATCGTAACGATTCCTTTAGAACTCGCAACGACTTGTTCGTCATAACGATTCTATAAGTGTTCATCGTAACGATTCCTTTAGAACTCGCAACGACTTGTTCGTCATAACGATTCTATAAGTGTTCATCGTAACGATTCCTTTAGAACTCGCAACGACTTGTTCGTCATAACGATTCTATAAGTGTTCATCGTAACGATTCCTTTAGAACTCGCAACGACTTGTTCGTCATAACGACTCTATAAGTGTTCATTGTAACGATTCCTTTAGAACTCGTAACGACTTGCGTGTCATAACGACTTCATAAGTCATCGTAACGATTCCTTTAGAACTCGTAACGACTTGCGTGTCATAACGACTTCATAAGTCATCGTAACGATTCTTTTAGAACTCGTAACGACTTGTTTGTCATAACGATTCTTAAGTGTTTCATATCGATTTCTTTAGAAACGCAACGACTTACATCCTGTAACGATTTCTTCATGTCTCACAACGATTTGTCTGTTATCACATAACGATTTCATAAGTCATGTAAGCATTGGGATTATTTATCGAATTTCTTACTGTATCAGTATAATGCCTTTTTATATAGCGTTGAAAAGTCAAAGTCATATCTTGTCTGTTGACTGCTACGCATTAAATGCTCTCTGATAGCATCTCCCATGCATGCAGACAATATCTTCCATTTCTATGCTACTCTGTCTACGTACTTTTTCGACAGAAAGGAGCTTTGCTAAATATTGCAATATCTGTTCCATCTACAACTAACAATCGAAGGCAGTCTTAGCTGTCCTCTATTTATTGATGATATGCTTACAGATATCTGACAAGACTCATCTGGACAACGTTGGATACAAGATACAAAGTTCTATGACATCTCTTTGGCGTGTACACAAGGATAAAAGACTGTCGATCAGAAGCTTCCTTTGTGACCAGTCTAACGTACACAAGGATAAGAGACAACGGACACTTCAACGTTCAAATTTGAATCAGAAGTATAAATAGAAGACTCAAGACGAAGAGAAAGAAAAAGAGAAAGAAACAACGCCTGCAATTTCAAAAGATAGAAATCCATTTCTTCAAGTCTTTTAGAAGATTGAAACAAGAGCGAAGCTACCTCTCCAACCTTGTTCTAAGCTCTTAGCTCTTTGTGCTCAAAAGAACTTTATCCTTTTAGAGCCTGTGTAGTCCTTGGAGAGAAAAACCTTGTTAAATCTCTTTCTCTCTCGAAGGCTTAGAAGCTTCAGTGTGTAGCTGTTCAAGCTAGAGTCTGAAGCCTGTTTCCACACCCTTTTTCTTATTAGGTTGTGTTCCCTTCTGGACGAAGGAGGACCTGGTGGTATCCAGGGTGGTTGTTGTTCCCTTCAGGTTGAAGGAAGACCAGTTGTGGCTGGGTGTAAGGATCCTTAAGGGGGATTGTACCCTTGGTAGTGAAATCCTGAGATATTGCTCAGGGACTGGACGTAGGTCTCCTGTGGAGAGGAGTTCCGAACCAGGATAAAAATCCTTGCGTCTTGTGGGTGTGTTTTTTGTGTGATTGTTGTCTTATTTGCTCTAACTCTAACTTTGTTGTTAAGTTGTGCAATCCTTTCAGTGAACTGCTTTTAATTAAAGATCGAAGTTTTTATTAACCCATTCACCCCCCCCTCTGGGCTAGTTAGCTGGGCAACACGCCCTTCAAAAACAAAACGATATATACGTTGGCAGCCAAATTCCATATAGACTGGAGGACATCAACGGTCTACAACCCTCAAGCCAACGGTCTGGCGGAAGCCTTTAACAAGACCCTTTGCAAGCTGCTTGCCAAGATAGTCGGCAGCCGCGGACGCGGTTGGGGGGAGAAGGTACATGAAGCACTCTGGGCGTACCGAACGGTCTATAAGACCCCCACGGGGTGTTCCCCCTTCTCTCTGGTGTACGGAGCCGAAGCCATGCTCCCCATCGAAATTGAAATGTCGTCCTACAGGGTAGCCGTCCATACCGGCCTCCAGCCCGAGGAGCGACAAGAAATGGAAAGAAGGTTGGAAGAATTAACCGACCTAGAGGGCAAAAAGTTGGAAGCGTACAAACACCTTCAATCCTATCAAGCCCGCATGACTCGAGCCTATGACAAGTTAGTCAAGCCTCGTGTCTTCAAAAAAGGCGACCTCGTCATAGTCAAGCAAAGAGAAGTCATGGCATGCAAATCAAAGAAATCATAATGCAGTCCATACCCCCACATCGAGCAAGACTCTGTGGGGGAGATATTCTTCGGGGTTTAAATACCTTCCATATCGAGCAAGACTCTATGGATATACGATATTTAAATACCCTCGTTCTCGTGCCCTAAATGACTCCATATTGAGCAAGACTCTATGGGTATGGCCATTTAGATGCACATGTTCTCCCGCCCGTCGAGTAAGACTCCGAGATGGGCGAGTTTTTGTGCTCGTATGTGTATGCATTTTCCAAAGGAAGACATACTCACATACTCACAATATTGTGCTTATATGTATATGTTTCTTAAAGGAAATTCTGCCCAAGCGGAGGTTCTGCCGGAAATATATGCATGTAATCACAAATATTGTGCTTATATGTATATGTTTCTTAAAGGAAACTCTGCCCAAGCGGAGGTTCTGCCGGAAATATATCCATGTAATCACAAATATTGTGCTTATATGTATATGTTTGTTAAAGGAAACTCTGCCCAAGCGGAGGTTCTGCCCGGAAATATGTCCATATATTCACAAATGTTATGTTCATATGAATATGTCTTTTAAAAGAAACTCTGCCTAAGCGAAGGTTCTGCCCAAAAAGCATATCCATATATCCATAAACATATATGTACATATGTGCGTATTTCATGGGGACACCCTGTCTATACAGGGACTCTCCCCTAAAAGTCAATACAATCATATGTCCATCGAGTTATTCGCGCGATAACTCTGTCAATGTGGCAGCGCTGCCAAAATTCACAATATACTCAAATCCCAAACAAATTCACGGTTATACACCCGCTCATTTTCCAAATCATATGTCAAATCCTCAAAAGGAACTCATACTCCTTTTCAAAATAAAATTCATTTTCATCTCTAAAGTAAATCAATAACAAATGAAATCACGGATATACACCCGCACACCTCCCAAATAATATTTCAAAACCCAAAAGAAATACATACTCCTCAAAATAAAATCCTTTTCTCAAAACAAATATCCTTCTTTTTAAAAAATGAAATACCTTTTTCAAAGGAACAAATCCTTTCTTTCAAATCAAAATCTATTTTGTCCGATAAAGAAGAAGGAAAACACTGTATTATAATTTTCTAGAAAATGCATAATTTCTCGACTTTGCTATCAATGGTATTCGGGTTAAAACTGATGTAAAAATAACATCAAGGGCTTTTAATCCGATGTAAACAAAACATCGATTCCGGTCGATAGAGATAGGGGTCCAGCATACGCTACCCTAATCACCTGATGAATAAAAATCGCAGAACCAATAAAGTTCAAACTAAAAGTGGCACACTTGTCCATTCCATGGACATCGAATATTCTCTCCGCACTGCGCGAATTCTTACTTATGTCTGCTAGACAGGCTGGCACGCCCCGCAAGGCAAAAGAAATGAATAAAAATCAAATCAAACTCATAATGCAAATTAAAAGCAAAAGAAACGAAAAATTTCCACGAACCACAGTAGCCGAACCTGGTGTGGTTGTTAACGACGAGCGGTCCGTAGGTGACGGCCATCTCCAAAAGTTTGAACTTTGCTTTTTTGTCTGAGTTTCACCTTCTAGGAAAACACCAGAATTAGAATTTTCAGAAGGAAATGCATAAACCTCGACTTTGCTATGAATGGTAAGAAGGGGTCCCATCAGGCATACCAGTTTGTTGGCCGCGAAAAAATTTCGTGGTTTAAGATTTTTTTTATTGGGGTTTGAGTTTGATTTGATTTTTATTTATTTACTTTGCCTTGCGGGGCGTGCCAGCCTGTCTAACAGACAGAGTTTAAAATCCGCGCAATGCGAAGAGAAAATCTTATGTCCAAGGAATGGACAAGTGCGCCAGTTTTACTTTGAACTTATTTGTTCTGCGATTTTATTTTATCAGGCGATTAGGGTAGCGTGTGCTGGACCCCTATCTCCATCAATCGGAATCGATGTTTTGTTTACATCGGATTAAAAGCCTTTGATGTTATTTTTAGTTTTTTACATCAGTTTTAATCCGAACACCATTGATAGCAAAGTCGAGAGGTTTTGCATTTTTCTAGAAAATAATAATACGGTGTTTTATATTTTTTTATCGGACAAAATAGATTTATTTTGAAAAGATTATGGACTCCATTTATGAGTTTAGCATGTAATTTGAGAAACGAGCAGGTGTACACCTGTGAATCTATTTGGCATTTGAATATATTATGCATTTGGGTAGAGTTGTCGTGCAAATACGCGAATAGATATATTTGATGAACATATGGCTATATTATTTTAGGGCAGAGTCTCCGTATAGAAAGAGTATCCCTAGAAAAATATGTGCATATGGACATATACTTTATGGACATATGAGTATGTTTTCGGGCAGAACCTCTACTTGGGCAGAGTTTCCTTTAGAAAACATATACATATGAACACTTATTGGTTTTGAACATACGAGTATATTTTTTGGGCAGAACCTCCACTTGGGCAAAGTTTCCCCAGAAAACATACACGAATGAGCACAAAAACTTACCCTTCTCGAAGACTTGCTCAACGAGGGGAGAACATATGTGCCTAAATGCTTATATCCCTGGAGACTAGCTCGACATGGAAACATTTAGAACACAAAGATGTTTAAATACCTTATACCCATGGAGACTCGCTCGACATAGAAGGCATTTAAGCACCCAAAGCACACGAGCTCGATTTAATTTTACCTTCACAGAGACTAACTCGATGTGGAGGTATGGGTTACGTTTGGGTTTTTAAAACCCCCCATGGAGACTAACTCGACATAAACGAAGATTAAGAAGATTCCGTAGTCGAAGGGAGACGACCTCTCTTTTCTTTGCCGAGGGCGAATACCTTCACACCGAGTGGAAGAACCTTTATGAGCGAGCTAGAACTTCCTTTGAGAGAGCCTTCTCTTTTTCAGATTTTCTTCCAATTTTTGGAACCCAAAAAAAGAGGTCCTTTTGCCATCGGGCTACATGGGCTATTTATAGGGGTTTTGCCCCTTACATTTGAGAGAGGAGAGAGAGTTAACCGATGGAAGGGTTCTAACCGATGGTAGGGTACCATCGGTTAAGGGCTCCTTCATTAACCGATGGTAGGTTCCATCGGTTAAGGGAGCCCCTTAACCGATGGAGGTGTTCCATCGGTTAAGGAGATTCTCCTTAACTGATGGAGGTGTTCCATCGGTTAGGGAAGCCACTCCTTAACCGATGGAGGTGTTCCATCGGTTAGGGAAGCCACCTTTTTGGGTATTTTGGGGAATTAGAAAATGGGGGTTTTGGGATTTGACAATTTTTCATGCCAACAAGTTGCAACCACATTCCCTTCTGTCATACGAAGACCCTTACCACCAGCACCATTCTTAAATTCGTTTGGCTTCTTCTTAAGATAGTAAAAGTCAACATCATGATTGTTCCGATTACAGTGGGTATAGTGCTTCGTACCCTTGCCCTTGGGTCTAGAGGAGGATGAAGTATCCTTATTAACCAGTGATGTAAATTCACTTCAAGAGGAGAAGCGGCTAAAATCATTGTAGATGGTGCAGAGTGCAGACATCACCTGATGACAACCCTCTTCATTAAGAATTTTGGAGAACACTGATTCTAAAGAAGGCACTTGTCCGCAAAAAAGATTTGACCTCAAAGTGAGTCATAGTGGGCATCAAGACCAGTAAGAAACTGAAACACCTTGGTTGATTCAACAAGCCATAAGTGAAGGGCTTGATCAGCAGTGCAAGTCCATTTGTATTGCATATAGGAGTCAAGTTCTTGCCACTTAATCTTCAGTTCACTAAAGTATACAGTGATAGACCGGCCAGCTTGTTTCAGTGACTGAATTTGACTGGTTAATTGGTATTTCCGGGCAACGTTACTCTGCTGCCCATATAACTTTTGAAGTAGTGTACACATCTCAAAGGCAGTAAAGGCATACATAATTAAATGCTGAATTTCAGAGTTGACTGAATTAATTATCCATCCCATCACAAAGCTGTTATCTGCATCCCAAGATGATCGCTTGGGGTCTAAAAGTGGCGGAGCAGCAATGGTACTGTCTATATGCCCCGACTAGTCTTTCCTTCCAAAAAAAATACAAGACAATACAGCCCACAAACGGTGATTTGAGGAATTCAACTTCACCTCATCTGAAGTGAGTGATTGTCTGGTCCTGCCATCGGAAGAGAAGAGCTTGTAGAATGGGAGAACTCAGTTCCTCCTGCCCGAGAAGATTCTGAGATCGAAGACATTCCTGCGATGACTAGGAGAAGATGAGCCTATTGATAGCGGAGACTCCTAGACCACCAACTAGAGAGAACGCTGAAGATAAGTTGCCCACGGAAACCCAAAAAAACCTCCAAGCTAGGACACACCCATCATAGAAATAGAGTAAGCCCTGGAAGACCACCAACTGGTGGTTCCAAGAAGAGGAAGAGAGGACCACAGGTTGAAGACTTCCTGCGTTAGGATGAGATTTACAGCCCTAACCAAGCCACAGGTTAAAGACCACCTGATGAACCAGCGCTCTGCTTAGTTCTTATGCAGGGAAAGAGGAAGAAGAGAGGAAGGGCCAGCAGTGGGAAGAAACCCCAAAACCGCAAAGGATACCCTCCGCTAAGGAAGAGCAGGTTGGTGAGATCTTCAGAAATTGCTCCAAATCACACCATGCTCTGATATCATCCATATTGATTTTCCAAGATAAGAATAGGCCGAGTATGGAAGAAGAAGAGAAAAGAGGGTGAGGAAGCAATCGCAGCCTCTCATGAAAGGTTCGGCCCCTTTATACCCAGCAATTTATATTATCTAGGGTAGTTACAACTTACAACTGAAATTCTAAAACAGAACAAAAATACCCCTTAAAACAGGGATAAATATCATGACTACCGTAATCACTAACTAACTAACTAAGAGAAAACAAATTAAGAGATTAAACTGCCCCTCTAACACCACTCACAACCAGATACAGAGACCTCAGAGATGATGCATAGAAGCATTTTTCAAATTTCAGAAACACACTGTATGGAGCAATATCTTATCCCTTACATGAGAAAATAACAACTTCCCAACAAGATAGCAGACACATAATTAAACCCTTAGAATATAGAGACTAATTACAAGGAACAATTATGCAATGCAATCTTCTTTTGACAGTTAATTGCATACATAGTGCGCCCAAGATTCCCAGATAGATCTCCGAAACTAATGTTGCGGACTCCTTTGTTGACAGCATTCTGGAAGACACCTGTAAAAAAATAAGCGAAGGATAAAACAAGAAGGCTGCAACAATTAAATTGCATTTTCTTTTTCCAATATTTAAGAAACATTCCTCCTTCACTATTTCATGCTAAACGGTCCACATGATGAAAATCCTGCAAGTATAGGTTATGCAACTTATTGTGAGACCTCAGAGGCTCAGACAGCAAAGGCTTGAGAAGAACCTGTCAATGCCTTCGTGACTTCATCCTTCTGTGCAGTTGGAGGAAGAAGCCTATGAACAACATAAATACAATATTTCAACAAGTTTGATAAAGTAGGGACTATCATAATGCAGTGTGCAGGTGAACCATGCATGTGAATACTTCTTCAAAATGAGTACAAACAAAAAAGGTGATTCTACAAAAGACAGCAAACAGAAAAACAGTCCAATTTTCTTTTTCTTCTTTACCTTGTTACGAAAAATTCTGGCCGAAATTTGAACAAATTTCATAGAACAAATACACTTAAATATCTTGCTTTAAACTGACAAGCCATGAATTTCCAGGCAACATCAAACAAAGAAGCTTTGAATTATATACCAATGAGGCCTTTATGATCAACTTCGATTAACCAGCAGTAATTTTTCTACATTATACCGTAAATGACATACCCTAGAGTAACGAAGTCCTTTGCCAATGCATCAAATCACGATTAACAAGATGAAGACAAGCTTCAACAAACCCATCTCGAAGTTCTTGCCTAAATTCACCCATCATTCCAAAATCTGGTGGGAAGCAAAATAGCATACATCATTTTACATTGAGAAACAAAATTTATGAAATACTGACCTTTAGCAAATACTATCATAACTTCTACTAGAAGACACTTTCAGAGCAAGCCAAGAAACTTCATTACCAGGAACATTGCATATTTCTTTACCAATTTGCATATGGTTTTTGGAATACGTTTACAGTTCACTCGAAAAAAAGTACAATAGAAGCATCATCTCCAGACAAAATCAAACAATCATGTAAACGGAAATAAGAAGTTGTTCTATGATTATATCATGTCAAATTCGCCAACCAGTCAACAATAGAAACAGGCTCATTCAGTCATGCTCCAGAGAATGCTGTTGTTGAAGTTTAACAATTGCAACTCTACATTTTGCGCAAGGTTTCTGTTGGAACGCGGAATTTCTTTTTCTGGTTAATTTTAACTTTGAAATGAATTTCGCCCCGGAGGGTTCCGTCCATTGTCTTTCGCTTCTGCGGGCGTGCCAGACTGTTTACAAGAAACAGACAAAGAGATTTATTTACGAGGGGTATCGGGTGCGAACCCTGATACCCTCGAATTTCATTTCATTTATTTATTTTTTCCGAGTGCGCTCACGTTTTCAAGGCGATTGGAGTGGTCGTGTACTGGACCGTTCCCCACTGACCGAAGTCGATGTTTCATTTACATCGAGTGCAAAACTCGAATACCTTCGATGCGTAATGTTTGCTAAAAGACCATATGCCGAAATTTAAAGAAAACAGATGACAAGTAAATTTCCACAATTTCATTCAAGCATGCTCATGTCATTTATATTTATAACATTTACATTTGCGCCTTTTATGGGGTTTTTTGTACCTCCACTGGGCGTTCATACAGCAAGTCATATACATGGGTGTCGACGACGGGGTGTTTGTGCCTCCGTTCGACATCGCACATCAATGGGGATTACATCGATGTTCGTAACGGAGTGTTTATGCCTCCGTTCGACATTTACCAGATGTAAGTTTACATTTACGCTTACAACGGGGTGTTTGTGCCTCCGTCAAGCGTTTACAAACGTGCCGGGTCTTTAATGCCTGCGGCGGGGTGTTTGTGCCTCCGCCGGGCATTTACCGACAATTCATTTCTTTAAGTCCACGACAGGGTGATTGTGCCACCGTCGGATAGCATTGCCTCTACGCACGTCGTTTGATGACGACGGAGGACTTAAACGAAAATGTCGGGAGTCATATGACAACCTGTGGTGGCTTCTCACGGACGAGGCGCAGGAGGGCCCGAACGCGGAGGACAGAACACCAAAGGACGCCAAGGACTTTCTCCCAGCACGTGCGGCCTTTTTAAGCTCGCACACGTATAGCTCCCGGTATCGCCTTGAGCTTGCAGAGGGTATGCGATATTGCTCCCGGGTCTTTTTTCTTAATGGGGGTATGGCCCCCTATTTATAGGATTTCAAGGGGGCCTATCGGCGGGGGTACACGGCCAGGCGGAGGTTGACGGCACGAGCGTCGAGGCGGAGCGACGGCGGAGGTACACGCAGTCAGGGCCCCTGACCGACGGAGGTGCCTGCTAGCGCGCCCCCTGTTGGCGGGGGTGCCGAACCGGCGCCCCTCCCTGCTGGCGGGGGTGCCGAACCGGCGCCCCCTGCTGGCGGGGTGCCAAACCGGCGCCCCCCCCCCCCCTGCTGGCGGGGGTGCCGAACCGGCGCCCCTCCCTGCTGGCGGGGGCCAGACCGGCGCCCCCCTTGCTGGCGGGGGGCGAACCGGCGCCCCCCCCCCCCTGCTGGCGGGGGGCCGAACCGGCACCCCCCCTGCTGGCGGGGGGCGAACCGGCGGCCCCCCTGCTGGCGGGGGGCCGAACTGGCGCCTCCCATGCTGGCGGGGGCCGAACCGGCGCCCCCCCCCCCTGCTGGCGAGGGGCCGAACCGGCGCCCCCCCCCCCCCCCTGCTGGCGGGGGGGCGAACTGGCGCCCCCTCCTGATCGGAGGGGGGTGCGGACTGGCCCACCTCTCTATATAAGAGGGTGGGACCTCTTCTTCTTCGGCATTTCCTGCACGTTCTTCGGGAGGGAGCTCCGTGGGGCCTCCCGTGCTGGTTTGTTGGTTGACGGTCGTACCACGCACGTGCATACGTGCACCGTTCGTGCGTCTTCGATCGTCCACGTGCGTTTGACCCCGTTTTCGAGGGACACGTGCATTTGACTGTCCTTGACGCGTCGGGATCGTGCGCGGTCTTGAACGAGGGCCCGGTCGTCAGATTTTCACCGCCCGAGGTACGCCTTGTTTCGTCCCGTGGGGCTTCGAACGCCATATCTCGAACGCGCAACTTAGGTCGTTCTGGGTGGATACGTGATCCCGGTCTCGCCTATCTTCGACGTCCGGGCGGGGGGACCGGGAGTTCGTTCCCAGTTCCTCCAGGGCATATTTGTCGCCCGGAGTTATTTAAGCCCCGATATTTTTCGGGTTCAACAAATGCCCCCCACGGGATATCCGTCGGGGACGGAGGCGACGGCGGGTATCCCGTGGCCCCTTCGAAATGCATTCTTTTCTTTTGCATTTGCTTTCCTCTGCCTTGTTGCAACGTTCTTTTATCTGACGGTTGAACAATTTGTTTGGCAGGGTTGACGATGCCTCGAACTCGCAAGGATCGTGGAAAGGGCGGCAAGGCGCCGCGCCGTTCTGAAGACGACGTCGAGCGAACGGATGACCCCATGCCATGCTTCACTCTTTCTCCGATCTGGGAGGAGGACCTAGGCCGGCTCGATAGCGGCGTTGGGTTGTGCTTCCGTGGCCCGCTGGAGGAGCCTTCGCCCCTTGAGGGCATGGTGGACGCTGGCCGAATAGACCGGAGCGGTTGATTTACCGTTACCGGAGGGGGAATGACTACCCCCGCACTTCCCGCTGGACGAGCACCTCTTCCCGTTCATCCAGAACTTCGTGCCGGCCAATTGGGAAGGCCCCGCCGATCTCCTTGCGACTGAGCGGGTCCAGCTGGAGCGGGCGATTTTGTCCGATCGTGACAGTATGATGAAGACCTGCAGCTTTCATTACCCCAGCTTTCCTCTCGGCTACGACGCCCAGGCGCACTTTCCTGACATGGCGCAGTTGGGGTTGTTTGGGCCCGAGCCAGCCTGCCGCGTGGGGGAGGTATAGCTTTCGCAGGGCCTGTGGGAAGTCCACGGGCTGCCCAAGACTGGTATTTCTTTCACCGGGCACACTCTGCCGCCCTCGGGTCGTGAGTTCGTGCAGGATGGCTATGACCGGTCATGCTTTCTCGACCGAATTTTGAGTGGAGGGGCCGCCAGCTGGTATGACCGGTGGTCCGTTGTTTCGTCGCACCGCTTCCGCTTCGGCGCGACAGAGTGGCTGATGGGGATCTTGTACCATTACCACGAGTTGCTTGACCAGGTTGGCATCCTCCATGTCGTTGTTGCTGCTCTTCATGGCTATCCTTGCCATTCCGGGCTTCTGCAGGCCCTGACGGAGAGATTCAACCGGAGGTTTAACACCTTCGGTGTCGCAGAGGGAGAGACCTGCCTCCACCTATGGGCTCTGCATAGGATTTCTGGTCTCCCAATTTCCGGCCAGCTTTACGAAGAAGTCTGCCTGGGTGACCTGGACAGGGATCAGTCTTCCGGCTCTGGCTCCTACATGTTGTCCCACAGTTTTCGGTATCTGGCGAGGGTCTGGCATGACTTGGCCAGATGTGGGAGGAGCGGATGTCCCAGTGCTTCAAAGGGGACAGTGAGGGTAAGCTGCGACGCTGGATCCGTTTCTTTTACAACGGGCCCTTTTGCTTCCACAAGGAGTTTGCCGGCGATAGCTATGATCCAGCGGATTATGTGCAACTATCAGTGAACCTGGATGACGGCGCCAAGTATCTTTATGCGCCTCGGGGTAGCAACTGGAACCCGAGGCGGCTTCCGGACCGAACTCACTTGGCGGCCTACCTTGTGTACTGGCTGTGCACTTTTGTCCTCCCGTTCGGGGAGGAAGGGAACATCAAACCGGAAGTCATTTACCCGGCCTGCATCCTGGCCGGCGGCGTGCGGCTAGCTTTGGCCCCTGCGGCCCTGGCCAACATTTTTCGCGGCCTGGACGATCTTACAGCGAGCCCTTCCCCTCGTGACAGAAGCGTTATCCTGGCGACGCACTACTTAGGCGCTTGGCCGGTCTTCTACTGCCCGAGTTGTGTTACAACATCAGCCTGGAGAATCCTTCCATGCCACTCATTTTTATGTTCCGGAACCGCCCAGAGCAGGAGCAGCGGCGGCAACTAAGCGAGGCGCGTCGACGGCTTTCTTTCGTGCCGACGGCCGGGCAGCAGGGGCTTGACCTTACCTGCTGAGCGCGTGACTTCAGGCCTTGGGTGGACGAAGGCCGGGGAGGTCGGGTTTATCGTCTCCCCCACAATGCTGCGCCAAGTGCTTCTTTTCGTAAAGACTGGCTCTGCTGCATTCGCCCCAGCGTCCTACTCTTCCGCAAGGGGAACTCTCTTTTTATGGAGCCGTACTTTCCACACCGCTTCGCTCGCAACTTCGGGTATGACCGGGCCGTGCCCCCGAATGCTGATTTTGCATTCTCCGTCCGGACGTACAAGGGCCTGGACCGCCACCTGGTAGCCTCTAGCAGGTGGTGCTACTTCATCACGCGTGACTCGTCTCCCGAGTGCTTCATCCCCGAGCAGCGGCATAAGGGGCGCGTGAGCATTCTTTATGCCCAATGGTGGACCCGGCATAACCAGACGTTCCGGGAACGCGCCGAGCAGATCAAGACAGCGGAGGGCGACTATTTATCCCGGGCGGGTGCCCCTATTTCTTCAATCACGCCAGAATTTCTTCAGCGGGAGTTTCCAGGGATTGCTGGAAGAGTGGCGACTATGGGTCGCCGCCGTGCGAGGGCGCAGGTTGCTAACTCGACGGACAAAGTTTACGTAGGGCTTTGGAGCCCCTAGTGCGCCCCGAGAGCAGCTTGGCGACTTCTCGAGACAGCGGGGAGCCGCCGTTGGTTTATTTTTGGTGGCGCCATTTTCTGCTGGATTACGGGTACCCGGTAGACGCGGCGCTTTCCAGTCCCATTCCTCCGGACTTGTCGCGAGATTGGGAACGGCACCTTCGGCACTCCATTGCTCGCGTCGGGCCGAGGGAGCACATCAACTGGATCGAGAGCAGCACCACCCTGAAGCACTTTTGGGATGCTATTGCTGAGGCAGCAAGGCCGTGAAGGTCCCTTTCGACCGAGTGGTGCTTCAACCGACATTTTCTCAGGCCCCGCGCAGTATATCGTCTTCCTTTTCATATGTTTGGCTTGTATTTTTCTTGATTCCGCCGTGCTGATTTGGGCTCTCCTTCCCTTCTTGGCTTGAACAGAGAGCTTTATCTCTCGAAGGAGATGCCGAAGCGCGACGCACCGCCGGCTCGGAAAAGACGCGCGAGCAGAGAGGCCGGTCCCTTTACAACCGGCGGCTCGAGGGAGGACCTCCGACCCTTCTTCTTTGGCGGGGCTGGTGGGTTTTCACACCCCTCCCTCGCCTTTTCCCCTCTTTCTTTTTTTTCTTCTAACAAGGGATTTGCCTTTCTTGTTTTTTTTTTTCCTTTTCTCGCACAGCACATCGACCCCTGGGGGCGGCGAGTTGGCGGAGAGTACCCCGCGGGAGGATGTGGCTCCTCCGGCCGACGATGATTATAACCCCACGTTTGATGGGACACCGTCTCCCGAGGGAGCGGGCACCCCCCGGGTGGTTTCTACCGAGCCGGGTAGGGTGCATACCGGCTGCTTGTGTTTGGTTTGTTTGTTTTTTGCTCGCTTGGCTAGCATTGTGGTCATGCGTGGCTTATAATTCTTTTCCCCCCATGTTTCTTTACAGGGTACATCCTGGTGGAGGCTACAGTCGCTGAGGGCGTTGAGTACCCGGTTGTGACTGCACCGGCTACAGGCGGGACGCCCTCGTTACAGGCCATTCAGGACCTGCTGTTGTCTGGGTCGGAGACGGAGTTGCCCGGCTATTCTGACTTTGCTCCGGGCATACTTGAGGGAGGGGGTTGGCAACGAACCCTCCATAGCGCAAGTGAGGGATTCTCGCTCTCCTCAGCTCACCTCTGTGCTGCCTCCGCTTTCTTTCTATATGTAGCCAATGACTTTGCCCCCCCCCCCCTTTTTTCTGAATTTCAGTGGCGTGGTTACTTCCGCGACTGTGCTTCCTATCGCTTCTCCGCCGGAGGAGGGCGAGGTCGCCCGAGGAGCAGCTGGAGATGGCGACGGTGGGGACTTGCTTCCCGAGAGCGCGCTTTCCCCTTTTTGTCTATTTGCCCAACACCCGTCGGGACGAGAGAGATAGAGAATGTTCTCGCGCTTAATGCTTGTGTTCATCCCCTTTGCAAACGGCGCCGAGATTGCGGCGGAGATGATGGAGGCGGGTCCTCCAGAGGCCATTCCCCCTCCTACCGCGGCCGTAGGCGGTGCAGAGGACGCTCCTCGTCGGATTGCGCCCGCTCTGTTTCTTCCAGGGTCCAGCGAGCTCCCACCAGGTATTTTAAGTTTGAGTGTGCCGTTTCGTTTGTGCTCCCCGTGCCTTCGGGTATTGCGGCCATCTTTTCTTCGAGCTGACTTTCTACCCACCTTTGGCAGCTATTGGTGGCAGCTTGCTTCCCCCCGTCTTCGAGCGAGGTGTCGCTTAAAGGACCCGCCGCATTCCCAGGGCATGACATCCTTTGGCCTGATGCTCCACAGGAAGGTCAGGTGTGCGGGGTTGAAGGAATGCTTAGCCTTTTTATGGCGTTTGCGCGGGCTGTCATGGAGGAGAGCAGCCCCCCGCCGTCGAAGCCGTGCGGGATGTCCTGAGGAGAGTACTCTCGCCTATCTTGATGGGCTGCCCAGAGACCCATGGATGGCCGCTGTGGATGGCTTGGGGTGAGGTGAGGCAGAGACACCAGGAAGCGGCCGATCGTTTCAGGATACAAGAATTGCGCGGCAGGATCTCCCAGCTGAAGGAAGAGGCCATCACCCTTGACTCGCGGTGACTGCATCCCGGGAGCGCACCTAGACTCTGGTGACCGGGCGAGCAGGCTTCCTTGAAGAGTTAGCGAAGCTTCGGAGAAGGAGGAGGAGATCCAGCGACGCATCACCACTTGCGAGTTGTCGGTTGCGGCTCTGGACCAGGGGATGTCTGCAGCCGAGGCAGAGACAGCCGCTTTGGAGCGAGATCACTCCTGTGTTCGGTCCGAGCTTGTGGATTGCGAGGCCGGCCTGGCAAGATTAGAGGACGGGGCGTCCAGTGCTCCTTGAGGGGCGGACCCCACGCTTGTGCCCTCTCTTCCTTTTTGTTTGTTTTGGGCCGATGTGCATACTTTACTGGCTACCCCGAGGGCTTGTCTCGGGCTCCCATATATTTTGGAGGAATGACAGAGTTCAGGTGTTGGCTGCACTTTCTTTGGCGTCCATGTCTCCTTCAGCTGTATTTCTTCCTTGTCGCCGTCTTCCTTGGCTTGACTTGTCCCGCCCTCTACTCGGTTTCTTGGACCGGTAGGTTCGAGCGATGTCTCTTTTCTGAACTTTTGCATTTCTGGCATTCTTCCAGATCTGCTGCAACGTTTCGGGTGCCGAGACTGGCCTGTTTGGGCTTGGCTAAACAACCGCTTCATATTTCAAGTCGTTCGACGAGTGTGACCCGTTAGTTCGACCGACACTTCCTTCCCCTCAGAGGGGTTGGTTTCATTGCATTTTTTTCATTTTTTCTTTTCACTCATTTTTCATTTTTTTTTTCATTACCATCCCAAGCGCCCTTTCGGGTTTTCACCGGGGATGGCCCCCTCTAGCTTTTTCCGGTGCGCCCTTTCAGGTTTTCACACCGAGGGATTACCCATTTTTGCCTGAGGCGCCCTTTCGGGTTTTCACCTCAGCCAGGTTTGAGGCCTTTCCGCCCTTGAACATCCCTTTTTGGAGGATGATCAAGTCCGTCAGACATCTCTATGTTTAGTCCTTTTTTCTTTTCTTTTCTTTTTTTGTTTTAGGGCCCGGGCCGGACCCTGGGCAATTGATCATGGGATCTGCCACTTGGATTTAGCCTACCATTGCGGTTTGCTGGCTAGAGGATTTCGGTTAGCCTACACTCCGGTTTGCTGGCTAAAGAGTTTTGATTTCGGTTACCACGGGGTTACCTGTTAGGTTTAACCGACCACGGAGGTTTATTGGTCAAAGGGATAGCCTACCCTTGGGGTTTGCTGGCTAAGGTTTAGATTTAACGACCACGGAGGTTTATTGTCAAGGGATAGCCTACCTTCTTGGGGTTGCTGGCTAAGGTTTAGGTTTGACTGACCACGGGGGTTTGTTAGTCAAAGGGATAGCCTACCTTTTGGGGTTTGCTGGCTAAGGGTTTAGGTTTGACCGACCACAGAGTTTATGGTCAAAGGGGATAGCCTACCTTCTTGGGGTTTGCTGGCTAAGGTTTAGATTTGACTGACCACGGGGTTTGTTGGTCAAAGGATAGCCTACCTTCTTAGGGTTTGCTGGCTAAGGGTTTAGGTTTGACCGACCGCGGAGTTTGTTAGTCAAAGGGGATAGCCTACCTTCTTGGGGTTTGCTGGCTAAGGGTTGGGTTTGACCGACCACAGGGGTTTGTTGGTCAAAGGGGATAGCCTACCTTCTTGGGGTTTGCTGGCTAAGGTTTAGGTTTGACTGACCACGGGGTTTGTTGGTCAAAGGATAGCCTACCTTCTTGGGGTTTGCTGGCTAAGGGTTAGGTTTGACCGACCTTGAGGTTTGTTGGTCAAAGGGGATAGCCTACCTTCTTGGGGTTTGCTGGCTAAGGTTTGGGTTTGACCGACCACAGGGTTTGTTGGTCAAAGGGGATAGCCTACCTTCTTGGGGTTTGCTGGCTAAGGGTTTGGGTTTGACCGACACAGGGTTTGTTGGTCAAAGGGAAATGGCTTGATCTACCATTTCGGTTTACCTACCAAGCAGAATAGGGGCCAGCCTAGCATTTTGTTTACTGGCTGCGCAAAACATGCCTTGATAAGTAATGATTTTGACTTTGATTTTATGATGATTTTTTTCACATTACTGGCTCCTACGCCCTTTCTAGTTTTTCACAGAAGCCAGCCCCCTCTAGCTTTTTCCAACGCGCCCTTTCGGGTTTTCACGTTGAGGGGTCATCCATTTTTGCCTGAGGCGCCCTTTCGAGTTTTCACCTCAGCTGAATTTTAGGCATTTTTACCCTTGGGCACTCCTTCGGGGAGTGACCAAGTCCGCCGGGACATCTCTATTTTTAGTCCCTTTTCCTCTTTTTTTTCTTTCCCTCTTTTTTTTTGGAACTTGGAGTCCGAAGCGAGGTTGTGGAACCTTAGCTAGGGGATTCGCCGTTTGGCTTTAGCCCACCATGTGATTAGTGGGCCAAAGATGGCACAGCCTACCATGGAGGTTTACTGGCTGAGGGGGGTATCGTTTTGACCGACCCGGGGTTTGTTAGTCGAGGAGGATAGCCGACCTTTTTGGGTTATTGGCTAAGAGGTTTGACTTGGTCGGCCAGGATGGTTGCTGACCAAGAAGAGTTTTAGCCGACCTTCTTGGGTTTATTGGCTAAGGGATTTGACTTGGTCGACCAGGATGGTTTGCTGACCAAGAAGGAGTTTTCGCCGACCTTCTTGGGGTTTATTGGCTAAAGAGTTTGACTTGGTCGACCAGGATGGTTTTTCTGACCAAGAAGGAGTTTTAGCCGCCTTTTTGGGTTTATTGGCTAGGGATTTGACTTGGTCGACCAGGATGGTTTGCTGACCAAGAGGAGTTTTAGCCGACCTTTTTGGGGTTGCTGGCTAAGGTTTTGACTCGGTCGACCACACGGTTGCTGACCAAGAAGGAGTTTTAGCCGACCTTTTGGGGTTGCTGGCTAGGTATTTGACTCGGTCGACCACGATGGTTTGCTGACCAAGAAGGAGAACATAATTCATAGGGGGGATTTTTCTTTCTTTTTCTTCCCTCTTTCTCTTTCCCTCTTTTTTTTTTACCAGGCCTGGCGCCCTTTCGGGTTTTCACCAAGTCTGGCCCCTTTGACTTTTTTCCAACATGCCTTTTATGGGCTTCCACGTTGAGGGGTTATCTATTTTTGCTTGGGGCACTCTTGTGAGTTTTCACCCCAACCGGACTTTAGGCTTTTTTGCCCTTGGGCACTCCTTTTGGGGAGTGACCAAGTCAGCCGGGACATCTCTATTTCAGTACCTTCCCTTGTGTTTTTTTTTTTGACATGGGCGCATGTGCCCAACCCTAGCCTGATTCGGCTATAAGGGGATCAGAGGGCGATTGCCCGCGAATTCATGTTCAGGGCAAATATATTTTCAGATGCTTGCCATTTAGTGGTGGGAAGGGCGGTCGCCAGTATGCGTTGCCAGCGTATATCCCCCGCCTTCATAGACTCTAGTGACCACGTATGGTCCGCGCCAGTTTGGCTGGAGTTTACCACTTGATTTGTCTGCCATGACTTCTCTTTGCTTGACCACGACGAGGTCGCCTTTCTTGAAGGCGCGGGCCTGACTAACTTGTCGTAGGCTCGAGTCATACGGGCTTGGTAGGATTGGAGGTGTTGGTATGCTTCCAATCTTTTGCCCTCTAGGTTGGAGAGTTCCTCCAACCTTCTTTCAATTTCTTGTCACTCCTCAGGCTGGAGGCCGGTATGGACGACCACCCTAGACGACATTTCGATTTCGATGGGGAGCATGGCTTCAGCTCTGTACACCAGAGAGAAGGGAACATCCCGTGTGGGGTCTTGTAGATCGTTTGGTATGCCCAGAGTGCTTCATGCATCTTCTCCCCCAATCACGTTTGCGATTGCCGACTATCTTGGCGAGCAACTTGCAGAGGTTCTTGTTGAAGCTTCCGCCAGACCATTGGCTTGAGGGTTGTAGACCGTTGACGTCCTCCAATCTATCTGGAATTTGGCCGCCACGCATATATCGTTTTGTTTTTGAAGGGCGTACCATTATCTGATACGATCCGATGAGGGGCCCGAACCTGTAAATCAGGCGTTGCTTGACAAATTTTGCAACGGCTACCCGGTGACTTCCTGGAGAGGGATGGCTTCTGCCCATCGGAGAAATATCAGTGCCTGCTAGGATAAACTTGTGGCCGCCAGAGGATGGTGGGAATGGTCCCCGACATCCATTCCCCATTCAGTAAGGGCCATGTGGGGGCAGTTGGAGGCAATTCGTTTGGCGGCTTTCTTGGCACCGAACTGAAGACTTGGCATTGATGACACGTGCGAGCGTATTGGACGCAATCTGTGTACATGGTTGGCTAGAAGAAGCCTTTTAGCTTGATATTGATTTTCATTTTGTCTCCCGCCTGATGGCCCCGCACAGTCCGGAGTGGACTTCGTGCATAATGACTTTGGCTTCTTTAGGGGAGAGGCATCTTAGGAGGACGACTTGTCTTTTCATGGACAAGTCGGTACAGTTGTCCCCAACCATTTGATATGACATGGCCCGCCGCAGGAGCTGGACTCTTTCAGCCCGATCCGGGGGTAGCCAACCGTTCTTTATTTGGATGATCGACTGGCGCCAGTCTTCTTCTTGCTGGCTTCTTCTTCGAGGGCGTTGACCTCTGCATTTTCTGGGTCGGAGTCGTCCTCAAGAACGCTGGGCATCAGCCTCCTATGTCGAACAGTTATGCTCAATTCTCCTTCGGGGGGGGGGGGGGGGGGGGGGAGCTTTAGAGCAGACGCCAGTTTGGCTAGCGCATCTGCCTGGGAATTTCCCCCCTAGGGACATGTCTGATTTCGAACAAATAGAACCTCTCGCGGAGCTTCATAACTTTGGCATGATAGGGATCAGTTCCTTTTTTCGAACGTCGTAATCCCCCAGCACTTGACGGATGACCAGCTGCGAGTCTCCGTAGACTTTTATGCATTTGATGACCATTTCGACAGCCAGTTGAAGTCCCACGATCAACGCTTCATATTCAGCTTGATTGTTGGTCAACGGCTTCATAAGTGCACATGAGTTGTGCAGTATTCCCCCTTGTGGAGTCACCAGGACAATGCCCGCTCCAGAGGTATAAGTTGTGGTGCCGTCAGTTTACTTGAGCACCCGGAAGCGCCATCAAAGTAGAGTTCCCAATGTGGTAACTCTATGGCGAGAGTATTTCCATTTTCTTAAATGGGGACTCGTACTTCCACTTCAGGGACGGGCTGGGCTCCTCTCCCCGGAAGATGATGGTTTTGCTGAGGTTGGGCAAGCCGGGCTTTTCGCCGAGTGACGGCGAGCTTCTTTCCTCGTCCGCGGCCCTTTCCTCTGCCTCGGTTGCGGCGTCGATATGTTGCCACCGGGGCGTGTCAGCTGGTGACTGCAAGCTTACAGGCGGCGGTATTGACACCATGTTGCACGAGAAGTCCTTCAGCATTTCTTCCAGCTTCTCAATGGTAATTTCATCTTCCTTGTAGAAGATGGCCAATTCTTCGGGCAGAGGCAACTTTTCGCCTTCTTGAGCCCTTTGTAGCATTTGGTGGAGCCAGCTTTTGAGCCTTGTTTTACGTTCCATTTCTTCCCACGGGATGTATCTGTCCAAAGGGACTCCCCAGGTGGGCTTAGAGGGAATATATTCCTCCAATTCATCAATGAGCTTTTGTAGCTTCTGGAGCGGAGTCAGCTCCGCAGGGGCCGCCATGGTCGCTGCTTGCTCAGCTCGCTCCTTCAGGCGTCTTTTTATGTTCTTTTGCCTGTTCTTCTGTTGTTTCAGAGCCCGCGCTATTTCAAGCGGCGTGAGCTTCTTCACTGGTTCGGCTGCCCAAAGGCATCCTCTTGGTCAGGGCGGCTGTGCGACCCTCCCTTTTTAGGGAATGCCAGTGAGGGGCGCATTCTGGGGGCCACGGTGGTCTAGCCAGCTTCATCTTGCTGGTGTTGGAAAGTCGAATCGATTGCTTGCTCGACTATTTCGGGCGGCAATTCTTGGAATTCAGCCCAATAGGGGCTTGCCTCTTGGGTGGCCGGCTCCATCTCTGCCTGCCTACCCCGCGGTCTTTATCTTGCCGCTTGAGTATTCGCGGAGGCGAGTTTTCAAAGCGCCACCCCGTACTCCTATCTTCGGGAGTTTGCTCACGGGGAGGGGACTTGATGTTGTTTAGACCCCTTTTTCGCCGAGGAGGTTGCTGTTGGGCTTCTTGTTTGGCCTCGGACTGGATTATTAGATTGCCTTCCGAGTCGATCTTTCCCTTCTGGATGAGGGATTTGACCCAGCCTCGGACAATCGGGCACATGTCCGTAGGGTGCAGCAATATGGCATGGTATTTGCAGTACATGGGGGGTTTATTCCCTCTCTGTGTATGTTGGTGGTGGCTTATGCACCTCACACAGCCTTGCTCCAAGAGTTTTTTGAAGATTTCCCCAGTATTTGCGGTCGCAATGGGATTCGGGGAAACTCGCCATCCGGGGTACCATAGGGCAGGGGCCTCGTCAGAGGAGCCGGCTTCTGTCATATCCGGATCCTCTTGATGGTATCTTGAGATAGGTTGCTCTTTCAGGGATATGTTCCTGAATTGCTAGTCCAGGCTCGGGCCTCCGACTTCGGCTGCAGATCGCGTCGGCGGTATGAGCCATCCTCGTTCATCAGCTTCGGGGGCTTTGAGGTTCTTAAAGCGCATATAGTCGCTTTCTTCAAATACCCGCTGGGCTGCTTCCCTGGCTCTCATCAGGACCATGGAATTGCCTTCGGGTCGATTCTCCCCTTCCGGATAAGGGACTCGATCCAATCCCGGACATCAGGGCACCTATCCGTAGGGTGCAGCAGCATGGCGTGATATCGACAGTACATCATGGATGGCAAATCGGCCGACTCGGAGCGAGTCGGCCGACTCTGAGTCGGGTCGGCCCCTGGCGACCCGACTCTGGGGGGGAACACCGACCCACCCATGGGACTGGTTTAGAAAGTCCATTATCCCGACTCAGGCCGACTCGGCCCGACTTAAGCCGACTATGGCCCGACTCAGGGTCGGGATCGGCTGGGGCCGACCCAGCCACCCGACCCGACTCTGCCATCCATGCAGTACATGGGGTGATTTAACTCCCTTTCAGTGTACGTCGGCGGCGGTGTGTGGGCCATCACGACACCTTGCTGCAGGAGCTTTTCGAAGATCTCCCCAATATTTCTAGTCGCCAAGCGACTGCGGTGGGGAATTCGTCCTCCGGGCACCACCAAGTAGGGGCTTCGCCAGATGAACCGCCTACTGTCATATCCGGGTCTGGGAAAGTGAAAGCCACCAGTGTATAGATTTCGGGCGGGTCGGTGACGTTGACTGTATGTGTGACAACGAGTGAAAACTCGAATACCTGCGATGCGATATGTTTGTTAAAAGATCGTATGCCGAAATTTAAGGAAATTAGACAACAAATAAGTTTCCACAAATATCCTCGAATGCATTTATGACATTTGTATTTTCATCCTCAATGGGGTGTTTGTGCCTCCATTGGGCGTTTACATTACATGACATTTGTATTTACGACCACAACGGGGTGTTTGTACCTCCTTCGGGTGTTTACATAATAACATGATTTGCATTGATGTCCTCGACGGGGTGTTTTGTGCCTCCGTCGGGCGTTTACATAACATGGTATTTGTAGTTATGTCCGCAACGGGTGTTTGTGCCTCCATCGGGCGTTTACATAACATGGTATTTGTATTTACGTCCACAACGGGGTGTTTGTACCTCCGTCGGGTGTTTACACAACGTGCCTCTACGTGTGTTATTTTAAAACCAGAGGACTTATGTGCAAAGTACCGGGTCTATATATTGACCTACGATTTTTTGTCTTCACACGGAGTCGCGGAGCACGGACAGAGCGAGAAGGGCCTAGCGTACGTACAGTACAGACGAAGGTGAGCCTCTCTCCCGACAACACGAAGGAGCGCGGGGGCGAAAGCTCGGAAAGCTTCGAGGAGCTTGCTGATCCCGGGGCCTAGCGCTCAGATGCGGTGGTCAAAGCAGAGAACGGAGCCCGGGGGAAGTGATCTGTGTGCGTGAGTTGCTCAGATGCGGAGGAGCGCTGGAGGCGAGAGAGGTTGTTCTTGGCCCTGCCCCTCTATTTATAGGGGTTTTGGGAAGGGGTATTTGCTTCATTGTTTCTTTCGAACCCGTTTATCTCAGGTGTTCGAAGTTAGTAAACCTCGAGGCTTTTCACGAGGCTTCTCGGTCATTTCTCGACCTCCCGGGGATTTCCGATCGTATCTTGACCTCCCAGAGCTTTCGGCCATGTCTCGACATGTACAAGGGTTCTTGCCGTTATTTGACAATCCCAAGACTTGGAGCGGCCTGCCGTAAGCCGGGCCCAGGAGAGCGCACGGTACCGCTCCACCGGGTCACGCGAACGGCATGAGCCAGGCCTCTCGGTCATTTCTTGACTTTCCAGAGCGGCTCCGGGTATTTCCGTCATTAATTGACTTTTCCGGGTGCCTCTGCCATTTCTTGGTCTGTTTGGACATCCTTGCCATTTCTTGGCTTACTCGAACATTACTGCCATTTCCTGACTTCCTGGGACATCCCTGCCGTTTTCTGGCTTTCTGGGACATCCTTGCCGTTTTCTGGCTTTCTCTCCAGTCCTTGACTTTCTCAGACATCCATGCAGTTTCCTGACTTTCTGGGACATCCCTGCCGTTTTCTGGCTTTCTGGGACATTCCTGCCATTGGATGACGTTTCCCGAGAACTCCCCATGAGTCCGGCTTCAAGTCACACCCAGGAGAGCGCACGTCGCTTCATAGAAGCGACGTGGGTCCCACTCCCCATGATGACTCCACTCAATCACCTGATGATGATGATGATGGTACTGCTGCAGCCTGCAGGTACTAGAGCCACAGGAGATTATGGGCTTAGGGGTATCCTTTCAGGATATGAGGATTATTCAGTACTACCCCATCAACAAGAAGGAAGCCAAAGGGAAGCACAAAAACAACATGGGGGATATCAAGGCCAACAAAGGCACGCAGGGCATGATGGGGATATGGGCCTTATTATCCACCCATTTTTAGTCCTCCAAAATTGCCATATTCAGATATCAGCTATAGTATTGGGACAAGTTACTTTGGCAATATTCAGACTATTGGGTATAGTAGTTTCTTCACTCCAAGACAATCAGGAGAAAGTTCAAGCCAACAAGCAATGACACCTCGAAACATCCAAAGAGGATTCCAATACATCGCCAATTATTTGTTTGGCTATGGATATACCCAGTATGGAGGACATGACTATGGGCCACCTACTCAGTTTCATGAGATAGAGGATAAGGGTTCTGAAATGTGAAAATAACAAGGTATTTTTATTTATTTCATGTTATAAACTTGTAGATATATCTTTTTTTTTCAATGTATGAACATAATAATTATGTCTTAATCATCATTATTGTTCTTTATGATACATGAACATGATAAGATTGAATTTCATTGTGTTTGTATTCAATGAATGTTGTATGTGTTTTCATAATTTTCTGTAATTTTTTCTGATTTTTAAAACTTTCTCTGATTTTTCCTTATTTTTTCACAATTTTTCATCATTTTTTAACCTGGCCAATCCTGGATGGCCAGACTCCCATGGAGTCGGATAAATCCTGCGACCCGACTCGGATCGGGGTCGGCTGGGTCCGATCCAACACCCTGATCCAACTTTGCCATCCATGTCTCTAACAAAGTGATAATCAACCTTCATGTGCTTCATCCACTCATGATGAGTGGGGTTTTTGGACATGCATATCACGACTTGATTATCACAATGCATTTTCATTGGCGGAAAGCTCTTTTTGGCTATGCATATCATGGTTAAAAGTTGTCGTTGTGATGATACTTTCTAGCTTGCAGCAGGCATCCTGTGGTACCGTGTCGCTGTGTAGCCATGGTGCAGTGGTGGCCTCGTGCTTGCCATCTTCATAGTGGCATTGTTCGGGCGTTGTGTGGTACCATGTAGTTGTCCAGCCATGGTGTAATTGGTTGTGCCTTGCTCCGGTTGGTAGCTTGTGAGGCTATCAATGTCACTGTGATCTAGGTTGTGTGGCTTGTGTTTCGATGCATACTTGGTGGTTGATGCTTTCGTGCATGTACTTTTAGCAGTGCTTTAGCAGTTTATTCCTGCCCATAATTTATGCATTTATATTTATCTACTATGACGTTGTTTCGTCAAGTGTGAATCGGAGGATCCCTACTGAACCTTCGTCTTCGTGAGGCTCATCCCCTACCCTTTCAAGTTGTGAGCTTGCAAGGAGCAGTGTCTACCTCGGACTGAGATGAGAGTTTAGAGGCATTTTCTTCAATTCCTTGTACCAATAGTTTTCCCCTTTGTAGAACTCCTCGGGTTATGCCCTTTAAAGATTTGTATTTCTCGTTGTACTTGAGTTATGAAATACATTAATATCGTAATTCTTGTAAGTTTAATTACTTTTGTCACTTGTCCATCTCTCTAAACCATTTTTAACCCTTCCGAATCTTCGGACTCATGGGTGACAATGCAGGATACAGACCCTTAACGAGTCTCGGATCTTGGGTCATTACAAAGCGTGTCGATACTCCCTGCCTTTTACTGCCACAGGGTCAGGCACCAACTCAAAAAGGGCTGCCATCACTAGAGGAGGGAACTTGCCGCGACACCCGCAAGAGGACCAGCCCAGTCTTGACCCCAAGCATCGTTGCGATGTTAAGAAGGGACGGCTAGTGCTACTGTAGTAAGGAGAGGAACCCAAGGAAGGCAAGATCTGATCGGCGGCCCAGATCAACTTGGGCAATCAGGATCGGATCGACGATCCAGCCGATCCTCAGGAAGTCGGGCCGATCCAAGATTGGCCAGATTAAAAAATAATTTTATTTGAAAAAAAGGGGGAAATAGAAAAAAAAATCAGAACAAATAAGAAAAAATGTCTTCAATATTTGCATATTTTAATGTACATATACTAATGTATAAGCATAATTAATATGTACATCAATCATATATTAATGTGTTTGTGTGTGTTAATGTACAAAGAATCATGTATTAATGTAAATATAATAATAATAATATGCACATATATATACATAGATTAATGTATAAACATAATTAATATGTATATCAATCATATAATCATATATTAATGTATAAATATAATTAATACGTATATCAATCATATAGTAATATATGTGTGTGTTGATGTACATACAATCATATATTAATGTAAATATAATAACAACATACACATATATAGTTATTGTACAAATATTAATGTATAAACATAATTAATATGTATCAATCATATATTAATGTGTTTGTATGTTAACGTCTATAGAATCATATATTAAGTAAATAACTAAATATAATAACAATATGCACATATATACATATCATATGAATGTATAAACATAATTAATATGTATATCAATCATATATTAATGTGTGTGTATTAATGTACATACAATCATATATTAATGTAAATAATAACAAACACATGTATATTTAATACATATATATGTGCATATAGTTAATGCATGAATGTATAGATAAATATGTAAATTAATGTACATTTAATACAAGTATTAATTAATATATAATTAAAATTTGTATGGCAGAATCTCCGAATCAATCCAGGCCGATTCCAACCAATTCAGTTGGGATTTTGACTAAGTTAGGGGGTTCCCCCCTCCTGGATCGGATCGGCCATGGAATCGGTCAATCCCGATCCGGATCGGCTGATTTTGCCTTCCATGGAGGAACCCACTGAAGATGTCGTGATCGAGAGAAGAGACCACCAGCATCGGCAATCCACAATCAAGAGGAAAGAGAAAGGGGAAAAGGGTTCTCGGTCCCAGAGCCCTAATTAGGCTCCAATACCATGTTTTCAAGGGGGAAGAAAAGGCAAATTATTCTTGACTAATGACAAAAAGAGAGTACCTTATGAATATAAAGACAAAGCTACTATCTCTAACAAAGGTAAAGCATGATATAAAAAGAATATCAATATGAAGTTAATGATTATGGGACTGTTCAAGCCTTTCAAGTTTCAAGCATGTTTTAGAGTGTCCATGTCTAAGGCAGGCTTGGGCTGACTTCTTTCTCTCCCAGGCCAGACAGAGGGTTAGGTTGGTTCAGCCCAACCCATTGATGCCCCAGTTAGTGGGACAAGAATCCACCCTTCCAAGTTCCAACTCTGTTATGCTGTAAAAAATTCCTAGTACTAACCCCTTTCTTTGAGTTAAAAAAGTACATGTAACTTATGGCATCATGATTGCGTTTGAAAAAAATGAAAAGCAATTTTGAAAGCTCTAAGCCACTAAGGATCTTCCTGGTTTCAAAAGCCAACTAAATAGATACCTCACCGTAGTGACAGAGTTTCAAGTTCAAATCAATAAGAGGAAATACAAAACCAAGATCAATTGATCCATGCCAAAATTGTTTGTCTATCTTCAATGTTGAATGACTCATAATCTTACCAAAGAAAGGGATATTCTTTCTTTATTAATCAGGACCGAAACCCTAAACTGTAAGCCCTAAAAACTGATAGCCAAGAATTTAGATTCTGAACAAGACCTGGCAACTCAGCTCTAAAACCAAAAAACAAATATCAATATTTATGTATGTACCATCAAAATTTTGAATTTTGAGAATGAAGACAAGTTGCCCTTAATTTTTCCATATGAGTTGTTAAATTTCTAAAAATATTAAATTTCTGCCTTCAGGGAATATTCAAAAGAAGCGTATTAGCATGACTACCAGCAAGAAATAGAATCTATTTCACTCGTATTATGTCATTTTTATATCTAAAGAACAAAAATAGAAAAATCATCACCCAAGTATGCCAATTTCCCATCAGTTGTGCGAAGAAGATTTCCAGGATGAGGATCTGCATGGTAGAATCCATAATCTAGAAGCTGAGAAAGTGAGCAATACACTCCAACCTGTGAAATGATAAAATTGGATGTAATGTATCTGCCAAGAAAAAAGTTTGGCCTTATTTCCTGATATTTTTCCACATTTTGGAGAAAAGCAAGCAGCATAAATGCATTACAGTTCTTTCTGAAAAAAGGAAACATATGAAGTTAAAATCCAAGATGTATTTGAAATGAATATGTTGGTTCAGATTGAAAATTTTGACCTCAACCAGATAAACGTCTTTTACTTCAGATAACTTCTGGCCCTGCGAAAACAAGAAATGATGTGAGAAATCAGCATCTAGTGTCCCACCCATTAATCAGCATTAGCATTTAAAGTCAGTTCTCTTCATCTTTCTAGAGAAAAGAAAACATACTTCCACCCATTCCATGATAAGAACTCGGCGACTACTTCTCTCCAAATACATTTCAGGTACAAAGACATCTCGTAGGCTCCCATAAAGCTTCCTGAGAAATGGGGGTTGAAACAAGGAAAATTATTGCCAGAAAAATAACTCTAATTTATAGTGAATATTGTAAAGAAGAAACAAGAAAATTGTACTCAGTTTCATTTCCATAACCAAAACTGCTGGAAATCCTCAAGAAAAAGTAGGCATGTGACATACAAAAAGCTATGTCCATTATCTCTAAAGATCAGTATAACCATCTAACAGCAATTCCATCCCTATTGTCCATTGAACTCACTTTGAAATTGAACAATCCCCCCTTTTCAGATCATCACCAATGAATCTAAAAGGGCCCTTATTTCCTGTCTAGCTTGCTGGTCAGTTGCTATACAGATCAAACATGAATTGTGTTTGGGTGGCATGGCTGAACATCTTTGCTTAGCTTTTTCATTGCAATGTCTAGGAAAATATTGAGGACTAAACACCTAGAAGAGAAGCAGTTCAAAACTTAAATGCTCAACCAAGCATACGGTGTAGGAACACGGAACACCCAAGTTTACCAAGTGATGTTGCACATCAACAATATCGATGATACCTGAACTTGAGTCCATTCCTTGCTTCCTCCCTGTAATCCATCTCCTGCATTCAATGTGATTTACCTGTATTCAATGTGAAGCTCTAAGATGGGACCCAAGAATATGCAGGTAGAATGCTGGCCATTATTTTCAGGCTTGAATCACACATGAAAGAAAGCAAGCAATTAGCTGGTGAATACAATCAGCATTCCATATGATGTGGGAGCAAATGCAGCTACAGGAATGATGCCAGTTGGATGGAAAATAGTCATTAGTTCTAAATGAGTCATTTTATTTTAATTCTGTTTTTTTACAGGTAATGGTGTAATTGTGTTGATAAAAATATATATATACAATACAAGTCCTCAGAGGCTGACGCAACTAGGTATTCAGATCATATTCACACATATTGTGGACTAAACCCTCAACATAAGTAAAAATAATAAAATAGAGTTTTGATAGTGATATTAAATTGTTTCAGCACTCCCTTCTCTCTTCTTGTTAGATGCTGTGGGAGACACTTTGCCTTTGTAGAAGCAGTGTATAGAGGGGTTTTGTCCCTTATTTTGTGTTTTCCTGTAGTTAGTTATTAGGGTAGTTTTGTTATTTATCCCTATTTTAAGGGGTATATTGGAATTTTCTAGTTGTAAGTTGTAACTACCCTAATTAATAGAAACTGCAGGGTTAGAGAGACCGCAAGTCTGTTCTTTGGTTGTGATTGCTCCCTCTTCCTTCTTTCTCTTCTTCTGCCTCATGCTCAGCCTGATTCTCTTTTGAAAATTAACATGGCATCAGAGTGATCCTGCATAAAGATTGAGCGGAGAACTGTTCATCAAGTGGTCTTCAGCCTGTGGCCTTGGTTAGGGCCATAAATCGCAACCTTCAGCAGAAGATCAAGCCTTGGTGTTGTTGCTTCATGGAACCACCAGTTGGTGGTCTTCCAGGGTTCAGCAAATTCCTATAAGGGGTGTGCCCCAACTTGGAGGATTTTCGGGACTCTGGAGACATGGAAAAAAGGATCGGATCGGCCCAAGAATCGGCCTGGGCCGATCCCGATCCGATCCAGATCAGATTAGTCAATCCGGATCCAATCGGCCGATCCGGCAAAAGTCTGGCCAATCCAGGATCAACCAGATTAAAAAATGGTTTTGTTTGAAAAAAATCATGGGAAATCAGAAAAATCAGGAAAAATGTCTTCGGTATTTACATATATTTTATGATACATGTAATCATACTCATTAATATACATATACAATATATATGTAATCACACACTATATAGATATCATATTAATTTATAAACATAATTATTATATATATCCTTATAAATGTATACATTAAACATATACCACAATCATAGATTGTGAATAGTGTACGAATATGGAGCACTTTATACATATATAGTGTTGCGGAGTATTCCGTGATGGATCCTCTTGTGGAGAAGGCAAAGGGGGGGGCCGCTGCCGACGACAAAGAGTCTCAACGTCCGAACCAGGGGAAAGCGCCGATCTGCAAGGCCACTGAGGTCGGCCTCGGTGGGCGGACACTCCGACGCCCAAGTTAGTGCTAGTGACCCAGAAGAGGGAGGCTGAGAGTTCAGATGTGTACCCGTTACTATGGAGTGTCCCACCGCTTTTATAGGGTAGGAGGCGGCCTATGGTCTGTCGTGCCGTCCTTGGTAGAACCCCGGTCAAAAGCTCAAACTGCGGGGTAGAGAATCGCAGAGAATCTCGAGGCACGTCAGGTACAGGCGCCGTTAGGAAGTACCAGCACAGCCTGGCCCCTGCAACAGCTGACGCTTCGGCCGGACGCCTTGTCCCCCCTGGCGCGGGACAGGTGTCGCCCTCGGACAGACCTGGCGCCTGTACAAGGCGACGCAGGCGGCGTCGACCAGTTCGTACACTACCCTCCGGAACGAGCTTTGTCTTATGCATTTCTTGGAGGGGGCGGGGGTGTAGGTCAGTGGGGCGACCATTATGTCGGCCTTGACCGAGCTTCTCCCCGGCCTAAACTACGGGCCACTTGGTTTCCTCAAGAGGGCACCATGGCATCAGCCGCGAGTGACTATGGACGATCTGCGGATGCGGTCACCTAGTCGGTCGTCATTGCGCGTAACTTGAGAGCTCGGTCCAACCGAGCTCTAGCCAACTCAGAGATACGTCGGGGTAGTCTGAGTCGAGCTTCAAGGCTGAATGTCTGCCGCTCCAGACTGGAAAGACCTCTCGGCTTTGACTGATGTGGAAGACGACGTGGGGACGCCCATATCATATTGATGAACACTTTATACATATATGTGTGTGTGTTAATGTACGTACAATCTTATATTAATGTAAATATAATAACAATATGCACATATATATAGTTAATGAATATATATTTATGACAATGAATGTTTACATATACATAAAAGATATATATATATATATGCATGTATGTATGTATATATGTATGTATGTATGTATGTATACCATGTGTATGTCTACATGCATTTGTATACTTATATACATAAATATGTGAATTAATATACAGAATCATATTAGACATTAATTTGTGTGTATATACATACAATTATACATATCTATTAGTTCATAACTTTATATATGTGAAATGATGGTAATACATGTATTAATTAATGTATATAACAAAAAATGTGGCAGAATCAGCTTGGGATCTACCGATCTGGACCGATTCAGCCCGATTCCTGGCAATTCAACCGGAATTTAAACGGTCTAGGGGCTTTCCTAGGCCGATCCGATACAAAATCGGTCGATTCTGCATTCCATGTCCGGAGACACCGTATCTTCAGTGTTCTCTCTGGTTGGTGGTCCGGGAGTCTCCAACATCAATTGGCTCATCTTCTCTTCTTCTTTGCAGCGATGTCTTCCATCTCATAATCTACTTCTCAGGCAAGAGGAAATGACTTCTCCCTCTCTTCTACAAGCTCTTCTCTTCCGATGGTAGCACCAGATAATTACTCACTTCAAAAGACAATGATAAAGTTGAATTCCTCAAATTACCGTATATGGGTTGTATCAGCTCGTAATTTCCTCGGAGAAAAGGCAAGTAGGGGTATAAAGGTGGCACTATCACTGCTCCGCTACTTTTAGACCCCAAGCGTTCTTCTTGGGATGTGGATAACAGCCTTGTTATGGGCTGGATAATTAATTCAGTTGGTCTAGAGATTCACCATTTAATTATGTATGCCTCTACTGCCTTTGAGGTGTGGACTCTACTTCAAAAGTTATATGGGGAGCAGAGTAACCTTGCAAGGACGTATCAGTTAACTAGAGAAATTCAGTCCCAAAACCAAGCTGGCCGATCTGTTACTACATACTTTAGTCAGCTGAAGATCAAGTGGCAAACTGGCAAGAACTTGACTCCTATATTATAATAGGTACAGTTATTTCCATCCTCTGCCAAGATAAAAGTTAACTACTTTCACCAGATGTATGCCTCCATCATCACCATGGACCACCATGTAAAACTGTATATATAGACTTTTGCCCCGTTCCCCATCTTGTCAATACATATCCTACTTTTCATCATTTTTTTCTAATTCTATTTTTCTTGTTTTAAGTTAAGGAAAAAGTTGGCAAATTCCAATCTGGATCTATCAGGAATAGTAGCTGAACCAAGCAATTGGACATTGTGCATGGCACACAAAGCTTTTGCTTGGAATGTACTTCGGTTTCTCTTGAGGATCTCACCCATGGATGTCTTTTCTTTGAATATGGATAGTACCACTGATATTATAAAAGGAGAAAATGAATATACATGAAGAGAGGAGTGCTCCCAAAAACTCCCCCAAAACAAGGGCATTAAGGCCTTACTTATTGGCTTCTAGAAACATGGATCCAACATGAAGACTTCAGAATGGTGATGTTCTAACCAGCAACAGTTTCACTTAAAAAAGGCAACATTAAGATATATGACCCGTATCTCACATGAAAATAAACCATCTACCGCTTCAAAGTTCTTTCAAGTGCTGATTGAAACACCTTTTTCTTGAAAAGAAAAGGCAATTTTGTAATTCAAGGACAGTGGATAATACAGGAATTTCCCACTGGATTGACAATTATCTAAAGTTCAGACTCTCTCTACCAACCTTCAACAATGTTAATTAGATTGTTCTATTTAATGATGATCCTTGTTTAACACTTACAACGATGGCACAAATGAAATCAACCACAACGGTAGGTCTATCCTCAAGCCTCAAGAGCTCTGGCATGATCCGATATGGGTTCTGTGCAGTTCAGAAGTGGTTTAAGGTGTTTTAGGTTGTTTATTTGTTTTTTGTTCAGAACAGTGTTTCTATCGTTTTGTATGTTTTGAGATTCCAGATTGAATGGGTCAATCTAGGGTTTGGAATATGGTTTAAACAATTGAGGATGTTTTAACCCAAGGATGTACCTTCTGGTAGTCTTAAGTGTTTTATAGGTGATAAATGTACTGTGATCGTTTCAAGAAATATTAGGACTTTCAAGAATACTTTGGTGTTTATATATGATTTTATTTTTTAGGTTTTTCTGCAATTTATGATTTTTTGAGTTATTGGCATTTTGATAATTTTAGCAGATTTAGGGTTCAAGCAAAGGTTTCTGTGTTTAGGCAATTTTAAATTTTTTAAGTCTTTTATATTTTTTTATTTTAATATGTTAGGTACTTCAATAATTTGGACACATTTTACTGGTTTGAACTTCGATTTTTGGATTCTTTTTTCTAACAATCGTGGGAGGTTTTAAGGGTTTAATTGAAGTTTGGTCATTTTGAACTTCATTCAGGCATGGATTGTGGAATCGCTTGATCCGGATCGGAATCAACCAATCCGGATGAGAATCGGCCATAACTGATCTGGTTCTGCTCCAAATGGGCCAATCAGGATCTCCCCCACGATTTTGAATTGAAATGGCAGTAATTACATATGATTATACACAATTCCGGCCGATCCCCCCCCCCAATCCATTCCTGCGATCCCGTCCGATCCAATCCATTCCGGATCGGGATCGGGGGTGGAGGGAGGGGGGGAGGATCCCAGACCCCGATCCAATCCAGAATTCCTTGCATTCAAGACTTCAAGTCATTTGGTCATGTAGACAGGGGTTGTCTGGCTGATCCCCTGTTTGGATTTTGACAATTTGCTTTGAACTTAGAATTTTTGAATTTTTAACAGTTTTGGTGGATTAAGGGTTTGATTGAAGTTTTGGTTATTTTTGGACTTCATTCAAGACTTGGAATCATTTTGTTCACGTAGACAAGAGTACTCTAACTGACCTGCTATTTGGGTTTTTCTCTCATCTGCTGCCTCCTTTTTCCCACTCTTCTTGCTGTTTCAACTGGTATCAGAGCAGAGGGGAACGCAGAGGAGAAGGGCCCTCCGATAGCACTCTGACAATCCTGCCTTATATCTCTCTCTCTCTGGTGCCACCTCCTATCCCTGTTGGATTCCAGATGCAGAAGGCTCTACCAGGTACCACCGACCACATGGAACTTTCTTCCCTCCCTGGCTATGCACATATGAGGGAAATTGACCTCAACCTGCAGCAGTACTTGCATTAGGGACTATGGAGCTCCACAACCTTGTGGTTTGGGGATGTTTGGCTGGCAGCTAGCAAGTTCTTTTTATTCTCATGGGTTTGTCTACAAACAACACGGGTGTTGATGCACTGGAGGTCTCTTCCTTGTTTATGCAGTGGAGGTCTCTTCTTCGACTATGAGGCCTGAGAGCTTTACTGTAACTGAGGATATGTCTGCAAATAACAACTATGAAGTTGATTGAGACTAATTTCTGTATCGGGTCCATCAGCCAGCTCGGATTTTCTTACTGGTCATGGCAAGAGTGCATATCTTAATGAAAAAGCACAATAACCAAGTTCCATATGCCCATCTCGTGGCAAGTGGGATTTGGAGAATAACCTTGTAATCAGCTCATAGTTGTCAAGGCGACAAAGCGACCAAGGCGTTTTTGGGCTCATTGTGTGCCTAAGCGCTTAGGCGCCCGCCTAAGCGGCGCCTAAGCGGCGCTAAAGATAACGTCTAGTCTAGGTTATTTCAAGAGTGACATCCTATATTAAATCTAAAAAGAATTCACAATATAAATAAAAAAAATATTATAATTATACAATCATGCAAAACCTACACAAATATGACATTATAAACACAATGTGAAAAAAATTGCCATTACAATAGTGCACCAAAATTAAACATATGAAAGAAAAATTACTTGAATAAATAAAAATATAAAATGCAAGTACTAACTTGAAATTGGTTCCTTTGTTCTTCTAAAATCTAGAAATAAGAGTTGTGTGAGATAGAGAGGAGAGGGGGGGCGGGACACTGTCACTGTGTGTGTAAAGTGTTGTGTGTGTGTGTTGTGTGTGTGAGTGACGTGAATGAGAGAGAGAGAGAGAGAGAGGTAGAGGAGAGAGAGAGGAGCGACCGTGAGAGAGAGAGAGAGACGAGGGGGGGGTGCCGGTGGGACAGTGTGTTGTGTGGTTGACCGTGAGAGAGAGAGGGGAGTGACCGTGAGAGAGAGAGAGAGAGGAGGGGGTTCGGTGGGACAGTGTGTGTGTGACCGTGAGAGAGAGAGGGGAGTGACCATGAGAGAGAGACAGAGAGAGAGAGAGAGAGAGAGGCAGAGAGTGTGATGAGGGAGAGAGGTTGGGAGATGCTGCCGCCGGATAGGGAGGGGGGGGGGGAGGACGTGACAGGGAAGGGGGGATAGGGGGAGCGTTACCTCCTCCGGCGGCGGCGAGACCTCCTCCGGCTGCGGAACCTAGCTGGGTTGGGGGCGAGGCGGGGGGTGGGATTGGGAAGAAGGGGTCGGGGAGCGAAGGGGAGTCGGGGCTGGGGGGGGGTTGTGATGTAACCTGGGATCCAATCCACTAAGTGGATCCGAATGGACCGGTAACCGTCTCAAGGCGCCAAAGCGCACGCCTTGGGCCGCCTTCCGCGCCTTGGCGTCGCCTTTTCCAGCCCAGTTAGGCGGCCCACTTAGGCGGCCCCCAAAAACCGCCTTGGCGCCGCCTAGGCGGCCGCCTTGACAACTATGAATCAGCTGGATTATCAAACTCCAGAAATCGGAAATCCAGCAACTTATGTGATGAGGGACGGGAAGGGGGAAAGAGGCCAAAAGGGAGAGAAGGAGAGAGGGTCGCCGGAGAAAGGGGGGGAGGAAGGGAGGAGGGCCGGAATCCACCGGAGGAGGGGGAGGGAGAAGGGGAACAGGGGCGCCACCCCTCTGAGCGGGGAGACTAAACCATTTCTTTTTTTTCTTTGCATTCCATTCACTCAAAAGATGGGAACACATGGGTATTTAAAGGGGATGGGAAACCACATGGTCCTTTCTCACCTACCAAGTACCCAAAGACCAACATGCCCCTTCTAAATATATAAAACTTTTAAAAGAAAAAAAATACATCAAGTGGGCCTCTTAATGGGCCAAACAAAATAAACAAATGGCCCATGGCTCCTTGGTGTAGCTTTATGATTCCCATCATTCTCCCTTGGTTCGAGAAAACTCGTCCTCGAGTTTGAAGTGTCGCAATATCCATACAAGAGGCAGGGGAATAACAAAGTCATGCACTATCAAAATCCCCGTAGGGATATCCAATCCAATATGCCTTCTGAAAAGTTATAATCTACATAGATGTGTGTGTCAAGATCGCACCATATCATATCATAGTTGCACTGATCTCTCGTAAAATCTTGCAGATCGCTGATAGCTGTCAATGATGGGCTTATCTCAAATACATCATCACATATCAAATGAAGTCCAGACTCGACGAACAAAGTCTTCATCCATGCATCAACAAAAAACAGTCTTCACACATACATGATCAGTAATAGTCACCAACTAATGGCTTTTCATCAATCACGGTCTTCTCTGGAAGCACTGGTTTGGCAGCAGTAGAATATACTTGGGAAAACAAAATTTACCTTTTAAATGTGGTGGCTGGATAATGCACCTACACTGGTTTGAGTCGATAACAACATGTCACTCTTCCACCCACTCTTTCCCAAAGTAATGTAGGATCAAGGGATCAATAGTGCACCATGCTCCATCAAAATATTTAACTGATCCATATAAGTTTTACCTAAAAATTTTAGGTGAAACTCTACAAAAGCCTGATCACCATCAACAATAATCTCACCAGTTTGCAGTAATTATCAACAATAGCCTGGGAAATATAATTGTCCTGATGCTCCTCATACGAGTACTATTTTTTGTCGGATTCTCATTTGGTAGAAGAAGACGGGAAGCTAAATCATGTTGCATATGTGTAAGAGATTACTCAGACCAAAATTGTGGAGGCAGAGGGACTGATGTGGGCGCGGGCTGCTAATTGACTGGAATTCGACGAGACGATCACAACGGCTCAAAACGGCACGTGAATCAGAGCACGAACGAAGCTTTTGCTGGCGATGTGATAACAGCTCTGGTGCACCGCCTGTGCACTGTAGCTAGTCGGCTACCGTGGCGGACCGGGTCGAACCGGCCTGACCCGGTTCGCTGTCTTCTTCTTATACCCCCCTTCCCGGGCCGTGCAGAGAGAAACCAGAGGAAGGAGGGGAGAGGGAGGGCCGCGGGCGAAGGCGGTCACGAGCGATGGCGGCTGCTGGCGGAGCCAACGATGGCGAAGCTTGGCGCCGGCGGCTCCTCTTCTCTTCTCTTCTCTTCTCTTTCTGTAAGCCGTGAGAAGAGAGCGAGAAGGGTGGGCTCTACGCGATGGGGGTTCTGCGCGGGGGGCTTCGGCGATGGGGTTCGGCGTAGGGGGGGTTTCCGGCGATGGGGAGAGAGGGAGAGATGGGGACGAGACCGCGGGAGGGAGAGAGATGGCGCGGGAGTGAGAGAGAGAGAGGGTCGCAGGGGAGAGAGGCAATGCGTGGGGAGAGGGAGGAGGAGTTCTGTGCGGGGGGCTTCCGGCGATGGGGTTTACGCAGGGACCCGGCGATGGGGAGGAAGAAGCAGTGCGGAATGGGGAGGGGGGGCCTTCTCCTGCAGAGAGGGAGACAGAGACGAACAGGGAAGGGAGAGATGATCGGAGAAGATAGAAGGGGGATCGAAGGTTGCTCTGATACCAAGTTGATGCGGGACGGGAAGGGGGAAAGAGGCTGAAAGGGAGAGAAGGAGAGAGGGTCGCCGGAGAAAGGGGGGAGGAAGGGAGGAGGGCCGAAATCCATCGGAGGAGGGGAAGGGAGAGGGGAATAGAGGCGCACCCCTCTGAGCAGGAGACTAAGCCATTTCTTTTTTCTTTGCATTCCATTCCCTCAAAAGGGGGAACACATGAGTATTTAAAGGGGATGGGAACCCACATGGTCCTTTCTCACCTACCAAGGACCAAAAGACCAACATGCCCTTTTCTAAATACATAAAACTTTAAAAGAAAAAAATTACATCAAGTGGGCCTCTAATGGGCCAAACAAAATAAACAAAACGCCCATGGCTCCTTTGGTGTAGCTTTATGATTCCCATCATTATGTTGATGAAGCAAACTGCCAAAGATAAGTGGATCTTCTTGATGGACAGAATCAGGACATCTCCCATAGTTACCAAGTGAAGTCCAAGAGTTGAAGCAAGAAAGCATGGGCATCACTACTTACTGTCCTCTTGTGAATAGTAAATGGGAGCTCAATTGTTACTGTGTACAAGTGGAGTCGCTTGACTAACAAGCAACAATATCTTCGACATGTTCAGCATAACTACATCTTTAAATCTCTTGCTGGTCTAAAACACTTGGTATGAGCTGTTACGAACTTACGAGGACAAATTCTCAATATGATCCTCTTCCTAATTCCTATAATAAAGCAGGGTACCAGGACTACAAAGTTCTCAATGAAGAAGGGCTAAAAGATCACGAATGGTGTGATCACTTTTTCCTGAACCCCATGAATAGGTGGGCTAATCAGCATTGCTTGCACTGTTCCCAAAATGGGATGAAGAGATCTAAGCCTAGACCCTAACAATAATCTAGGAGGAGGATGCTTGATATGATGATCATAAAGAAAATCTTCCGTGCCAATTACTATTTGAAAAGGCAGCTAGAAGTAGCCTCACAAGAGATTTATAATTTTTTACTTTTTGAATGATCCACTTAAGGGAAAATACTGGATTCACATTGTTTGCTAAATGAAGATAAGTTCAGGCCGTCAACCTGCTACTGGCTCAAAAGTAGAAAGCATATCTGAGAATTCAAAAATTAAGCTTTCTTTGAATGCAAAAGAGGATAATGCCCAACATAACAAGAAAAATGATCTTTCAAAGATGCAAACACAAGAAAATTGATCCTTCAAAGATGCAAACATCATACTGCCAGTCTCAAAATAGAAACGCACGTTCAGCTTTACGCCTTTACCTAAGTATTGATTGCAAAAAAATGATTATGCTACCTCATATTAGGAATGAAAATTCAATGCTGGAAAAAAGAACAACACCACAAATAGAGGGCTTTTTGGCTTGAACCCATTCTATACACAACTGAACTAGAGAACCTTGCAATGGTAAAATTAACACAAAAATGTAGAGACCAATACCCGGAAAAGGCTTGATGCCCATTCATCAACAACAGCCTGCAAATGAAACTCCTCAACCACTTAGCATTAGACACCTTGAAATCAATTCCAAAGGAAATCATTTCATATGAATCTGAAATATGTATAAGCATTGTAACCAAATTTCTATGGCACATGAATAAAGTTTAACTAGACAATGCCAGTGATATCACCTGAAGATCAGTATTCAGCTTAGCAACTTTCCTTAGTAACCCGGCAAAAAATCTCAGAATGAAAATGTCAAGTGAAATTGCTGCTTGAACTCTGGTCTCTGAACTTTGACTGCAACAAGTTGCCTACTAGGAATAATCCTGGCTGATAAACCTAAATGGAAATATAAACATCGAATTCCAGAAGACAAAAGAAGCAATTAAAAAGCAGATGAATTTAAGCATATTAACATACGCAAAGTTAAGTGGAAAAACCTGCCCAAGGGATGCTGCAGCAACAGGTTCTGGTGAAATCTCAGAGAAAAGCATATCTATTGGTAAGCCAAGTTCTCTTCTATCATATCAAATGCAACTTCTGTAGAAAAAGGTGCTATCCTGTCCTGCAACAATGAAAGCTCCTCGAGATATGTGGGTGGGATAACATCCTACAAAGAGAAACCTCAATGAATAGGTAGCATTTAAATCATTACCAAGTTTCTGAACAGCCAGGAGGCAACTTTGAGTCTTTATGTATTCTTAACATCGTCTGTTTAAAGGCCAGCATTAGGGTGTCCTAAGTGTTAAAGATGGCCGTAAGGTGGATGTATACCATGATTCCAGATCAATCTCATCAAAATAAATGTTGAAGATTCTGAAAATTTACATGCAATAGGTCAAAATAATTGACAGATTGGATGAACTTTTGTTCATATTCTTATATGCAAATATTGATATCATTTATAGCATTACCTATGATAATAGACTAAGTTCAGACTGTTCAGATGTAGAACTCCTACAAGAATAAAACCTTAGCACAAAAAAAAGACATTTGGTAGGGACACCTGCACTCAGGTTGTAGCACCCCGGAAAATTCTAGTAATTTAAAATCAGAGATAAATCAAAATCTGACAATTTAATAATCTAAAACTAGTTAACTACGTACGCACAATTATCGCATGTGCAAAAACACATCTAAAAATTCCGTAAAAATCATAATTAGAATTTAAATAATATTCTCTAATGACCCATAAAGAAATTTGGGCCAAGAAAAATCTTTTGGGCCAAGTTTAAGAAATATTGCTACTTATTGCCGTAATTGGGGAATAAGTCAAAAACCGATTATCATGTATCAAAAACCCTCTTTTTCTATTTTGTATTTTCATGTTTGTATTTCAGTTAGATGGGTGCTTTCTACTTTAGTGATCATCCATTCATTGGGCCTTTCGTAGTTGTCTTTTTGTTCATGCTCTGCCGCAGAGCTGTCTGTTTCCCATAAAAAGGGGCTGCTTTGTACTCATTTGGACAATGAAGGAATTCAAGAAATAATGAATGGAGCAAGTCTTCCCTTCACAGAGGGATATTACAACCTCCTACCACAGTAGGCCCTCCTTTCTACAAAAGGGGAACAAAGGGAACACATTCCCTAATGGTTTCTAAACAGAAATGAAACGGGTGTGTCTGCTCAGAAAATAAGCAGACACAGAAGATCAGAAAGAAATTACAAATATGAATGAATGCTCTAACTCTTTCTGACAGTGAGGGTGGACAAGAGAAAATCTAAAACACTTAATGCCACCCAAAAGCTTTCGAGTAAGAGAGCGTGAAAGTCGTAGCTTGAACAGATGGCTCTCTTGAGGTCTTGTACGCTTTCTTCTTTCTTTCTAAATGGTTGTATCTCTCTATGTACACTTGTGCATCTGTCTCTTGTGATTTAAACTCCAGCTCCTTATATAACCTTCAGAGTTCTTTTCTCTCGTTGGGAAATAGCCGTTTGAATTTGAACGTTGAGTCTTGAGACTGCTTGAGAGGTCCATCATCAGATCTTTGAGTCTCAACGGCTTTAGGCTACATGGATAGCTGCCTGGTTCTATTTAGACAGCTTTAGTAGATGTCTACAAGCACCATACCATGCAAGGTCTTTTCTCTATCTCGAGGTTAGACTTGTGAGAGATATAATAATAATAGAAAGTAAGAGACAAGTCGTTTGTAAGAGATATCTATCAGTTCCAGAGAGAAAGTCTGTCCTTTGAACAGTACTAGGTTAGGTGAGCATTAAAGAGGAATGGACATATGCTTGGCATGCAGTACAGTTGCAAAGGAGCTTTTCCTTAAAATCTGGAAACTTGACATTCTGAAGGACGCTAACAGATGTCTTTGTAAGACACGTAGCTGTCTTGAAAAACTCACTACGAATCTGAACTTCAGATATGGTTATAATAGGAAATATTAAATAATTAAAAATGGAGAAGTACAATCTTCATTATCGTTCAGACAACAGAGAGGATATCACAGTGTAAATCATATGTGTTATTTTAAAAAACGGAAGGACTTATTTACAAAAGAGCATGGTCAATATATAAACCTACAGTGCTTTGTCCTTTCACCCACGGTCTTTTTCACAAGAGTACGGGCAGAGGACGGCGTACGAGGAGACAACCAAAGATACCCTTCTCCCTCTTCTCCCTTTGTGTATGAGAGTACAGATTTCTCCCGAGCCGAGGATCCGATCCTTTTCTTCATGGCCCTTACCCTATTTATAAGGGTTTGAGGGGCCAAAGGGGTGCCTGCGGCCCCCTTTGGGGTACCGGCGCTAAAAACACCCCGCTCAGGGTGTCCGGCGCGGGAAAACACCCCGCAGGGGGTGTTCTACGCCGAAACACCCCCGCAGGGGGTGTCGCGCGGCGGGAACACCCTCGCTGGGGTGTCTGGCGCAGAAACACACCCGCAGGGGGTGTTCTACGCCGGAACACCCCCGCAGGGAGTGTCCGCGCGGGAACACACCCCCACAGGGGATGTTCTGCGTCGGAACACCCCCGCGGGAGGTGTTCTACGCAGAACCACCCTGCGGGGGGTGGTTTTGTGCGCCAACACCCCCGTGCGGGGTGTCCGGCTGGGCCTCTTCTATAAGTGTGGGCCTCTGGGGCCTGTTCTTGCCCGGTTGACGCCGTCAGAAGTCTGTCCGGAGCCATTCGAAGCCCTGTTTATTTCGTCTTCTAACGTCGGGTTGCTTTATCGCCCGAGCACGTTCACGACACATATTATGCCGAATCGGAGGCTAACATTGACCTTGCCGACAGAGGGGTATGCACCTTGGCCCGCCGGGTATCCGAACATCATATCATCCGAATTCAATCGGAATAAAACATCCATTCAAACCCATTTATCTCAGGTGTCCGAAATGAGACGAGTCCGGAGATTTCTCCCGAAAATCCATACTTTTTTGGGTGGATTTATCGCCCGGCCTTTGTTTAAACCCTAGTATTTTTTCGGGTTCAACAGTCGTTGAGTTGATGGAATTCTGATAAAGAGGGAAGGCACCCACAGAACTATTTGATGTAGGCTAAACCTCAGCACCCCAACTCCAAACCTAATGATTATGGCCTAAACCCAAATGGTTACAGTATAATGACAACATGAATGGATGGGGCAGCCCAATGAGGAAAGCCTAGTTCTGATGTCATGTTAAGGGCCCAAATTCTAACACAAACTCTAGGTGTTTAGCTGAGGGAATCATGATAAATAGGGAACGTGCCACAGTTTATCAGATGTGGGACTAGACCTCCACAATTTCAAATGGCCATCCTGTGAGGTGTGCCTACTAGTTCTTTCATGACTATCCTGCTTGGACATCTTGAGTAGCATGTGATTCCTTGCTATACATAATACATCGGATCATTGCTAATGTTGTTGTAGACACACATCATTGCATATGTGGCATATAGCCCACATCAATGTTCAACAGAGAATGGTTAATTAGAATTCTCAAACTCCACAGTCTTTAGCATACTGAAAAAAAATAGAAAAGAAAACAACACATGAGTCATATGCAGAATCTTCAGTGGCAGATGGAAGATAAGTTCTCACATTAGTCGGAGCAGAAAATGATAACGAATGCATTTTATACAGTGACATTAATGAATGTCTGAATAAAATCTTGGACATGTATAAGTTTATTACAGAAGAAACATGAAACAAGTAAATGGGGCAAACTAAACAAGGATATCAAAGAGATGATCATGAACACAAATGATTTAGAAGAAAGGCTGAATGAAAACTGAGTGTACCTTGGAAAATAGGTAAGGCTATCAAATGTACCTTGCTCTTATGAGATAGCTTCTCTCTAAATGGTAAACCTTAACTTTATTTTTAGGATATATCCTTGCTGGTGTGGTTAAAGCTTAAACAAAAGTGGTTATCATCAAAGTCTGAGATAAGGATTGGGATTTCTTATCTGCCATGGTCTTCTGTACAGAGGAATTTGATGTGTGTACTTGCTGGATGTTTTCATCCTTTCTTAGGTTGTATTACTGTTAGACGCAGGAAAATTCTCTCTTTCTTTTTTATTTATGTTTTGTTTTATGGGCGTGCCAGTACAACAGACAAATTTCAGGTTCACTTAATGCGGGAAATTTACATGTCCATTTATCAATATCTGGGATATTTCTTCCGCGTATTTATTTTTATCAGGCGATTACGGTTCGTGTATTGGATCTTTTCCCACCGAGACGAGCCGATGTTAATTTACATCGAGTTGAACTCGAACACCTGTGATTCTCTGTCAAAGAATGTATTTTGTCTCTGTTTGTTGTGACAATGACCTTAATGGTCACCCTTTGGTGGGTACATACTCTTGCAAATGAAATTAAAAACTTTAATACTTGTACACAGGTAATTAAATTACAAACGGTCTTTCAAGACCTGTACAAGTGGTCCCGATTATATAATGGGGTCTTCAAAACCACATTTGGTCACGATCGGACGCGTCTAAATTTGCTTCTGCCACGATCAGACCATTGGATTTGGACTTCATCACAATGAGACCGTTGGATCGCCAAGATGATCACTGACAGTCCATTGTGTTTGCTTCATGGTCACCATCACCATTTGATTGTGACAGGACCTTTAAGCGGTCTTGCCAGGTTTCTGCAAGCTTGTGCCTTTTCTGGGTGCTTTTGTCATTTTTTGGTATCCCGAGGTCTTTCCAGTCATTTACTGACTTCTCGGGATGCACTTGTCATTTCTTGGCTCCCTGGGGATTTCCGATCATTTCTTGACCTCCTAAGGCTTTTCAGCCATTTCTTGATATTTCTGCAAGTATCAATCGTCATGATCAAAGAACTGAAAACTTGGCTAATGTTGTCTTTTGAAGAAGAAACTCGGAGGAGATTTGGATAGCATATATCCATGATTGTTCAAGAGCTCCTTGCCATTTTCTGACACTTCCAGGCACTCCTATCATTTCTTGGCCCTTTCAGACCTTTTGCCATTAGCTGACATTCTCGGGTCTTTCCGTCATTTCTTGACTTTTCCGAACAGTTCCGAATACTTCCGTCATTCATTGACTTTCGCGGCTGCTTCTACCATTTCTTGGCTTTCTCAGACGTTCCTGCCATTCCTTGGCTTCCTCGGACATTCCTGCCATTTCTTGATTTTCTTGGACAGCTTCTACCATTTCTTGGCCTTTCTGAGCGGTCCTGGGTACTTCCGTCATTTGTTGACTTCCTTGGGTGCTACTGGCATTTCTTGGCGTTCCTGAGTGCTTCGGTCATTTATGACTTCCTCAGGCGTCTTCACCGTTTATTGGCATACTCAGACATTTCCGTCATTTGTTGACTTCTTCGACCATCTTTAACAAGTGGGATCACCCAGGCCTGACCTAGGAGAGCACACGCCGTTTTAGAGAAGTGATGTGAGTACCGCTCCACCGACTCGTGCCAATGGCATTCCTGCTTTGAGCTATGTCGCCTTTGCAGCTTGTCAGGGGCTTCGTGCCATTTTTTAGACCAACCAAGGGGTTCCACGCAATTTTCCCCACAACCAAGGTATTTTGCCATTTTCTTATAGCAGGGGTATTTCTGTAATTCCCCCTGAACAAAGAGTTCTTTTGCAATTTCTCCTTGAAGAAGGGTTCTTCTACAATTTCTGCAGCTTTTAGGGTTCTTTCTACAATTTTCTGAGCAGCAGAGAAACCTCCTTGCAATTTTGCACCCTTCGGAGATTTTTCTACAATTCCAACCCTTCGAGAGCACTTCTGCACTTTTCCCCACAAATTGGGGTATTTCTACATTTTTGCTCTTCAAGGGTTTTTCTGCAATTTCCCCACAAAATCAGGGGCTTCCGTGCAATTCTTGGACAGCAGGGGCTTTTTTGCAATTTGGCAACCCCTCCCCTGGAGATGGAGAAGTCCCCCTCTTCTACACTTGGAGATAGGGCAGCAGCCCCCCCTTGGAGAGCCCAAGGCCCCAATGCTTCAGAAGGATCCAAGCCCCAAAGATGGCCAAAGACCCTTCTTCAAGGTAAGACTCCCCCTCCCTTTTATAGAGATGGGTAGCGGTATAGGAGGGACCGGAGGTGGGGTGCCTCCGGTGGGGTTTGGATCGGAGGTGGGGTACCTTCAGTTGAAAGTGGAACCGGAGGTGAGGTGCCTCCAGTTGGGTTTGGATCAGAGGTGGAGTACCTCCGGTTGAAAGTGGACTGGAGGCGGGGTGCCTCCGATTGGGTTTGGACAGGAGGTGGATGCCTCCAGTTGGGGTACGGAGAGGGACCGGAGGTGGGGATCCAAAGGAGCCCTTGGAGGGGCCAACAGAGGGGAAGCCAAAGGAGCCCAAGGCCAAGAGGGGGAAGAGGAGAGCCAAGGGAGATGGGGGGTCTATTGGACCCCAAAATTAGCCATTGGAGCCATTAAAAAAAGAAAAAGGGAGAGGTCTCTCCGAGTAAGGAGGCCCCTTAATCGGAGAGACCCCTTGTGGACACGGGATTTTTTTTCCTCCCTTATTATGTATGGGGAAGTTCGTTTCATTTATCATGTTTTGACTTTGTGTTGCGGGGCGTGCCAGCCTGCCTGCCAGGCAGAAGTAAGGGTCTGCGCGATGCAGAGAAAGAATTTTTGTATATCCGTGAAATGGATGAGTGCGCCGTGTTTAATCTGAACTTCTTTGATTCCGTGCCTTTAACATCAGGCGATTAGGGTGGCGTGTGCTAGACCCCTGTCTCCATCGATCGGAATCGATGTACATTACATCAAGGTAAAAGCCCTAGGTGTCGTATTAACATCAGTTTCAACCCGAATACCATTTCATAGTATGGGCGAGAATATATGCATCGGTAAGAAATTCCAAGATAACATTTTTGCTTTGTTTATTTTGAACAGAATGAGTCTAAGTTTGAAAATAGGGTTGTCTTTTTGAAAAAGAATATGAGTTCCCTTTGTGGAACTTGTCATGTAGCTTGCAGTGGCAGGAACATGCCCGTATTAGCAGAATTATGTTCTGAGTATATAATCATCTCCAGGGACAAGATCTCTGTTGAAATGTATGCATATAAAACATAGTTATGAACATACAAGTAAATTTTAGGACGGAATTCCGTTTAGACGGAGTGTCCTTGAAGAAATATATGCATAAGATTGTACTTACATGGATATGTTCTCGGGTAGAACCCCTGCGTAGGCAGAGTTCAACTCAGGAATCATATCCGTATAAACATAGACTCACGATTATATGAGTATGTATTAGAGGAGAATTTCTGTTTAGACAGAGTTTCCTCAATATAAAACATATGCATATAAGCACGAGATTATGATCATACGGATATGCTCTTGAGCAAAATCCCTACTTGAGCAGAGTCTCCTCGAAGAAACATATACATGTGAGTACAAGGCATCTAAATGTCCGTACCCATAGAGTCTTGCTCAATATGGAGGCATTAGAGCACAACATACAAGGGTGTTTAAATACCGTATGTCCATAGAGACTTGCTCGATATGAACAGTATTTAAACCCCAAAAAAATCCCCACAGAGACTTGCTCGATGTGGGGATATGAAATATACAAACATACAAAATATACCAGAGTATTGTGCTTGTATGGATATGTTCTTGGGCAGAACCCCTGCGTGAGCAGAGTTCATCCTAAGAGTCATATACATATGATCATAAGGTCATGATTATATGGATGTGTATTTGAGCAGAACTTCTGTTATACAGAGTTCTTCAAGAAAAAATATGCATATAAGCACGAGATTAGGATCATATGAATATTTCTTGGGCAGAACTCCTGCTTGGGCAGAGTCTCCTCGAAGAAACATATACATACAAGAACAAACGGCATCTAAATGCACATACCCATAGAGACTTGCTCGATATGGAGGCATTTAGAGCACAAACATATAAGGGTATTAAATACCATATGCTCATAGAGACTTGCTCGATATGAACAGTATTTAAATCCCGGAAAATCCCCACAGAGACTTGCTCGATGTGGGGATATGAAATATACAAACATACAAGGGCATTTAAATACTATGTGTCCATAGAGACTTGCTCGATATGGACGGTATTTAAATCCCGAAGAATCCCCACAGAGACTTGCTCGATGTGGGGATATGAAATATAGCACAATATTACAAATGCACCGCACCGAACAAGAAGCCTTGAAAACAAGTGTAGAGATTTGCACGAAGAGGAGAAAACTTTATTGCTGTTTCTCAAACTTTGAACATTCAAGGGGGGAGCTTGGGCTTAGCCAAGGCTTAAAGGGACTGGTTTTTCAGGGATTGGGAGATTGCTCCAGGATATGGGGACTGGTTTTTCCAGGGTATTGGAGATGGTTCTCCAGGATATGGGGACTGGTTTTTCCAGGTAGTATGAGGACTGGTTTCTCAAGGCTTTGGGAGGCCAACCAGCAGGTTTTTGAGGGAGGATATGAGGGCTTGAAGGCTTGGAGGCGCCAGCATATGGGGGCTTATGGGGCTTGGTGCCTCTCCCTTTGGGACTGGTTACAAGGCTTGGGACTGCCAACCAGCAGGGTTTTGGGACTGCAAGACAGCAGGGATTGAGGGCAGCATATAGGGGCTTATGGAGCTTTGGCTGGCCTCTCTTCAGATGGAGGGGGTGCCTCCCCTTATATAGGGGAGGGCCTCCTCTCCCCCTGCTGCATGGCAGCAGAAGAATGAGAGGGGGAGAGGCCCCTGTCCAGTTGGGGGGAATTCCCCCTCAACCGGTTTAATGTTAAACTGGTTGGGGGGGAGCACCCCCCAACCTGTTTAATGTTAAACAGGTTGGGGGGTGCTCACACCCCCAACCGGATTGATATTAAAACGGTTGGGGGAAACCCCCCCCCCCCAACCTGTTTAATATTAAACAGGGGGGGGGGGTTCCCCTCCAACCTGTTTTATAATAAAACCGGTTGGGGGGTGCTGGGGAGCACCCCCCAACGGTTTATATTAAAAAGTTGGAGGGGGAGCCTCCAACCTGTTTAATACTAAACAGGTGGAGCCCTCCAACCGCCCTCTCTTCTCCCATTCCCTAGACCTAAGGGGTGTTTGAAATGGGGGGAAGCATTGCCTATAAATAGGCCATAAGGGCCTCATTTGAAGGGTACCAATTTACTGAAATCCGCTTCTTTGCTCGGAGTTCTGCTTGGTGAAGAGTTGCATTTGCACCCTTGGAGCTTCTGTCGTCAACTTGTTCTTGTGCTTGTACTTGTACTTGTACTTCATACTTTCTTTATGGATCTCGTACTGTCAGATTTCTTCCGTGTACTTGTACTTGTATTTTGTCACTCGGTCTTTATAGACCTTATGCTGCTGGATTTTTCTTTCATGGTGTATTTGTACTTCAGTGTTTAGTGCAAGGCGTTATCTCTTCCGATTTGTTCGGAGATGTAATGTGGCTTGCAGATCTCTTTGTTTATCTTTGAAGGAAAATACCCAGGATGCTGTCTGTAACTTTTTGGGGTTCAACACCCCTCTCCAGTTAAGGAGGCCCTTACCCGAAGAGGGGGTCTCTCCGAGTATGGAGACCCCTTAACTGGAGAGACCCCTCTCCGGGTATTCATCTCTCCTCCCCCCCCCCCTCCGGGTATTCATCTCTCATCCTCTCCGAGTAGCCATCTCTCTTCCACCCTCTCGGGTAATAATCTCTATCACCCTTATGTAAACAGGGGGAAACCCTTATAAATACCCCATATAGGTCAAAAAAAAAAAAAATGGAGGCGGCTTTTGGAAGGGTCGCTGGTGGAGATTTGGAAGTGGGATTCCTGTAGGAAAAAGTGGAGTTCTTGGAAGAAAATCTTGCTCGTGTTCGGCATGAAGGTATTCAACCCCGGCAAGCCAAGGTCGTCCCCTCCGACTGTAAAATCTCGTGAAATCCCCCCCCCCCCCATGTCGAGCTAGACTCCATGGGGGGTTTTAAAATTCAAATATACATGTTTATATCTCCATGTTGAGCGGGACTCCACGGAGATGAAAATGTTGTGTGTTTGTATGTTCATGTGTCCCAATGTTTAAATATTTTCCATGTTGAGTAAGTCTCCATGAGTATGAAATATTTAAACATGTTCATGTGTTCCAACATTTAAATATTTTCCATGTTGAGTAAGTCTCCATAGGTATAAAATATTTAAGCATCACTATGTTTATTTTCCATGTTGAGCAAGTCTCCATGGATATAAAAATATTCTCATGTTCAAATGTTTCTATGTCGAACGAGTTTCCATGGGTATAAACATTTAAACACGTTCATGTTATTTCCCTCATGTCGAGCAAGACTCCACGAGGGTAAAAATATGTTTGTGTTCATATGAGCATGCCTCCATAAGGAGACTCTGCCCAAGCAGGGATTCTGCCCAAGGCATACTCATATGTTCACAATAAATGATCATATGTGCGTACTTTTATGGGAGACTTTGTCTATACAGAGGTTCTGCCCAAAGTACGAACATATGTTCATTGGGTTCATGCCCATATGTCCTGTTAAAAGTACATGTTAAACTCACAAATAGAATCCATGCCCCTTTTTAAAAATCTATTTTGTCCGATAAAACAAATTCATCGTATCTTGTTTTTTATAAAAATGTAAACCTTTACTATCAAGGGTGTTTGGATTCAATCTGATGTATATTAACATCGATTCCGGTCGATGGAGAAAGGGTCCAATACACGAAACCCTAATCGCCTGATAAAATAAAACATACGGAACAAATGTGTTGAAACTAACAATAGGCGCACTTGTCCAATAAACAGACATAAAAATTTTCTCGCATTGAGCAGACTACAAATTCTATCTGTTGACAGATTGGCACGCCCCGCAACGAATGAAAAATCAAATCAAATGAAATGCCAGATTTATTTTCACGTCCAACAGGGTCCAAAGACCCTTTTCAAAGGACGCCCCCCCCCCCCTCCTTTTATAGAAGTGAGGGGTGTGGAGGAGGACCCCGTCCATTTGGGGGAGGGGGGATTGGAGGTACCCCCCTCCAATTAGGTGACGGGGGTAAAGAGGAGGACCGGAGGTAGGTACCTCCGGTTTGGAGGGGGTATGTGGAACGAACACGGGGGAATATGCACACATACACATGCACGCACCGTACTGCGTCATCTCACACGTGGAGGGTGTTTTTTATATGTATATATGACTTTTTTATATACATGGGCGTGCCAGACTGTTTAGAGAAAACAGACAAAAGTAGATATTTTATGGGGTGCATAGGGTGAAATACCCTAAGCACTCAAATATTTATAGAAGTATATGTATATATTCCGCGCATGTCCGTTTTATCAGGCGATTAAGGTGATCGTGTATTGGACCTTTCCCCATCAACCAGAGTCGGTGTTTCATTTACATCGAGTCAAAACTCGAACACCTTTGATACAATATGTTTGTTAAAAGACCTTGCCGACTATGGGATTAGAAACAGTATTTGGACATCCATATGTTGCATCCGCAAATATCTTTATCGCATTTGCATCTATATTTCATGGCACACTTGTAAACCATTAAGTGTTACCAAAGTATACAAGAAGTACCCTCCTCATCTATGTGTTTATTTTTCACACACGGAAGGACTTATTTACAAAAATACATGGCCATATAAAGATCTGCAATTCCTTCTTGAAGGCACCAACCAAATGCCCTGCAAGAGATCTCCAAAGCCTTTGTATCCCTTCAAAGAAACCTCCAAGTGCCCAAGGAGTCCAATCTGGCGCAGAAACCCCCCCGTGGGGGGTGGTCTGCTAGCCCGACACTATAAAGGTGGGCCCCTTTGAGCCATTTTCCTCCATTGTAGCCCGTTTGTCTACGTCTTCCAGTCATCGGGGTCGTTTTGTTGACCCGGGCACTTACACGACGTGTCTATTATGTCAGCTTCGACCGACATTGACCTTGCACGACAGAGGTTATATATCTCAACATGTTGTGCCATAAAACATATATTTAAAATCCATCCCGAATTAAATCGGAATGAATATCTTCGAACCCGTTTATCTCAGGTGTTCGAAATAGGCAGGCCCGGGGATTTTTCCCGAAGCTTTACAATTTTTCGGGCGGTTTATTGCCCGACCTTCGTTCGAATCTCAGAATTTTTTCAGGGTTCAACAAGGTACTAGAGGTACCCACCTCCAGTTGGGGCTCCAACCGGAGGTGCCCATTTTGGGCCATTTTTGGTTTTTTCTTTTTGGGGGATTTTCAGAATTTCTGGGATTTTTGTTTTTTCAGGAAATTTTGGGGGTTTTTAGTTGTGGAGTTTCTGGAAATTTTTGGGATTTTTGGAATTTTGGGGGGGTATTTTGGGAATTTGGGGGGGTCAGGAAATGAGGGTTTTGGGAAATTGGGGATTTTTTAGGCTTTGGGGTTTGGCTTTTTCTGGAGATTTGGGTTTTTTGTGGGTTTTTGGGTTGAAATTTTCCGATGCCAACAATTACCTTAATTTGTTTCTCTATAAAATTGATAATACAGCTATTTACTTTCACCAGTAGGGAGGCTGCTACTTTTAAGAACCATTACAAGTGAACCAATGTCAGCTACATTCATACCCGGAATTAAAACATGAAGTAACTTTGCCTAGTTTCAGAACCTATTTGCTTAAATGCAAATATTTCCTCTACTTCAACTTTGTTGGATAGACAATCCCAAAGCAATTGTATGATTTTACATAAGGGAAAAAACAGCATTGAGACAAAAAAGGTGTCGAATTACAAGTTTTAGAAAATCATTGGCAAACATCTCATTAACATAGCATTATTAGCTTAACAAGCCATCAATAATCATATCACTAAGCTAATACATCTAGGATATTAGAACTTACTGGTCGAGATGAAACAGCTTGAGCAATCTTTATAAATGCCTGTTGAAAGAAGCAAACAATGTTATATCCATAATTGGTGAGTACTTATATAACAATATCTACTAAAACATACCAAACTTGGCAGGAGATTATCTTTCTAAGTTTATAACTAATGCAATGAAAAAGAGATATTTTATTAATGACTGTTAAATAAAGTAAACAAAAAGATGTCTGTTTCAACACCTAGTGGAATGTACTTGAACCCAAAAAATGCAACATATGTTGTCTCTGATAATTCCAATCAACTTCTAGAAAACAAGTGAAAGTCAGCATAAGCTAAGCTTTAGTTGCAAAGATGGTTAGCGTTATATACTCTACAAAAAGAGAACCTGTAAATATACAACTAAGTGTACTTCCAATGATCCCCAAACAGCTATAAATTGCATATGAAGATAAGAGATGCTACTCTCACAAGTAATAGGCCAAAGCTCTGAAATTCCTCCAACGGTGTTATTAAGTCTGCCTTGAAAGAAGATCCATAGTGAAAATGCATCAACTACATTGGTCCATGACCTGATGTACCTACTTATCCATTTAGTCACTCAGTGTCCATCCTTTGATATTCTTGGCATGTTGGTATAGGGATAGAAAGGGAGAGGAATTAACTGAATCGGGGTTATTTTATCGTTATTCCTAAGAAATGACATTTTTATCTTCTTAGTGATGTCACTAAGTCCAACCATGTAACATGAAATGTTATAATCGTGCTTTACATTTAAGTATAATCATAATTTACTATAATGACACTAATAATTAACTATATAACTATATATGATGTCAATAATAATTTGACTATGTAATTACTATACCAATATACTAATATCATTGTGTCGACATGTTATATATAAGCTGATTAAAATACTATGTTATCATTACTAATCTGGCTATGTTACAACATAATTATTAGGGTTTTTGCATAAATACCCTCATAATATGGGTTATGTCAAATATGCCCCTCATTTGAGCATATTATCAAAAATATAATAAATAAAACAGTTATACCTCTGTCCTCACTCCCATAGGTTTGACTCAAGTTAAGCTCGGTTAGGTGGGTGAATTACTAACCTACCCTTAATAAATAAAACAACACCCACACCCTGAACGCTTTCCCCCTTCTCCATGGCACCAATCGCAATCGTTCGCCATCTCTAACATGCAACACCCTTCCTTCAAGTGCAGAAGTTCTCTTCTCAGCATTGGGATAATCTCACATACTAGATTGTCCAGTAGTCATGTCACTCATCTTCTTCGTTCCCCTCTGGAATCTCCTGGGTGGCGGTGGGTTAACCTAATGTTCGTCGATGCTCGGCGCTTAATGCTCGTCTGTGCTTAGCCTGCTGACTGTCCCATGTGTTGCCCGCAGTCAGCTCCGACCCACCATTCCAAGTGGAGGAGAAGAAGGACCTCCCTCAATTCTTTGCTCCAAGCGATAGCATCCAATATGGTGATGTTGGCGGGAAATGGCTTCATAAGCTATATAATCTTGCAGTCGGCTCGGGCGCGAGATCTGATCCAATAGTGGGACCATCTCCGCCAGAGATTCTGGCTGCTGCTTGGTTTGTCGCCTTGTTCTGCTCCCGGCTGCTCGTCCGATTTTTCTTTGAACAGGGGGGTTAAGAAACCCTCCACTGAGGACGGCACCTCACTCTTGTCTTTGGGGGCGAAGCGGCTGAACGGCCTGCTCAGCGGGTCCTTTCTAGGGAACACAGCTTGTCACCTCCTCCTGCTGTTCCTCTTCACCTAAAAGGTTGCAGATAGAGGAGTTCACCCGTACTTCTACTTCAGGGATGGGGCGGGTTTTTTGCCCCAAAAGATTATGACATTATTTGAATTTGGCGAGTCGAGCTTCCCATTAGGAGACAGGACGGACTTCTTCCCCCATCTTACTGATCTAGGGCTTATTAGACTATGGAGAAGAGTGATTTCAATGAAGGCATAGACATTGCCTAGCAACGTTGGAGCAAGCTTGTTGGAGGCATTTCTCATGGGTTCTTGGGCATTTTTAGAAGGAATTTCCACAAGAGGAGCTATTTCCCTACTTATACTATCATGTTTCATTGTGCTCTTACAGACTTAGGGCTTGATTCACTTGTGGAAATGGTTTGGAGCATGAAGATCTAATGAATGTTGCTGGAACTCATTGAAAGGGATTTGAAAGAGATGAATCTCATTTATTTTCATGCTATTGGGAAAATATTTGAGACAGGAGGAGCCATATCTCTTTCATATTGTTTCTATCTCATGTTTTGAGCTTAAACTTGTCTACATCTTGTAATAGATGAAATAGTGTTTGAATATCATGTGTGTGTGTGTTTGATGTTTAGGCATTGTGTGGGGTTTTTTCCCCATGTGTGTGTGGTTGCACAAAGCATCATGTGTGGTCTTTCCCTATCTCTGAGCAGCTTTCAAATCTGCCTATGAGTGTAGTTGCAGGCCAGCATAGTGGATTCCTCACACATAGTGGGGGAGTGGATGTAGGCCTCACATGAGTGAGAACAAACCACTATAAATCATGCACCTATTGATGTGATTGCTCCTTGTTTCCTTCCCCCTTCTTGTGATTGTGATTTAGTAACTCCATTGCTAGCATTGAGGATTGGAGATCATTGTAGACATTGTGCTTAAACTTTGAATTTCTGATATTTGCTCTTGGTTGGGTATAATTTTGGGCCAAACCCAATTCACTCCCCCCCCTGTTGGGTTTGCCATACCTTAGGCCAACAAGGTTCAAATCCAAAACAGAAGATAAAACTAGGCAAAATTGATGAGATTCTAAAGAAAGATCAAGAGGCATAAGAAGTGAAAAGGCCGAACTAGGCAATATTAACAAGAAAAATACCGGACCAAGTTGCAACAGCATCATGCGAAGCTCTGCTGCTCTAATCTGAAGGAAAGCAAAACAAGAAAATTTATTATAAATTATGTTTAATCAAAAAGATAATGATTTTTAAAAGGTAAAATCTGTAAAAGAAATATTACCTTAGTGCGAAGGCAAAAAATAAATAAGCACAAGACCAGACATGTGACTCAGATATAGAAAGTTTTGATTGCTATAATAAAAGTCATCTAGCCAATAATGGCATAGACACGTCTGTTTGCGTTGAGATTCTATCATCTTCTAGCACATTATAGTGGAAGAGTTCTCTTCAACATCTGAAATTCTGAAATGCAAGGTGAATATTTTTTTTTACATCAGTTCTTTTTGGACCATTAGATTTTAATCTAATAATCCAAAAATCAAAGAGGAAAACAAAGCAAAATGCCGAACAGGCATGACTTCGATCCAAAAGCTGGAGCTGGGCCATCTAATTACAACATAACTGTAATCAAATGGCTAGCACATTTTTGGCTTTTTCTTCATAAAAGTGGGGCCTACATGTCCTTTTATTGTCATGCATAACTTTGTGAGTCTGGCACTGATGGTGCACTCTACATGGTTTCCCACCATTACTCCTGGAACTATGTTGACCATCAGATTAAATGTGATTTGACTCGAGGGTCTATAAAGTGATAAAAAAAGTTCTCAGTTATTTAATAACATATTAGCCATTCTCTTTATATAATGGAAATGTATACAAATATATTTTAGTAATATATATATATATATATCGCTATTTTCAAATTCCAATGCAAACTATTAATCTTATTTGTAACAGTTATTGTACCTATAAACAAGATATCACTCAAACCTGATATGAAAGAGTTAAATCACATGACAACCTAAACCACGGTATCTAAGCCATCCATTTTATACACTTCCGATGCATGGAAATAAGTTTTAAGATAGTATGATTCTAAATCTACAAGTAGTTCACTAATAATGGAGAAGATTAAGCAGTTCGGATTGGAAATTGGAGATTGAATCACATAGTTTTGGACGAGTTTGTATTTTGCCGCTGCTGGAAATGGACCTGCATCTATATATGTATAATTTTTTGTACTTTATTGTATATCCTTCCTACAGTACCGGGCCTTGGACGTTTTACACATTAACTCCCCCCCAGCGAAGGCCCCCCCGTAAAGCACAATAAGTGCGCTTTACTTCTCTTTAAACTCCTCTCTTTCATTATCACTTGTAGCAATCACAAATGCCTCCACAATAAGCAATCTGGGTGCTGTGAGCATTTAACTTCATCTGCTTGCTTGTGTCCAAAAGAAAGCATCATTGCAGAATCGTATCACCACAAGGTTAGCAAGATGCCTTTTGCCGGGCAGAATCGAGCGGAGCAGAATATCAGACGGCGTAAACCGCATTGGACAATTGAACATCAAATTTCAGCTGACTGCACTCATCTTGTATTTTCAGTTCTAGTGTATGTTTTTCTATTATAGTGCTTTATGGCCAATCTGGGCAAAACATGGTTGGCCATTTTTTCAGCAATCCACGTACCAAACCAATCTGCTCACCTTGAACATTTCGTCGGATCGTTCCATAAGCTTGTCGATGTACCGGAGAGCGAACCACCGCCCAAACGTGGTCCCGATCTGGATGAACCGCCGAAAAACGAGGAAGGGCTTCTTCCTGTAGATAGATGCGATCGCCCGCAAGTCGTACGACTCCAGGAAGTCCGCCTCCGACCGGCCGCCTTCGAAGAGGTAACCCGAGTACTCCGTGAAGGCGTCCAAATCCCCGCCGCTGCCGTTGGAAGTAGAAGAAACCACCGCCATCCTGGCAGCACCGGGCGTCTCCCGCCGCCTCCGGCGAGGGCGCCAGAGAAGGTGGGGAGGAGGATGACGGCGCCGCACTGGGGGGCAGGTGGAGGAGGGTTCGAACTTGGCGGGAAAGTGGGAGGAGGGGGGGGAGAGAACGGGGAAAGGCATTGCAGCAAAGCGGAGAAACAGACGAATCGCAGGGTGGGCGTGGAACGGCGTGGCAGCCTGAGCGAGGAGGTGGAGAGCAGGATGGCGAAAAATGGCGGGCAGAAGTTTTTATAGATAAACCCGATATTTTCCCCCACCCGAATCTTTCATGGTGGACAGGAGGCGCGCGTGCGGCTTCTTCCGCGGTTGCGAGCGGCAAAACGAAACGCACCGTTGATGCCGTGAGGGCTGACGCTACCTAATCGGTAGTCGTTGTGTACGCCTGACTGATTGAAGGCGACCGTATCCCGGTCGCTGCCGCTCGGAAAAAAAAGTTTTTTTATTAAAATAATTATATTATTATTTAATTATTTAAATAATTACATTTTAAAAATAATTATCAAATTGTCATGTTGGCAACTTGGCGACTGGGAGATGGTTCGAAAAAGGGGTCGGTGTTGGGAACATCTGTATCTCGGTCGTTGTCGCTCGAAAAAAAAGGAGGTTTTTATTAAATAAATATATTTAATTATTTAAATAATCACATTTTAAAAATAATTCCCAAAATAGTCACCAAGTTGCCACGTTGGCAACTTGGCGACTGGGAGATGGTTCGAAAAAGGGGTCGGCGTTGAGAATACCGACTTCGGAGCCGGCATTCTCAATACCGACTTCGATAATGCCGACTTCGAAGTCGACATTCCCAACGTCGACAGCTTCCCTTAAAACCCTCTCCCGAACCCCCCCTCTTCCTCACCCTGCTACAGTCACCCCAGCTCGTCGAGACGTCACCTCCTCCCTCACCTCCCCCCCCCCCCCTTGCTCCTCCTCCTCTCCCACCCAGACGCTGTCTCCTCCCTCACCTCCCCCCCCCCCCACCCGAACGCCGCCTCCCTCACCTCCCCCACCCAGACGCCTCCTTTTCCCCTCCTCCCTCACCTCCCCCCCCCCCACCCCGCCCCACTCACCCATCTCCACCACCTCCTCTCCTCCTCCACCAATCCCCTCAGCCCGCCGCGACTCCTCACCCTCTTCTCTGATCACCCTCGCCCCAACTCCAGGTATGTTCATTTAATTATTTAATATTTTATTATATTTTGATGTGAATTCTTGATGAATGTTAGATAGGTATAAATTTGATGTTTAAATATTCTTATTTGACAAATATGATTTGTTTAAATATTCTTGTTTGACAAATGTGATTTATTTATCTTATAAATGACTGATATGACTAGTTCAAATATTTCTTTAATATGTTATTATGATGGTGTCTTACGTATTGAGGATCATAAACCTCAATATGAAGGAGGCATTGCTACTACTGTAGATGCAGATGATGGTTATTCCCCCTTGCATTCGCTATAGTTGAATCAGAAAATGGCGATTCTTGGGCATGGTTTTTGACGTGCATCAGAGAGAAAGTTACAAATAGAGTTGGTCTTGCGATCATTTCTGATCGACATAGATGTTTGGAGCGTGCAGTACTTGAGATATTTCCTCCTCCTATTGGTTACCATCGTTGTTGTTTGCGACATCTTGCTGATAATTTTTAAAAGACATTTCGTGATAAGACAGTGATAGGTCTAGCATGGTCTGCAGCGACTAGAATGTGTATCTTTGAATTTCAACATTTGATATAGAAAATAGAAGAAATGAATCCTCAAGCAAAGAAATGGTTGGAAGATGTCGGTTATGAAAGATGGACAAAGGTATATGATGGTGGTAAGCGGTTTGGTATGATGACAACAATATTTCAGAAAGTTTTAACAGTGTATTGAAAGGTGCACGAAGTTTGTCTATCTAGGCTTTAGTGCAAAAAACTTTCTACATGTTAAACAAATTTTTGTTCAACGACGTGAGGATCGTTTGAATTGAGAATCATTATATGCTCCTAGTGTAGAAGTCCAACTTCGTGTTACTGAGCGAGAGGCTAGAAGATGTCAGGTGATCAGATTTTCTAGACATGAGTTTCAAGTCACTAATTCACACGGACATCAATACAGTGTTAACCTGGGACCGCAGTGTGGTTGCTCCTGCAATGTTTATTGCATGACAGGTCTTCCTTGTGTACACATAGTGGCATCTTGTAGATCATTTTCAGTAAATATTTCACACTTGAACTTTTGTGCTGCATTTTATTCTGTAGAGGCCTATCGACAGACATATGGGTTTGCTTTTCATCCTATCTTGGATAGTCGACATTGGCCTCTGCATCGAGGTGCTACATTGCAACCTCCATTTGGTCGCAGGCAAAGTGGTCGTCCACGTAGCAGACGCTTTCATATGCATATGGATATGAATAAAGAAGGGTCATCCCATAACCATTGTAGTCATTGTGGCCAACTAGGACATTATAGAAGTACATGTCCAAGGGTGCAACCCCCTCATCATAATTAGTAAGTGTTATGTCTACGGCTTACATACTCATAATTCTTCACACATATACATGTCTGTTGTTTACACATATTGTTCACACATATTTATGTCTGTTGTTTATATACTTATAATTCTTCTTGTATGTAGGCATGGTAGAGATGGACCAGCTTCCAGGTCCTATAGATATTTCTGTATTATACACACAGGAGGGGCATAGATCACAGTTGGTTTACATTGGCCAGGTATGGTTATTGTTAAATTATTGTTGTTGTTACTTGTGCATAAATTTAATGTTAATAGATTTTTTTTTTTAGGAAACAGAAGTTCTTAAATGTTGGGAGTACCATAAGAGCTTGGGTGGTTGGCCAATTGACCCCCGCATTGTAGAATATGTACATAGAGCTGGTTTATTTCATTTGACTCAGGTTCAGTGGATCAGGTTAGATTGGGCATTGATCACTGCCGTTGCTGAGAGATGGAGGAGTGAGACATAGACTTTCCATATTAGACATGGGGAGATGAGTATCACATTGCAGGATGTTGCTATTTTGATGGGATTACCAATTGATGGTGTAAGACTCGGCCCTCCTAGGCCCTGGCCCTGTCCTCAGGGTCGCGGCAGGCACCCTAGTCGTGACGCGGCACACCTGGCCGTTGTGACAAGGTTGCGACGGGGGTAGGCGTCGCGTCCTTGTCGCGGCGTCTGGAGGCGTCACGACTGCTTTTCTGACAATGTGACCGCTATCCTGTCTATTAGAATGGTCGTGTCGGGTGGCAGGTGTGTACATCGTTGACGGGACCTATCAGGCTATCGCGTTCCAGTTTCCCGGTCTTTGAGGTTTGACCGCTTTGGGGTCGCGCCGAAGGTGGCCATCGCGACATGGTTGTTGTCGCGTTGGGCCGACCCGTCACGTCTTGGGGGCCATCGGTTTAAAACCATGGTTGCGCCCCATTTCCCCTCTCACCTTCTTCTTCCTTCTTCTTCCTCTCTCGAGCTCCCTTGCGATTTCTCGACGGTTCTTGGTGTTCGTGGTGCTCGTGCTGAGGTGGTGTCATCCCGTTCGTGCAGGGGACGTGCTCATGGTGCTTGGAGCGAGGAGAAGGTGGCCATTCCGACGTGAAGGCCCCAACGGGTCAGCTCTACTCTTGGAGGTAGGGACCCTCGTTCTCCTCTCATCCTAGCATGCTCCCCTCCCCCTTGAGATGGTGTTTCCTCGTGGTTTAGGGTGGGAGTGTGAGAACCATGCTCGTGGTTGAGTGAGGTTTCCATCGAGCGTAGATTCTTGTAAATCCATGTTTGTGGGGTTTTAAGGGTGGTTTGCATGGTTTAATGGCTTTCCTACATGTCGAGCATGCTCCCCTCCCTCTGTGGAATGCTTGTGTCGTGTTTTTGGGGTGGTCTCCGGGAGGACTACATCGAAACCCCCTTCGGCTGATGATGCGACCGCTAGAGAGGTCGTGATGATGTCGTGGCGGCCTTTCCGGTCACGACATCATCGCGACTACAGCAGAGAGACAGGTTAAGGTCTTGCGAAGTTCCGTGTTTGTGGAGTCTTCGTCGTTTCCGCTTGTACTGTACCTGTGGCACCTGTGCTAGTTCCCTAGTGCGGTCCTACACTAGTCGTTCGCCCGGTGCTCGGCACCTGAGGGCTTGTCCCATGAGAGAGGTTGTTACTGTTGTCTGGGACCCCCGTCCCCGTGCACCTGTTGAGGGAGTACTCCAGGCGACGGGCGTGCTCGAGTCACGGACTTTAGAGCGGAGGGGAAAATGGCAGTTAGGACAGCAGCGTTGAGTCGTTTGCAGAGCTCTCGTAGTTGGTCTGGGATGCCGAGGACATTTTGAGGAGTTCTTCTCGGCGCAGTCCAGCTAGTCCTTTTCTCACTGTCTCACTCTTTACGGCCCCAGAACCGCCTAGAGAGGCCAGGTGTGGGACCGTAGTCCGGCCAGACTATGGCGGTTACTGTTGTGTTACTTTGTGTCCTACCTCACTCTGACGAGACGTGGAGGTTTGACCTAGGTCGAGGATAAGACGTCAGTGGGTGCACCTGACCGGTTGACTAGTGGTAGTGCTTTCCATAGCTAGTGTTTCTTGTCCAGGCGGAGTTCCCTCTATCTGTGTTTGCTAGCCGTGTGGTGGTCACGACGAGCAGTCGTACAGAGTTTCCGACCATGTTGCACTTCTGTACCATTGCTAGTAGTAGTTTTGCTTCCGCACTTCTCGTTGTAGGGTAGAAGATATAACTGCTGTTATTTAAATTGTTATATAAGTTCTTCTGCCTGTTAGAGCTAGTAGGAGATTGGTAGTCCCTACCGAGCTTTTGTTGTGAAGCTCATCCCTCCTTTTCCCAGGTGAGACTTCTCAGCAACGGCAGGGCGCACGTCGGGCGGAGGAGACGGGGCGGTAGTCGTGGGCCTCGTAGCTAGCAGTGGTTCCCCCTCTCAGTGTACATCACCCTCGGGGTATGCCCCTAAGGGACTTGTTATCCCCCTGCTTTTACTTGTACTAGTTGTGTGTTGGGACTGTACCTAGAGCGATACGCAGCAGTCTCGCTCTCTTTTCTACTTCCGCATATGTGCTCCTAGTTAGCAGTTGACATTTACTTCCCTTACATATTCTATTAGACTTATATTTTAGCCTTTCCGGGTCTCCGGATCCATGGGCGGCAACTGTGAAAATCGTGTCCTCGGTGTGGGCCAAGGGTCAGGTTCTCGGGGTCGTTGCAGTTGGTATCAGAGCGGGAGTCTGACAGGACTTTTAGCAGATTTAAACTGCAACAGGAAGTCCCAACAGTAGTTGTAACGACCCACTTCGACCCGGTACAGTTATACCAATCCACATTGGATGAGAGCAAGCCGCTACAAGGGAGAATACCCCAACAAGTAACAAGTGAGCTGAGATATACACGAATAGAAATGAATAACGCAACGGAATTTAAATAAATCTTATTCCATCAACTTTTAATCCACATACCACAGTCTATATAGTCCAACAAGAGATAACATAAGCACAATATTTTCCAAATACATAGCCAACTCCAAGTACATATGATCAAAATTCAAATCACAATTGTAGCATTACATACTATGAGAAATAAATTGCAATTCTTCAATCCACTCTTCCAACTCCACTTCAAATCTTGCTAGCTCCTCTGCTGCTAAATCTCCTGAAATGTTTTAGCAAGGGTGAGTCTACACAATAGACTCAGCAAGTAACTTAAGATTCAAAACATACATGCTTTCTAACAATTTGACACAATAGAATTTTAGCAATTAAAGTCATACATGCTTATGCTATAACATGAATAAATTCACATGGAATTGTATTAAACAACTACTCTAACACATGTAAAACTATAATTTAAACAAGATTACTAATAACATAGTACTATTAATATGAGTACAATTACACATTCACATGCTTTCATACTTTACTCAAATCATTGTATAATTGCACAACTAAGTCATGGAAACATATACAAGATAGGTAGCACTCCTAGCATGATTTCTAACTCACCTTACATGCAAACATAACACTTTACTATACATCTAGCTTGCTGTTTTTATATAAATTTTATCACATTCACATAACACTTGCATATGGATCACATTAAACTACATAACATCATACTAAACACATGTACATCAAGTAGTTCTAATTCATGGATATGAGAGCCTATACTTACACTTGGTACTAAAAGTAACGTCATTTTTATCATTTGACAAATACTATATTAACACATGCACACCAAGGAATGATCTAATCATGGGTACAAAAGCACACATTTATACATAGCAATAGACAGGACATTAATTAAACAATATTACCATTTACACTTGTACTATTTTCCCCCGTAACATGCACACATATACTTAACCTTTACTTTCACATGCCCTCACTTTTACTTTATCCCACAATCATTTACACACGTTTCTCATTGTTTTCACTTTCACATTCTCATATTTCTTATCATTCACTTTGCACATAACATGTGCCACATTTGCACATACTTTGTGCCATAAACACATATCACTTTTCACATCATACCTATGTTCATTTTTACATAATGCCAAGACACAACCCAAATCACCACTAGACGATCACATAACACACACATTCACATTCATGTACTTAATCACCGCACAGTGATCAAGTCTTAGTTCCTGCAGAAACTGGGGAAAGCCCTTCCCACCATTACCAGTGGAACCTGTCCACCTCCAGGATTTCACAAGACCCTTTGCCAGGGTATAACAATTTATCAAGACCGTTACCCAGGGTATCACATAGCATATTGAGCTTTCTCATAGGGGCACTACTACAATATAGCTCTAAGCACCTAGGGTGGCAGTGTCTTATGGGCATATTTGTTTATCTTGTCACATTAACCATTTTACACACATATACCACTTGTTCTCTCACTTCCCATGCACACACTCATACATAATTCATACACACATAAGTCCTCATTTACTGATTTTAACCTCACTGCTCCAACTAACAAGTAATCACAATATGGACCTTATCATACTGAAATTTTCTGAATTACATCAAATAACATTAAACATGCTCACATGGTCATTTTCTCATTTAAAATCCATAACAATACCTACTGTCATCAAAATAACATGAGATTTTTATCACAGAATTAAGACAGCAAACATATCACATTCACAATTTTATAGATTTTTCTGATCAGGAAATACATTTATAACAATTAAAACTAATTACAGGTGCATTCATCACTAATTTCTCTTAAGTAAAATTTTCAGTAAAACAGTTGAATATGACAGTACTAATGCGTAAACACAGCCATCATATGCTTGTAGAAAATTCACAAAAATCTAACTCATAACTAATCTACTTACACAATTTAGACATGGTCAGAATATGTTCACAGTCCAATTGTCCTAATTTTAATAATTTACACAAATCATGAAAATTCACCAAAACCTCATGATATGACCTAATGACTGTATATGACCCCACATAAAATTTACAGTACGTACACATATCCAAAATCATTTAAACAGTCAAAGAAGATCAAACAGTACACTTTTCAGGGCATTGAAGAAGTAGACGTCGAGGGATGTTGCCGTTTACTTTCAACTGCGGCATCCCTTGCCGTCAACTGAAGAACTTGACTGCAACCTATGTTGCCGTCAATCTGCTCCCAGCAGCACACACAGACCGCACTTCATACAAGGGTGAATTTGGGGTTCCAGGACGCGAGGAAAAATCCAAAAAATGCTGGGACCTAGGGACATGTATAGGATTGATATCAATAGGTTACTTGCCTTTATAAAATCCACAGTTGGTTTTAGTGGTCGGAGAAGCTCTCCTCGGCCAGTGCCAAAGAGCATCCAAACCTCCTAGATCCGGGTTCTTCTGTTGATGAAGCTTGCTCCTCGGAGTTGGGATCTCTTCTTGGATGTGTTGGCTGATAACTACATGAATTTTTACGTTAAATATCATACATATAGTAATTTTAGACATCTTTTATCTGTAAATATGCTGCAATTTGATTTTAATTTCTATTTCATTCAGAAATAAATTTGTGAACATTTAGTTAAATTTTTGGGTAGAACACTTAGTTAGATGCTCATCTAATAAAGTCATGCCTTTAGAATAGTTTGATTAATAAAGTGTTTTCTCTTTTGTAAAATACATTGTACATAAATAAATTTTAGTCTTACTTTTATAATTATGTAAACATCTTTTAATTCTTGTAAATAGTAGTGGTAAATAAATCAGATTTTGTTAAAATCATGCCACACCCAATCATATCAAGCCACATACCCCCCCTAAAATCCATTTTACCATTTCTCTCATCTCACTAGAAAAGGCCACGTACCCACTAACTTTGATTTAAACCCTTTCTTCCCCAGCTGGAAGCAGATGGCCCTGGCGGTTTGGGGGCAAATAGCAGCTCCTGCAGAGGAGCTCATGCGAAGCAGAAAGGAGATGGAGGCGGTGCGCGCCAGATCTGGGTGCTCTGCAGGCATCCTGTGCAGCGGAGGCTGGGCGGTGCTGGCGGTGTGGAGCGCTGCTGACCAGGAGCGGCCAGGGGTGCAGTGGTGCAGGCGGCTGGCCCTGCCGCTGGTCCGATAGGCCTGCGGATCTGGCTGCTGGAGGCGTGGCGGCTAGATCGGATGGGGCGGGGTGCGTGCTGTGTGTGAAGGGCTTGTGCAGGGAGGCGGCTGAGCTGGGCCAAGCAGCCAGGTGGAAAGCGGCCAGGGCGTGTGGAGTGCTGCTGGAACCAGGGGCGGCCAGCGCCCATGTGTGCTGAGCTGGCGCCTTGGTGGTGTGCAGAGGCCGAGCGAGTTGAGCTACGCTGGCGATCCTGGTGTGCTGAACAAGTGTGCTGAAGCCGGCGATCCTGGTGGAAAGCGGGAAGAAGAAGGCCATGAGGCCTATAAAAGGACCCGAGGTCCTCATCTCCAGGGTTTCCTGGTTCGATGCTTAGGATTTTTTTTTAGTTTCTTCTTCCCTGTATTTTCCCTGTTTGAGCAGAGCAGTGAGGGATGGGGACACCAGGGGGGAATTTCGTAGGATTTTTAGCTTTCAGTTTTCCTGTTTTTTTCCATACCTGTATTTTTTTTCATAGAGCAGTGAGGGAGGAGAGTTGGAGTTTTTAAGATTTTAAGTTCTTGTCATTTATTTCTTCTGTAATCTTTCTTTCAGCAGAATTGTGAGAGATTGAGAGCTTAGCCAGTTCAGATTTTAGTTCTTGCCATTTCTACTGTATTTTCCTTTTCGCAGAGCAATGGGGGAGATTGGTTGATCTTTAGTTTTGTGTTCTTTGTGTTCTTCCTGTGAGAGCTGTGGGTGTTGTGAGGGGAACTTTGGGGGGTTTTAGTTTTTAATTCTTCTGTAAGGGTTCGGTTGTGATTACTGCCATTTATTTCTGAATTTTCTTCTTGGAGTCTTTCTTATGCGTTTGGTTTGGTTTGAACTGAAGAATGGGTGCTTTCATTTGAGGTTTTCTTTCAATCTTTTGTTGGCTATTATGGGAGAGACCGGGTGTTTTCTTTTTCTTCATTTCTCTATTGATCAGATCTTGGAGGGGGGTTTTGGGGATTACATAAATTTTCTGTAGTTTTTTTTTTCTGTTCTTCCCGTCTTCACTAGTTCAGTATTTGTCTTGAATTTTTACTTCTTCCATTTCTCTGGTTCGGTTGGAGATCAGAACTGTGAGGGTTGGATTGTTGGAGTTTTTATTTGTTTCCTTCTTCTGCTGTTGAAGGGGATCAGATTGGGGTTTCCGGCTGCTGTGGGGAGATCGAGTGTTCTTACAATTCTTCGATGTTTATGAAATCATTCCGGTCAACTTTTCCATTTTTTGTGTTCCAGAAGGCGATCCAGTGGCATTTTCTTTCTCATTTCTTCTGTGTGGATTTCTGCATTTTCTCTGAAGCATCTGGTGATCAGAGAGAATGGTTGTCCAGAGAGCTTCCGGAGAGTTCAGATACTTGTTGGATCATGAGTTCAAGATGCAATTTACATTTCTTTTTATTGTGTACCTGATTTTTCATCCCTCGAGCTGTGAGGGTACAGTGATACCAAGTTTCGCTAATTTCAATTCCCTTGTTCTTTCATTAAAATTGATCTATCAAGTTTGTGAGAGATTTGGTCAGTATTGTTTTCATATTCACTTTTAATGCATTGTCGATAGATTGATGTCAAGTTAAAGTGGTTTAATTCAAATTCTATTCTGCCTCTCTGTGGATATGACATGTTCTCACCACTGTATGAGTTCATATTTGCTATTTTATGTTTGTGAGACAGTTTAGAGGAAGTGCGCATGTTGACTTGTGCGAAGAACTCTAGACAACGATAGTGCACAGTCAACAATGTCGCGCGTTCATCTTGGCGCCGTTGCCGGGGAGGCATTAGAGTTTGATTTAGATTTATTTTGATTTGATTTCATTTCTAGTGGTTTTACATTGACTTGTTGTTGGGCTTTTATTTCAGATTTGCATATAAGGAGGAACTTGGAGATTGGGCTTGGCATTTGAAGCCCATTGGAGGGAGCTTGCTGATTTCATTTCCTAATTGCTTTTAATTCAGTCTTTTAGATAGGGGAGTGTGAGAGAAATTTATAGTGAGGCTTTCATGTACAGAGATTTCCTTCTTGTTGGCATGTAATAATTGGACTCTCTTTGTGGTTTGTGTGGTTTGAGACTAGTCTATAGTACCACTTCATATTTTCTTAGTTAGTTTCATTTCATTTAATTCAAAAATCAAATAAAAATTAAAAAAATCTAAAGTCTAAAAAAATTTCCAAATCGCTCTTTCATGTTAGCCGTTTGTTTGTAAATAAAAATTTCATTTCTCAAGATTAGAATCTCATGTTTTAGGACATTCATCATCTTAATTGTCATCTCTTTTCTTGCATTGAAGAGTGCGGGGGAAAGGTAAGGTTTCTAACTCTTGTTTCATGCATTAGACTTAGCATTAGAAAATCCATTGTTCAAACTTGTTTGTTGCACTTCACATTTTTAAATGGGACTGCTTAAGGGCTTCACCCATTAGAATAAAAAGATAAGGTGAGGGATTTCATCACCCTTTCCTTTGCCCAAAAATCACAAAAAATTCCACAATTTTGCATTTACCTCAACTTTTAATAAAAATCAGTAGACTTGGCCCTAGGGTTCATCATTAGATTTATCCTTTCTTGAATTCAAAACTTCTCTTTAAGTCTGGTGTCTAGGATTAGAGGTTAAAAAGCTTACGCTTAAGCGAGCTAGAGGTTACTTAATTGGGTCCTTGCGAAAGCAAGGGGGGCCTCCCTCTACTCCACCTCTTACCTGGCCGGTACAAGAAGAGTTAGGATTGGACTTAAGCAAGCATAAATCTGATTTTGAGAAAAAATAACATAAGTCCAAGGAACACTTAGTGTTTAGGTTAATTTGTTGTGAAAGTGTTTCTTTGTTTGTGTTTTCATAAAAATTCATCAAAAAAAGTCAATAAAAAAATCTTAAAAATTCAAAAATCATAAATAGAGGGCTTTCTAATTGTGTATGTTTGGTAGACGATCCTTGAACTTAGATTTGGCCCAACCTATAGCAGAAATTGAAAGATTCTTTCATAGGAAAACTAAGATGGCCAACCAAGAACAAATCCAAGCTGTCCAAGGTTTCTACAAACCTTCCTATGATCCATATTCTACCACATACAATCCTGGTTGGAGAAACCACTCGAACTTTTCTTGGAAAAATCAATCAGAACAAATTTCTCAACCTGCTTTCAAACAATTCATGTACGGTCAACCCTATCCCAATCAGAGTCTGGGATTTGACCAATCTTCTTATTCTAGACCTCAACAATTCCAAGAAAATCAAAACTTCAATCAATTTGCTCATACCAATTTTCAGCAACCTTCATACAATCAACCACCATCTTCTCACCCAATTGGGAAGATAAAATGAATCAACTTCAAAACATGATGATGACTCTTTGCCAAACTGTGCATGAACAACAAAATCAATATCAAAATCAGAACCAAAATATTCAACAAAATTTGGATAGGATAGAGTCTCAGATTGCTGATGTGTGTAGGAGGGAATTGGGTCAGTTACCAAGTCAAACTATAACAAACCCAAGGAACAACCCTCATGGATTTTATCTGAACCAGCAAAACCATCAAGTCCAGGGGTACATACCACATGCACCTCCACCATCAAACATACAACAAACTTTTGTCCAGAACATTCTAGCACCACAAATTCAAAATCAATTTATACAACAGGACCATTCTCCTGCCCAAGCTAGGGGCCCCAAGTGGAAAATGTGGAAATAGTGTCAACATTAAGAAATGAAAAAATCTTGATAAATCCTCACCCACACATGTCAACATTGCATGAGGATAAAGAAAATGAAAATGAAACTTAAATTGAAGAGAATGTTGAAAATGTTAAGGGAAAAGAGAAAATAACTGAAGAGTCTCTAGACACAATCCAAATAAATGAAGACCCAAGTCATTACATTCCAAGAGTCTCTTTTTCTGAAGCTTTAAAGCCAAAATCTAAAAGCAAACCAACTGGTAATGAAGAACTCTTGGAAGAATCTTGTGAGGAAAAAGCAGTAGACCAACCCTGTGCTCTAGGGTTTGAGGGAGAGGAAGGACAACTTAGTTCCATGTTTCAGAATAATGATCCATCATTTCCATTAGAATGTTCTCCTAAGGTTGAGCTAAAACCACTCCTTGTTAATTTAAAATATATCTTTCTAGGAGAGAACGAGACTTGGCCCATCATAATTGCTAGCGATCTTGATGAAGGGCATGAGAAGAAACTAATTGAAGTCTTGAAAATTCACAGAAAATTTTTTGAAGTGCATGATAAGGTCGGGTTATTCAATTCTAGGCTTCATGGAAAATTAAAGTCCTGATGGGATGGTCCTTACAGTGTTGTCAGATCTTACGACAATGGTGTTGTCATTATTCTTGATCCTAAAACTAGACAATCATTCACTGTCAAAGGGCAAAGGTTAAAACATTTCTTTGAAAGCCCACTTTTCTTAAAAACGGATTCTACCAAGCTAGCTGAGCCAAACGAAGCCTAATTGCGTCCGGCTGAAGACGAAATAAACTTAGCGCTTCTTGGGAGGCAATCCAAGTGTACAGATTTCTTTATCAGGTAATTTTCTGTCTTACTTTCTTTTCTTGCAAATAAGTAGGGGGAGAGGTAGAATAAACATGCATTCATAGTTCCCACCCTAACCATTGCTTCATTTCTTTTTCTTGAGCTTGTACATAAAATTTCACAATGTTTCATCTTTGAATAAAAATGTCTGGCATTGCGCAATCCAGACTATGTGTCTGATCTTTAACCATTAAAATTTTGTAGTTGTCACACTCCTTTGCAAACATCTATGTTAGGTAGCCTCTAGTAAAGGATTACATGCACTCCTTGTCTACCTTATGTAAGGATTTATGGCAAGAAGTTTCATACACACACTACACAGCCACTGAGACTAGCTGAACCCGAATGTAGCAAATTTGTCAAGGCTAGTAGGAGAGAGGTGATTGGTTTTATCCCTTCCCCTTAAGTGAATTGTGAAGGAAGTGAAGGTGTGTGATCAAGGAACCTGACTGTCCATCCTTCCTTTAAGAGGAAAAGAAAAGCAAAAAGCAAAAGCAAAAGAAAAATATATCCATGAAAAATGCCCCGGATCTGAGTAAAGTTGGACTCGCTACTCTTGAAAAGTGATGGGTTGTGCAGCATTGTGGATGAAAAAGAAAAAAATTCTGAGTGCACAAAGTGCAAATAAAGGGACAAAAGTCCTCAAACTCAGAGAAATAATCCTCAAGGCAGATGAGCAGAATGGAACTGAGAGAAACAACCCGATCTGACTGAGCAAAGATCTTATTCCACAATTATTTTCTTCTCCCTCGAATCAATCTAATCTCAAGTACTAGCTGAGATAGAGGAGCTCCAGGAGGGTTGATGTGAACTCTTAAGTGAGCTACCATTTGTGCACTAATTTCCTGCCATAAGCCTTACAATTAGGAAAGACATGTCTTTACATGAATCTTTTACATGATGGCTGGTTAGCATGAGATATTACATCTTCTAGTCCTATATTTTGAGTAATTTTTATTGCTAAGGGACTAGCAATGTTTAAGTAGGGGGGAGTGATAACTACATGAATTTTTGCGTTAATATCATTCATATAGTAATTTTAGACATCTTTTATCTGTAAATATGGTGCAATTTGATTTTAATTTCTATTTCATTCAGAAATAAATTTATGAACATTTAGTTAAATTTTTGGGTAGAACACTTAGTTAGATGCTCATCTAATAAAGTCAATGCCTTTAGAATAGTTTGATTAATAAAGTGTTTTCTCTTTTTGTAAAATACATTGTACATAAATAAATTTTAGTCTTACTTTTTATAATTCTGTAAACATCTTTTAATTCTTGTAAATAGTAGTGGTAAATAAATCAGATTTTGTTAAAATCATGCCACACCCAATCATATCAAGCCACATACCCCCCCTAAAATCCATTTTACCATTTCTCTCATCTCACTAGAAAAGGCCACGTACCCACTAACTTTGATTTAAACCCTTTCTTCCCCAGCTGGAAGCAGATGGCCCTGGCAGTTTGGGGGCAAATAGCAGCTCCTGCAGAGGAGCTCATGCAAAGCAGAAAGGAGATGGAGGCGGTGCGCGCCGGATCTGGGTGCTTTGCAGGCATCCTGTGCAGCGGAGGCTGGGCGGTGCTGGCGGTGTGGAGCGCTGCTGACCAGGAGCGGCCAGGGGTGCAGTGGTGCAGGCGGCTGGCCCTGCCGCTGGTCCGATAGGCCTGTGGATCTGGCTGTTGGAGGCATGGCGGCTAGATCGGATGGGGCGGGTGTGTGCTGTGTGTGAAGGGCTTGTGCAGGGAGGCGGTTGAGCTGGGCCAAGCGGCCAGGTGGAAGCGGCCAGGGCGTGTGGAGTGCTGCTGGAACCAGGGGCGGCCAGCGCCCATGTGTGCTGAGCTGGCGCCTTGGTGGTGTGCAGAGGCCGAGCGAGTTGAGCTACACTGGCGATCCTGGTGTGCTGAACGAGTGTGCTGAAGCCGGCGATCCTGGTGGAAAGCGGGAAGAAGAAGGCCATGAGGCCTATAAAAGGACCCGAGGTCCTCATCTCCGGGGTTTCCTGGTTCGATGCTTAGGAATTTTTTTTAGTTTCTTCTTCCCTGTATTTTCCCTGTTTGAGCAGAGCAGTGAGGGATGGGGACACCAGGGGGGGGGGGGGAATTTCGTAGGATTTTTAGCTTTTAGTTTTCCTGTTTTTTTTTCCATACCTTTATTTTTTTTCATAGAGCAGTGAGGGAGGAGAGTTGGAGTTTTTAAGATTTTAAGTTCTTGTCATTTATTTCTTCTGTAATCTTTCTTTCAGCAGAATTGTGAGAGATTGAGAGCTTAGCCAGTTCAGATTTTAGTTCTTGCCATTTCTACTGTATTTTCCTTTTCGCAGAGCAATGGGGGAGATTGGTTGATCTTTAGTTTTGTGTTCTTTGTGTTCTTCCTATGAGAGCTGTGGGTGTTGTGAGGGGAACTTGGGGGGTTTTAGTTTTTAATTCTTCTGTAAGGGTTCGGTTGTGATTACTGCCATTTTATTTCTGAATTTTCTTCTTGGAGTCTTTCTTATGCGTTTGGTTTGGTTTGAACTGAAGAATGGGTGCTTTCATTTGAGGTTTTCTTTCAATCTTTTGTTGGCTATTATGGGAGAGACCGGGTGTTTTCTTTTTCTTCATTTCTCTGTTGATCAGATCTTGGAGGGGGGTTTTGGGGATTACAGAAATTTTCTGTAGTTTTTTTTCTGTTCTTCCCGTCTTCGCTAGTTCAGTATTTGTCTTGAATTTTTACTTCTTCCATTTCTCTGGTTCGGCTGGAGATCAGAACTGTGAGGGTTGGATTGTTGGAGTTTTTATTTGTTTCCTTCTTCTGCTGTTGAAGGGGATCAGATTGGGGTTTCTGGCTGTTGTGGGGAGATCGAGTGTTCTTACAATTCTTCGATGTTTATGAAATCATTCCAGTCAACTTTTCCATTTTTTGTGTTCCAGAAGGCGATCCAGTGGCATTTTCTTTCTCATTTCTTCTGTGTGGATTTCTGCATTTTCTCTGAAGCATCTGGTGATCAGAGAGAATGGTTGTCCAGAGAGCTTCCGGAGAGTTCAGATACTTGTTGGATCATGAGTTCAAGATGCAATTTACATTTCTTTTATTGTGTACCTGATTTTTCATCCCTCGAGCTGTGAGGGTACAGTGATACCAAGTTTCGCTAATTTCAATTCCCTTGTTCTTTCATTAAAATTGATCTATCAAGTTTGTGAGTGATTTGGTCAGTATTGTTTTCATATTCACTTTTAATGCATTGTCGATAGAGTGATGTCAAGTTAAAGTGGTTTAATTCAAATTCTATTCTGCCTCTCTGTGGATATGACATGTTCTCACCACTGTATGAGTTCATATTTGCTATTTTATGTTTGTGAGACAGTTTAGAGGAAGTGCGCATGTTGACTTGTGCGAAGAACTCTAGACAACGATAGTGCACAGTCAACAATGTCGCGCGTTCATTGGCTATCTTCGAGATGTTGTAGCTCCTCATAAATCTCCTCTAGTCGCCAGATCGAAGTTGTCCAAGATCAACTTTTGCTCATCTCGGGTGTTAGGGTTTCACCAAATGCTAAAATCCTTCCCCTCGCCCTAGGATGGGTATTTCATAAGCTTGGGGTTTGGGGTACGCACTAGGGTAGGTTTCCCACGCATTAGGAGGGGTTTCCTAATTTGAAACCAGCCAAAACGCGAGCATTAACAAATCTTGAACCGTTACGCAGGAGGATATTGACGTCAACATCGGTTATAGTTAACTGCACATTTGACGTCAAGGGGTTGGCCGCCAACATGTTGTTGGCGTCCAGGGGCTGGCCGCCCACTGTGGGTTGGCATCAAGGGATGTGGACGCCAGTCACATTGGCGTCCAGGTCCTGGCCGCCAACTGCACAGTGCAGCCAAAACCCTGCAAAACCCCAAAATAAAAGCATAAATACATCTAAACAATTTAGTATATGTAGAAATAATTACATATATCCTTACCACATAAAGTACATGCATTACATAATATTTAATTTAAATACAACTTACACTAATCAGGATTAAGGCTAATATGCATCAATAACATACATATATGCACATATACAGACACATTACATGATCACATACATCGTGCATGAACCTATGAATGAAACATGTTTATTATTAGTTAAATATTTTATGCACACCATATATGCAAGAACAAGCAACATCACATACATAAAATATAAGTGGACAAAATTTGGGGGCCTTACAGTAGTACAAGTACACTGCTAGCCGCCCGAGTTAGTATTGTTAACCTTGTTGGTTGTGTGTCGCGCAGGATATGGCTCCGCGCAGGCGTAGGCAGGCCAGAGACCTGATAGAGAAGCAAGATGAGTCTGATATGCCTGCGCAGGGGTAGGTCCAAGAGGAGGTGTTAGCAGAGGAGTCAGTGGCACAGCCTCAGGGTGCAGCGGTAGCAGCAGCAACCGGTGGGCAGTAGCAGTAGGAGCACCAGCCTCAGCCACAACAGTACACGGATTGGTTCCCTTTAGCATAGCAGTTCTTCAAAAACCTGTACCAGGGAGCGTGGCAGCCTAGGCAGGCAGCAGCGGGAGGTCAGCCTCTAGTCCCTCCCCCAGCGGCACCAGAGCAACAGGCAGATCCAGAGGTGGAGCAACCAGTAGTTCAGCAGACGTCGAGTATTGGGAGTACCCAGGCCGGTCAGAGGAGGACGGCTGTCACTGAGGACAGGACTGCCTTCTTGGAGAGGTTCTTGCATCTCCGACCACCGATGTTCTTCGGTGAGTATGATCCAGACAAGGCAGAGAGTTGGACGCACGAGATGGAGCGCACGTTCGAGACTATGGAGTGTGCTGAGGAGGACCAGGTCAGACTGGTGGTGTATCAGCTCGAGGGAGCAGCCCATGAGTGGTGGAAAGTTCAGCGGCAGACCCACTTCCAGGGGCAACATTTGGATCAGATCACTTGGCAGCAGTTTGGAGGTCTTTCACGGCGAGTACTTCCCCGACTACGCTCGACGTGAGAGACGAGACCAGTTCCATGAGTTGGTTCAGGGTGATCTCGCTGTTACTCAGTACCACCAGAGGTTCGTCCGGTTGTTGAGGCATGTTCCTCATGTTGCAGGCAGCGAGCAGGCTTGTGCAGAGAGATTCATTGTAGGACTGAGGCCAGATTTGAGGTTGGGTGTGACAGCTCACATGTGTGCCACCTTAGGAGAGGTCGTGGCTAAGGCCACCGCCTTGGAGAGAGAGACCTAGCAGACCCAGCAACAACAGTAGTAGCAGGGAGGAGCCTCTTCCAGGTCCTCGCCGTACCAGCATCCCGCCGGGAGTCGCGGTAGCACGATTTCTTCTTCTTCGGGCTCGTGCATTTTCGGCAGTTCTAGGATTCGCTTGAAGTTCAGGCAGTTGTCTACTCACGGGGGTGGACAGAGCCGGCAGCAGAGGCGTCAGTCGAGGTTTGCAGAGCAGTCAGTCCAGCAGGGAGCTGAGCATAGCAGGCAAGAGGCAGTCTGTTACACTTGTGGTTTGCCGGGCCACTTCAGGAGGGATTGCCCGATGGGGCAACCCCAGCAGTCGCAGCAGCCAGTACAGTACGCGCAGCAGCTACCGCAGTACCAGTTCCTTCCCCAGCAGCAGGAACCCGTCAGCAGATGCAGGGGCAGTACCATCAGCAGCCTCAGCAGTACCAGCATCCTCAGCAGTTCCAGCCATACCAGCCGCCGCAGCAACATCAGCCCCAACAGTTATACATAATTAAAGTAAATGACAACAGTTATATATTCTAACCTACACAGGAAAGTGCGGAAGTGAAACTGCTAACTAACAATGGTACGGAAAGGACAACACGGTCAGAAACTCTGTAGAACCTACACATCGTGACCACCACACGGCTAGCAACACAGATAGAAGAACCCTGTCTGGACAAGCGACACTAGCTACAAAAATAGCTACCACTAGTCAACCGGTCAGGAGCATCCACTAGCGTCTTACCCTCGACCCAGGTCCAAACCTCCACGTGTCGTCAGAGTGGGGGCAGGAACACAAGTAACCACAATAGTAACCGTCATAGTCTGGCCGGACTATGGTCCCACGCCTGGCCTCTCTAGGTGGTTCCGGGGCCACAAAGAGCGAGGCAGTGAGAAGAAGGACTAGCTGGCCTGCACCGGGAAGAACTCCGAACGACCTCGGTGTCCCAGACCAACTACGAGAGCTCTACAAACGACTCGACGTTGTTGTCCTAACCAACATTTTCCCCTCCACTCTAGAGTCCGTGACTCAAGCACGCCCGTCGCCTGGAGTACTCCCTCTATAGGCGCACGGGGACGGGGGTCCCAGGTAAATGGTAACAACCTCTCACAAGACAAGCCCTCAGGTGCCGAGCACTGGGCGAATGACTAGTGTAGGACTGTACTAGGAACTAGCACTGGTGCCACGGGTACAGAAATAACCAAGAACGACAAAGACTCAACGTGAAATGGACTTCGTAAGAACTTACCTAAATATGTTACTGTCGCAATGCCAAGGCCGGCCGCGACCATGTCGCGACGCCCCTGGTCGTCGCGATGATGTCGCGGCGCCCATGCCCGCCGCGACAGCGAAGGCTGTCGCGGTTGGCGCATGCGTCGCGACATCATCGCGACTCTCAGGCCGGTCGCGATCTCACCGAAGGGGGTCCCGGGACAGTCCTCCCAAGGATCACCCCAAAAATGGTACAAATCATACCTATAGGGGGAGGGGAGCATGAGAACCACTAGGAAAGCATGGAAATAGGCAAACCACCCTCAAAACCCCACGATTCATGCATTGAATATGGAGATCTACACTCAAAGAAAACCTCTCCAAAAACGAGGCATGGATCTCTCTTCCCCAAACCCCAACCATGGCAAAGATACAAGAATCACGAGGGGAGGGAATCATGGTAGAACAAGAGCAAAAGGGGGAGTCCCTACCTCAAAGAGTAGAGCCAACCTGTTGGGGCCTTCACCTAGGAATGGCCGCCACCTCCTCGCTCCAAGCACCATGAGCACGTCGCCTACACGAAGGGGACGTCACCTCCTTGCCACGAGCACCACAAACACACCGGAGAAAGCAAGGGAGCTTAGGGGGGAAGAAGAAGGAAAGAGAAGGAAAGAAGAAAGGGGAAGGGGGAAATGGGCGCCTGCCTCGATTTTGAAATGACGGCCCCAAAAACGCGACGGGTCGGGGCGATGCGACAGGGACCTTGTCGCGACGGCTCCAGAGGTCATGACAGCACGTTGCGACCGACCCCCAGGTCGCGACCCAAAAGCGGTCAAACCAAAGACCGGTCAAACCATAATGCGACGGTTTGCCAGGTCGCATCAATACTGTACGCGCCTGACACTCGACAAGGTCGTTCTGACAAGGAAGGACAGCAGTCAGAACGAAGTCGCGTTGCCTTTAGACGGCGGGGCAAGAACGCGAAGCCTCCAGATGATGCGTCATGGACGTGACGCCTAAAGGGGGCACGACAAGAAGCATGTCGCGACCGACCGTGCTATCGTGACACTGTCGTGACTAGGAAGTCCGACGCGACTCTGAGGATTGGGCCAAGGCCCAAGGGAGCCGAATCTCACAGCTAGCACCGTCGGTCTCAACCTCTCTCCTTCCCATATGCCGCATACCGCACTTAGTTGTTCCTCTTCGAGCACGTTGTCCACGGACAGATAGAGGAGCACACCCGCTATGCATATGGTGAACCCTTTCATTACCTTCTCGAGCCTCATGTCGTCCTCTGCCTTTGGTAACTCCTTCATGGTCCAAGCCGCTAGTTTTTGCAAGTTTATTCCCTTTCCGTATTGGACGTCTTGGGCTGCCCTTCTGCTCCCCATGAAGCTTTCCAACACCTCCCGACTCGTAACGCCCCTCGGCATGATCGCCATGTTCTCTTCTTCGCCTCTCCTCATTCGCTTCAAGCCTAGAAATAGTTCAACTTCTTCCAATAGAATAGTGGCTTCAAAAGTTTTGAAGAGGAAGGTGTGGGTTTGCGAATGCCATAGCACTACTAGTGCACCCATTGCCGCCCAATCGAGATGGATTTCATGGTTTCTTTGGCATGGATGGCTAGATTGTTGATTCCCACCTAGAGAGGATGGCTTTCATGTCTAGGCTAATGAAAGATGTTAGTTTTTGGAGCCATGGAAGTCTCATGTATCTCCTTGTGCCTGGGAAAAGTGGGTAGTCCTATGAGTTGATAGTGGCCATATGAAGGTGGCGATGCATGGTTTAGGATGGTTGATTTGATAGCATGGTCATGGTCATTGGCATGTGAGTATGGAAAGAGTTGGTTGGCGCATGGGTATGGGAAAGATGGGTGTGATAGCATGGCAAGAGGTAGGTTCGGCCATGGTTGAGATTGGAAGAAGAAAGAAAAAAGAAAAAGAAGGAAAAAAAAAAAGAGAGGAGGAAGAGTAACAGTAAGAACACATAAAGAACATGAAGAATAACCCAATGCAATAAATCAAAGAACTCACCAATTTGGCTGAATAAGCATGCAGATGTGTCCTCCCACCTTTTTCAACCTCAGAAATTCAATGGTTCTTTGTCTCTTGGAGGGAGGGTTATCACCATAGTCCATGGCCTTTACCTTCAAGTCTCCTTCTCTTCTTCTTCTCCCTTGGCTAATGTTTGATTCTTGAGCTTGAATGGTGTCTAATGCATGAAGAGAGCAAGAAGAAGGGGGTTTTATAGCCCCATGGCCGCACAAGCTTGGAGGCCAAGTCCCAAACCCATCACAAGAGTGAAACAGGCAAGGCAATTTGGCCTCGGGTGGGACTGTTGAAAATCGCGACCGACACATACGTCGCGATTCAAGCGCTTCACTCCGACTCCAAGTTCGACTACTTAAGGTAATATGCGATGACAAAGTCATCGCGATTCAGGTAAGTAAATGTGTCCACTCAACCTGTCACTATTTACAAGCATCATCATTTCAATATTTGTGCTCTATATCTGTTGCTTGTCATTGCTAATCATTCTTTGAGCGTAGGTCTGGATTCGTGACTCTCGCCATATGCGTTATGTCCACTTTTCGGAAATCCCTACGGTATCATTGCATTTTACTATATAGTATACCCTATTAGAGCATATCAAGGACCTTGAGGCTCTAATGAATCTGAAGTTTGAGTTCCCCTCCATTGTGTCCTGCTGGCCACAACCAAAGCATCTTCTAGCGGTCTTCCAGCACTCAGTACCTGGGTGCCTTTTGTCACACTGAGCACAAACCGGCCATCTCTTACTTCCTTCTACTTTAGGGTGTCCCATGAAAGGCTTCTTATTCCCCTCCTCCTTGTCTTCCTTAGGCAAGCTTCTCTTCTTCTCAAGTGTGGCACCTTTGTCCTTGACATACTCCTCATGCTGCGCTTCGACTATAAAGGCTATCCTCAAAGCAGCCGCCATATTCTGAGGGTCCATAGGTGCCACTCTACTGCGCACCCCAGGCTTCAAACCCCTAACAAATTTCTTCACTCTTCTGACTTCATTACTGCATATGTGGGGTGCATATTTCTCCATGCGGGTGAACATGGCTTCATATTCAGATAAACTCAATCCTTTCTGCTCCAACTGCAGAAACTCTAACTCTTTCCAGCATAGAATTTCTGCACCAAGAGTACCCGTGCAGAGCACATTATACATTAAAATATCATAGTCTGTTCAAATTTACAAGCCAGAATTTCTGATCTTAAAAGGGTGGCACAACCACGGCTTAAACCCAGCACCTAAGGAAAAAGGAAGTCCATTAAACAAATTTAAGGCTCTTGAAGTCGCCCGGCATGAAGCATTGCATAGTAAGGGGGTTGCTTGAGGAGAGAACCACGTTAGGATGAAGGATCTGAAATGGATTTGAACAAAGGCATGAGTTCTAAAAGAACTCAGTAGACAGAACCAAACGTAAGCTACAAAGTAGACATGAAGAATAATGATTTCACAAAGTGGATAACATGCATGCAAGAATAGCCAGATAATAATGATTTCACAAGTGGATAACATGCATGCAAGAATAGCCAGATATAGAACTAAAACAAATCATGGCATCGTCAAATCTCTCCTGGGTGGTTTAACATATAACTAATCTCCTGTTGAACCAGGAAGCAAACATATACATATACATAACTAATTATTGCCCAGCGGACTGAGCCTAAACACCCACGTTTTAGCTTGTGGGACAAAACCATCATCACGACTGACAACTCATGTATGATGCCAACCATGAGATTGTCCTAACTTACCAACCCAGAGAGAGAGAGAGAGAGAGTCATAAGAGCTTGCCAAGATGCCATAACATAGCATACAGAAGTTCATGTAGCAGTGAGGAAAAATCAGGACGACGAGGAACATCTGGTTATGCCTACTGAGTTCTTTTATAACTCATGCCTTTGTTCAAATCCATTTCAGATCCTTCATCCTAACGTGGTTCTCTCCTCAAGCAACCCCTTACTATGCAATGCTTCATGTCGGGCACCTTCAAGAGCTTAAATTTGTTTAATGGACTCCTTTTTGCTTAGGTGCTGTGTTTAAGCCGGGGATGTGCCACCCTTTTGAGATCAGAAATTCTGGCTTGTAATTTTGAATAGACTATGATATTGTAATGTATACTGTGCTCAGCACGGGTATGCTTGGTGTAGAAATTTGAAATATGTATTTTTTTTATCATGAGCAGTTCTGGTGTTTGATCTGCTATATTATATCATGTAGCACAGAAGGCCCTCCCATAACAATGTGTAAGATGCTTAGCAGTTGTGTACAATATGAGGAAAAAGATAGGTAGTTGAAGTAAAGAATGTTGGGAATAAGATAAAGTTATGTGAATAAGAATAGGAAGAGGCAAGGTAGTTGAGAAGCTGATAAGGGAATGTCAGGTTGAGCAGAATAGAAAGTTAGATTGTGAAAGATTTAAAGCAAATGTTTGAATGAAAAGGATATTAATGAGTATGTTGTAACAATGGTGTTTTCAGTACTTAAGAATAAAATAGTTATTGCAAGGTAATTGGAAAAGAAGATGCTGAGATTGTAAAGCAGCAGTGTGAAGCAGAGGAATCAGGCAGAGCAGATTATTATACTTAAAGAAATGGGTATTCGAATTCTGGTTTGGCAGTGTTTCAGTGAAAGGTAATTGTGTGTTAAGAAAAGTTTCAGTGTAATTGGTACAATGAGATCAGCCAGATAGTGGAATAATTAAAGGAAAGCCTTTTGCAGAGATGGTTTTATATTTAATATAGTTGCCAGTAAAGTTAAAGCTCAGTGTTATTGATTAGAGAAAGAAAGAATGTGGCAGATTATAGAATGATAATAGTCAGATGATTCAAGAAATGTGTAGTAAGAGTTTATATGGCAATGTACAAAAAGTGATTCAGATGAACATATGAGTTTTGTTAGAAAGTATTTCCAGAGTTTGATGTAAAAGTGTAGTGACCTGTCACCCCTCCCGGCCGGTTAAGAGGCATATGCACACTATCCGAATGGAAGTATCTTACACTCCCGGCCGGTTAAGAGGCATATGCACACTATCCGAATGGAAGTATCTTACACATCGTTATAGGAAGGCCTTCTGCTGCATGCAATATATATTTTGTAGGCCAATCACAAGAGCTGAACGTGGTAAGAATACTAATTATACAAAGTTCGGTTACAACATCAAATACCAGTGCAAAGCACTGGTATAACATATATACAATATTATAGCCTGTTCAAAATTTCATGCCAAAAAGTCTGAATGCAAAAGGTACATCCACCGCTTAAACAACTTTTTAAATCCCCAGAGATCGCCCAGCCTGAAGCACAAGCCTAGCAAGGAGGTCTGCTTGAGAGGGAATTTCCTCAGAGTGAAGTATCTGAAATGGGTGTGAACAAAGGCATGAGTTCTAAGGGAACTTAGCAGGAAAACCAACGAAGTGAAAATCATAGGAGCATGGTACAAAGTAAAGTTATGAGTTTGCAGAGGCGCATGAGTTACACAAAAGTACATAGCATGGAAGACTTACAGATTTCATGATTTCAGATATGCATGAATCATATTTCAAAGACATGATTGCTTGGCAGGGAAACAAAATATTGCAAATGGCATCAGCAAAGCTCTCACGAGATGCATAACATATAGCTAACCACATGCCAAAACAAGATGTTACATATACATACATACTCAAATTTGCCCAACTTAGTGAGCCTAACCACCCACGTTTAACCTGTGGGATGAAACCGTCGTCACGGCTGAGCCCTCATGCATGACGTCAACCATGAGGAGTCCTAACCACCCTAGAGAGAAGGATCAAAGTCCCTTGCCAAGACAATCAGACATAGGATTTTCATAGGATATCCCAATAGGGTTCGAATCAAATTTCTGAATCAAACATGCAGGCTCATGAACGACACGGAACCGAGGAGTTGAGGGATGACTCTCAAAAGCTTCACAAAGGATCAAACATGACGATTCATATACGGAGGTGATGAGCGACTTCCAAAGGGATCAAAGGAGGGATTGGTTATGCCTACCTTAGCGTGGGGAAAACCAGCAGAAAATCCACAGGGAATTGGGAGGCCAAAACCGCCAGGAAGCTGCTACGACTCCACGCTCAAGCCTTCAATCTCCCAACAACAGAAGATAGCCAAAGTCTGGTGGGGGTGGCCACCAAGGCTATATATGGGTTTTTTTTATTTAAGGTGGGGTGATACTAACAAGGGGGTCTAGACACCTGGCCAACATGCAGACCAAAGAAAGATACAAATCCCGTAGATGAGACTGATGGAAGTACGAGTGGAAGGTTCATCACATGGCCAACAGCACGATCCGCGAAAAAGTATGAAGTGTACAGACAAACATAGGGATCCCTACCAGAAGTTGGCAGGCCAAAGGAGTCAGATGATGATGATCATTCCATCAGTCTGACTAAAGCATAATCACTACAAGATTATACTCGACTCTGATTCGCTAAGAGGTCATAGAGGACATCGATTGTTGTTTGAAACATGGATTCCCTACTAAAACATCAATTTCTTTGGCTAAAACATTGATTCCCTACTAAAACATCAATTTCTTAGGCTAAAACATTGATTACCTAAGTTAAAACATCGATTTCCTAGGCTAAAACATCGATTACCTAAGTTAAAACATCGATTTCCTAGGCTAAACCATCGATTATGTAAGACCCTCGAATTTCCGTCGTATTTTTCGTATTACATGTGTATGATTGTGCTTGTGTATTTATGTACGTATTTCGTAGGTATCAAAGTAGTATAATTACGTGTACATGTGTTTATATTAAATGTAAATATTGGCATGTATTGCATTGTGATAGCGTGAATATAATATCATGTACATATTGCAGGTATAAAAGCTTAGTGTGTATGGTTTTCTGCATAATTAGGGTTCTGGCCGAAGGCCCTATTGGCGTCAATCCCCAGGCCGTTGAGCCAGTGTCAGCGTCCAGCCCTGGACGCCAACACTAACTCCGGCGTCCAGCGATCTGGACGCCAACTTCTTGCCCTGCATGCGCAGCAGAGCTGCTGTCTCTGAAACAAGGCATGGCAACCATTGGGGGGATGTCCCCCAACGGCTCTGAAGGTGTCAGATCGGTATGGGGAGTGGGTGAGGGGGCTCTTCTTAGGGTCCAACCCGAAATTGGCTCCTCCCACTTCTCCCTTCACCTTGTGAGAGGAGGAAAAGAAGAGAGAAAACCTAGAGAGCATTCTGTGAGAAAACTCAGAGTTTGGAGGCTTTAATCCGGCTTCCTGGAGCTTGATCCGGCCGACTTCCCCGACAAGGAGGTAGCTGATATGAAGGGCAAGGCCTCCCCGGTCTTGTTTGCTGAGGAGATCATCCAGGAGCTCGGAGGAAGGCGTTTGTGGAGGCGCTTCTGCAACTTCTTGGGACTGCCAAGGAGAGCTTCTCCAACCATCTTAATCCCTTTAGGAGTTTTTCTAAAGGCAAGTAACCTGTCATTGATGTCCCCGTATGAGTCTAGGATGTTTCTATTATTTTTGTGGAATTTATCTCGAGTCCTAGACCCTCCATTTCACCCCATTTTCAGAGCTCGGGTCTGTGTCTTCTGCACAGACTGAGTAGACGGCAAGGTCCCTGGACGCCCAGTTCCTCCTTGGCGTCCATCGACCATGCCGCTGACTCTGAGTCAGCGGCCAGAGACCGCCGTTTAGTTCTTCTGGGCAGAACCGTGAGCTGTTCTGTCCCACTTCTACAGTTAATTTCGGTATGTTTATGCGATTAGGATATATGGTAATCCTATAAGCTATGTACATTATGTATTGTGGTTGTGGATGTGTGTGGTTGTGTGATGAATGTGGTTAATGGTGTCTTGTAAGCATGTGAGCATGACTTGTAGACCATTTTTGCAAAGTCCATGATTTATGATTTAGATTAATGCGAATGCCTAAATTTCGGTCTAATCATGATGAGTTGTGGGTCATGTGTGTATGTTCTGAAATTTAGGAAGTCCATACATGCTTGTGGAATGTTAATAAGTGTAGTTCGAAAAAAAAAGGAAAACATGTAAAAATAGTTTTGTGGCAAATGATTATAGATGTATGAATTAGGATGATGTGGTATTCTAAATTCATGCATATGTTAGTAAGTTCTGTGCAAACAGTAAGTGGATAAATTGTAAATTGTGTTAGACCCATGTTAGCTTAAATTGTGAATAATATGCAAATTTGGTGTTTGATTTTCTATAAATCCTATTTAGCTCAGAAAAATCTGAAAAATTGAGGGTATGATCATGAGCCCGAAAACAGTCTGTGGTTAAATTTGCAGACCAATTGGACCCGTAAATAGAGAGTATGAGTTTCATGTGAAATGTGAATAATTGTGCATACGATCACAACGTGATTAGATTTGTTTAAATCAGCATGATTTGGATGTTTACTGTGTGTTAAAACCTGAAACTCTGTAGTACCATGTTAGCAAAAACAGAGGAGTTCATGTGAGTGAGGAAGTGAATGTGATGAGAAGTGTAAAGTGTGAAAACCATGTGTAAAACGTTAATTGAGTAAAAGTGTAAATTGTGCCAATGTGATACTGCTTCCGAGAAGGCAGTGGAGCTGTATCAGGGAAAAGTCCCCTGAGAAAGTTCATTGTGTTAAGTGACCCTAAGGGCATTAGGGGGAAATCCTGGAGGTGGACAAGTACCACTGGTTAGGGTGGAGACTTGTTCTCCCGGTCTGCGCAGTCCAAGAGTCACCATTGCATTGCCTAGATGGTGTCTATGTGTTATGTGATGTGAATGTGTCCTTCTTTGGTGGTTTGGACTATGTGTCACGGCACTAAAATATGTGTAAAGTGTATGTGACCATGTGTAAATGTGTAAGTGACATGTGATGTGTATGTGTAAGTGTAACCATGTGAAAGAGGAAATTGTGAAAAAGGAAAATGTGAAAATCTAGATGTGCAATGTGTTATTGAAATCATGAGAGGCTAAATCTGAAACCATGTGAATTCAGAAAATGCATGTTATCCTTCTTGTGTTTATGTGTGCAAAGTGTTTAGAATCCATGATTAGGAACAATTAATGAGTATGTGTGCAAAGTGGCATGATGGATTGTTCATGTGTTATGTTCTAAGCCACATTGTAGCTTTCATGTGTAGGTTTATAGTCTTTGAACCATGTGAAATCAGCAACCTAAAGCATGTGAAAAAGGTTATGTAGGTACTTAAGAACATGTGGAATCCATGCTAACTATGTTCCACGATCATATATGTAAATTGTCCATGTGGATAGCTCTCATGTTTGGTTCTTTATAAGGTTAAAATTTATAAGAGAATGGATTAGAGACCATGTGATAGGTGAATGTTATGTTTTTAAATCTGAAGGCATGCGTTATGTATAAAATTGTAGAACCTTCATGATAGGTTGAAAAACTTAAATGGACTAGCATGCTATGTGTTGCTAATTGTATGTGCTTGTAGAAACCACTAGGACTTGTACGTGTATATCATGTATAGTGTTGCTTGCTGAGTCTTTAAGACTCACTCTTGCTTCGGCGTACAGGTTTAGACGGTGACGAGACCTTCGTGGAGGAGACAGTGGAGACCGACTCCGAGCGCGGAGTTTAGCTTGTGGAGTCGTGCACCCCTTTTTGTGTAGTCTTCATAGTATGTACTTGGAACATTGTATTAGAGTTATATGGAAGGAATGTATTATGTGGACCTTTTGTATTTCTATTTCAGTAAATTAAATCATGTGAATTTTAGTTCCTTTTTGCAAATTGTAACTACATGTATGTTTAATGTGGATGATGAATGAATGGAGATAGTTCTCTTTACTTCCGCTACTCTGTTATTTATATTCGCGTGTATCTCAGCTGTATGTATCGTTGGGTAAATGTCCCACTGTGACTGGCAGCACTCGCTATATCGACGTGGGTCGGTATGACCGTACCGGTGTAACGAGGGCCGTCACAGATTACCTACGTTTAAAACATTGATTCCCTACTAAAACACTGATTTCCTACTAAAACATCGATTTCCTAGGCTAAAACATCGATTACCTAAGTTAAAACATCGATTCCCTACTAAAACATCGATTTTGAAGTTCCACTTCGCCATATACGAAGCTCCAGTTCGACCGAATACATAAATTCCCAACGGGGAACTCAAACTAAGACCCAGATAGGGTAATTAACAAGGTTCATGATAATAATACTAAATGGCTCTAATACCATTTAGTAGGTAATCGATGTTTTAGCCTAGGTAATCGATGTTTTAACCTAAGTAATCAATGTTTTAGTAAGTAATCGATGTTTGGCCTAGGTACTCGATATTTTAGCCTAGGTAATCGATGTTTTAGTTGGTAATAGATGTTTTAGCCTAGGAAATCGATGTTTTAGTAGGGAATCGATGTTCTAATCAACAATCGATGTCCTCTTTGACCTCTTAGGGAATCAGAGTCGAGTGTAATCTTGTAGTGCTTATGCTTTTGTCCGACTGTTGGAATGATCATCATCATCTGATCCTTTGGCCTGCCAGCTTTCTGGCATGGATCCCTATGCATGTCTGATCACCTCATTACTTTTCCGTAAATCATGTTGTTGGCCTGCGAAAGATCTTCCACTTATACTCCCATTAGTCAATTTCCACTGAATCTGTATCTTCCTTTGGCCTGCATGTTGGCCAGTTGTCTAGATCCCCTGTTAGTATCGCCCCACTTTAAACTCTAATCCCTTTTATAACCTTGTGACCATTTCTTCGGGGGAAAAACCTTATGTCTTTTGGCCACTGGTAACCTGAGGGTTTGGCTTGGAGCTGTGCATCTGGGGCATCCAGTCTTCTTGTGGAGCTTTGGATTTGGCTTCTCCACACTAAGGTATGAAAAGTAGCGAAAGATAGCTATGAAGAAATCTAGAAGGGGGAGGGGGGTTGAATGTATTTCTAAGAAATTAAAATGAGGCACTTATTAGATTAAAAAATCTATGAGGATTACAGAGTTCTGAGTTATGCACATATTTAAATCAAGACAAATTGAGCAAGTGAAGTGTGAATCTAAAAATTACTAGACGATAGCATACTGACTAGCAAGCGTGCCTATCAAACATCTAACGTTGATATAGATCAATCCACAATGACACAAAGATTTAGGGTGGTTCGGATTACATAATTGTGTATCCTACATCCACCAACCACACACACACACAAAATGCTTATATTGCAAGTTCAAACAGAAGACACAACACACACACAATTTGAGATGATCGAAATCTCAAATTAGAACACACACATGAAATTGAGCAGAAGGATAGCTCTAATTTCACACTACACACTGAATGATTTGATGTTGAGAAGTAGAACCAGTTGAATAATGAAATTATAGAACAAATGAAACTGGTTCGAATTCCCCCCTTTATGCTTCCCACTGTATTTTCTGGCCTCTAGCTTCAGACTGATGATGCAGACATCTGAATCTGAAAATTCAACTTTATCTTTGATCACATACAACAACTGGATCTCCAATTTTTAGATCTGGAGCAGCAGTAAACTTTTGATGGGACTTCTCTTGGCCGCCGCTTTCTAGTTCTGGGAAATGATGAACTGATGTGTGTTACCCAAAAGTGTGAGGATCATGGTCATTTATAGTCCCATGTATCCACGTGGTACCTTCGAGTGTGGGGGCACAGAATTCCCGCTCAAAAACTCCTGAATCACAACCTGACACGTGTTCAAGAAATTTAGATTCTAAATCATCATTCGAAGTGTGTCGACACAGTCAAGTTATGTGCCAACACATGAGCCTGACTTGTTGTGATTTCAACATTGGAAGTTAACCTGTGTCGACACATAATTGACTTGAGTCGACACACTGACTGAATTCTGAAAGAATGGCTCTTGAGGAAACATCTTGTGTCGACACCCTGATAGAGGTGTGTCGACACCACTGACTCCTTTCTTCTTAGTCTACTTCTTGAGAACAAAGGATGTGTCGACACATAAGGGACCTGTGCCGACACCACTAGCTTTTCTTCTTGAATTTCTTCACTGGAAGTGCCCTTTGTGTCGACACTCTGACAATCCTGTGTCGACACCACTGACTTCATGACACCTTTTTCTTGAGTTAAACATGAAATATTATGTTAGGCATGACTGGAGCAAGGTATTTAGAATTGTATGTGTAAACACCCTCCTCCGACATCACAAAATACATACATAACCTTTGATCGGAAGAGGGGTTACGCTGACAAACTTTCGTTATGGGTAGATATATCTGTGCAATGCACAAACTGGCAAACCATTCCACAAAGGTATCTTCGAACACATTATACTTCACAAGGTAGCAAAGTACTAATACTCATTATTTACAAGAGCTAAGTTTCTCTCTCTAATTTAATACATCATCAACTAAAGAAACTACTAAAACTATGCTATTCTTCTTCGTATTTTCATCGTTCGCAGCGGAATTGAGATTCACATGTAGCTGAGATTATACATACCTTCAATTTGAAAAGGGTTGGAGGAAACAAGGCATGAGTCGAAAGGACTCAGTAGGTACAAGTAAACATAGAGTAGAAGCTTTATTTGCAGAAACTGAATGAATATTCAAATAGTGCATATGTGGATCAAAACATAATTGCTCATGAATTTCATACTTAACATAAACATATAGCCCAAATTAATTTCATGACGGGCTCAACGATATCAGAACAAAGTCATATTTGTCTTCCAAAATTCATATCATAACTGATTTCGGAACAAACTTGACAGGTATCACTGCTCTCAAGAGGTTACTATATAGACGTAAATACATCCTCAGTGCCTAGGCGATTCCAGCACCTTGGATCTTCTTCATTGCGCAAGAACGGGATATAATTACTTTATTACCCACCATCGTCAGTCCATTGACTTGGATTTACATACGTACAAACTGTCGCCCTAGCTGATCACAAGTAGCGGGTGCTACTACAAGTGATCCTAAACCCTCTTTTGAAGAGAGCACTGTCTTCAAATCATAAATTTCTTTTCATGAGCATAATGGAAATTGGAAATTTAAAGGAAGATTTGATTGAGAATCAATACAAATATCTTGGTGACAAAGTAGTTCATAGATCAAGAAAATGAGGAAAGACAATTGGTTGAGACAAGGTGATGACTCAAAGCCAACAACTTCAGAAGATTTAAATCACATAAGAACCTAAGAAAATGAGGGTCCACAATTGTCATCACAAGTATCATATCTCATAAGGTGTTCAAACATATGAACTCTCAAGTGGTCAAGTTCTACAAACTTAGATACCGAATACTGAAGAATAGACTCAATCGGAGTACTATCGTAATTGCTAACTTTAAGAATAACATAGGGAGAATAAGGTACATAATGTGGGTAAACTTTGAGGTAGTATGACAATAAAAACCAAGGTAAATGAGAGGGTAACTTCCATGGCTTTTAGGATGAAGTTTAAGCAAGAGTTCTACCATGAAAAGTTGCTGAAATCCAAGGCAGGATAGTAGCTGTCGACAACCAGGAAGGGGCTGTCGACAAATGGCTCAGACAGAGCTCAGGTTTGCTGGCTCTGTGGGGATCTATCGACAGATGCAAGGGATCTGTCGACAGATGGCACAGACAGAGCTCAGGTTTGCTGGCTCTGTGGGGATCTGTCGACAGATGCAAGGGATCTGTCGACAGATCCACACAATCCAGTTATCCAGAGTTCAGGAAAACATGCGCATGTCGACAGATTTGGGCTGTCTGTCGACAGCCGCTTGTTTCTCACTCATAAATGACTTAGAATGTACTCTAAACATGCTGACCATGGAACCTATGAATCAAGGCATGATGTATATCAAATAGAAGAGTCAAATTATAGTTCTCACAGTGATTTATAAACCGAACAAGCGAGATGAATCGAGAGGTTTGCAATTCAAACTTGTCTAGCTAAAAACTAGACATAATATATTGTTGGAAGTGTGGTCTTGATAGCAATGGATTATTGGGAGATTCTTACAAGATGAACACTAAAACAAAAGATATTTAATGTTCTAAATCAAGGCTTGAGGTACAAACATTCGAATGGAAAGAAATCACAATATATAGAATATTGAAATTTCTAGCAAATCTCTATAACATAAACTTGGATCATGGGTGGGAGGAGAAATTGGGAACCTACTTGATCTGTAAGGAGAGTGAAAATTCTTCTTTGGTAATCACATAGTTCCAAAGGTAGTTAGGAAAACCAAATCAAAGAATCTGAGGTTACAATCTCGTATACGAACCTAACCGAGACTGGTTAGCATGCTCCAAAAGCAACTCGTATGAGGCTAAATTCTTTCAACATGAATAGCGAATAGAAGTTCAAGGAAAGGATAAGAACCTACTCGATCTGTAAGAGAACAAAAGTTCTTCTTCTTCTTCCTAGTATGGAGATCAACACAGCAGCAAGATGAGGAAGTAAGAAGACTGCTGAAACAGGGACTTCGGCATCTACACCTCCAGCAAAATGGCTTCAACACATACAGCCCCAACAGAAAATTCACCAACACCAGGCTTGTAACCACAACACAGTAGGACTAGGAAGAATATAAGTGTTGGAAAGATGTATACGATGGGTGTTGGGAGGTTTATATAAGCTCCCAAGTTCCCTTGCAAACTGGGCACGTTGGCCATGGACGTGTCATGGTGTAAACCCCCTTAAACCATGTGAGGCCACCTATCTCATGCAACAAACTCTTTGGTTACACGCAAGTAACCTTAATGATAGCCCAACCCCTTGGCTAAGCCTTATCTTAATGTGTGTTTGCTTTTCCTAAGCCTTACACGTAAGCATTTGAAATTCCCAGGAAAATCCTTGCCGTAAATAGCCCATAAATCAGCTGGGTCAAAGATCTTCATGCTTAGGTGTCCTAATGATATCCGTTTAACTTAAAATTTCAACCATAGACTAATAGGAAGGTTTTACAAATTGTCATGATTTTAGTTTAATTTTTTGAATTTATTTTCTGATGGGTGAAAAATCGCCCCAAAAATAGTTGCGTCGACTTAATCTCAAAATCTGTGCGTCAAAAATTCCGAATAATTATATTTTTAATATCTCCATAATTTTCTAAGAATTATGGTGTTCTCAGATTTTATTTTCGTTACAGTTTTCCGGTGTCGCCCTGTCGGGGTGCGTACGACCGAAAGTAGTACCTGGGTATGATAAAGTGTCTTAAACATACCCTAAATCCTAAATATCAGAATTTAAACCTAATCGGTTTGCATAAACAAGAATTTCTAAGCAATCATGGTATTTAAAATTTGAGGGTATACATTCTCCCCCTGTTAAAATAAATTTCGTCCTCGAAATTGGTAAAATTTACTTACCAAATAGTTGTGGATACTTTTCTTTCATCTCTTTCTCTAATTCCCACGTTTCTTCTTCGATGAACGCGCTTTTCCATAAGATCTTCACCATAGAAACTGCTTTATTTCTGAGGACTCGTTTTTCCTGTCCAATATTTTCACTGGTTCCTCTTGTACGGTTAAATCTGGTTGTATTTCCACATCTTCATAACTGATCACATGAGAGGGATCCATTATTTATTTCCTCAACGTAGATATATGAAATACATTACGAATGTGTGACCAAGAAGGTGGAAGAGCTAATTGGTATGCTACTTCCCCTATTCTTTGTAATATCTCAAAAGGTCCTACATATCTTGGACTGAGTTTTCCTTTCTTACCAAATCTCATGATACCTTTGGTTGGAGAGATCTTTAAAAATACATGATCACCTATGTTAAACTCCAGTGGCCTTCTTCTTCTATCCGCATACTTCTTCTGTCTGTCTTGAGCTGTCACGCCCCGATATTTAGCAGCGGAATAAATACAGGGTGGCGTGAACGATACAAACAAGCGTATCACAGTTGAATAACACAGAGTCACAATTGAATATAATAACACATCCGAGACTATAATATGGTCACCAAAAGTATACACTTTATTCCATTCCATTCAACTAGATACAACCTCACATAAGAAGAACTCACTGAAAAGTGTTTATTAATCAAATATCCAGGTTTCTCTAATACATCAACTACTCAATTGTCTATTTCCAAACTGACAACTATTCATATGACAGGTGCTCTTCACTCTTGCCCTGTCCCATCGGACTCCACTGGTTCTTCATCACTACCTGAAAAGGGGCAGGATGATAGGGGTGAGCGAACTAGCTCAGTAGGATTTACATCTCAATAGTGTGTGGGCACTGATATACATGATTAGCATTTTAAATGGGCAGATATGCACATGAATATGATGACAATGCATGCTTTTCTAACAAGGTGAATAGCAGAACAGAACAGATATCATATCAGATCAAATGTCGAGTTTCATATACAATGAACAGATATTTCAAGAGTAGAATCGTATCAAAAGATTGGCCATATTCAAACAGATATCATGCGTTCACATGAACAGGCGTATCATATCATATCAAGTCAAACTTATCATATCAAACAAAGGCACATTTTCACAATCTTGCATGTCAGTTGTGCTATGCCAAGCACCAAGAGTCCATACTCCCGCGGTTAACAAGTACGTTGGGGCGCTCCTCCCTAGGACCAGACAGGGCCCCTATTGCACAGGCATTGGATCAAGTTTTGGACCGGAGTCCCACGTTGTGCCGAACAAACATATTCATATTATGGCCACGGAGTTTCAATGGCAAACACGTAGTAAAAAGAACATGATCATTTATAGAGTCAATGAATGACAAACAGCTCAAAAGAACAAGGCAGGGTAACGACGTATCTTATGTTTCATAATTCATTAATGTCTTGACATGAGGATGTTTCTAAAGACAGATCATATGTAGAACATGTGCTTTCCAATTTCCCCAAGAAGGGTATGCCTATTTGTGCAAAAGTGTAAGTGACAAGTCACAGATCTTTCCTAGCATGTATGCATATGACAAATAATTAATTGAATACCGGAAAACATGTAACTATTGAAACTCATATGCAAATCATGACATTAACACCACTAACAAGTCCATACCAACGTGTATTCATCCCCGTATTCACATCATATTCTTATCTTATCAATTGACAATAGGTAAGATCACAAGATAATCCAATGAACATAGGGACAATCAAAATTACACATTAGAATCATATTCGTATCATTACCATTTTCTTCAATGGGTTGATGTATTTTAGGTCCATGCATACTATATAACATCATGCACATGCTTGTAGACATCATGGAATGATCAGACCCAAAATATGCAAAAATCTTGTAAGGGTAGTGTCGACACTAGATCAAGTGGTGTCGACACGATGCTTCAAACACAAGACAAAATAATGCAAAACTGGTCAAGTAGTGTCGACACTAGTCCAGATAGTGTCGACACAGTGCCTCAAATACAAGGCAAAAATGTCAAGTATTGTCGACACTAGTCTAGGTAGTGTCGACACTAGAGACAGCTCCCAGAACACCTTCTGGCCAAGCTGGGACAGGGTGTCGACACTAGCCCAAGTAGTGTCGACACTAGAGGCCTTCCCAGAACACCTTCTGGGCTGTTTTGGGACAGGGTGTCGACACTAGCCCAAGTAGTGTCGACACTAGTGCCCTTCCAGAACAAAACTTATAGGTCATGTGGAACCCGAAAACACCTCTCATGCAGTGATTCACTTCCAACTCTTATAACTCTCTAAAGAATGACATTTGGACAAAATGTTCAACACAAAAGATGAAGAGGACAATGAGTGGAAGAACTTTGATGTTGAGGTTTGATCTAATTCGATCTCAAATCTTGAGAAAACATATGATGAACAGAAAGTCAAGTGTAGCCCGAAATCACAGTTTCATGCAATGACTCCCTTCTCATGCCCATAACTCTCTAACCAAAGACTTTTGGATAAAATGTCCAACATAAAAGATGATCGTGACTTCAAGTAGAAGAACTTTTATGAAGTAAGTATAGTCTAATTCGGTCGTGATTTGCATGCATAATCAGAAGAATGGGGAAAAGCCCTAACTGGACACGACTTAGGGAAAACGACCAATACTCCATGCATACTCCATGAAAATTGGGCAAATCAAGTGCAAATGAACATAGAATCGATGCTCTACATGATGGTATAGGTTTTCTTTAATCTTGGCCCGAGAACACCTACCTTTACGAAGATCTAAAACAAGCCGATGTTCTGGATGGAACAGAAGATGCAGAGGATGAAGCTCCGGGTTCCCAACCTTTCTCCTGCTCCTCAGAAGTTCTAGCCTGCCTCCAAATGACCCCAATTTGTTGTTAAACCTTCCCCAAGAGTTTGAGGACGAGTTCTTATAGATTTAGGTTGTAGTTAAGAGTCCTAACGATACTAGGAAAGGGGCTACGAGCTCTGTTTCCTAGTTTCCAGGAAATCTGGGATTCCCTTACCTAAAAGAGGTAGCAAAGGCTTAGGAAACCACCAATTGGGGTTGAGTTCGGTTTTGGCTTATCTTACATGACTAATTATCCATATTTTAACCCTATATTGCCCTCCTTAATTACTGCATAATTACATACACGAATTTCTGGGTCCTTTCCTATCCTAGTTTGTTTATATCCTTGGGCCAAATGTGCTCTATTGGCCCAATCTTGTTAATGGGTCGTTAATACATGGTGTTGGAAGTCTCTCTAATATGTTTATTTACTTTATCCTCCTTTATTTCCAAAGTTTTTAAATCACTAAATTTCCGGGGTGTTACATCCTCCCCCACTTAAGAAATTTGGTCCCCAAATTTACCCGTAAGGGTGTAGATCGTACCTGAGAATAGTTCCGGGTGGTTTTTCTTCATTCTTTCCTCTGTTTCCCAGGTAGCATTAGTAACTCCGTCTCGACCCCATTGGACCTTCACCATAGGTATGGTACGATTCCTGAGTCGTTGAATCTTCCAATCCAACAGTTTGATCGGCTTCTCTTCATAAGTCAGGTCCTCCCGAATCTCCAAGTCCTCGTGGTCAATTACATGGTCGGCATTGAATAAATTCTTCCACAGCATGGATATGTGGAACACATTATGCACGTTTGCCAGTTGCGGAGGTAGTGCAAGTCTATACGCCACCTGACCAATTCTTTCCAGAATTTCAAATGGCCCTATGAATCTGGGACTTAGTTTTCATTTGATCCCAAATCTTTGTATTCCCCTTGACGGTGAGACCTTTAAGAAAACATGTTCGCCAACCTGAAATTCAAGCTCTCTCCTTCTCTTGTCTGCATAACTCTTCTGTCTGGATTGTGCTATCTTCAGACGTTCCCTGACAATCTGAACCTTCTGGACAGTTGCCTCAATTAAGTCGGGTCCAACCCATCAGTTCTCCCCAACCTCTTCCCAACAAAGGGGTGATCTACAACTCCTGCCATACAAGGCTTCAAATGGAGCCATTTTGATACTTGCCTGATAGCTGTTGTTATAAGCAAACTCCATCAGGTACAACTGATCATCCCATCGCCCTCTAAAATCTAACACCAGAGCACGAAGCATATCCTCCACAATTTGATTGGTCCTTTCAGTTTGTCCATCAGTCTGAGGGTGGAAGGCAGTACTAAAATTTAGTTTAGTACCCATTGCTGCTTGTAAACCCTTCCAGAAGTGTGAAGTAAATCTAGGGTCCCGATCTGAGATTATGCTAGATGGAACCCCATGCAATCTAACTACTTCCTTAACATATAATGCAACCAATACATCCACGGACCAGGTGCTCTTAATCGGCAAGAAATGTGCCGACTTAGTCAATCGATCAACTATTACCCAGATTGCATCCATACCACCTCGAGTCTTGGGCAATCCCATGATAAAATCCATACCGATACTATCCCACTTCCACTCCGGGATCTCTAGTGGTAGCAGTCCACCAGCCGTACGGAAATGCTCGGCCTTGACTTTCATGCATGTTAAACAATATGACACATGATCGGCCACATCCCTCTTCATGTTTGGCCACCAGTACGACCTTTTCAAGTCTTGGTACATCTTTGTTGATCCAGGGTGAATCGTGTACTTGGACTGATGAGCTTCATTTAGTAACCTCTTCTTGAGTTCTCCATGATCAGGGACACATGTCCTACCTCGGAACAGTAATCTACCTTCCGCAGATAGAGTGAAGTCAGGTCTTTGTTCTAGCTTCTCCCTGATCTGAACTAAGAAAGGATCCTCTCCCTGTTTCTCCTTGATTTCGGTCAGTGGATCGGATTGTATTTGGAGGTGTGAAATTATTACTTGTTTTTTCCTTCTTTCCCACGTCTATGTTCAGACTTGCAAATTGCTCCAGTAACTTCCATTCACCCAGCATCATACTAGCTAGCATAGCTCCTGGTTGTCTACTTAGAGCGTCTGCCACTACATTGGCTTTCCCAGGGTGATACTGAATGGAAAAGTCAAAGTCCTTAAGGTACTCTAACCACCTTCTTTGTCTCATGTTCAGCTCCTTCTGTGAGAACAAGTATTTCAAACTCTTATGGTCAGAAAAGACCTTAAATTGCTCACCATAGATATAATGTCTCCAAATTTTCAAGGCAAATACTACAGCTGCCAACTCCAGGTCATGAACCGGATAGTTCACTTCGTGGATCTTCAACTGTCTGGAAGCATAAGCTATTACCTTCCCTTGTTGCATTAAGACACATCCCAGTCCAGTACCAGAAGCATCTGAATAAATTTCAAATCCTCCCACTTCAGTGGGTAAGGCGAGGACAGGAGCAGTAGTCAGACACTTCTTCAAGTTGTTGAAACTTTCCTCACATTCATTGGTCCACACGAATGGATTTTCCTTCCGGGTCAGTTTGGTCAATGGCACTGCAATCTTTGAGAAATCCTTTCTAAACCTTCGATAATACCCAGCTAATCCCAGAAAACTCCTGATCTCTGTGACGCTTGTCGGTCTTTCCCATTTCAACACAGCCTCAACCTTTGATGGATCAACAGCGATACCATCTTTGGTCACCACATGCCCTAGAAAGGATACCTCCTCAAGCCAGAATTCACATTTACTTAACTTGGCATATAGTTTGTTCTCCCTTAAAATCTGCAATGAAATCCTCAAATGCTCCTCATGCTCTTCCTTTGTCTTGGAATAGATCAATATATCATCGATGAATACCACCACAAACTTATCAAGATATGGGTGATAAATGCTATTCATCAACTGCATGAAAACTGCAGGGGCATTTGTTAGTCCAAAAGGCATAACAACAAATTCATAATGCCCATACCTACTTCGGAAGGCAGTCTTGTGAATGTCTTCTCCTTTGATCCTCAATTGATGATAACCGGATCGGAGATCTATTTTAGAGAAGTATCTAGCTCCAGACAATTGATCAAACAACTCATCAATTCTCGGCAGAGGGTATTTGTTCTTGATGGTTAACTGATTCAGTTGTCTGTAATCTATGCATAGCCTCATCGACCCATCTTTCTTCTTGACGAAGAGGACAGGTGCACCCCATGGCGATGTGCTTGGTCGGATGAAACCCTTCTCTGACAGTTCCATCAGTTGCGCTTTTAATTCTTTCAGTTCTGCGGGGGACATTCTATATGGTGCCCTAGATACCGGTAGGGGTGAACACGGTTCGGTTCGGTTCGGTTTGGCTCATTTTTTGGCCAAACCGAACCGAACCGAATCCCAAGGTCAAACCGAACCGAACCGAACCGGTTCGGTTCGGTTTAAACCGAAGTTTATATCTTTAATAACATAAGTTCATGCATACCTCAGTGGCTAAGGCGCTCCGCTTCCTTTCGGGTGGTTGTGGGTTCGAATCCTGCTTTTGCCATTTTTGTTACAGATTTTTTTCACTTTTTTGACCAAAAAAAACACAATGCGGGGGGCGAGCTTCGAACCCGCGCCAGCGCAAGCGGGCACAAATGCGCTAGCCAACCGGTCCACAGTTCATTTGAGTTTTTATTATATTTCTAATATATATATTCGGTTTATTCGGTTTCAGAAACTGAAACTGAACTGAATTGTGTAGGATCCCAAACCAAACCGAACCGAACCGAACCGGTCGGTTCGGTTCGGTTTTCGGTTTGAACCGAATTCTGAATAGCCCTAGATACCGGTGCTGCTCCAGGGACCAATTCGATGGTAAAATCAACCTCCCACTCAGGAGGAATTCCTGGCAGGTCTTCAGGGAAAACATCAGCGTATTCGCTGACGACATGGATGTCCTCTACTTTGACTTCCTTCTTTGCAATGACTACAGCAGCAAGAAAGGCCATACAACCCTTCCTCATCATCCTTTTGGCTTGTAATGCAGAGATAATTGACAATCTCCTGCGGTTTCTATCCCCGGTGAACACTAGTTTTGGGTACTGGCTAAAAGTTACCCGACTTCTCCTGCAATTGATACTAGCCCATGTTCAGACATCCAGTCTGCTCCCAGTATCACATCATACCCCGCCATGTCCATACATATTAAATTTGCTGGTAGGTTTTGGGTTTCAATCAACACTTCACTGGATGGTATATGGTTTGTAAGATTGGTACCTGGACCAATCGGGGTTGACACAACTATTCCAGATTTCATTGGGACGGGTTTCACAGGTAGGGTATCAACAAATGTTTGAGATATGAAGGAGTGCGTAGCTCCCGTATCAAAGAGAACATAAGCGGGTCGGGAAAGAATAGTAAGTGTACCTTCCACGATACCTCCTTCTTCAGCAGTTTCTGGTTCCTGGACAGCTTGCAGTCGGCCTTGCCTCTTCTGTCCATTCGGACGTTTGTCCTGAGGGGCTTGTTCTTTCAGCATGGGCAGTCCGAGATCCTATGGTCACGGCTCCCACAGCGTAGGCATCTCCCTTGCGCTCTCCAGCATTCTTCAGACCGATGACCAGCTCTGTCACAATGTTTGCATCTTTCTCCCGTTGTTACCATTACCTGCTTACCTAACTCCTTCGGCTTTTTATCCGCTGGTTCATTTACCCCGCCACTGGGCCTTTTCTTCCCAATAGTCGGCTGATACCTCCCAGCAGAAGACACTTGTTCTCGTTTCACGGATTTTCCCTTAATCCTTTCGGCAGTCTCCATGGCATCTTCCAATAGCTGAGCCTTCTTAACCATTTCAGCATAAGTTTGAATGTCCATTGGCGCCAGTTGGGTGATGAACTGGGGCCTCAAGCCATTCAGAAAGCGTTTCGCTTTCATCCTTTCTGTCCCAATCAAGTGAACAGCGTATCGGGACAGCCGAGAGAACTGGGCCTCATACTCAGCCACATTGAGTCCTCTCTGCTTCAAAGCCGCAAATTCGGCTACTTTTCGTTCTTGGACCCTCTCAGAAAAGTACTTGGCGTTGAAACGCTCAATGAACTGAGCCCATGTTAGTTGTTGTCCATTTAGGGTCGCTTCTACTGACTCCCACCATGCCCTGGCATCCTTTTCCAACTGGAAAGTCGTCAGGAGCACCTTGTTCTGGTCTGTGCATTGCATAACCTTGAATATCCTTTCAATCTCCTTAACCCAGTGTTCAGCAACATCTGGGTTAGTACTCCCTTCAAACCTAGGCGGATCCATGTTCCGAAAATTCCGGTGGAGCTCACCGGCTCCGCGGTTACCTCCACCTTGGGTGGCTTGTAAGATAGCCTGAGTCAAGTTCTGTATGGTTCGTTGCATGTCCCTAGCCTGGGCACGTTCAGCGGCCATTGAGGTAATAATCACCTTCAAGATAATAATAAAAGTCAGTCGTCTAAATATATCACATGTGACTTCTATTCCATGGCTCTACCCAAGCTCACATTAGGTACGACAGGTTTTGACTCGTGTAATCTAGTTTCATTCTATGTTCCTAATCCCTTGGACCCTAAAGTTCAGGCTCTGATACCAACTGTCACGCCCCGATATTTAGCAGCGAAATAAATACCGGGTGGCGTGAACGATACAAACATGCGTATCACAGTTGCATAACATAGAGTCACAATTGAATATAATAACACATCCGAGACTATAATATGGTCACCAAAAGTATACACTTTATTCCATTCCATTCAACTAGATACAACCTCACATAAGAAGAACTCACTGAAAAGTGTTTATTAATCAAATATCCAGGTTTCTCTAATACATCAACTACTCAATTGTCTATTTCCAAACTGACAACTAATCATATGACAAGTGCTCTTCACTCTTGCCCTGTCCCATCGGACTCCACTGGTTCTTCATCACTACCTGAAAAGGGGCAGGATGATAGGGGTGAGAGAACTAGCTCAGTAGGATTTACATCTCAATAGTGTGCGGGCACTGATATACATGATTAGCATTTTAAATGGGCAGATATGCACATAAATATGATGACAATGCATGCTTTTCTAACAAGGTGAATAGCAGAACAGAACAGATATCATATCAGATCAAATGTCGAGTTTCATATACAATGAACAGATATTTCAAGAGTAGAATCGTATCAAAAGATTGGCCATATTCAAACAGATATCATGCGTTCACATGAACAGGCGTATCATATCATATCAAGTCAAACTTATCATATCAAACAAATGCACATTTTCACAATCTTGCATGTCAGTTGTGCTATGCCAAGCACCAAGAGTCTATACTCCCGCGGTTAACAAGTACGTTGGGGCACTCCTCCCCAGGACCAGACAGGGCCCCTATTGCACAGGCATTGGATCAAGTTTTGGACCGGAGTCCCACGTTGTGCCGAACAAACATATTCATATTATGGCCACGGAGTTTCAATGGCAAGCACGTAGTAAAAAGAACATGATCATTTATAGAGTCAAGGAATGACAAACAGCTCAAAAGAACAAGGCAGGGTAACGACGTATCTTATGTTTCATAATTCATTAATGTCTTGACATGAGGATGTTTCTAAAGACAGATCATATGTAGAACATGTGCTTTCCAATTTCCCCAAGAAGGGTATGCCTATTTGTGCAAAAGTGTAAGTGACAAGTCACAGATCTTTCCTAGCATGTATGCATATGACAAATAATTAATTGAATACCGGAAAACATGTAACTATTGAAACTCATATGCAAATCATGACATTAACACCACTAACAAGTCCATACCAACATGCATTCATCCCCGTATTCACATCATATTCTTATCTTATCAATTGACAATAGGTAAGATCACAAGATAATCCAATGAACATAGGGACAATCAAATTACACATTAGAATCATATTCATATCATTACCATTTTCTTCAATGGGTTGATGTATTTTAGGTCCATGCATACTATATAACATCATGCACATGCTTGTAGACTTCATGGAATGATCAGACCCAAAATATGCAAAAATCTTGTAAGGGTAGTGTCGACACTATATCAAGTGGTGTCGACACGATGCTTCAAACACAAGACAAAATAATGCAAAACTGGTCAAGTAGTGTCGACACTAGTCCAGATAGTGTCGACACAGTGCCTCAAATACAAGGCAAAAATTTCAAGTATTGTCGACACTAGTCCAGGTAGTGTCGACACTAGAGACAGCTCCCAGAACACCTTCTGGCCAAGCTGGGACAGGGTGTCGACACTAGCCCAAGTAGTGTCGACACTAGAGGCCTTCCCAGAACACCTTCTGGGCTGTTTGGGACAGGGTGTCGACACTAGCCCAAGTAGTGTCGACACTAGTGCCCTTCCAGAACAAAACTTATAGGTCATGTGGAACCCGAAAACACCTCTCATGCATCGATTCACTTCCAACTCTTATAACTCTATAAATAATGACATTTGGACAAAACGTTCAACACAAAAGATGAAGAGAACAATGAGTGGAAGAACTTTGATGTTGAGGTTTTGATCTAATTCGATCTCAAATCTTGAGAAAACATATGATGAACAGAAAGTCAAGTGTAGCCCGAAATCGCAGTTTCATGCAATGACTCCCTTCTCATGCCCATAACTCTCTAACCAAAGACTTTTGGACAAAATGTCCAACATAAAAGATGATCGTGACTTCAATTAGAAGAACTTTCATGAAGGAAATATAGTCTAATTCAGTCATGATTCACGTACATAATCAGAAGAACGGGAAAATCCCTAACTGGACACGACTTAGGGAAAACAACCAATACTCCATGCATACTCCATGAAAATTGGGCAAATCAAGTGCAAATGAACATAGACTCGATGCTCTAAATGATGGTATAGTTTTCTTTAATCTTGGCCCGAGAACACCTACCTTTACGAAGATCTAAAACAAGCCGATGTTCTGGATGGAACAGAAGATGCAGGGGATGAAGCTCCGGGTTCCCAGCCTTTCTCTTGCTCTTCAGAAGTTCTAGCCTGCCTCCAAATGACCCCAATTCGTTGTTAAACCTTCCCAAGAGTTTGAGGATGAGTTCTTATAGATTTAGGTTGTAGTTAAGAGTCCTAACGATACTAGGAAAGGGGCTACGAGCTCTGTTCCTAGTTTCCAGGAAATCTGGGATTCCCTTACCCAAAAGAGGTAGCAAAGGCTTAGGAAACCACCAATTGGGGTTGAGTTCGGTTTTGGCTTACCTTACATGACTAATCATCCATATTTTAACCCTATATTGCCCTCATTAATTACTGCATAATTACATACACGAATTTCTGGGTCCTTTCCTATCCTAGTTTGTTTATATCCTTGGGCCAAATATGCTCTATTGGCCCAATCTTGTTAATGGGTCGTTAATACATGGTGTTGGAAGTCTCTCTAATATGTTTATTTATTTTATCCTCCTTTATTTCCAAAGTTTTAAATCACTAAATTTTCGGGGTGTTACATGAGCTATTAGCAATCTTTTCTTGATTAATTTGATTTTCTCTGAGCAGTTCTGAATTAATTCTGGCCCAATGAGACTCTTTTCTCCCACTTCTGCCCAACAAAGGGGTGATCTACAGGGTCTACTATATAATGCCTCATATGGTGCCATTCTAGTACTTGTATGGTAACTATTATTGTATGCAAACTCAATCAAGGGTAGGTAATCATCCCAGCTACCACGCCAATCTAAACTGCAGGCTCTCAGCATGTCTTCAAGTGTTCGGATAGTTCTTTCTGATTGGCCATCGGTTTGTGGATGATATGCTGAACTGAATTTTAATTGTGTACCCATGGCTGCTTGAAGACTTTTCCAAAATCTAGCAGTGAACCTTGGATCTCTATCTGAAATTATCGACAAAGGAATTCCATGAAGTCTCACTATTTCCTTTATATACAATTGAGCCAAATCTTCTAATGATTGTGTCTTTGTAATTGCTAGAAAATGAGCCGATTTAGTTAATCTATCCACAATTACCCAAATAGCATCATGCCTCTTTCTTGTCTTTGGCAAACCCATTACGAAGTCCATGGTTATCTGCTCCCATTTTCATATTGGAATTTCAATTAGTTGCATAGGCCCTGCTGGCTTCTGGTGCTCAGCTTTTATTTGTTGACATGTCAGACATTTACTCACAAATTTTGCTATGTCCTTTTTCATTCCATGCCATCAAAACTGCTTTTTCAGATCCTGGTACATTTTAGAGCTTCCAGGATGAATCGAATACTGAGATTTGTGTCCGTCCTTCAATAACTCACTTTTAATTTCTTCATTTTCTGGTATGCATATTCTGTTTTGAAATATGATTATCCCTTGGTTATCTTTGACGTATCCTGGTTTGTTTACCATTTCTTTTAGTTTCTGATCTTGATTGTGCTTCACCAACTCTATCTATCAGTGCTGATTTATTGTCAATTGTGCCAATATCAAATTTCCTACACCACATCTGGGTGAGTATTCAATTAGATATGTCATTTCCTTCCACTGTTGGTGTAATTGTAATGCCCTTGATTTCTTTCTGCTCAAAGCATCGGCAACCATGTTAGCTTTATCCGGACGGTAATTCACTGTAAAATCATAATCCTTCAAAAATTCTAACCATCTCCTTTGTCTTAGATTCAGTTCCTTCTGAGAAATATGTATTTTAAACTCTTATGATCAGTATAAACTTCAAATTGTTCCCCATATAAATAGTGGCGCCAGATCTTCAAAGCATGTATGATCGCTGCCAATTCTAAGTCATGAGCCGGATAATTCCTTTCATGATCTTTTAATGTTTAGAGGAATAAGCTACCACTTTCCCATGTTGCATAAGAACACATCCAATTCCTCTTTGAGATGCATCCGTATAGACTATAAATCCTCCCGATCCTTGAGGTAAGGTAAGGATTGGAGCTGTGGTAAGCTTCCCTTTTAAATCCTGAAAACTGGCCTCACATTTCTCATTCCACACAAAATGTATTTCTTTTCTGGTTAACTGAGTCAAAGGCATAGCTATAGAAGAAAAGCCTTCAATAAATCTCCTGTAGTAACCAGCTAATCCCAAGAAACTTCGGATTTTTGATGGATTCTTGGGTCTTTCCCAATTCAGAATTGCTTCAATTTTACTTGGGTCTACTGCCACACCTTTTCCAGAAATCACATGACCCAAAAATTTCACTTCCTTGAGCCAAAACTCACATTTGCTTAACTTAGCATACAATTGATGTTTCCTCAAAGTTTGTAGTACAATTCTCAAATGCTCCTTATGTTCTTCTTCACTAGATGAGTATATCAACACATCATCTATAAATACTACCACAAAATTATCCAAATAAGGCTGAAATACTGTTCATCAAATCCATAAATACAGCAGGTGCATTAGTCAATCCAAAGGGGAGTACTAAAAACTCATAATGTCCATATCTGGTTCTAAATGCAGTCTTAGAAATATCATCTTCTTTAACTCTCAATTGATGGTACCCCGACCTTAAATCGATCTTAGAGAATACTGTAGCAGACCGGAGTTGATCAAACAAGTCATCAATTCTAGGTAATGGATATTTGTTCTTAATTGTGACTTGATTCAACTTTCTATAATCAATACATAATCTAAGAGATCCATCTTTCTTTCTTACAAACAATACCGGTGCTCCCCATGGTGACACACTTGGTCTAATAAAACCTTTGTTTAATAAGTCTTGCAACTGCTTCTTTAATTCTATCAACTCAGTTGGTGCCATTTATAAGGAGCTATGGATATAGGCAAAGTACCAGGTAAAAGTTCAATGGTAAAGTCAATTTCTCTAATTGGAGGTAATCCAGATAAATCATTAGGAAAGACATCTGGAAATTCTTTTACAACATCAATATCTTGAACTGATACCTGTTTATGCTCATTTGATATGGCTATCACACTTGCCAGATAACCTTGACAACCATTTCTCAGCCATTTCATGGCTTTAAGTGCTGATATAGTCATCTTGTTTCCATTATTCTTTGGACATGAATAGCTGAAATCTGCTAATCCCGGCCTTTTAAATGTTAAACTTTCTTATGGCAATCTAATACGGCATGATTTTCTGCTAACCAATCCATTCCCAATATATATCAAAATCTTGCATGTTATCCAGTACATATACATATGCAGTAAGTTCACATTCTCCTATTTTCAGAGTTATTTCTGGGATAACAGAGATAAGTGTGGCTATTTGACCAGTAGGACAGTCAAGTATCATGCTTCCTACTAATTTCTCTGGTTTCCGAGATATAGAATTAACAAATACCCGAGAAATAAAAGAGTGTGTAGCTCCAGGGTCAAATAACACTCTAGCATACATATTTTCGGTTAGGAGAATACCTTCAGCTACTGTAGGGGTGTCTGGGCTTCTTCCTTTGTCAGAGCAAAGACTCTAGCTAGTCCCTTGGGTGGTTGTCTTGGGGCTTGCTGGAAGTAAGGTTGTGGCTTTTGCGCTTTTGACTGGTTTGCTTTGACGACAGTCCTTTATCATATGCCCTTTCTGACCACATCCATAACATTTTCCCGCTACTTTCCAACATTCATTACCAGGGTGTCTTCTTCCACATTGAGCGCACACGGGCCAACTCTTTTTCTGTTCTCCCTGCTACTTGGTTGAATCAACTTTTCGCTTCTGACCCTTCGTTTCCTTGTTATACACATTTTTCTTACCCCCATTGATCTCTTTGTTTTTCATATACTCCTCAAACTCAGATTCCACTATAAATGAAGTCTTTAGTGCCATAGCCATACTTTGGGGATCTAGTGGAGCTACCTTGCTCCTTACACCGGGTTTCAATCCTCACAAACTTCTTTACCCTTCTGATTTCATTGTCACAAATATGAGGTGCATACTTTTCAAGTTCAGTGAATTTGGTCTCATACTCTGCCACAGTCATGTCTTTTTGCTCCAACTGTAAAAATTCCACTTCTTTCCTATCCTTGACATGTGGTGGAGTGTATTTCTCATACAATTCTCTTAAGAACTCTTCCCAACTAATATTATCCCTTCTATTTCTAAATACATTTCTCATGGCAGATTGCCACCATTCATCTGCTCTATCCTGGAGCATGTAAGTTGCCAACGTGACTTTGTCTTCTTCTTCACATCTTATGGCCTTAAATATATTTTCCATTTCTCTAACCCATCCTTCTACAACCTCAGGCTGGCCATTTCCTTTAAAGGCTGGAGGTCCCATCTTCTTAAAAATTTTCTAACAAAGATGTTCCAGTAATCCTTCCTCCATTCATGTCCTGTTGGTTCTTCATTAGTGTTTGTACTAACCCTGAAATGACTGCATAAATGTAGCAAAATCAGGAGTCCCAGTACTTCCTTCTTGAGAATTTTCGGCCAATGGGACATTGTGAACTTCCTCCCTAGAGCTTTCCTCATGCCTATCCTCAATGGATGTGTCAATAGCTTTCCCTTTATCTACCATTTCCTGGAACACCATCAAACACATCCAATTAATTCATACTAACTACTTCAGTTCTAAAAACCAAAATGATCTTTAGAAATTCTATAATACACACAATGTTCTATTTATTTCCTTTGTGAAAATGGTCACAGGAATATCTATCACCATAACCTTGCTCTGATACCACCTCTGTAACACCCTCCTCCGACATCACACAAATACATACATAACCTTTGATCGGAAGAGGGGTTACGCTGAAAAACTTTCGTTATGGGTAGATATATCTGTGCAATGCACAAAACTGGCAAACCATTCCACAAAGGTATCTTCGAACACATTATACTTCACAAGGTAGCAAAGTAAATACTCATTATTTATAAGAGCTAAGTTTCTCTCTCTAATTTAATACATCATCAACTAAAAGAAACTACTAAAACTATGCTATTCTTCTTCGTCTTTTCATCGTTCGCAGCAGAATTGGGATTCACATGTAGCTGAGATTATACACACCTTCAATCTGAAAAGGGTTGGAGGAAACAAGGCATGAGTCGAAAGGACTCAGTAGGTACAAGTAAACATAGAGTAGAAGCTTTATTTGTAGAACTGAATGAATATTCAAATAGTTCATATGTGGATCAAAATATAATTGCTCATGAATTTCATACTTAACAAAACATATAGCCCAAATTAATTCATGACGGGCTCAAACGAATATCAGAACAAAGTCATATTTGTCTTTCAAAATTCATATCATAACTTGATTTCGAAATAAACTTGATAGGCATCACTGCTCTCAAGAGGTTACTATATAGACGTAAATACATCCTCAGTGCCTAGGTGATTCCAGCACCTTGGATCTTGTTCATTGCGCAAGAACGGGGTATAATTATTTTCGTCAGTCCATTGACTTGGATTTACATACGTACAAACTGTCGCCCTCAGCTGATCACAAGTAGCGGGTGCTACTACAAGTGATCCTAAACCCTCTTTTGAAGAGAGCACTGTCTTCAAATCATAAATTTCTTTTCATGAGCATATGGAAATTGGAAATTTAAAGGAAGATTTGATTGAGAATCAATACAAATATCTTGGTGACAAAGTAGTTCATAGATCAAGAAAATGAGAAAGACAATTGGTTGAGACAAGGTGATGACTCAAAGCCAACAACTTCAGAAGATTTAAATCACATAAGAACCCAAGAAAATGAGGGTCCACAATTGTCATCACAAGTATTCATATCTCATAAGGTGTTCAAACATATGAACTCTCAAGTGGTCAAGTTTTACAACTTAGATACCGAATACTGAAGAATAGACTCAATCGGAGTACTATTCGTAATTGCTAACTTTAAGAATAACTTAGGGAGAATAAGGTACATAATGTGGGTAAACTTGAGGTAGTATGACAATAAAACCAAGGTAAATGAGAGGGTAACTTCAATGGCTTTTAGGATGAAGTTTAAGCAAGAGTTCTACCATGAAAAGTTGCTGAATCCGAGGCAGGACAGTAGCTGTCGACAACTAGGAAGGGGCTGTCGACAGATGGCACAAACAGAGCTCAGGTTTGCTGGCTCTGTGGGATCTGTCGACAGATGCAAGGGATCTGTCGACAGATCCACACAGTCCAATTATCCAGAGATCAGGAAAACATGCGCCTGTCGACAGATTTGGGCTGTCTGTCGACAGCCGCCTGTTTCTCACTCATAAATGACTTAGAATGTACTCTAAACATGCTGACCATGGAACCTATGAATCAAGGCATGATGTATATCAAATAGAAGAGTCTAATTATAGTTCTTACAGTGATTTATAAACCGAACAAGCGAGATGAATCGAGAGGTTTGCAATTCAAACTTATCTAGCTAAAAACTAGACATAGTATATTGTTGGAAGTGTGGTCTTGATAGAAATGGATTATTGGGAGATTCTTACAAGATGAACACTAAAACACAAGATATTTAATGTTCCAAATCAAGGCTTGAGGTACAACATTCGAATGGAAAGAAATCACAATATTATAGAATATCGAAATTTTAGCAAATCTCTATAACATAAACTTGGATCATGGGTGGGAGGAGAAATTGGGAACCTACTTGATCTGTAAGGAGAGTGAAAATTCTTCTTTGGTAATCACATAGTTCCAAAGGTAGTTGGGAAAACCAAACCAAAGAATCTGAGGTTACAATCTCGTATACGAACTTAACCGAGACTGGTTAGCATGCTCCAAAAGCAACTCGTATGAGGCTAAATTCTTTCAACATGAATAGTGAATAGAAGTTCAAGGAAAGGATAAACTCGATCTGTAAGAGAACAAAAGTTCTTATTCTTCTTCCTATTATGGAGATCAACACAGTAACAAGATGAGGAAGTAAGAAGACTGCTGAAACAGGGACTTCGGCAACTACACCTCCAGCAAAATGGCTTCAACGCATACAACCCCAACAGAAAATTTACCAACACCAGGCTTGTAACCACAGCAACAGTAGGACTAGGAAGAATATAAGTGTTGGAAAGATGTATACGATGGGTGTTGGGAGGTTTATATAAGCTCCCAAGTTCCCTTGCAAACTGGGCACGTTGGCCATGGACGTGTCATGGTGTAAACCCCCTTAAACCATGTGAGGCCACCTATTGCATGCAACAAACTCTTTGGTTACATGCAAGTAACCTTAATGATAGCCCAACCCCTTGGCTAAGCCTTATCCTAATGTGTGTTGGCTTTTCCTAAGCCTTACACGTAAGCATTTGAAATTCTCAGAAAAATCCTTGCCGTAAATAGCCCATAAATCAGCTGGGCCAAAGATCTTCATGCTTAGGTGTCCTAATGATATCCGTTTAACTTAAAATTTCAACCATATACTAATAGGAAGGTTTTACAAATTGTCATGATTTTAGTTTAATTTTTTGAATTTATTTTCTGATGGGTGAAAAATCGCCCCAAAAATAGTTGCGTCGACTTAATCTCAAAATCTGTGCGTCAAAAATTCCAAATAATTACATTTTTAATATCTCCATAATTTTCTAAGAATTATGGTGTTCTCAGATTTTATTTTCGTTACAGTTTTTCGATGTCGCCCTGTCGGGGTGCGCACGACCGAAAGTAGTACCTGGGTATGATAAAGTGTCTTAAACATACCCTAAACCCTAAATATCAGAATTTAAACCTAATCAGTTTGCATAAACAAGAATTTCTAAGCAAATCATGGTATTTAAAATTTGAGGGTATTACAATATGGATCATAGTTAAACATCATCAAAACAAGAGATCCAACAATCTCCCCCTTTTTTATGATGACAACTATGATTCATTGATCATTTCAATACAAATGAACAAAGTATAGAAATCAGTCATTCATTTCATTTCATTTCACATGTGAGAGGCAATCACAATCATAAAGTCTTATCATTCATTGAGAATTAAACTACAGGAGTATAGAATGCATATGAAAATCATAAATTTCATAACCAATGACTCTCAATTCACTTGACATAAAGTTCTCAAACCAAAAACTGAAACATCAGAAGCCACACACAGACAGATCTCTCCCCCTTTGGCATCATAAAAAGAAACTACTACTGAGGTGGAGCTGGGGGAGGAGAAAAGAGATTGTGATCAAGGTTATTCATTTTCTCTTCCAAAGCTCCCAAATTGTTCCTCAATAACAGTTGAACAATAATCAGTCATGTATGAAGTGTGTCTTCCATTTTCTTTTGATTCTCAAAGATGTGAACTGTCATTTGATCAATTCCACGGGGCATAGGAGGAACAGCTGTAGAGGAGGTAGCATGATGACTATCTCCAGTGCTAATGTCATCTCTTAGTTTCCACACATTATTGAAATCAGCTTTGAGTTCCCCAATCTGTTGACTAGTGTGTGTTGTATGCTCTTTCATCTATTCCATATCACTGACAAAGTGAGTAAAAGATAGTCTGCACTTGGATATTTGAGTCACAGCTTCCTGTCCAGTTTGAATGCCTTGTTGTGTATTATCAAGAACTCTTGAGAGCAAGTTGTGAAGCCTAGACTGTAGAAATGATAGCTGAGTTGATGCATCACCAAGTGTGCCAACCAATCTATTAAACCTTCTTGAGGCATGTTCAGCAAGTTCTTGTTGCTTCAAGAAATGATTTGTTACTATGTTTTCCAATCTTTGTATTCTAAACTCAAAGTTGTTTGACATTTCTCTCATAAAGGAATTCAGATTGTCAAACTGAACTTGAAGGAAATTATAGAGTTCAGGAGCTACTATAGATCCCCCAGTGGATGTGGAAGCTGATCCTTGATGTTGGAAGAAAGAGGATTGAACAATCAAATCTTGATGTGGCACACTATCATGTGGAATGGACTGTTCAGGCATAGCTTAGGGTAAATCTTGCTCCAATGGTGGCTGGTCCACTTGTGTATTTTGAGGAGGAAGAGTAGGATCCACAGGAGGGTCTTCACTAGGAATTGGCTGTTCTACATCATGTTCTGACTCTTGTTCCAATACTGGACCTCTGGTGACCTGAGCTCCTTGAATTTTGAACTTCATGTATCTTACCACATTATTCAAGGAGTATATGTTATACTGAGGAATTCTCTGAACCTTCTCATTTGAAAATGAGACACCGACCTTTTCAAAAAGAGCAGTTAGGTGTGCAGCATAAGGAAGAGATCTATGTAGTTCTTTCCTTGTTGTTTCAGACATAATCTGAAAGATGATCTCAGTGAGATCCACCTTAATCTTTTTCAGCATGCAAAATAGCAAAAGACTTTGTACATCTGTGAGTCTGTTTCTTCCACCACCCTGAGGTGTAAGAATAGTTGTGAACATATGATGCACTAACCGGTGTAGTGGAGAAAAAAAAAATAGCATTCAAGCTTGTAACATGTGTTTGCTTTGCATCTTTCTTGTCATGAGGCAACCCAGTAAGCAGTGAATAAGCTTCATGAAGATCAAACTGGAAAGTATAAAAGTCTCCACCAGAATTAGGAATATGAAATTTTGATGTGCCAACTCTTGAGTAAAGCAGATTTTCACTCCTTTCACTTCAGATGTAAATCCCTCTTCTGTATCAACAAGATTTTTGTAGAATTCTTGGACCAATCGAGGATAAAAATTTCTGTGCTCACTGATGAATTTGAGCCAGCCTTGAAATTCAAATAGGGGAAGAAGTTCTGGAAAAGCAGTTGATAAATCTGTATCATGGATGTCAACAGACTTTGGCTTCAAAATCATACACAACTCAGATACTGTTGTTTTTGAAAGAGTTTCTGGTTCTGACTGTGATGCATCAGATGAAGAGAGTTCTCGTGTTTCTGTGTTAGGGTTTGAAGTTGGTGTACCTTCGGTTGATTAGGAACTGGTTTCCTCAGAAGAACTGGTATCCCTAAAAATCCTACGTTTAGGGTATCTGGGTGGCACTACAGACTTCCCTTTGCTTTGAGGTGTAGACTTGGCACGCTTGGAAGAGGTACCAGAAGGGATGAAATCTCTTTTCCTATTCAAAGGATCATGGCTAAACTTAGACCGCCGTTCCATTGGTTGATCTTGAATAACCACACCTTTGACTGCTGCTTTTGCCTTTCCTCCACGCCTTGGAGTTTGCTTGGGTGTCATGGAGATTGGATATGGAAGATGAAGAAGCAAGATGGATGAACTGGAAATCGTAGAATCTCATTCTTCCGGAGTTGGAGGAGAGGAGGGAGGTTTAAAAGATGGGAAGTTGAATGAGTAGGATCGACCTAGGGTTGTGGTCCTAGAAATATGATCGACACCCACATAAAGATGGTAAGATGAGTCAGCGCTTCATCTAACCTAATCCAGAACCATTGACTGGGTGAAAGTGTGTCGACACAAGCTGCAAGTGTGTTGACCTGAGATTCAGGCTGTGTCGACACCAGATAAGAGTGCGTCGACCTATGAAAACAAGAATTCAAGAGTTTGTGAAAGAAAGAGAGTCTTTAATATGATGAAAATGACTTGAAAATCAGTTGTTCAGGGATTTTTATCATGTTAAAGATGTCACTTTCAAATTCTTTTTATCATACCTTTTTCAAATTTAATGGTTTGAAAAATAGTAGACAATGTTTGACCATCAGAAAAATCTAAAGAACTAGCAAAATTTAATAGAATTAAAAAAATTCTATTCAGTAACAAATTATTTTAAACCTTACTCAGTAATTACAAAATAATCCCTCTAGGATAAATTCTAATCAGTATTGAAGTTAAACATTCTAGAGGATCTGAATTAGGCAAGTTGTTGAATATTTTGTTTGTTGTATTTTCCTTGAAGTAAAAGTAATGAGCAGTCATATATAGTATATATTTTTCACTCAAGTACACATGCTTTTTACACACCTGAGTCCTTGGTTACTTGAGAATACTAATCATTTTGCCTCAAGGGGTTGATGAAAACTTTTGACATGGGAATATACATTTATCAGACGCCAATATTCCCAGTTACTTAGTTAACATTTAAATTAACATATTTTGATTGAGTTCCTTAGAGCAGAGATAGCATGACACTTCATGACATACACAGCTCATCACTTTTTGTGAAGGTGTGCAGTTTCTCAATATACAAGTCATTGCTCTGTCAATAAAGAACTAAAATTTGTAGGACACCAAATGTTCAAAACAAACTTAGCCTTTCTCAAATTGTCAAAAGATGTGTAAAAACAATACTGATTGTGAAACTATTCAACCAAAGAGATTATTGTACTCTTGAATTTCATAGAATAAAAGAATGTTGACTTGAAGAATATTTTAAGACTGTTAAACATGCACTCTTGGTTGATTTCATAAGATCTAGTGGTCAAGTTTTTGAACTTCATAAAATGCAAACCACTAAAAATGTTTTTGGTCTGATAAAAGAAAAAATCGGTGAATCCTTTAACTCCCCCTGAATTATTGACTTAGTCAAAATTTATCAAAGTAAAAATTCTCCTTCTTTAACTATGAAAGAATATCAAATGAATAAGATTGGCAAGTTTTTGAAAGATTTGAAGACAAGCAAAGAAAAGATGTGTCGACACAGCAGTTGTTGTGTGTCGACACATGATGTTGATAATGATCACTCTCAGTCAGAATAGTGAACAGGTGTCAACACACCACCAATTATGTGTCGACTTGATTCTGAAATAAGATTTTCACTGATGTTGCTCAACAATTCTGATCAAATTTGTAAATTGTTCTCTGACAACTTATGTACAAGCATTGTTGCCTTCTTTTCAAAAACAATCACTCTTTCCAAAACATGTGCTCCCCCTCAATGCGTGCATGACTAGAATATGTGATATGCAAATGATACACAATCAAACTGGCATACAATTTTGCATTCAGTCAAGCAAAATTAACGATCACAGAAAAATATGAACATGATCAAACAATCACAGTACAAACACAGGCATTTCATTCAATTTATAAGATTTAATGACCTTTATACAAGAGAGATTATTGGTACTTGGCGGAGGATTTTCCTCACACATAATGATAGTTTCCAGATAAGCTTGACTTTTCTTTCCATAGTTCACCATTTGATATACTAAATAATCATTGCATAAGAGGCCAAATTATTTCCAGTTTCCAAGAAAGATTTAGTGCATATTGCAAATTCCAAGCTCTCTTCTTAAGGATGTGAATCTGTCCTCTGCCAAAGGTTTTGTTAAAATATCAGCCACTTGATTTTCTGTAGGTATGAATTCTAATTCATTGTTCTTGTTTGCAACATCATCTCTCAGGAAATGATGTCTGATTTCAATGTGTTTGGTTCTTGAATATTGAATTGGGTTTTTAGAAAGATTGATAGCACTAGTATTGTCACATAGGATAGGTGTGCATCTAATGTCAATGTTGTAATTAGGCAACTGACTTTTGATCCACAACACTTGAACTGCACAGCTCCCTGCAACAACATATTCTGCTTCTACAATGGAAAGTGCAACTGAGTGTTGCTTCTTGGATGCCTACGATACCATGCAACCTCCTAGGAATTGACAAAAAACCACTAGTGCTTTTCCTATCAAGTTTACATCCAGCATAGTCAGCATCAGAATATGAAATCAAATCAATATGGCAACCAGCTGGGTACCATAAACCCAAATCACATAAACTAGAGAGATATCTAAAAATTCTCTTAACAACAAGCAAATGACTTTCTTTGGGACTAGATTGAAATCTAGCACAAAGACAAACATTGAATTGTATGTCAGGTCTACTTGCGGTTAGGGGTGTACACGGTTTGGTTCGGTTTCCTCCATTTTTGGAGGAAACTAAACCGAACCGAACTCATACGGCGAACCGAACCGGTTCAAACCGAAATCCACTCTTTTGACATTTTCTTGGTGTTTTTTCTGGCATTTTTCTGGTGTTTTATGGCGTTTTTTTTTAAAACCAAAGTTTTTTTTTGTAAAATTTTATTATTTATATAATTATATATCTATATTCGGTTCATTTCGGTTCCCTTACCTGAAACCGAACTGAACCACTTGACCCACGAAACCGAACCGAACCGAACTGAACCGTCGGTTCGGTTCGGTTTTTCGGTTTGAACCGTATTATGAACAACCCTACTTGCGGTAAGATATAGGAGATAGCCAATCATACCCCTATACTATTTTGCATCTACCAATTTACCTTTCTCATCACTGTCCAGTTTTATACTTGTGCTCATAGGAGTAGATGCTGGCTTGACTTGTTCAAACTAAAATCTCTTTAGTAGCTATTTGACATATTTCACTTGATTAATAAAGAATCCATCTTCAAATTGTTTAATCTGCAAGCCAAGGAAAAATTGTAACTCTCCCATAAGACTCATTTCAAACTCATTGTGCATGTGTTTTGAAAATTCTTCACACAGTGAAGGGTTAGTGGATCCAAAAATAATGTCATCCACATATACTTAAACTACACTTATGTGATTGTGGACAGACTTTGTGAAGAGAGTTTGGTCCACCTTACTTATGGAATAGTTTTTACTAACCAAGAAATTGTTCAACCTATCATACCATGCTCTTGGTGTCTATTTCAATTCATAAAGAGCTTAGTGCAATTTGTAAACATGGTTAGGTTTATCAGGAATTTCAAATCCAGATGGCTGTGCAACAAAAACTTCTTCTTTGATGTATCCATTCAGAAAAATAGTTTTTACATCCATTTGAAATAGTTTAAAATTGTTGGAACATGCGTATGTAAGCAGAATTCTCATAGCCTCTAGCCTAGCTACTGGTGCAAAGGATTCTTCAAAATCTACTCCAAATTCTTGATTGTATCTCTTTGCTACCAAACGAGTTTTATTCCTCAAAATTTTCCCTTCTTCATTTAGTTTATTTCTAAAAACCCACCTAGTTCCAATTATTGAAATTTCTAGAGTTTTAGGAACTAGGCTCCAAACATTGTTCCTCTGGAATTGATTTAATTCTTCATGCATTGCCTCTACCCAAGAATTGTCTGTTAATGCTTCTTCAATGTTCTTAGGTTCCACTTGAGATATGAAGGCCATTTGATCTTGTTCAATGATATTTCCGAAATGTGATCTAGTTTGAACTTTGTCATTTTCATTTCCTACGAAATTTTCAAGAGGGTGATCTTTAGAGTACCTGAGATTGACTCCTGTCAGTGTGCTAACTCTTTCTATTGGCCTGGCCTGGTCTGGTGTTGACCTGTTGATGTGATGTGTCGACACACTTTCATTTTTAGGTACTTCTTCTATTTTCAATGACTGATCTGATTTCTTCATAAGGATGTCTGCATCATCTTCTTGGTTTCTACAAGAATTAGATTCATCAGTATTTTCATAATGTTCATCAAAGACGACATAGGAGTTTCTTCCATAGTTCTTGATTCATTATTGAAGACTCTATATGACCTTGATTGTTCAGAATATCCTAGAAAGATACCTACATCACTTTTCTTTTCAAATTTATCTAAATCTTGCTTATCATTATTTGGAATGAAGACTTTACTTCCAAAGACTCTGAAGTAAGCGATGTGAGGTTTTTTACCTTTCAGAAGCTCATAGGAAGTTTTCTTTAGAACTGGTCTTACCATAACTCTATTAAGGATGTAACATGAGGTATTTACAGCTTCTGCCCAAAAACTTCTTGAAAGATGACTTTCAATTAGCAAAGTGCAGGCCATTTCAACCAATGTCCTATTTTTCCTTTTGACTACTCCATTCTGTTCAGGAGTTCTTGGTGAGGCAAATTTATGATCAATTCCTTTGCTCCTGCAGAAATCAAAGAATAAGTTATTGTCAAATTCTTCTCCATGATCAGTGAGTATGGAGCAAATTCTATTTGTGTTTCCCTGCTCAATCTTATTGAAGAATTTCTAAAAATTCTCTAAGTATCACTCTTGTGAGATAGAAAGAACACACAGGAGAATCTAGACAAATCATCAACAATCACATACCCAAATCGATGTCCACTAAGACTGAGTGTCTTAGTAGGACCAAAAAGATCCATATGCAACAACTCAAAAGGTTTTGAAGTCATTAAATGTGCAACAGATTTGAATGATTTTCTAGTTTGTTTTCCTTGAGCGCATGCAGAATAGATAACTATATTTTTCTTTTTCTTTATTTTAGGGAGTCCATTCACAAGAGTAAATCTAATCAAGTTTTTCAAAACATTTTTTTTTGAATATAGCCGAACCAAAGAGGTAGGTAGGGGCGGCCTCACCAAGTGTGAGGGCCACTACCTTCCCCATATGGCAGGTAGGAATTTTATAAATAAGAAAAAGGTAGGTACAGAAAGGTGCTAAGGCCTGATGGAAGGACACCCACCTTATCAAGATGGTAGGGGTCCTTGACAATGGTAGGCATAGCGGCCCATGAATCCCAAATGACAAGATGGGTACAGGACATTGCAAAACTAGCCAAGCGGTCTGCAACTTTGTTAGCTTACCGAGGAGTATAAGCAATTTCAGCATTCAGTTTTTGAGTTTTGGCAGCAATATCTTGAGTGATGCAGGCCAAGTCCCAAGGGCATGAGATTTGTTTGGTGACAATCTGCAGAAGATTATAAGAATCGGTCTCCACCAACACATCAGTAATTGCTTTACTGCAGTAAAGATAAATGCCGTCTCTGAGTGCCAAAGCCTCAGCAGCGAGACTGGAGTTCAAACCTTGGTATGCCCGAGCGAAAGCCCAGCACATATTACCTTCGTGATCGCGAAGGATTCCTCCCCCTCCAGCTGACCCGGATGTTGTTTTGAAAGCACCCTCAACATTCAACTTTAATCTCCCCAGCGGGGCGTGAGCCACCGGACAATGCTCGGAATTCTTATCTTCAGATTTTCCTTCCCATTGGTATGATGGTGGAGAATGGCTTGCCAAGACTGAGGTATCTTCTAAAATTTGAAAGAAGTGCAGATTGCTCGAACAGATTGCATAGATCTGTTGGTTATATGCTTGGCCGACATTTCCTGCTCTTGGAACCTTGCTCTGTTCCGGCTACACCAAAGTTCCCGCAGGATCGCCATAAAGGTATAGCGGATAAGGCGCCCAGCAGTGGTTGTCATTTTCGGGCGGGTCAAAAAGGCAGTCACACTGTCAGGTATGGCATTCACATCCATATTTCTGAACTGCAGAAGATTGAATAACTCCGACCAGATCTGATTGGCGATGTTGCTTCTGAAAAATAGGTGCAAAATACTCTCTTCTTGGGGGTGTGGACAACAAGAGCATTTGGAGACGATAGGCACACCTTTGGCCTTCACTGTCACATCCACGGGAATGGCATTGAGAACCATTCGCCAAACAAGTATAGACCATTTGAGAGGAATGTAAGGAGACCACAGATTTGCCCACTGATGGGAGTTTGCTGGTGCGAGGATGGATCAGACAGATTTGGTGGAGAACTATCCATTTGTATTAAGACACCATATCTATGTGTCCTTGGTGTCATTGGTAGTCAAGAATTGAGTAAGAAGATGCTCAGGACAGTTTGGCGAATAGTCTATACAATTTTCAAAACATTTTCACTTGCATGACCTAGCCTACGATGCCAAAGTTGAAACAGATCATGCTGATTTGCAACCAAACAGAGATTTTCATTTTGCTGTTCATTCAAGTCAACTAGATAGACATTGTTGATTCTTTGACCAAGAAATTTGATTTTTCTAGATTCTTTATCAATGATTTCACATGAATCAGAATCAAATATTACCTTAAGGCCTTTGTCACACAACTGACTGATACTAAGCAAATTATGATCAAGGCCTTTAACCAATAACACATTTTCAATGGAGTTTGAGAAATTCTTACCAACATTTCCTGTGACAATTATTTGGCCTTTATTTTTAACTCCAAAAATTATCTAACCCCCATCCTTCTCAACAATGAATAGAATTTTTCTGTCTCCGGTCATATGCCTTGAACAGCTATTGTCGAGGTACCATTTGTCTTTCTTGTGGGCTATAAGACATTCCTGCAATAGAATTTAGAAGAAAGATTTTGGTACCCAAATTACTTTGGGACCCATCAAAATTTTCAACTCACTAACAATATGCTTTGGAATCTAAACTTGCTTGACTCTACATGCATTCATGTTAGATCTGCAATTCGAATCAGAATGCACAATTTTTTTACAGATTTTGCATGACATGAATTTATGGGATGTGAAAATTTTATCAGTTTTCTGATGAAAAATAGATCTGACCACTTGCTTCAAATTCTGTTGATCATTGAAATGAGCTATTCCATATTGAACTTGTGTTTTGGAATTTTTAGATTGATTTTCACTTTTGTATCTAGAATTCAAGGATTGTTTCATTTGAGTGTTTATTCTAGATTGATGGTAAGAAGATGTTCCTTTGACAAAAGATGTTATCAATGTTTGTCCAAATTTCTTTTTGCTTTCAGATTGAAAACATAATCCATGCTTTGTAGTGTTCATTCGAACCCCTAAGATTGTATCTAGATTTTGTTTTCCTTTGACAAATTTTGACGGAGTGTCCTTCTTATCATTCATTTCTTTTTGTGTGTTTTTTAATTCTTCTTGAAGCAATTATTTTTCTTTCTTAAGCTTTTCTATCTCATTAATCAGAATATGTTTTTCTCTTTCAGCATTTTGACACCTTTCCTTCACATCATCAAGTTGCTCATTAAGAATTTCTTTTTCATTTTTCAAATTAGCTGTTTCATCATTCAGAAAATTGATCTGTTCAGTATTTGAAGAATCATGCAAGATGTTGTTGATTTTCCTTTTTAGAAGCTTATTTTCTGATTTATACTCACATAGTTTTTCAAATAAAGAAGTATAAGCTTCTTCCCAGTCATTAATAGAGAAATCTTCAAATGAAGAATTTACCTCTGTGTTTTCCTCATTTCTTGCCATGATACAAGTAATTTCCTCATCATCAGATTCACTATCTTCTTATTTCTCCTCATCTTTATCACTCTAGGTGGCTAACATAGCTCTGGTCTTCTTGAACATTTGGTTTTTCAATTTTATTTTCAAGTCAAGGCATTCTCCTCTCATATGCCCTTCTTTCCTGCATTCATAACAAATGATGCCAGTCTTTTTATTTAACTCAATTTTCTTATTGAACTCTAGTTTCTTTGAGAAATCTTTCTTAGTGAAAGGCTTGAATTTACCTTTCCCTTTCTTTCTCAGAAATTTCTTGAATTGTCTTGTCAGTAAAAGGATTTCACTGTCATTTTCTTCATCAGAGGATTCATCACTATCATCACAACTTTCAATAACATTTTGGAGCTAGATGTTGCTTTCAATGCTATTGGTTTCTTTAAATTCATTTCAGATGCATTCCTTTTCAAATTGATTTCATAAGTCATCAATGACCCTATTAGCTCATCTAATTGCATGGTGGACAAATCTTTGGAATCTTCAATAACAGTGGCTTTTGTGTGCCATGTAGATGGAAGAGACCTTAGTATCTTCCTTACAAGATCAATGTTAGAGTACTCCTTTCCAAGACCCATAAGACCATTTACTATTAGCATGAATCTAGCAAACATTTCAGATATTGTTTCATCATTTTTCATCCTAAACATCTCATATTCAGAAACCAACATACTTGCCTTTGTTTCTCTTACCTCAGAGGTTCTCTCATAAATGAGTTGAAGTTTGTCCCACATTTCCTTTGAAGACTTACATGAAGAAACTCTGGAGTATTCCTTGGGATGAATAGCACACTGCATCATGTTCATTGCACTCCAGTTGAGTGTAGATTTACGAATTTGTTCTTTGGTCCATATGTCTTCATCTTCTGGCAGCTCAGCAGGACCCTTATCCACAATTTCACAAAGTTCATAATCTTGTGCTCTCAGGAATACCTGCATCCTATTTTTTCAGTATGAGTAATCAGTTCCATAAAAAAATAGAGGTCTAGTGACTGAGTGTCCCTCAGCCACAAACCCCTTGTTAACATCCATAGCTAATCACTCTTCATCGTTAGATCAAACACCTGTCAGGTGCAAAGAGAACCAGCTCTGATACCAAGTGAAAAGTAGCGGAAGATAGCTATGAAGAAATCTAGAAAGGGGAGGAGGGTTGAATAATTTCTACCAAATTAAAATGAAACACTTATCAGATTAAAAAATCTATGAGGATTATAGAGTTCTGAGTTATGCATAGATTTAAATCAAGACAAATTGAGCGAGTGAAGTATGAATCTAAAAATTACTAAACGATAGCATACTGATTAGCAAGCGTGCCTATAAATCATCTAACGTTGATATAGATCAATCCACAATGACACAAAGATTTAGGGTGGTTCAGATTACACAATTGTGTATCCTACATCCACCATCCACACGGTCACACAAATCTGCCTATATAGCAAGTTCAAACAGAACACACAACACACACACAAATATGCTTATATTGCAAGTTCAAACAGAAGACACAACACACACACAATTTGAGATGATCGAAATCTCAAATTAGAACACACACATGAAATTGAGCAGAAGGATAGCTCTAATTTCACACTACACACTGAATGATTTGACGTTGAGATGTAGAACCAGTTGAATAATGAGAAATTATAGAACAAATGAAACTGGTTCGAATTCCCCCCTTTATGCTTCCCACTGTGTTTTCTGGCCTCCAGCTTCAGACTGATGATGTAGACATCTGAATCTGAAAATTCAACTTTATCTTTGATCATATACAGCAACTGGATCTCCAATTTTTCAGATCTGGAGCAGCAGTAAACTTTTGATGGGACTTCTCTTTGGCCGTCGCTTTCTGGATCTGGGAAATGATGAACTGATGTGTGTTACCCCAAAAGTGTGAGGATCATGGTCATTTATAGTCCCATGTATCCACGTGGTACCTTCGAGTGTGGGGGCACAGAATTCTCGCTCAAAAACTCTTGAATCACAACCTGACACGTGTTCAAGAAATTCAGATTCTAAATCATCATTCGAAGTGTGTCGACACAGTTAAGTTATGTGTCAACACATGAGCCTGACTTGCTGTGCTTTCAACATTGGAAGTTAATCTGTGTTGACACATAATTGACTTGTGTCGACACACCTGACTGAATCCTGAAAGAATGGCTCTCGGGGAAACATCCTGTGTCGACACCCTGAGAGAGGTGTGTCAACACCACTGACTCCTTTCTTCTTAGTCTACTTCTTGAGAACAAAGGATGTGTCAACACATAAGGGACCTGTGTCGACACCACTAGCTTTTCTTCTTGAATTTCTTCACTGGAAGTGCCCTTTGTGTCGACACTCTGACAATCCTGTGTCGACACCACTGACTTCATGACACCTTTTTCTCTGAGTTAAACATGAAATATTATGTTAGGCATGACTGGAGCAAGGTATTTAGAATTGTATGGATCATAGTTAAACATCATCAAAACAAGAGATCCAACAAGGTAGGCATAACCAGATGTTCCTCTTCGTCCTGATTTTTCCTCACTGCTGCATGAACTTCTGTATGCTATGTTATGGCCTCTTGACAGGCTCTTATGACTCTCTCTATCTCTCTCTCTGGGTTGGTAAGTTAGGACAATCTAAGCATCTTACACATTGTTATGGGAGGGACTTCTGTGCTGCATGATATAATATAGCAGACCAAACACCGGAACTGCTCATGATAAAAAAAATACATATTTCAAATTTCTACACCAAGCGTACCCGTGCAGAGCACAGTATACATTACAATATCATAGTCTGTTCAAAATTACAAGCCAGAATTTCTGATCTCAAAAGGGTGGCACAACCACGGCTTAAACACAACACCTAAGCAAAAAGGAAGTCCATTAAACAAATTTAAGGCTCTTGAAGTCACCCGACATGAATCATTGCATAGTAACGGGGTTGCTTGAGGAGAGAACCACGTTAGGATGAAGGATCTGAAATGGATTTGAACAAAGGCATGAGTTCTAAAGGAACTCAGTAGACAGAACCAAACGTAAGCTACAAAGTAGACATGAAGAATAATGATTTCACAAAGTGGATAAGATGCATGCAAGAATAGCCAGATAATAATGATTTCACAAGTGGATAACATGCATGCAAGAATAGCCATATACAGAACTAAAACAAATCATGGCATCCTCAAATCTCTCTTGGGTGGTTTAACATATAACTAATCTCCTGTTGAACCAGGAAGCAAACATATACATATACATAACTAACTGTTGCCTAGCGGACTAAGCCTAAAAGCCAAGGTTATGGGATAAGGTCAATCTGTGACTATTCACTTAATAGAATGTTAATAAGAATTAGAACATGTGTGCTTCTGGGTATTTATAACCTTCTGTTCTTAGGATCTAAGGGGTTAGAAATTTCGTTTGGAAGTGCTAGTCTTTAACTAGGTGACTTTGATTCAGGAGTATGGACGGGAGAGGGAAAGGTTTGGAAGCTTCTAGTCTTGAGGGACTCACTATCGGAGGATCCTCTAGGGGAGCACAAGACACCCCAGCTGGTGATACTCAAGGAGCTTCTACCACACCAGACTTCACTGCATTCATGCAGTTGTTTCAAGGTCTTCTGTAAACCATGATGAGGAACCCAAGTATTCCCCAGCAAGATAGAGGAGCGGGAATATCATTGATAGAGAAATTTAAGAAAATGAGACCTCTGGCTTTTACCAGGACCAGCCAACCTGAAGAGGTGGAAGGTTGGATCAGGGAAATGAAAAAGGTCTTCAAGGCCATTAGATGTGCAGAGGAGGATAAAGTGACCTTAGCCACGTACATGCTTCAAGATAGGGTCGATGATTGGTGGCAATGCATGACGAGAAATACCTTCAGAGGCCGAACTGATGATATTTGTTGGGAGGAGCTTTTACAGTTGGAACAGAAAGGATTGAGTGTATCTGAATATGAAACCATGTTCACTCGCTTGGAGAAATATGCACCCCATATATGCAATAATGAAGTCAGAAGAGTGAAGAAATTTGTTAGGGGTTTGAAGCCTGGGGTGCGCAGTAGAGTGGCACCTATGGACCCTCAGACTATGACCGCTGATTTGAGGATAGTCTTTATAGTCGAAGTGGAGCATAAGGGGTCAGTCGTGACAACGGTTTCATCCCACAGGTTAATCGTGGGTGGTTAGGCTCACTAAGTTGGACATAACATCCTATTTTAGCAGGTGGTTAGCTATATGTTATGCATCCCTTGAGAGCTTTGTTGATGTAATTTGCAAGATTTTGTTTCCCTACCAAGCAATCATGTCTTTGAAATATGATTCATGCATATCTGAAATCATGAAATCTGTAAGTCTTCCATACTATGTACTTTTGTGTAACTCATGTGCTTCTACAAACTTTACTTTGTACCATGCTCCTATGCTTTTCACTTCGTTGGTTTGCCTGCTGAGTTCCCTTAGAACTCATGCCTTTGTTCACACCCATTTCAGATGCTTCACTCTGAGGAATTTCCCTCTCAAGCAGACCTCCTTGCTAGGCTTGTGCTTCAGGCTGGGCGATCTCTAGGGATTGTTATTTTCCTACTCGAGCTTTGAAAATGACTAGTCTGAGTTGTTGGTAGTCTAGTGATTTAGTCCATTTAACATATTCTTATGTGGGGTGTTACAATCTACCCCTCTTATATAAGTGATGTCCTCGTCGCTGGACACATATAGCACACAGTCAATCCCCAGGCAGACAAGACTCTAGAGGAGGCCCCCACAGGCTCAAGAGGTGGCTCCCTCTATGTAGAACTTTGCGCCATTATGGCCTCAAGAGGTGGCTCCCATAGCATAGCACTTTGCCCTGTGTGGCACTTAGCTCACGCACTTTCGACTGGGGTATGGCTCTGATACCATCTGTAGTGACGTGACACCCCTCCTGGCCGGTAAGGAGGTGACACACACACTTGCCAAATGGAAGCATCTTACACATTGTTATGGGAGGGCCTTCTGTGCTGCATGATATAATATAGTAGACCAAACACCGGAACTGCTCATGATAAAAAAAATACATATTTCGAATTTTTGCACCAAGCGTACCCGTGTAGAGCACAATATACATTACAATATCATAGTCTATTCAAAATTACAAGCCAGAATTTTTGATCTTAAAAGGGTAGCATGGCCATGGCTTAAACACAACACCTAAGCAAAAAGGAAGTCCATTAAACAAATTTAAGGCTCTTAAAGTCGTCCGGGTTGAAGCATTGCATATGAAAAGGGTTGCTTGAGGAGAGAACCACGTTAGGATGAAGGATTTGAAATGGATTTGAACAAAGGCATGAGTTCTAAAGGAACTCAGTAGGCATAACCAAATGTTCCTCATCATCCTGATTTTTCCTCACTGCTACGTGAACTTCTGTATGCTATTTTATGGCATCTTGGTAGGCTCTTATGACTATCTATCTCTCTGGGTTGGTAAGTTAGGACAATCTCATGGTTGGCATCATACATGAGTTGTCAACTGTGACGACTATTTTGTCCCACAAGTTAAAACATGGGTGTTTAGGCTCAGTCCGCTGGGCTACAGTTAGTTATGTATATGTATATGTTTGCTTCCTGGTTCAACAGGAGATTAGTTATAGTTAAACCACCCAGGAGAGATTTGATGATGCCATGATTTGTTTTAGTTATGTATCTAGCTATTCTTGCATGCATGTTATGCACTTGTGAAATCATTATTATCTGGCTATTCTTGCATGCATCTTATCCACTTTGTGAAATCATTATTCTTCATGTCTACTTTGTAGCTTACATTTGGTTTGTCTACTGAGTTCCTTTAGAACTCATGCCTTTATTCAAATCCATTTCAGATCCTTCATCCTAACGTGGTTCTCTCCTCAAGCAACCCCCTTACTATGCAATGCTTCATGCCGAGCGACTTCAAGAGCCTTAAATTTGTTTAATGGACTTCCTTTTTGCTTAGGTGCGATGTTTAAGCCATGGTTGTGCCACCCTTTTGAGATCAGAAATTCTGGCTTATAATTTTGAACAGACTATGATATTGTAATGTATACTGTGCTCTGTACGGGTACGCTTGGTGCATAAATTCTATACTGGAAAGAGCTAGAGTTTTTGCAGCTAGAGCAGAAAGGATTGAGTGTATCTAAATATGAAGCCATGTTCACCCGCTTGGAGAAATATGCACCCCACATATGCAGTAATGAAGTCAGAAGAGTGAAGAAATTTTTAGGGGTTTGAAGCCTGGGGTGCGCAGTAGAGTGGCACCTATGGACCCTCAGACTATGACCACTGCTTTGAGAATAGCCTTTATAGTCAAAGCAGAGAATGAGGAGTATGTCAAGGACAAAGGTGCCAGACTTGAAAAGAAGAGAAGCTTGCCTAAGGAGACAAGGAGGAGGGGAATAAGAAGTGTGACGGAACGCCTTGTCCAAGCCCGTTAAACCAGTAACGTGCTCGACCAGAGTCTGTCTCCTGTGAACGGGTCGAAGCCTCGCAAGGGATACCACACACTAGTCCGTGAAAACACAAAGGAACACACCATTGCATTTATAATATACAAGGTTTTACATAGACAACTTCAAAAGAAATAAAGGAAAGTACACAAGCCTGGGGCATACCCCGAGGTACAACAGGTACAACTGAAGAAAGAAAAGCTACACTGCTGGAGGCGCTAGGCCAACACCACTATGTCGTGTCTCCGAACTGGACGACGGAAGAGAAACCTCCTCCTCGCCCTCGCCTGTGGGGAGTAGGGGTGAGCCTCGCTAGTCACTGGCCCAGTAGGGAACTCCCCCAACACCGAGCAAACCAAACACAAGTGCGAAAGTAGTAAACTATGCTAGCAATTTATAGCACAACTAAACATGATATTAAAGTTATAAACAAACTCATCACTAGCCGACTGTGTATAACAGCTATAATAAATAAACGGTAAAACTCCAACACGTGTACGAGCTACGGTAGAGACCGCCACACTCAAGCCACGTAGACTGGTTCGCGACACCAGCAACAGACTCGGACAAACTAACACAGGTCTACCTCTCAGTCTCGCAGCCACGGACGAAAGGTCCAGCTGCCGCTCCACGTGAAAAAGACAAGCAACTGTGGAGACAAACTAAACACCACCACCTGTGGACCACACGGTTGCAGGCCCATGCCTGGCACCTCTAGAGACCCTGGCCTGGGCTCGCTAGAGTGAGGCACTGGAAAAGGACTAGTCGGGGACCAGTGTTGACAACTGGTGTCCATACCCCCAACTAAGAGCGCGCTACAAGTGACTATAAACAAACTCAAGAGTCACTGTCCCACTGTCGTCTTTCCCTCAACCGGACGTACAACTCAAACTAAGGAGTGAGGGTGTCCAGGTCAGATGACACAAACCTCGATGGTACAGCACAAGTACCAGGACAAAGCCCCGAGCTAACAGCCTGGCTCCCAGAGAACCTGGGGCACCCAACTGGAGAGGTAACCACGGTAGGCGTCTACTACCTGACACGCACACAGAAACCACGTACGCACCGCACAAACCACGTGAAACCTCATGTACTGACGGTCCACAACACGTGAACACCACCTGCCTCGTGTGAACACTATGTCCACAGGCAAATTAGTAGCTAGCTACGTAACCTGTGAGCTAGTCTCGAAAACCACGCGCTTCCTAGAGTGCCACAAGTGCCAATGCACTGCTCACTAACACTAAGCATACCGATAACAATAATCAGATAGTCACATGCGTAAACCATGCACAAACAGGGCCTCTCGGGCCAAGTCGCGACAACCCATTGGGTCGCCTTTAGAAGCCATCGCTACGACATGTCGCCTTCCGATCCAGAACGTGACCTACATACATGTCGCCTCTTGATCCTTAACGTGACACATCACTGTGTCACGTTCAGGACGCGACATAGGGACCCGTCGCCTTACCAGGCGGGAACCCTAATCCGGGCTCTCTCCATGACAGCCCATTTCATCCGTACAAACCACCCTCAATTCTCCATTTTCATGCTTTTGTGAATACCTAAGCATGCTATCTATTGTTAGAAACGCATTAAACTGATTGGAACCCTATCCCATGCAATTTACACCCTAAAAACAGGAAGAGTTCACCTACCTTCGCGAAGAACACGCTATGCAGTGATTTCCCGGCATTTCCCCTGCTTCTCCCGGACTCCCTGCAGCGAGGACACGCCGAAGATGCCAAAACCCAACAGAAAATCACCACAGCTCCTCCCCCTGGTCGAGCAGAACCCCTGTGCGTTCTGCTTGGCTGGGGTTATTTAAAAACCTGCTGTGGTTCGGAACGCGACGCATCGTGGCGTTGCGACCAGGTCGCGACGGACCTGAGCGTCGCCTTCCCAACGCCCGCTGCCCTGAGCGCTACACGTGGCGCACATGCAGACGCTCAACGCACCAAGGCGGCCACATGAACGCGACGGCCACCTCTGTCGCGTTAAGAATGCGACACACCTTCCTGTCGCGATGACATGCTGAGCAATCTAGGGTACTGCAGGCCTAAAACGTCGGCCCAGTAAGCCCCAGAAACACACACACAAGCCACATTGGCCTCACATTGGCCACCACAAGCGCTAACCACACAATCCACGAGGATCCGAAAAATGCGTGATGTTACAAGAAGCCTTTCACAGGACACCCTAAAGGAGAAGGCAGTAAGAGATGGCTGGTTTGTGCTCAGTGTGACGAAAGGCACCTAGGTACTGAGTGCTGGAAGACCGCTAGAAGATGCTTTGGTTGTGGCCAGGCAGGACACATGGTTAAGGACTTCCCCTAGCCTCAACAACAACAACCCCGAAAGGGTAGGCTAGAGTTTTGCCTTAACCAAAGAAGAAGCAAGGGAATCACCTACTGTGGCCAAAGGTATTCTTCCAACTGAGAGGACTGCATGCTAGAATTTCTTTGATCTGAGACCACTCGTTCTTTTTTTTTTTATCTCACAAATTTGCCAACTTGTTGAATAAGGAAGTAGCTTTACTTAGCGAAGGAATGATTCTTGACTGTCCCACTCGTCAGATAGCTACCCTCTCCTCAGCCTTTCCCAGTGTGAGTCTAAGGATGGAGGACCATGAGCTTTCCGCTTATGTGTATACACTTGATATGCAAAACGATGATATGATGCTAGGACTGGTTGGGAGTAATTAGACATCAGGGCGGGAGATGTGTGCCAAGGGAGGAATGTTGTGTATCCGCAATTGGTTAGCAAGGAAATCATGAATTTCGAGGTCGAAATTAATTTTTAGAGGGTAGAATTGTAATAGCCCTTTTCAACTTCGAACCCTTAGTTGCCCTTAGCACTCTTTCAATTATCTTAAACCCTTTTTTTTACCTTGGATTTAACTATTATCTTACGAGTTAAATGGGAATGAGAGATGTATTACTATCACAAACCTTGTTAATTACCCTATCTGGGTCTTAGTTTGAGTTCCCCGTTGGGAATTTATATTTTCGGTCGAAGTGGAGCTTCGTATATGACGAAGTGGAACTTCGAAATCGATGTTTTAGCCTAGATAATCGATGTTTTAGTAGGGAATCGATGTTTTAACTTAGGTAATCGATATTTTAGCCTAGGAAATCGATGTTTTAGTAGGGAATCGATGTTTAGTAGGGAATCGTTGTTTTAACTTAGGGAATCGATGTTTTAGCCTAGGAAATTGATGTTTCAGTAGGAAATCGATGTTTTAACTTAGGTAATCGATGTTTTAGCCTAGGAAATCGATGTTTTAGTAGGGAATTGATGTTTTAACTTAGGTAATTGATGTTTTAGCCTAGGAAATCAATGTTTTAGTAGGGAATCGATGTTTTAACTTTGGTAATCGATGTTTTAGCCTAGGAAATCGATGTTTTAGTAGGGAATCGATGTTTTAACTTACGTAATCGATGTTTTAGCCTAGGAAATTGATGTTTTAGTAGGGAATCGATGTTTAGTAGGGAATCATTGTTTTAACTAAGGTAATCAATGTTTTAACTTAGGTAATCGATGTTTTAGCCTAAGAAATCGATGTTTTAGTTGGGAATCGATGTTTTAGCCTAGGAAATCGATGTTTTAGTAGGGAATCGATGTTTTAACTTAGGTAATCGATGTTTTAGCCTAGGAAATCGATGTTTTAGTCGGTGATCGATGTTTTAGTAGGGAATCGATGTTTTAGCAGGGAATCGATGTTTTAGCAGGGAATCAATGTTTAACTTAGGTGATCGATGTTTTAGCCTAGGGAATAGATGTTTTAGTAGAGAATCGATGTTTTAACTTAGGTAATCGATGTTTTAACTTAGGTAATCGATGTTTTAACTTAAGTAATCGATGTTTTAGCCTAGGAAATCGATGTTTTAGTAGGGAATCGATGTTTTAAACAACAATCGATGTCCTCTCTGACCTCTTAGCGAATCAGAGTCGAGTATAATCTTGTAGTGCTTATGATTTTGTCAGACTGATGGAATGATCATCATCATTTGACTCCTTTGGCCTGCCAACTTTTGGCAGGGATCCCTATGTTTGTCTGTACACTTCATACTTTTCCGCAGATTGTGCTGCTGGCCATGTGATGAACCTTCCACTCGTACTGCCATCAGTCTCATCCACGAGATTTGTATCTTCCTTTGGTCTGCATGTTGGCCAAGTGTCTAGACCCCCTTGTAAGTATCTCCCCACCTTAAATAAAAAACCCTTATATAGCCTTCGTGGCCACCCCCAATGAACTTTGGCTATCTTCTGCTGCTGGGAGATCGAAGGCTTGAGCGTGGAGTCGTAGCAACTTCCTGGCGGTTTTGGCCTCCCAGTTCCCTATGGATTTTCTACTGGTTTTCCCCACGCTAAGGTAGGCATAACCAATCCCTCCTTTGATCCCTTTGGAAGTCTCTCATCACCTCCGTATATGAACTGTCATGTTCGATCCTTTGTGAAGCTTCTGAGAGTCATCCCTCAACTCCTCGGTTCCGTGCCGTTTATGAGCCTACATGTTTGATTCAGAAATTTGATTCGAACCCTATTGGGATAGCCTATGAATATCCTATGTCTGATTGTCTTGGCAAGGGACTTTGATCCTTCTCTCTGGGGTGGTTAGGACTCCTCATGGTTGGCGTCATGCATGAGGGCTCAGCCGTGACGACGGTTTCATCCCACAAGTTAAACGTGGGTGGTTAGGCTCACTAAGTTGGGAAAATTTGAGTATGTATGTATATGTAACATCTTGTTTTGGCATGTGGTTAGCTATATGTTATGCATCCCGTGAGAGCTTTGCTGATGCCATTTGCAATATTTTGTTTCCCTGCCAAGCAATCATGTCTTTGAAATATGATTCATGCATATCTGAAATCATGAAATCTATAAGTCTTCCATGCTATGTACTTTTGTGTAACTCATGTGCCTCTGCAAACTCATAACTTTACTTTGTACCATGCTCCTATGATTTTCACTTCGTTGGTTTGCCTGCTAAGTTCCCTTAGAACTCATGCCTTTGTTCACACCCATTTCAGATACTTCACTCTGAGGAAATTCCCTCTCAAGAAGACCTCCTTGCTAGGCTTGTGCTTCAGGCTGGGTGATCTCTGGGGATTTAAAATGTTGTTTTAGCAGTGGATGTACCTTTTGCATTCAGACTTTCTGGCATGAGATTTTGAATAGGCTATAATATTGTATATATGTTATACCAGTGCTTTGCACTGGTATTTGATGTTGTAACCAAACTTTGTATAATTAGTATTCTTACCACGTTCAGCTCTTGTGATTGGTCTGCAAAATATATATTGCATGCAGCAAAAGGCCTTCCCATAACGATGTGTAAGATACTTCCGTTCGGATAGTGTGCATGTGCCTCTTAACCGGCCGGGAGGGGTGACAGATCATTACACTTTTACATTAAACTCTGGAAGTACCTTTATAACACAACTCATCTATTCATCTGAATCACTTATTGTACATTGCCACATAAACTCTTACTGCACATTTCTTGAATCATCTGACTATTATCATTCTATAATATGCCACATTCTTTCTTTCTCTAATCAATAACACTGAGCTTTAACTTTACTGGCAACTATATTAAATATAAACCATCTCTGCAAAAGGCTTTCCTTTAATTATTCCACTATATGGCTGATCTCACTGTACCAGTTACACTGTAACTTTTCTTAACACACAATTACCTTTCACTAAAATAATGTAAAAACCAAAATTCGAATACCCATTTTTTTCAGTACAATAATCTGCTCTGCCTGATTCCTCTGTTTAACACTGCTGCTTTACAATCTCAGCATCTCCTTTTCCAATTACCTTGTAATAACTGCTTTAATCTTAAGTACTAAAAACACCACTGTTACAACATACTCATTAATATCCCTTTCATTCAAACCTTTACTTTAATTCTTTCACAATCTAGCTTTCTATTCTGCTCAACCTGACATTCCCTTATCAGCTTCTCAACTACCTTGCCTCTTCCTATTCTTATTCACATAACTTTATCTTATTCCCAACATTCTTTACTTCAACTACCTCTCTTTTTCCTCATACTGTACACAATTGCTAAGCATTACTGATCCTATCTTTAACACTGCAATTCTTTAACAAATCCTTCTATTGAATCTTCACAAACTCTCACTCACCAATTGAATATCTTTTCTTCGAAATTCTTAGAACATTTAACTGAATACTGATATTCCTTTACTCTCTATTTCAAACTTCCTATTACCATCATCACTTATAACAACATTACTCTCAAACTCTCTGCTATAACCATTTCTAATCACAAAGCACATTTAACTCTACTACCACAAATCACTGCTCCTCTGTTTAGTAATACCTTATCTGAAGCTGATCTTCCTCACTTAATCATTCCAAATCTTTCATATCACTAGTCACATTATCTTCCAAACTACTTCTTAACACTTACTGACAAAATCTCAAACGTTTCAATTGTCTCTACTAAATTTCTCCATCGCACTCCTTTCATCTAGCCATCTTTAACGCACACTATTCCACACTACAACATTGTTATCGCTGTAACTCTATTACACAATTACCTCTGCAACAATTTCCTTTTACACATATTCACAACCATTACCTTATACCTGTCTCTGCTGATTCTCTACCTTGCTAAAGCACCTTCATCACACTAATTGTATCCTTCTCAGAGCATAACTCTATCTTTACTAAATATCACAACTGAATTTACCAATTTCCTTAATTTTCCACAACTGAAAACCTCTACACAATCATACCTTTCTGCAACAAACCAACTTATTGACAACACTTGATAAGCTATACCATTATTAACCACACTATTTCTCTGCCACCACTAGCAATTTCCAATCTGACGAACATAGGCACACAATTCACATGCCAAAAACTCACGTGAAAACCCCACTAAAAATTACACAAAACCGCAAACTTACTACCAGCAGTGGACATTAAACCATGTCTTGGGACATTGTAACCTTAATGTCTTTTCATATTCTAACGGGACCATGCTCTGATACCAACTGTAGCGACCCTGGATATTTATGTCCAATAAGGCTCCATATCCAAGTCTGCCTCCCGCGATCGGACTGAAGTCTCACATGGGATAACTCGCACAAGTGTCCAGTAAGAATATAAAAAACAACCACAAGAGTATAAGCCACAAGAAAGTACATGTGCTCATACATATAAACAACAAATTACACTGTCCCAATACATTATTACATGTCGAAGAGAAAAGTACAATTATCTGGGGCATACCCCGAGGTAGCAAAGCCCACACAACAATAGCTACGACTCAACTGCTAGTGGTACAACTCTGCCACAACGCCACTGCAAGCCAAACACACGGCTAGCACCTGAAAAGAATTGTAAGGGAGTGAGCCTCAACAAGTCACTGGCTTAGCAGAGACCTCCCAAAAACAACAATTGGAAACTAAAGAGACCTCAACCACAAAAGGTCTCACTGGCAATACCGATAGCTAAACACAACATGATTATATTAAACATACTTAAGCAGTAATTAAATAGAACTCACTAGCTAACACAATCTGCAAGAACTAATAGGGTGTTTGGGAGCAATTAAAAAAACTATTTCTACCTAAAAAATCATGTATTCACTTTTAATTTTAAATTTAAAATTGTAAAAATATGACGTTATCTGTTTGGTAAAAATATCAAAAATTTAAAATTAATGTTGACGTGTTTAGGGGCGAAGGGCAGGAGGGGGTGGGGGCGGGTGGGGCTGGGGGTTTCAGGGCGGGGGGCCTAAGGGGGGGGGGCTAGGGGCGTAGGGGAGGGCGGGTGGGGCTGGACTGGGGTGAGGGCGGGGGCAGGAGGGGGGGGGGGGTTCCGGGGCGGGGGGCGTAGGGGAGAATGGGTGGGGTTGGGTGGAGGGCGGGGGTAGGTGGGGCTGGGCTGGGGTGAGGGCGGCGAGGGCGGGTGGGGCTGGGCTGGGGTGAGGGCGGCGGCGGGAGAGGGGGGGGGGTTCCGGGGCGAGGGGGGGGGGCTGAGGGCACAGGGGAGGGCGGGTGGGGCTGGGCGGAGGGCGGGGGTGGGGGGGCTGGAGGCATAGGGGAGGGGGGGGGGGAAGCACATGGAGGAAGAGGGGTGGTGGGGGGAGGGGTGGAGGAGGGGGCGATTGGGGGGGGGGGGGGTGGGCGGTGGGGGTTAGTTGAGAGAAGAGTGAGTGTGCTTTTGTTTTAAAAATTGGTTCATCCTTGTTTTTATTTTGAGAGAGATTTACATTAGATAAAAGTTGTTCTCTAAAATTTAAAATTGTTTACCAAACATGTCATTATATTTGTCCTCTTTCTTTTTTAAATTTAAGAGAGAAAATGGAGAAAAAAGTGCAACCAAACACCCTATAAAGAAACCAACAGGACTAGTACAAAAACACCAGTCCACAACGACAACCGAAACACCTTGGCCACAAGTCTCGCAGGCAAACCACGAACACTAGGGTAACAGGACTGCCAACAAGGAGCTAGTCCACCACACATTGAAAGAATGAACACACCGGAAGACTACCCTCAAAAGGGTACAACACAACAAGTGGAAGGTCCTACAACACGACCTCCACGAAGTACAGCTCCACCTTAACACCTTAAAAGGCTAGTATACGGCTGCCCACGGCAAACGGCTACCCACGAAGGGTATAGGTTCCTACCACCACGAGGTACCACCATAGAACCACAACCACCATAGTTCCACAACAGGGCACACCACAACGAGTCAGAACCACAACTGGTGAGTCTACACTCACAAGCCACAACCACTGGCAAAGCACGAGTCAGAAAGGAGCGACGTCACCACACGGGTAAAGACTAGTGGTTCATGACTCCAATATCCAACCCGGACAACACAGCATAAGAACCACCTCTCAGTCTCGCAGTCTAGGATGAAAGGTCCAACTATCGCTCCACCTTAACAAAGCCAACAAACTGTGGAGACCAAACAACACCACACTTGCAGACCACACAACTACAGGCCCATGCCTGGCACCTTCAGGGACTCTGGCCCGAGCTCCCTAAAGTGAGGCACTGGAAATCAGGACTAGATGGGGCCCAGTATGTCTACTAGTGTCCGTCCCCCAACCACGAGCGCGCTACAAGAGACCAAACACAAACTCAACCACAACACATAAGTCGCTGCCCCACTGCCGTCTTTCCCTCAGCCAGACATACAACTCAAACATAGAAGTGAGGGTGTCCAGGAAGATGACACAGACCTCGACGATGCACACACCATACTGGGACAAATCCCGAACAAACACAACGTGCCTGACTTACAAAGAATATGTGGTACCCGACTGAAGAGGCATTCCGAAATAGGCGCCGGACCATCAAACTTGGAAAACACATAAACCATGATACATGCTTATACAACCTTCATTTATAAACCACGACATTCACAAGTAAATCTGCTTGTCATTGGTCATCACATGACCTCCATAGCAACACATCCCTCGATGCACATTAATCACATAACTAACATAATCACATAATTAACTTATTCCACTAACTAATCATAATCCAAACCATTAAACCCATAACATGCTTTACTAACATAAAACAACTTAGAATAACTTAAAACAATTTTAAATAGCCAAAGCTAGGTCCACACATAACCATCACTGCCCAACCACCACAAATGGACAACGGAAGCTAAAACGCGATGAACACAAGCGTCGCCTTTAAGAATGCGACGGCATGCCCATACGCGATTACACACCTAACACGACAAGGCCCAGTGTCATGACCAGAACGCGAAGCTCGATATGTCGCCTTCAAGCGAAACGGTCAAACTCGATAGTCGTGCAAATCACGATGGGACGATACGTCGCGACAAAGACCACACCAAGACGTACACCAAATCGCGACGGACCACACCGACGCGTTCAACAAGAACACGACGGGACAAGTGGTCACCTTCAAACCAACCGATCCAACCCAATCGGAATAAATGAATGCGACGACCCAAGGCGTCACGTTACAAATCAAAATGCGACGGTTCATTCCGTCGCCTTCTCAGGCAGACGGCTGAACCCCACTTCCTCCTCCAGAAAACCATCCACACACCATGCAAGTCACACATAAGCTCATAAAACGAAAGCTAAACTACCACATACTACCATATCATGCTTTTAAAGCTTTAAACCATTTAAATAACACAAAATAAAAGAGGAAGTCTCCCTACCAACTCGGAGAACTCGCAAAATGCGAAGAACACCACACCGCCGGCACACCCACACTCCGGACACCCTCCTCGTGTGGAAACCACGCCGCACGGACCACCAGGAAGCCGGAATCGCCCAAGAGATGCCTCAACAGCCTCCCCCACCGTCGGGCAGAGTTCCTCTGCTTTGTCTGGCCAAAACAGAGCCATGGCTACCCCTTGACGGGGGGGGGGGGGGGGGGTGGCTATGCCTCCCCCTCCTCCCCCTTTGCCTTCCCCTCTGCTTGCTACGGCCTCTTTGGAGGTGAATCTGGGCGCCCTAGGTGCAGCTGAAGCTGCCCCTATTTTCCCTGCTCCTGCTTGTGCGGATGCTTCTGCTGTCATCCTAGCCTGTGCGTCTCTTGCTGCTGCTCCTGTTGTAGCTTGCGCACCTGCCCCTACTGCTGATGCGTCTGCTCTTGCTGCTAGGCCTCCCATCTTCCTGGCTGCCACCACCCCTGATTCATTGGCTGGTAGGTCTGCATCACCCCTTGGTACATCTGCTTCGCCAGCATCTCCTTCTTTCCCCTAGAGTGTGCCCCCCGCACCCACTCTTTCTGCTCCTAGCCCCTAGTTTTCTCAAGTGCTTCTGCAATCTATTTCGCCCCCTGTCCTTCCTTTGGTTGCTCATGGACCAGCGGTCACAGACCAAGGTGAACCTGCTGCTTTCTTCACCATGGAAGAGATCAAGGTGTCTTGCAAGCTATTAGACTTTGCTATCATCGCCAGGACACCACAGGGCCGCCCCCTTTTCCAAGAGATCAGATCCCATTTGGCGTAGAGATTCATGTTTAAACAAGATTTCTTCATCAGCGCACTGGATGGCCGTCATGTTCTCATTCGTATCCAGAACAAAGAAGGTTGCTTACTGGTTCTGCTCAAGGAATCCTTGTATGTCCAAGGCAGATTGTTCTATTTCTTCAAGTGGATGATTGATTTCTCCCCCGACAAGGACTGCCCTATTATACCTGTGTGGATTGAGCTGCCATCCCTTCCAGTTAATTTCTATAACACTGCCATGGTATGTACCCTTGCTGGGAGTATTGGCCCTGTGCTCAAGGTGGACAGAAATACTACTTGCTTAACACTCACACAAGCTGCTCGAGTGAATGTCCAGCTGGACATTTCAAAGAGATTACCGGAACGGATCTGGGTAGGCATGGGTGCAGGCAGTTACTGGCAACCGGTAACTTATCCAGACCCTCCTAAGTTCTGCAACACTTGCAAACGTCTGGGCCATTTAGCATCTAACTGCAAGAAAGGTTCCACTAACTCTGGTGGAACTGGTGGACAACCGGGTGCTAACCAGAATTCCAAGTCTAGAGCTCCTATTCTTCATCAATCTGTTCCCAAACCAGTATGGCAGCCGGTTAAAACTGTGGTCAATGTATCCCATGCTGCGACTGGGCATGATGGCAATGATGTTGATGCAATAAATAAGGCTGCTGACAAAGTGTTTGATGAAATGCCTCTTCAGAAATGAAGACTGATTTCTGAGGCCGATCCTTTACATGTTGATGCCAAGCATGGCGGTTCTGAAGGTGCTACCTCTGGGACCGATTGTGTGAAGAATGAAGTCCTCTCAGCCGACGTTGGATCTGCATCAAATCAGATGCACTTGGTGCTTGCAGCAACCCCTGCCACTGCCATTGTATGTGAACCAAGCAGTGCAGCTGCTGGTTGCACAGTCCTGTCTTCTCCTTCTACTGCTGCACATCAAGTGTTTGATGAATTGCCTCAGCCAGTTCAGGTGGATACAGTATGTGAAACAGCCCCTGTTTCTGCCTCTCTCAGTGAGCCAAGTAGGACTGCATTGCTTAAGGTGCCACTGCCCACTGCTATCACCTCTGTGCATGATGCCCCCTCACCAACTGATGCTATAAACCAGTCATCTAGTGGTGGTCCTTCTTAGGTGCTCGATGCAACCATCTCGCGAGAGGAGGCTATCTGGGAGCTTGAGGATGCGATGAAGAAGAAGTATCCCCAATTGTTTGAGTAGTGTTGTTCGAACTTTGAGGACGAAGTTTCTTTAAGGGGGAGAGGGTGTAAGGCCCTTGAAATTTTTGTCCTTTTATTTTGTCGTGTGTGGATTCATGCTTGTGTATAGTATCATGTATAAACATGTAGATATTTATGTACATATTATCTTGGTGTACCTATGTATGTATGTGTATGTTTAGTTCGTAAATGTTGTTCATTGGCATTGGGTAGATAGTAGTTACATTATACTTCATAAATTGCATGTATATACATAGAGTAAATATGGTTTTCTGCATAATTTCATGACCTGGCCGAAGGGCGATTGACGGCAACATGAATGGACATTCATGTGTAGTCGACGTCCATATCGATGGACGCCAAAAATTTGTAGACGGCCATGTATGTGGACGTCTATTTCTCTAAAATTCTGTGCGCAGCAGATCCAGAAATCCCGCGATTTGCCTTGCTCTCTGATTGGGGAGCTGTCTCCAACGGCTCTCCCATCCCATCTACGCAAACCCCCAAGGCCCAGCTTATAAAAATAGCCTCTTGAGACTTGAGGAGATCTCTGTCTCTTTGGCAAAGAAACCCTAGAGCTGTGAGAAAACCCAAAGTTTGTGGCCTTTGATCCGACGACTGGAGGCATCTTCCGGCGATCTACCCCGACTGGAGGACTCTTTGGACATCAGGGAACACTTCCCTGACTCCGGTGTGCAGCGAGACTCACCACAGAGCCCGGAGCTGGGAGGTTTTGGAGGCTTCTTGGCACTGGCCGAGGAGAGCTTCCTCGACCTTTTAATCCCCTTGTTGATTTTTCCAGAGGCAAGTAACCTATCCCCATTGTTCATACATATGTCTAGTAGGTCTTAGGCATTTTTCTGGAATTTTATTCGAGTCCTGGAACCCCAATTTCACCAAGTTTCTAGCGTTCAATCTGTGTTTTGCACAGACAGGAACTTAACGGCAGGATCTCCTACCGTTAATATCCTAAGTTGGCGGCAGCCGATACTGCCGTTAACCTGTTTGAACGGCCAGACCCTTGCCGTTTAGTTCTTCAGGAAAGAACAGTGAACTATTCTTCCTTATATGACTATTTTTCGGATTTCTACACATGAGGATATACTGTAAATTGTATATGCTATGTAATTTAGATAGTGGATGGTGTTGTGAAATTTATGTGAATTTCCGTTAATGGTATTAATTATTAAATTTGTTTGAAATGCATGTTAAACAGGTTTTGAACATGGTAGACCCCTGTTTACACAATCCATGTGGAATTTAAATGCCATTAAAATTTTAGATGATGTGGATGAGTGTTAGTTCATGTCATGAAAATTGGGAATTTTTCCATGTCTACGTAATTAGTTAAATTTCTGGATTTAAAAATAGGGAGTATGAGTAGGTTGTTTTAAATTTCCAATAAATCATATGATGCTTGTTAAATTTTGGGAAAATTCTGTGATGATATGACTGTTAGACACAGGGCTATAAACTGCTAATTATGACCTTCATGATGTGAATCAAGGATGAACTGATTTATGGGTAATATGCAAATGGTTGTTCTATTTTCTGTAAATTCTGCATAGCTCAGAAAAATGTGAAAATTTGTATATATGATCTACAACATGTAAACAGCCCGTGGTTAAAATTTTATGTTGATTGGGCAACAGTAAGTGATATTTATGCAAATTTTATGAAGAAATAATTAATTAAAGCATGCTTATTGTGATCATAGATTCGTTAAATAGTTTTAACGTGATTAGTGTAAATCCCTGAATGTTTAAGTCTTATGAACAGTAGTACCATGATAGGGGAAACTGAACCATGTGCATGAATGTGAAAATGGAAATGATGTGTTAATTAGTAAGAAATTGTGTGTGTTAAATTGGGAAATGTGTAAATTGTGCCGTGTGTGACACTGCTTCCATAGAGGGCTGTGGAACCGTACCGTGGTAAAGTCCCCACGGGAAGGTTCAATGTGTTTGATATCCTATGGACATTAGGATGAAAATCTGGAGGTGGACAAGTACCACTGGTTAGGGTGGAGAGTACTTCTCCCGGTCTGCGCAGTACCAAGATTCGTCACTGTGTTGCCTAGGTGGCGTCTATGTGTTATGTGAATGTGTTATATGTGTCCTTCTAGTGGTGGTTTGGACTATGTGTCACGGCGTTTAAATGAGAATAATGTGATTGTGTATAAGTGAAAATGCGTAGTGTGTATGTGAATATGTGAACCCAATGTGATAGCATGTAGAATTGTGAAATATGATATGATGGAGTTAGATTCATGTCAAAACAGCAAGCATAGTATGTTTACAAATGTGATATGCATGTGGAAAAGTACGTAGAATCCATGTTAGGAACGCTCTTCCTTTATGTGTAAAATTCCATGTCTCAATTGCTATCATGTTGCAACGTAGATATAAATTTAGCTATCATGTGAGTAAATGTATAGAAAGCATGCGGTAGGTATATTATTGTGGAATGACATAAACCATGTATCATGCGTTATGAAATTGGTAGAAGTATCATGATAGGCTTTCTTAAAGATTGTTCAAACCATGTTGCATGTATTGATTGACGTAATTGAGAGTAAAATGTGCGCATGATGTGTGCATGTATAATGTGTATGGATTACTTGTTGAGTCTTTTAGACTCACTCTTGCTTCGGCATATAGGTTTAGCAGGTGACCCTACTTCCTTGGAGGAGATCGTTGAGAGCGATTCCGAGCGAGGAGAGTAGATTGTTGTGGAGTCACCGACATTGTACCTTCTTCTTCCATAGTATGAAATTTGAGACTTGTGTAATTGTGGATGAACAATGTAATTTGGATCTAGAATTTCATTATGTGGACTTTAGTTTCTTTAAATTGCTATATGGGCTATGTATGTCTAATATGGATGATGAAATAAAATTGACAATTAATTCTTTTACTTCCACTATTCTATGTCTATATTTGTGTACATCTCAATCTTGTGGTAGTGATGGGTAAATGTCCACTGTAACGACGTTCACTATATCGACGTGGATTGGTATAATCGTACCGGTATAAGGAGGGTCGTCACAACGAGTTAGAACACGGAGCACATTTCAATGCGTAAACTCAGCTGAAGAACTCGCAGACTGATTTCCTGGTTGACGTTGGGACTGATCGGGTCTCATCCTTTGGTCTGCTGATTTCAGATTTCAGCAATGCATCTTATGTGTATTTTCTCTTGCTATTTTGGTTTCCCTTGACCCCTCTGCGTAGGGTGTCTTCAGCTTGTGCCCCCGTTGCTTATGTACTTCTCTTCCCTTTATGCTTTTCATATATATAAAACTGTCTAGCTGATCACGACATCGGAGGTCCACTCTTTTGTCATATCGGCCTAGATATTACTTTATTGAAAAAAATAGGTAATAAATGCACAACTAAAATCACGACGGAGGCAGACAACGCGTTTAAAACACCTTAAACGTGACAGACTTGGCCGTCGCCATTCACGCCGCACATCGGAAAGGCGGTTGGTGAATTGCGACGTAGGAAGCCATTGCGTTCAAAACGCGACGACACACCCCGCTGCCTTCTTCACCAGGAAACCTGTGGGATTAATGGGCTAAAACATAAGGCCCACAACACCCACGCAAGGCACAAAGGCCACAAACAAGACTCTATGACCCCACTTTGGTCACGAGCACCACAGTTCTTTTTAAGCCCACTCCCATACTGAGCCAGTGACTTGTTGAGGCTAACCTCCCTTACAGTTCTTTTCAGGTGCTAGCCATGTGATTGGCTTGCAGTTGCATTGTGGCAGACTTGTACCACCAGCAGTTGAGTCGTAGCTGTTGTTGTGTGAGCTTTCCTCCCTCGAGGTACGCCCCAAGTAGTTATACTTTTCTCTTTGACATGTAATAATGTATTGGGACATTGTAATTTGTTGTTTATAGGTATGAGCACATGTACTTTCTTGTGGCTTATACTCTTGTGGTTGTTTTTTATATTCTTACTAGACACTTGTGTCACGTCCCGACATTTAATATAATAATAAATGCCGAAACATGAACGAATGAGAAATCAAGAGTAAAACTTAAACTAATTGAGCAGAAATTTGCTCGGAGGCTTCACTAAATAAAAATTATTATTTGCCATTCGATAGGTGTTACATGATTCCTGAGTTACAATCTCAACAGTAAAATGCCGCCAAGGTTGGTCACTCTACACACAAATCTCAAAGTCCCGCCTTCTAGATCTGTAGATTACCTGAAAAGGGAGGATTTGGTGAGCTAACTAGCCCAGTAGAGTTTAATTCCTTTAAGTAAAAAGGGCTCAGATGTATAGTCTCAAGATAAGAACTTGGATATTGCTAACACTGAGTATCAAAAAGAATGAACGAATGAGTCCACTAATAACACATGTATAACAAGAGTAATGTAGAAACATGATCAAGAATTCAAGATGACACTTAAGTTTTGATTCAGATATATAATATTCACACATATACTAATCAAGAACGTAATGATGTATGCCAACATCCACTTGTCCTCAACGCCCTCGCGCGGCCACTGACGAATTCAGGTGCTCCTCCCAAGACTGGACCAGCCCTTTATTTGCGTAACATATTTCTCAAATAAGTCCAAAGACTCACAACTCGTCATCATAACACACGTACTCTGGTAATGGCTCAAGGGTACACATGTACTCACTTATTTCACACAATAAAACTTGGGGACTCCTTTCACTGATCATAGGGGTTGATAGCTTCACAAAGAACAATTGTAGTTGGGAACTTTTAAGGAATAACCCAAGGTAGGGATGAAAGGAATTTGAGTAATTCTATCAAGTGTTTAGGTGGTAGAAACAACAAGAGATAGATGGGCAATTAGGTAAACTCATTGGGTGTTGTATCCCAGGATTTACATCAAGGTTTTATGAACTCAGTTACCAAATACAGAGAAATGGAATCAACGAGGTATCATTTGTAATTGATATCTTCAAGAATAATTCAAGGAAGGTAAGATACACAATATGGATGAACTTTGTAGTAATATGACAGTAATTACCATGGAAAAGAGATGGTAGCTTGCTAGGCTAATAGGATGAAGTTTTAGCAAGAGCTTATACGTAGAAGATTGCTGAAATACAGGTCAGGACAGTAGGTGTCGACAGCCAGGAGGTGGCTGTCGACAGATAGCAACAGCCAGAGCATGGTTTGCTGGTCTTGGGACAGTATCTGTCGACATCTATGGGCTGGCTATCGATAGATAACAGTAGACCGAGCAATATGAGGTTCTGGGAACATGGTTCCTGTCGACAGGTAGGGTTCGGCTGTCGACAGGTGCTGTGTACTTCTCCAGGAAATGATCAAAACTATCTAGGAATGTTATTCCAAACCCTCCTACAATTCCTACCATGTCTATGACATTATACAAATATGATTTTAACCTCAAAGATCAAGTCAATATCACAAGAAAATGAAGGAAAAGGAATTAGACATGGTGTACATGAATGACAAAAACTCAAGGAAGAAGATTACTGGAAGAACAATTCTTCTAGGAATCTCTCTCTACTTCTACCAACCATTTACCAAGATGCACACACTTGAGACTAACATGGTCTCTCACTGAACCAATTTAATGATGGTAGAAAGAACTATCATGGAACTACTTCCCAGATCTGGAAAATGGTATATGCAAGTTGGCGGGTTAACTTTAAACCACTAAACCAAGGATGAAATATAGGAAGGAAGAGATAGGAAGTGAATCCTACACATGATTAGCTTAAGACTTAGCACAACGTGATACCGGAAGAACACTCCTATAACAACAATTGGGTACTCAACAAGAAGTTCTACAGGATGAACACACACACTTCCAAGAGTGTTTATAGAGTCAAGGCAATAGTTTGAGGGTTGGAACACCTACACAGGAGGCTTCATAGCAAATCAAGTGGGTAAGATTGAGAGAGAAAGGAAGAGAATTAACATATAACTTCCCCCAAAAACTGAACAATGATATGAATATGGTAATGAGCTTAACTTCAAGCAAGGACTTCAAGAAAGAGATACAGGAAAAATGAGATTATGGAATGAATCCTACTTAGTTTGATGAAGATGGAGTCAAAACACAAATTTGTAGACTAGAACATCTACACAGGAGATAGAGTAAAAGGAACAAGAACAAGAGAGAAAGGAAGAGAATCCTACCTGACTAAACGGGTAAACCTTCACGTGTTCTTGACGAAAGAACCTACACCCAGTAAGAGAAGAGCTTTCCCCCCAAAGTTGATGGCGTGCTAACAACGACAGTAGCTCCTCCAACAGCAGTTTCAACAGCTCCTCCAGCAGCTGTTCCAGCAACAAGGAGCAAGAACAAAGGGGTGGAAAGGATGCATACGAAGGGAGGGGAGTGGCTTTTATCGCCCAACAGAGCTCCCATGCACGATGGCACGTTAGCCATCAAGGTGTCACCGTAGAAACCATTTGGTTTCCATGGCAACACATCTCACATGCAAGCTCTTCAAAGGTTACACCTATGGGGCAAACGTGTAGGCCTCACACCCAGGTAAGGTGGCTCATACAGCCCCTAACACGTAGGCAAATAAAATTACCCAGAAAATGACCACCGTAAATGGCCCAAATTCGGTTGACCCAATGATCCACATTTTTATGTATCCAAACGAGGTCCGTTTGTGTTAAAATTTCAACCATAGACTAATGTGATGGTTTTACAAATTATGGTGATTTTAGTTTAATTTTTAGAATTTATTTTACACTGGATGAAAAATTACCCGAAAAATAGTTGCGTCGGCTTAATCTCGATATTTGTACGTCAACAATTCTGGATATTTATATTTATGATATCACCACATTTTTCTAAGAATTATGGTGTTCTCGGATTTCATTTTCGTTATAGTTTTTCGATGTCGCCTGTCGGAGCGCGCACCTCTGTGTACGTCACTGGGGTAATGTTTATTAATACTAATTAATCCCAAATTCTAATTATTTCAATCCAATGATAATAATAATGTGTATTAGTCACATTCTTCATATTTTTCTAATAAATAAATTTTCGGGGTGTTACAATTCTCCCCCTTTAAGAAAAGAGTTTGGTCCTCCAAACTCCTTGACTAGTTTGGATGGATCACAAAAATTTAAGTTTCCAACCTTTTAAATTTTATCTAATCCATATTAGTCTCATCAATCTTATTATGATTATCATGTCATATAATGTATACACTTTTATACAACTTGTTATTATGACATTACTAGTTGATGGAAATCTGAATATTAGTTAGCCTTTTTTTTTTTAAGATCCTAAGAAGCCATGCGGTGATCATGGGTTCCATTAGATGTACTCTCTACTATGTTTCTTATTTATGGCAGTAGTATATTACTCTTAAGATTTCCCTCGTCAAGGAATAACCTTAACTCTCAGAAAGTTACATAAGTACATATTCTTGGAAAGGGTAATAAGGTATGACGATGTTGATGAATATGAAGATAGACACAAGAATTTTATTTATCACATAAGGTTTCTATTACAGAACTCCATAGTCAGCCTTATAAATTTACATTGATTGGTAGAACTTACCAATTTTTGACATATTGTAACAGCTAAACTTAAGTATTTCTCACTATACTCAAGTCCTATTGACTTATACATAAAATTACTTCTAATAGCTTCAGTCACTTTTCCTTGTGGCTTCAAGTTTTCCTGAACTCTTGTCTTTGCTCTGAGAGAGTACAGGACATTCTGAGATCCGATGCTCTAGACTTCCGCACTTTAAACATGCTCCTAGTCTCTGCCAACAGTTCTCTTTGACATGGCCTGATTTGTGACAACACGCACAAGTTTCCTTAAGTTGTGCTTTAACGTTCGCTTCCTTGTTGGCCTTCTTAATCTTTTTGTTATCTTTGCTCCGTTTTATCTTCTGTTTGCCAGCTATTTCTCTATTACTGGGGCAAATTATCTTCTTCCATATAGACACTGTAATACTCACTGTTTCTTGAGAGTTTGAACTCCTAATGTTCTTATGCAGTTTCATTTTTCCTCGATCATCAACGGGAACTACCCGCTCTAAGGACTGAGCAAGGTTGTCCATTGCGTGTTAAACCTCTTTCCATTGTGTTTCTTCTCTCATTACGCTGGCTGAGAAAACAAATTTAAGTTTAGTTAGTCAATCATGTGATTTAAAACTCAGCTTTTCTAATTCATACTGTTAATACAACTGTTATAGTATGTATCTAGTTATCTAATACATTAATCTTCATGATTAAATGATTTCTTTTCATTATATAATGGATGATTTATGTTATGTCCTTGGTTTTTATATATCAAGTAAGATGTAATAAATATCTAGCACAAGTCTTTTATATCATAAGGAAAATCCATATGATCAAAGACTTTCTTTTCTTTTATTGTATTAACTCTGGTTATTTCATAGGTAGATTTACAAGTATACAAGTAATACTGAGTGAGTTACTGAAGTTTGGTGATGCCTATGAGTTAACCATATTTAAAGGATAAGTCGATGCTTGATAAGTTTTCTATAGGGTGGAAGTTCAAAGTATCGCCTTAGGTTAACACTTCATGGAGGTCAGGTTGACACTAATCAAGTTTCTAATTAATGTTTAGAGAAAATACGACTTAAGGTTGACCTTACCAATGTGTGAGGTTGATACTAAGATGTTACAAGATCAACTCTACATGATGGACAGTTAATCAAAACTATTATTCCTGAGTGAGGTCGACTCTAGAAGACATGGAGTTAACTCTACTGATATTTTTCCTACTGATTCCCAGTCTAATTATTTGTGTGCGTTGACACGCCATACTGTTGATTAATTGAAACAAAACTTTAGGATTTAATTCAACTAGGAAACATTTGATTCTTCTGTTATAGTTATAAGAGAAATTTGATAAGCTCCATCCTGAAGACGATGTAGTTGGGAATTTAAGGAGTTATCTAATCAGAGCCAAACTCTAGTGTAAAGTGTTTGCATACTTGCCTTTCTTTAGAGATTTTCCTAGTTGGATATTTTCCTACTTCTTTCTTCACTAATTTGTTTGGTTATCTACTCCAATAGAAGTAAATAGATTCAATCCTACGTTATGTATGTACGGTTTGTGAGATTTAAAATAATCTTGAGATCTTAAGTCATCAATTATGTGAGTGTTTCTTACATTTGAGTTATTAAAGAGCTTCACTTGATTTAGTGAGAGATGGATGTAGATAATGATTAAATGATTTATCTCATTGGTATACTAATTTAGAATTCAAGAAAATGGGAAAGTCAACTGAAGAATACATCACGAGGATAGTCGTGAAATCTATATGATCAATTGAACCATTCATTTACTAATTCTTATTTAGAGTTGGAGATAATAACATATAAATGCAAAAGTCATATTAATGTAAAATAAGGGATGAGCAGGTTTCCTTCAGTATGAGAGGGCTCCCTTGGAGAAGTCACATGTGTGTTTATCATTTTTCACTGGACCTTGGATTCATAGCATTCTACTAGGTTTATTTGATTTATGAGACTTTCAGGTAGGCCAAATTGTGAGAGATTAGAAAGAGGCTATTTTGATGGAATCGCAAAAATCACGTTTTTCTTCTTCGGTGGGAGAGTTGACTTTTTATTGGTAAGAGATATGATTTTTATGATATTTTTATTGGATTCAAATGGGGGGTACTTCCTTATTTACATTCCATATCATTTAAGTAAATGTTATTAACATTTACTTAAATGATATGGAATGTAAATAAGGTATGAGTTTCAGTTTTACAAGGTTCCTGCTGACACTTCTGACTGAAGAAGGATCAGTTCATCACAGACTGGTATGTGTCGACAGCTAGGAAGTGGCTGTCGACAGCTACTGTCCTCCCAGAACCAGTTTTTGGGTCTGACACTATCTGTTGAAAGACAAGGGTCGGCTGTCAACAGGCGAGGAACATCTGTCGACAGGTGAAAGCCATCTGTCGACAGCTACTGCTGGTTTTGCACTGATTAGGTTCTGGAAGCAGGATACTTGTCAACTGATGGGTTCTATCTATTGACAGTTATGGGTTGAACTTCCAGAAATTGTATTACAACATCTCAGAAGACTCTTCTAAGTATTCATATAATTCCAAACATGGTTGACAACATTTAGTGGATCTGGTTTATCTCCATACAAGAATTGAACTACCTTAAAAATTTTGCTTGCTTTATGTGGTTTCATGTGCATCAACTACATTGTTTCATTTGATTTGACCATAGTTTTGGCCTCTTAAATTTTAATTGATCAATATCTATTCACCAATCTCTAGAAATTCATTCTATACACAAGATAATCTATATCTAAATTTACTTATCTAGCTTAACCTCAGGCTTTCTACCCATCCTCACAGGTCACTACAGGATGTTGAAGACCAATAGCTATTTGAATCCTCAACCAATGCTCTGATACCATTCTGTTATGTCCTGACATTTAATATAACAATAAATGCCAAAACGTGAACGAACGAGAAATCAAGAGTAAAACTTAAACTATTGAGCAGAAATTTGCTCGGAGGCTTCACTAAATAAAAATATTATTTGCCTTTCGATAGGTGTTACATGATTCCTGAGTTACAATCTCACAGTAAAATGCTGCCAAGGTTGGTCACTCTACACACAAATCCCGAAGTCCCGCCTTCTAGATCTGTAGATTACCTGAAAAGGGAGGATTTGGTGAGCTAACTAGCCCAGTAGAATTCAATTCTTTTAAATAAAAAGGGCTCAGATGTATAGTCTCAAGATAAGAACTTGGATATTGCTAACACAGAGTATCAAAAAGAATGAACGAATGAGTCCACTAAATAACACATGTATAACAAGAGTAATGTAGAAACATGATCAAGAATTCAAGATGACACTTAAGTTTTGATTCAGATATATATATATATATATATATATATATATATATATATATATATATATATATATATCACACATATACTAATCAATAACATAATGATGTATGCCAACATCCACTTGTCCTCAACGCCCTCGCGCGGCCACTGACGAATTCAGGTGCTCCTCCCAGGACTGGACCAGCCCTTTATTTGCGTAACATATTTCTCAAATAAGTCCAAAGACTCACAACTCGTCATCATAACACGTACTATGGCAATGGCTAAAGGGTACACATGTACTCACTTATTTCACACAATAAGAACTTGGGGACTCATTTCACTGATCATAGGGGTTGATAGCTTCACAAAGAACAATTGTAGTTGGGAACTTTTAAGGAATAACCCAAGGTAGGGATGAAAGGAATTTGAGTAATTCTATCAAGTGTTTAGGTGGTAGAAACAACAAGAGATAGATGGGCAATTAGGTAAACTCATTGGGTGTTGTATCCACAAGGATTTACATCAAGGTTTTATGAACTCAGTTACCGAATACAGAGAAATGGAATCAACGGGGTATCATTTGTAATTGATATCTTCAAGAATAATTCAAGGAAGGTAAGATACACAATATGGATGAACTTTGTAGTAATATGACAGTAAATTACCATGGAAAAGAAGATGGTAGCTTGCTAGGCTAATAGGATGAAGTTTTAGCAAGAGCTTATACGTAGAAGATTGCTGAAATACAGGTCAGGACAGTAGGTGTCGACAGCCAGGTGGTGGTTGTCGACAGATAGCAACAGCCAGAGCATGGTTTGCTGGTCCTGGGACAGTATCTGTCGACAACTATGGGCTAGCTGTTGATAGATAACGGCAGACCGAGCAATATGAGGTTCTGGGAACATGGTTTCTGTCGACAGGTAGGGTTCGGCTGTCGACAGGTGCTGTGTACTTCTCCAGGAAATGATCAAAACTATCTAGGAATGTTATTCCAAACTCTCCTACAATTCCTACCATGTCTATGACATTATACAAATATGATAAAATGAAGGAAAATGAATTAGACATGGTATACATGAATGACAAAAACTCAAGGAAGAAGATTACTGGAAGAGCAATTCTTCTAGAAATCTCTCTCTACTTCTACCAATCATTTACCAAGATGCACACACTTGAGACTAACATGGTCTCTCACTGAACCAATTTAATGATGGTAGAAAGAGCTATCATGGAACTACTTCCCGGATCTGGAAAATGGTATATGCAAGTTGGCGGGTTAACTTTAAACCACTAAACCAAGGATGAAATATAGGAAGGAGGAGATAGGAAGTGAATCCTACACATGATGCTTAAGACTAAGCACAATGTGATATCGGAAGAACACTCCTATAACAACAATTGGGTACTCAACAAGAAGTTCTCCAAGATGAACACACACACTTCCAAGAGTGTTTATAGAGTCAAGGCAATAGTTTGAGGGTTGGAACACCTACACAGGAGGCTTCACAGCAAATCAAGTGGGTAAGATTGAGAGAGAAAGGAAGAGAATTAACATATAACTTCCCCCAAAAACTGAACAATGATATGAATATGGTAATGAGCTTAACTTCAAGCAAGGACTTCAAGAAAGAGATACAGGAAAAATGAGATTATGGAATGAATCCTACTTAGCTTGATGAAGATGGAGTCAAAACACAAATTTGTAGACTAGAACATCTACACAGGAGATAGAGTAAAAGGAACAAGAACAAGAGAGAAAGGAAGAGAGTCCTACCTGACTAAACGGGTAAACCTTCACATGTTCATGACGAAAGAACCTACACCCAGCAAGAGAAGAGCTTTCCCCCCAAAGTTGATGGCGTGCTAACAACGACAGTAGCTCCTCCAGCAGCAGTTCCAACAGCTCCTCCAGCAGTCGTTCCAGCAGCAAGGAGCAAGAACAAAGGGGGTGGAAAGGATGCATACGAAGGGAGGGGAGTGGCTTTTATAGCCCAACAGAGCTCCCATGCACGATGGCACGTTAGCCATCAAGGTGTCACCGTAGAAACCATTTGGTTTCCATGGCAACACGTCTCACATGCAAGCTCTTCAAAGCTTACACCTATGGGGAAAATGTGTAGGCCTCACACCCAGGTAAGGTGGCTCACACAACTCCTAACACGTAGGAAAATAAAATTACCCAGAAAATAACCACCGTAAATGGCCCAAAATTCGGCTGGCCCAATGATCCACATTTTTATGTATCCAAACGAGGTCCGTTTGTGTTAAAATTTCAACCATAAACTAATGTGATGGTTTACAAATTGGTGATTTTAGTTTAATTTTTAGAATTTATTTTACACTAGGTGAAAAATTACTCGAAAAATAGTTGCATCGGCTTAATCTCGATATCTGTACATCAACAATTCTAGATATTTATATTTCTGATATCACCACATTTTTCTAAGAATTATGGTGTTCTCAGATTTCATTTTCGTTATAGTTTTTCGATGTCTCCCTGTCGGAGCGCGCACCTATGTATACGTCACTAGGGTAACATTTATTAATACTAATTAATCCCAAATTCTAATTATTTTCAATCCAATGATAATAATAATGTGTATTAACCACATTCTTCATATTTTTCTAATAAATAAATTTTCGGGGTGTTACAACTTGTGCGAGTTATCCCTAGCGAGACTTTGGTACGATCGTGGGAGGCGGACTTGGATATGGAGCCTTATTGGGCATAAATACACAGGGTCGCTACATAGAGATTCTATTACACATTATCTTTTACATTCATGTTGACTGCTAATAAACTAGAAATTACATTAGTTTTCCCCAAAACCTCCCTCCATGCAAGCATCTTAACATTCTTACAAAAGTAAGCTATTCACAATGACTTGCCATCATATAGGAGGGGCTAAACAAAAGTGTGTTTTCCTGAGTCCTATCTAAATCACTGGTGGGTAGTGGACTCCGAAGACTGCTCCTGGACATCCTCCTGGTTGTAGTACAGTTCTCTAGCAACTTCAATCATAACATCCCAATATACTTCCACCCAGTGTAACAACAGTGTAATCACGAGGAATGCGATCCTCAAAACACACAAGAATATATCATTATATGATGATGAGAAGGGTGTGATCGCCACCTAGCATGTTGCCTAAGGTATAAATAGGAATAAAATGCTAATGTACTAGGAAAAGGAGATGAGAAGGCCACTTATTGTTGTCGTGACAGGAAGATCCATTGTGATCAGGAGCTTGCCGCGATCGCCCGATTTGTCGCATTCTTGATGTCGTGACCAGGTAGGCCGACACATTCTCAGCAGGGACGCGGTAGTGTAGGCGCCTTCCTACGGCCAACCAGAGGAGGAGAGCTCCTCATCTACTCTTCTTCAGGAACCTGCCAAAACAAAGAAACAAGAAAAGAACAACCCTTTTTAGACAACTTTTAAGTGAAGTATCTACACAAAATGAAAGAGAAGAGGGGAAGCATGGAGAGAACAACCTAAGGTGTTTTTGAAACCTCTGTGTAAGACCCGGCTTTCCGTCCGGTGTCTTGGATAACTGGCCACTAACGCGTCCAAGCTGGGTAACACGTTAGTGTCACATCGTGGGTGTCCGAAGCAACATTTATCCTTGTCGTGACCAGATTGTGCGCCGCATTCTTGTCGCGCCTTGATTCTCCGTCGCATCTCCGTGTCGCGCCCGGTCAACGAGTCACGACAGTGTTCCATCGTTTCATTCGTCTGACGCCTGTCAGGGTGGCAGGATGCGTTCTTGTCGCTGTGCGTTGACCCATCGCGTTTGGTGCCGAAGGCTTAAGGCCTTGGCCGATGACCCCTTCTTCCCTTTCTTCTTCCTCTTCCCTTTCCTCTCCTCCGGTGGTGCTCCACCTCCCTCTCTCCCCTTTGTGCGTTTCAGGCAAGGAGGAGGGTCGTGCTCGTGTTCCCGGCATCGTGGAGCTTGCGTGGAGCAAGGAGGAGGTGGCCAATCCGACGTGAAGGGACTTTATGGGTTCGTTTCTTCGTTTAAGGTAGGGATTGTTTGAACTCTTCTCGATCCAGGTGAATTGGGAGCTTCTTGTGCTTTCTAGTTAGTTTAGATAGCTTCTCCATGCTCCCCTCCCCTGTGTGGTATGTGTGTGGCTTGTGGGCGGCCCTGGGATGGAGCATCCCGTGGGTCTGCCTCTCTACTGGTGTGGTGACCGCAGTGCGCGTCGCGACACCAGAAGAGGCGTCTGCCCGGTCGGGCGTGACCTTATCACGATGCATTTTCCTGTTGGGATAAGGATCGCTGTCGCGACGCGTGTTCCTATCATGACAGGGTTTGCTGTCGCGACACTTTGCCCCGTCATGACAATCATGGTGCCGCTACCCATCGCGATGGTATTGCGACGGCCTAGGAGATTGCGACAGTACCTATGTTGCCTCGGGTGTTTCCGTGGCCTTAGTTAGCATGTCAGCGTGTGTCCCAGGGCAGGTTTGCCCTTAGGACCTTCAGGTGGGGAACGCGGCAGGTTGCCTCACTACATTTAGTTACTGAAGGTGACACCTTCATGGCCGTGTCCTGGCGGCGGTGCCAGGAGGCTCGCATCTGTCTAATAATCGATTGTCTGGTGGTCAATCGATTATTAGCAGAGCGATGTTTTCCGTATTGACTGGTGGTGTTCCAATGTTCTGGCTTGCTTGTGCGTGCCTTAGTTGGCCGACGGCCCTCTTGAGGGTCCGTGCGTGCCTTGTGCTTACTAGGCTTGTCGTGGGTTATAAGCCAGCGGTTCGGCGTAGTTTTTGTTATGCTTGCCCCGCCTGTTCGCCCGGTGCTTGGCACTTGAGGGCTTGTCCCATTTAGATGTTGTCTCCGTTGTCTGGGACCCCCATCCTCGGGAGCCTATTGAGGGAGTGATCTGGGCTACGAGCGTGCTCAAGTTGGCATGTAACGACCATCCTTATACTAGTACGATTATACCAATCCACATCGATATAAAGGGCGTCATTACAGTGGGACATTTATCCAACACTACACAATAGGTCGAGATGTGCATAAATAACAAAAGAGTACAACGGAAATATAAGAGCTATCTTATTCTATCATCATTCACATAATTCCACAGTCTATATAGCAATGTAAATAACAATTGTCCACATTATACATGTCCATATGAATAACATTGTTCACATACTATGAAAATAAAGTGTAAACTACGCAGCAATCCACAAATGCAGCTACTCCTCACGCTCGGAGTTGCTCCTCACTAAGTCTTCCTCAAGTACGGGAACACCTGTCTCACCTGTATGTTAAAGCAAGTATGAGTCTTTCAAAAAGACCCAGCAAGCAACCTAAAGGTACATCCTTACACATATCACATACACATGCTAGTCTTTTAAACAATAAAAGAAATACATGGCACATGCTTTATGACAATTAAACAAATATCCATGAACAACCTATAGCATGCTTTCTACACATAGTATGTAACATGATTCATGGTTTCAAATTCTATTCATATCATTTCACAATTCTACACAACTATATCATGGAATTATGCACAAAGTAACTAGCAAACCTAGCATGATAACTAATCATTTTCACATGCTTTTATAGCACTTATTCACATCTTAAGCTTGCTGTTTTAACATAAATATATCACATTCACATGGTTTCACATCTTTCCACATGTTATCACATTCACATAACACTTTCACATGTTCACATTGCACATATTCACATTTTTCACACTTTTACACTTAATTGCCATGACACATAGTCCGAACCACCATAAAGAAGGACACACATTCACATAACACATACCCGTCACCTAGGCAATACAGTGACGAATCTTGGTAACTGCGCAGAATCGGGAGAAGCCCTCTCCACCCTAACCAGTGGTACTTGTCCACCTTCAGGATTTCATCCTAATGCCCATAGGATATCACATACACAATGAGCCTTCCCATAAGGACTTTTCTACAGTACGACTCCACAGCCTTCTATGGTAGCAGTGTCAATCTCGGCACACTTTACATATTAACACTTAATCTCATGGTTTCATTCACTTATATGCACACTTTAATCCCTTTCACATGCACTTTAAACAAATGGACATGCTTCAGTTTACATAACATAATATTACTGTTTCACAATGACAAATAAGTCATAACAGAACCCTAACATGCTGCAAATCAATAACTTTTACATGATTTAACTCAAACATGTTTACCATGGTTAAATTGACCTTTTAAAATACAAACAGCACCTACTGACATCAAAACAGTACCAAATTATAATCACAAACTCTATACATGTAACAAGTCATATGTCTAATTTTCCAGATTTTTTGCAATGGTAACACTAATTTTAACAATTTAAACAGATTTCATGCACATTTCAGTGAAATATTCACCTAACATGTTAGACAGTAAAGCAGTTGGTTCTAATAGATCTAAAACATGAGAACAATCACTCTAAGATCATGAAAATTTTATGTAACATTATCTTACAGTAAAACTATTTATTTCGAATTAAACACTGTCAAAACATGCTTATTTTTCTAATAATAGAAATTAAATTAATTAATATCATGCTTAGAAATTCGATAGAACCTCATGATATGCCCTAAAGACCATACCTGACAAACCCTAATTTTTACAGCATGTACATACATCCAAAAGTCTGGTATTTATCACACAGATATGACAAACAAGGTTCTGTGAAAACAGATGAACTTGGCGGCAAGGCCCTTGCCGTCAAGGTGTGTTAACGGCACACCGTCAACTCAGGATCTTGGCGGCAACAAGCTTTCCGTCAATTTTCTGTCTGTAGAAAGTACAGACCGAACTGACAAAAAGAAGAGAATTGGGGGTTCCAGGACACGAATAAAAATCTGTAAAATTCCTGAGACCTAAAGGACATGTCTAGGGATGTTAAACCTCGATTACTTGCCTATAAATAAATCTCTATAAGGTTGATTTTGTCGAAGAAGCCCTCCTCGTCCAAGCCAAGAAGGTGAGATTTCCCCTCCCAATCCGGTCTTCCTGCTTGCACAGATGGATCTTCGGAGTCGAAGAAGATTCCTCAATAGTTAGAGCACCTCCTAGTTGAAGTAGATCGCCGGAAGACCTCCCCAATCGCTGGATCAAGCTTTGCAAAAATGGTTTTCTCACAAGAAACCCTAGGTTTTCCTCTCAACCCAAAAGTCTTAATCTGGTCGAAAACACTAGGTTTTATAGGGCTAATGGGTCGGGGTACGATTAGCATTAGGTTTCCTACCGTTGGGGATAGTTTCCTAATCAAGAACCCAGAGAAAATGCATCCGTTTCAGATATGGAAACCCAGACATGAACGGAGAAGTAAAAGGCCACTTAGCTGCCGTTAACAAGAAGTCAGCGTCCATCAATCTGGACATCAATATGAAGTCAACGGCACACTGGTTGCCGTCAACCTGATGTTAACGTCCAGGGATGTTGACGTTAACTGGCATTTCGGCCAGAACATAGAAATATTAATATCCATATATACACAGAATAGATAAATACAATATGCACATCAATAATTTAATACTATATGCATATTTAAATAAATACATTATATGCACAGAAATAATCATATATATACATATGCATATAAGTAAATAAATACCTATAATATGCACAAAATTTAAACAAACATAATATGAACAAAATTCGAGGGTCTTACATGGCGGACTCTAGAGCTGAGGGGAAAACGAGGTTTGGACAGCGGCGCCGAGTCGTTTGTAGAGCTCTCTTATCCAGGGCGGGACGCCGAGGTCGTTGAGGCAGTTCTCTTCCCGGCGCGGCCCAGACGACTGTCACAGTGCCACTCTCTGCATTGGTTTCAGAGCCACGTAGTGGTGCTAGGCGTGGGGCCGCAGCTTGGCCAGGCTGCGGTGGTGTGTGCGTTCTTGTGGTGTTCTATGGCGGCTCTATCTCTCTCTTCCGGGGAGGTTAGAGGCAGGAGCTAGGCTGGCGAGCAGAGGGAGTGGCTGGTGTGTCCTCCTCTTGGCTGCCAGTGGCAGTGGCTTGGTTGCTGTTGTTGTGACAGTGTTTCCTCACGACGTTTCCAAGTGTTATCTATTGTCCTAGCTTGCACGGCAGTTATAGCCTGACTATGCCTAGTTCCGTGGGCTTCGTTGGTCTGGTCTTGTTGGCCCGTGCTTCCGGTAGTTTCCATTTCGATGTTCTCTCGATTCCGTAGTCCCGTTCCTTGGTGCCAGTCCGTGGTGGCACCAGTGTGTGTGGTTTCCCAACCACGTGGTGTGTCTGGGGTCCAGGGGTTCTTCTTGTGGGCCCTCGACCTGTGGAGGTCTGAGGTTGCTGTGCTTGTGGTGAGACGTCGTTCTCACTTGGTTGTTGCGTGGTCTCGGCAGGTGTGCCGAGGGTTGCTTCTGTTTGGTGCCTGACTCCGTTGGTTTCTTCGGGAGTCGTGTGTGTGTCACGACCTTGGTTGGTGGTCGTGGCATTGCATTGTTCTGTTCCACTGCTTTGTAGTACCCTGCTGTAGGTGTTCCTCACTTTACAGCTTTCTAGTGTAGTTTCCTATTTTCGGAGTTCCTGCCGCTCTGGTCGGTGAGGGACTAGTAATCCCTACTGGGCCTTGTTCGCGAGGCTCACCCCCCTACTCCCTTTAGCTAGGGGCTCGTCGTCGCGGGAACTCAGTGTCGGACGGTTTGCAGAGGCAACTGTGGCGTTGTATGCTTTAGCAGTAGTGCGAGTGAGTGTTGTGAGATCTTGTATGAGCTTTTATTTGGGACATGTTGTATAGTTGTTATATTGTTATAGTTATTTAAATTTAGTACATATTTCACTAGACTATTTCTTCTAACCCTTCCGGGTCTACAGATCCGTGGGTGGCGATGCGAACTTCGGGGTCCCTGGCGAGGGTCAGGGAGGTCGGGTCGTTACACCCAAGGGTTGTGGAAAACATGGGTGTGTGGAAGTGCATCTATCTATATAAAATAAGCAAAATGCATGAAAGGAAAATGAGAAGGAAGAAGGGCCCTCAAAAGGGGTGACTCCCTGGCTGGAAATGAGCTCCTGAGTCGTGCAGTAGCCTTTGTCGACATAGGAGTTCAGAACTTGGCCGCCAAGCTACAAATATGGAAGAATATGATGTGGCTTGATGAAGAAAATGAGAGGAAATGGGTGGAAATGGGAGGGCTGCGAGCTAAGGGGAAGCTCTGGAGAGAATTGGGCAGCACTTCATGGTAGTATAGGGTCCTTACATCATTCAGAAGGAGAAGAGTTGCTTATATAGAAAGGAGAGAGAGTATATCGTCCTTAAGTGATAATAGCCCAAAAAAATGATAAAAATTCAGTAAATCTCCATAGAACCTCAAACCGCGGTGTAATCACGGGAATTGATCCCTAAATAAAGATGATTAAAATTAATAAAAGGACTGTGATCGCCACCAAAGTAGTAGCAAAGGATGATAGTATGAAGAACAAGTGCTAACTATATTGGAAAGATGGAAAAGGTGCAGAAGAAACCTGGTTCATAGAAAGTGACAATAATACTGTCGCCTTCTGTATAACGCGACCAGATGCCTGTCGCCTTCTGCAACAAAAGAGGAAGACTGTGGATTTTTGTTCTTCCTGCTCCTCAGCCAGCCAAGGGGCAAGAGCCTCGTACCTATACTGTCTTATTTAACCTGCCAAGAACATCAAAACAATGGAACACCCATTAGAAACTCATTTGATGTAGTATCAATCCCAAAATAATGAAAGAGCATGAAAAATATGGAGGAAACTCATATGGGGTGGTGTTTTAACCCCTTTAGATGTTTAAAATAGGTGTGTGTGGAGTGATCTAATGCAAAACTACAAAAAGAAACAGATCTAAATGTGCATATATGAAGAAAAAAGCATGAAGAATAGGAGAGAGAAAGTGTAGAGGTGAAGAAAACAGGGGCACTTCTTGGTCATCTGGTGGCTGAGAGGTCTTCTGGAGAATTGTAGCCCTCTGGGAGAGGAAGAAGCAAACGCCAACCATTTTCAAAACCGTGCCCTATTGACACTTTTATAGGCCATTATTCCTGAACATAATGGGAAAGGAATAATGAGCTGGAATCCGAGTTTAGGCAATTGTGCTCATGCAAGGAGAGTCCGAACGTGGCAAGGAGGTTCTGAGGAAGGTTTCCTTCGAGTTTGGCAAGATTTGGAGACCTCTAGACCCACCAAAAGTCTGGATTATTCATGAATAGCAAGGGTCGGAGTATGAATAGGAAAGCCACGTTGCATGGGTCTGTGAAGGAAACAAGAACGCGACAGGCTCTGTGTCGCTACCAGGTCGCAATGCCTCGATACGTCGCCTTCCATAGAAGGAAGTCTTGAAGCATTTTCTGGCGAATATTTAGGGAATAAAAGGCCAAATGAGAATGCGACGTATCGAGGTGTCGCCTTCTTGAGGTGATCGATTACTTCCTGAAGACAATCGATGGAGGCATGAACGCGACATGAAGGATGTTGCCTTCTGAATATGAACACGACAGAGACATTGTCACCTTCATTATCTTTCAGCATATGACTTATCAAAGTGTATGATCTCCTTGCATGGGTATCGGATCGGCACACGGTTTGAAACATTGGATTCTCAACTCAGAGAGCTACAAGATGATGATAAAGACTGATTGATTTGACCAGGAAGAGCCCACTAGGGTGATGAACTAATAGGGAGATACCATGATCGGATAAAGCCAGCTTAGCGATGATGAGCCAACATGGGGCGTCAATGATGTGACAAGGAATTTGGCTCAGCTTATGGGTCAAGAATGGATGTCTACACGCGGCTGTGGTCATTCCAAAGTTGTTGGAGATAGAGATAGAGCCAAAAAAGGATAGGAGGGAGGTTGTTGCGGAGCCAACCATGCAGAAGCTTGTCGCGATGGACCGTGGGGGCACAACAAGGGCTGTCGTGACGGCCAAGGTGGTCGCGACCATGAAGACACGTGAATGGATATGCATGGGCTGTCGCGACGGCCTGGTCGGATGTGACAAGGGTATTAACGCGACGCCACGACCTGTCGCGTTAAGGATGATTGATCATTTAAGGATTATAATCGACCATTTGATACTAACGTGACGCCCATGACCGTCACGTTAAGGTCTGATGGCTGAAACCTAGAACAAGGACTCTGAAGTGATAGTTGAATGAGGTAAGCCAGGAATTAGGCTTAAATGGGCTCGAAAAAGGCTAACAAATGGGCTCAAGATGAGTGACCAACTTGGGCACACTAGAGAGTAAGAAATATGGTTCGACTCATAGGCCAGAATTGGGTGTCTACAAGCAGGTCTTAGCCAACTTTCAAGTTGTCTAAGTTACCCATGACCGTAGTCATGGCTGCTAGGGATGCAGGAGGATTTCTTGCCAGAAATGCCATGCTGGTCAATTTTAAAACTTCTTCTATAACTCTTAAGTGAACTTCACGTTGAGCTTGGGAATAAAGCTCGATGTCTTGTCGCAATAATTCCATCGCCAGAAGGAATCGTTCTCGTGCGTTGGTATCCATACTATTACAGTCAACAAATTATAGGGTGTTTGGGAGTAATTTTTTTATAAAAAAACTATTTCTACGTAAAAAATAGTGATGAGTCCGTTTTTAATTAAAATTTCAAAATTTTAAGAAAATAGTATAGGGTGTTTGGTGCAGGTAAAAAAAAAAAACAGTATATCGTGTTTGGTGCAGGGGGCCGATCAGGGGGGAGGAGGAGGGGGCGCGGCGCAGTCGGTGGGGGAGGAGGGGGGGTGCAGGGGGGAGCCGCGGGCGGGGGGGGGGGGGGGGGGGGAGGAGGAGGAGGGGGGCGCCGTCAGGGGGAGGAGGAGGGGGGTGTCTTCCAGCGGGGGGGGGGGGGTGTCTTCTGTTGAACCACTCCTATATTTTACTATATTTTGGTGATAACAAAATTATGATTAATTAAATATTAGTAAAAATATTTAATACATGTTTTCTTAATAAATAAAATTTATGGTATTTTAGTGATAACAAAACTTATGATTAATTAAATATTATTAAATATATTTAATATTATGTTTTTCCTAATAAATATAAATTTATGAAATTATTGTTGTGTGATTTGCACTAAAAAGCTAAATCAATGTCCATTCAATATACATCGATTTCAGTTCACAAAGTGCCACATCGATTTGCTTGAAAACATGGATTTCACTGCAACATCGATTTGCTTGAAAACATGGATTTGCCTCTCACATCGATTTGATAAGTGAAACATCGATTTGCTTCAAACACGATTTGATAAGTGAAACATGGATTTGCCTCTCACATCGATTGATAAGTGAAACATCGATTTGCTTCAAACATCGATTGATAAGTGAAACATCGATTTGCCTCTCACATCGATTTGATAAGTGAAACATCGATTTGCACTCACAAGGATTTGATAAGTGAAACATCGATTTGCTTCAAACATCGATTTGATAAGTGAAACATCGATTTGCCTCTCACATCGATTTGATAAGTGAAACATCGATTTGCTCTCACATCGATTTGATAAGTGAAACATGGATTTGCTCACACATCGATTTGCTCTCATAAGGATTTGATAAGTGAAACATGGATTTGGTCACTCAAACATGGATTCGCTTGTAAAAACATGGATTTGGTCACTCAAACATGGATTCGATCATTTAAACATAGATTTCTTTTATATTTCAAAGTGTCTTTTGGCATCTAGTGAAAAAGTCATATATTATTGATTTGCGTAATCTTCTATCTTTCTGACAGGAGATCTTTTGCTTATCTTTCTAGATCTCTTCTTCCTGCCTATAAAAAGGGGGTTACTTACTACTTCTGGGTGGCAACAGGAAACATAGAGGTATGAACCTTTTTGACAGAAACACTCTTTTATCTAAACACTTTCTTCTATGCTTGCAGACCTCGTAGACCACAAATATCAGAAGAAAGAGAAGATGAGCAACGGCTAGAACTCCAACGGATTTATTCAAATTGCTCATATAAAAGATGAAGCATGGCTGAAGAACAAAACGAGCTTTTTCTGAAAATCTTTAAAAGAAGTATACATCCTGTGAGGAACCTCAACGCTATATACACTCAAAGGAAAAGAGAGAAAGAGCCCGAGCCCATGAAGAAGAAGTGTTCAAGCATCTGAAGCCTTCCAACTTCAAGCTCCTTCTCCTCTCTTCACTCTCTCTGTGTGCATCTTTGTAATATGGGGGAGAGAGTCTTTTCGCTGAGAGTTTCTTTAGTTGGTGTTCATCTGTTCCAACTCTCAGCTTTGTTCTTCTTTTATAAGATAGACTTTGTCCAGCTCTAGGACTGTATACAGTGTAGAACCTAGCTAGGGGTTTGTGTCTAATAGAACCACACTGGGGTTTGTACTAGGAGGTTGGCTTCTTGACCTGTAAAAGAAGTGGGCTGCCTTCTTGCCCGAGAAAGAGAAGAAGACTAGCTGGAGTGCTGGGTGTTGTATTGTCCTTGAGGGGGACTGTACCTTGGTTAGTTAAATCCCAAGAGATTGCTTGGGGACTGGACGTAGGACTTCATGTGGGAAGGGCCGAACCAGGATAATTTCTTGTGTCTCTTTGTGTGATTGTTTATTTGCTTCCGCACTGCTACTCTCTATCACACTTAACTAACCAACTTCTAAGTGATAATTTTTTGTGTTTAAGTTTCTATTTCAATTTCAGAAAAACCTATTCACCCCCCCCCTCTAGGTTAGCTTGCTGTTGTACCAAAAGGGCCAACAAGTGGTATCAGAGTGGGTCTCTGAACATTCAAAGAAGATCCAACGATCATAGAGCAAAGATCCATGGCAGCTCAAGGATTTTCTAAAGGACAATCAGCCACCAGACCTCCATTCTTCGATGGAGAGGATTGCCAATATTGGAAGATGATGATGGAATGTTTCATTCGAGGCACAGACTTTGATCTGTGGCAGGTAATAGAGGTAGGTGATTATGTTATTATTCCTGCTGAAGGTACTACTGCTATTACAACAGTAGATAAAATTAAATTATCTTTAAACTTTAAGGCTAAGAATTATCTATGTTGCACCTTATCTAAAAGAGAATTTAGTAGAGTATCTACATGTAAATCTGCTAAAGATGTGGGATAAATTGCAGATAACTTATGAGGAAACAGATAAAGTAAAACAATCTAGGATAGATATTCTCGTTTCACAGTATGAGCAGTTTAAAATGCTTCCTAACGAAATATAACTCAGATGTATAATAGATTTTCGAGCATAGTAGTTGGTCTAAGCTCACTTGGTAAAAATCTTTCTGATGAGGAAACTGTTAGAAAGATACTTATGTCCTTAACTCTTTAATGGACACCTAAAGTAACTGCTATTAAGAAGCTCATGACTTAACCAAACTTTCTATTGATAACTTACTAGGGTCCCTCATGGCACATGAAATTAATATGGAGGGACTATCTGAAAGCTCATCAAAGAAAAAATGTACTAATACACTTAAAGTTGCAGCTGCTCCTTCACTTCTTCTTCTTCTAGTTCCAAAAATACAGATTCTGAAGACAGTGACGTAGATGAAGTACTGTCCAAGCTTCAGAAAATTCTCAAGAAGAAGAAAAATGGATTAAGAAGGATTCAAAAGAAAGAGAGAAAAGAAAAAGAACCAGCCTACTATGAATGCAGAAAACCTGGACATCTAAGACCAGATTGTCCTAAACTAAAGAAGACTAGTTAACCAGAAAAGTCCAAAAAGAAGCACAAGAAATTAAAAAAAAAAGCCATGGCGGCTGCTTGGGAAAATGAAGAGGCCACAAGCTCATAATCATCAAGCTTAGAGTCGGAGAAAGAGCAAGTAAATCTAGCCCTCATGGTAGGACTAGATGCGGTACATTCTAACTCATCCTTTGATTCTTGCACAGATTCAGAATCTGAAGATTTAGAACAAGTGTTTAATGAACTTTATGATAAACACAAGGTTATTGTAAAAGAATTAAAAATTATCAAGAGCAACCTTACTTATTTGGAAAACACTAATTCTGATCTTAAATCAGAAATAGAACAATTGGAAAAACAATTGAAGGAAAGTAAAGATAATAATTCTCTTTTGAATGAAAATTTAAGGAGCAAGGATAATGAAAAATTAGAGTTAGAAGAAAAATTGAAAACTCTCACTGAAGAAAATCTCTATTTAAAATAATCAGTTAGAAAATTAACTAGAGGGAAAACATCTTTAGCCCTATGCTTAAAAGGGTCAAAATCTGGAAATAATAAACAAGGGCTTGGATACATACCTCCGGAAAAAGGAAAACAAGCCATAATTCCAGAAAAATATCCTTTGCCAAAATTTGTAAAAGAAATCAAAATGCCTCAGAAAAAGGCCCCTGAAATGAACAAGTTTTATCAAACAAAAAAGGTTTCTAAAAATTGTGTTTTAAACAGACATCATAAAAACAATAAGAAGTGCAAAATAGATTATATTCATTGTTGTTCTCATTGCAACAAATTAGGACACATAGTAAACACCTGCACAACAAGGCACCTATTATGGATCCCGAAAGGATATTTTTATGCATCTAACCATCAAGGACCCAAAAAGATTTGGGTACCTACTTCTGAGTAGTTTATTTGCAGGATAGCCTTGGAGCATCAGGATCAAGGATGCATAAGGCATTGGTGACTGCCAGCTCTTCATCCAACTCCTATCTGAAGAGGGAGTAGTCACAAATATTGAATTTTATATTACTACTAACAATATTTGCAAGCTTTTCCTAAGATCTATGCAGATAAATTTTTGTTTTTTGAAGACTTGTCAAACAACCAGTCAACAAGATGACTCAAGAGATCAACAGGTCGACACACCAAGAAACACCTGTCGACAGGCAAGTGAAGAATCCTCAAGAGGACCCTCTCTGTCAGGGGGAGCCTTATGCTTAGGGGGAGAAAACATTCAGGGGAAGCACAGACTAAGGGGGAGTTATTCATTATCGTCTATTATTGTTGAACCCCTCGATGGTAAGAAATTTTTCTCTAAGGGGAGAGATCACATGGTAAGATCCTTCCTTTTTGGTTAGTGACAAAAAGGGGGAGAGTATGCATTATTTATGAATTTTTTGTATTTTTATGCGTTAAGTATTTTTGTCAGAAAATTCTCATAAATTTTGTCATTACCAAAAAGGGGGAGATCGTTGAACCACTCCTATATTTTACCATTATATTTTGGTGATAACAAAATTTATGATTAATTAAATATTATTAAAAATATTTAATATCATTTTTCCTAATAAATCTAAATTTATGGTATTTTAGTGATAACAAACTTATGATTAATTAAATATTATTAAATATATTTAATATTATGTTTTTCCTAATAATATAAATTTATGGAATTATTGTTGTGTGATTTGCACTAAAAAGTTAAATCGATGTCCATTCAATATACATCGATTTCAGTTCACAAAGTGCCACATTGATTTGCTTGAAAACATGGATTTCACTGCAACATTGATTTGCTTGAAAACATAGATTTCACTGCAACATCGATTTGCTTGAAAACATGGATTTGCCTCTCACATCGATTTGATAAGTGAAACATCGATTTGCTCTCACATCGATTTGCTCTCACAAGGATTTGATAAGTGAAACATCGATTTGCCTCTCACATCGATTTGATAAGTGAAACATCGATTTGCTCTCACAAGGATTTGATAAGTGAAATATGGATTTGCTCACACATCGATTTTCTCTCATAAGGATTTGATAAGTGAAACATGGATTTGGTCACTCAAACATGGATTCGCTTGTAAAAACATGGATTTGGTCACTCAAACATGGATTTGATCATTTAAACATAGATTTCCTTTATATTTCAAAGTGTCTTTTGGCATCTAGTGAAAAAGTCCTATATTATTGATTTGCGTAATCTTCTATCTTTCTGACAGGAGATCTTTTTGCTTATCTTTCTAGATCTCTTCTTTCCTGCCAACAAAAAGGGGGTTACTTACTACTTCTGGGTGGCAATAGGAAACATAGAGGTATGAACCTTTTTGACAGAAACACTCTTTATCTAAACACTTTCTTCTATGCTTGCAGACCTCGTAGACCACAAAATATCAGAAGAAAGAGAAGATGAGCAACGGCTAGAACTCCAACGGATTTATTCAAATTGCTCATATAAAAGATGAAGCATGGCTGAAGAACAAACAAGCTTTTTTCTGAAAATCTTTAAAAGAAGTATACATCTTGTGAGGAACCTTAACGCCATATACACTCAAAGGAAAAGAGAGAAAGAGCCCGAGCTCATGAAGAAGAAGTGTTCAAGCATCTGAAGCCTTCCAACTTCAAGCTCCTTCTCCTCTCTTCACTCTCTCTGTGTGCATCTTTGTAATCTGGGGGAGAGAGTCTTTTAGCTGAGAGTTTCTTTTGGTTGGTGTTCATCTGTTCCAACTCTCAGCTTTGTTCTTTCTTTTATAAGAAAGACTTCTGTCCAGCTATAGGACTGTATATAGTGTAGAACCTAGCTAGGGGTTTGTGTCTAACAGAACCACACTGGGGTTTGTACTAGGAGGTTGGCTTCTTGACCTGTAAAAGAAGTGGGCTGCCTTCTTGCCCGAGAAAGAGAAGAAGACCAGCTGGGGTGCTGGGTGTTGTATTGTCCTTGAGGGGGACTGTACCCTTGGTTAGTTATTGCTTGGGGACTGGACGTAGGACTTTCATGTGGGAAGGGCCGAACTAGGATAATTCCTTGTGTCTCTTGTGTGATTGTTTATTTGCTTCCGCACTGCTACTCTCTATCACACTTAACTAACCAACTTCCAAGTGATAATTTTTTGTGTTTAAGTTTCTATTTTAAATTTAGAAAAACCTATTCACCCCCCCCCCTCTAGGTTAGGTTGCTGCCGTACCAAAAGGGCCAACATCTTCTAGCGGGGGGGGGGGGGGGGGGGGGGTGTCTGGGAGAGAGCCGTGTGCGTGTGTGTTTTAAAAAAAAAGTTGATTCATACTTTTTTTTTGGAGAGATTTATATAGGATAAAATTTCTTCCTTAAAATAAAAGATACTTACCAAATGTGTCTATACATATGTCCTTCTTCTTTTTTAAATTTAAGAGAAATTTTGATAAAAAAAATACAACGAAACACCTATTAATCTATATAAAATGAAATAATCTTAACTACTTCTAGTACTAATTTCCCAAGTTTCTACCCATCTCACAGGTTATTTCTAGGGTTTGCGAGAACCATGCTCTGATATCAAGTCTGTTATGCCCCGACATTCAAATATATCCATAAATACTGTAACGTGAGTAAAAAGGAAATCAGAGAGAAATCTTTAAAATTTCTGAGCGAACATTGCAGTAAGACATATCACGACCTAATAAACGATGATTTTAAAAAATGATAGAGTTTTAATATCAAGGAAATAAAACCCTTTAATTATATTCATAAGTAGTGCAGCAGAATAATACAATATTGTTTTCACAAACTAAGGTTCTAGGTTCAATATTTAGAATATTCTAGATTGCTAACATCTAAAGGAAACTTGGGTTGCTAATCATCAAGAGTCGCTCAACACACAATTCTCTGGACAGTTTGCCTCATCTGGGATTCTGAAAGGAAAGTAGGAATACATCAGCAGTTGTGCCCAGTAGGATTTGCCTTCTATTAAAAAAGTAAGGTACAAGATATCATGGAAAGGAACCATGAGTGTGCATATCATACAATGAGGGAATGTAATTGGTATACAAAAGATTCGTAGCAGTACTAAAAAAGATAATAGTAAAAGGAAAGTGTTGTTCTGAACCAAATAGTAAGCAAGTATAATCTAGTTCATGACACAGTTTCATGGAAATGCAAACCAAATCTACCAGTAGGTGGTGTCATGTCAAACACCCAGTTGATCCATTTTCGATCCATACGGTCAGTAATTGAATTCTGGTGCTCCTCCCAGGACTGGATCGACCCCATTTGCATAGCCATAATGTTCAAGCGAGTTTGAAGACCCAAAACTGTGTCATACAATTCCATTGATCATTAATCATGTATGGTCTTTGAGCCAATGTTAAGTTCAAGGAATCTCATTGTAATGATAATACCAGGTCAAGTATGTCAAATGTAAGAGTAGGAGGATAACAAGCCAAGTATGAAGTTAACAGGTCGGATTTATGAAGGTTAAATCAAGATATAAGAATAATTGGATGAAATGACAAACAGGGACTAAATAGGGAAATCAGTCAACCGTTCAGGGAATTTCATTCGTTCGACCTAGCCAGTAGCTTGGTTCTGGTTTTTCCTGATAAAATCGGTCGACAAGAAGAATCAAATCGGTCGACTAAAAATGCAAAATCGGTTGACCGACCTAGCTAGTAGTTTTGTCCTAGATTTAAGATAAAATCGGTCAACCAGAAAGGCAAAATCGGTCGATTGGAAAAACAAAATCGATCGACCAAAATGAAAAAATAGGTCGACTGATATCTAGTTTTCGGTCGACCGATTTCGGAAAGATCGGAATACACAGGTCAAAATCGCATCAACTTTTATAGCCTAGGAATGGAAATGAACAATCAGAAGTAGAAGAGGAGAGTCTATTCTACAGTTGTACATCCTTTTTCAGGGGTAGTGAAAAGCTTTAGGCTCCTCATCTCTCTTCTCTCTCTCTCTCGGTAGGCAAATCAGAGGGGGATCGGTCGATCAATAGGATCGGTAGGTCGATCGATTCAGGCGATGTTTCAGAACTGGTTTCTTTTCTACTTTGTGATGGTTGCTTGGGGTTGCCTTGGGTTGGGACATGCTAACAATCTAGAGGCTTCTAACTTAGGCAACATAAACACTTGAGGACAATCATGATTGTAGTAAAGAGAGAGGGGGAAAAAAGAAGACAATATCCTATCTATTTAGAAGGACCTCTTTAGAAGAACAGAGCTTGACATAAGCTTTCTTCCTTTCACCCTAGTACGCCTTCCTTCCCTTCTTCTTCTACCTCATGCTTTGGCAATAAGAGAAGTTAGCAATCAAGGTTTCAGCCAAGGGTCAGTTTAGGTAGAGCTACTATCACGCCCCGCCAATTTAGTAGTGGAATAAATTAGGGGGACGTGAGCAAAGCACATAGTAATGTAAAATGCACAAATAGTTGAGCGATTCAGAGCATCTAATGAATAATATTTGGAATAACTCTTCATTTTATTGATAATTCACAAAGACTATCACAACCACTAATTTAAAGTCAATATCTAGGGCTCAAGGACATCATTACATTAGAAATGAAATTTAAGCAAATATCTAACTAGACTCTATTATACTAGGGTAATTCTGTCAATATGATGTCAGGTCGCTCATCACTCTGGTCCTGTCCCATTGGTGTGTGTAATGTCATCATTCGACTTACCTGAGATACAATAACAAATAACGCAGGGTGAATGATTTCTCTCAGTAGGACTTAAATCTCATGAGACAAACACGCTTTAAATAATTAATGCATTAAAGAGTAGAGTAACTAACGATAGAGAGTCAAATAAAGTCGAGATGGTAATAGCAAATCGGTATCAAGTAAAACGTCAATGTCAAGCAAGCGATATGTAATTTGTATAGCAAGGAGAGAGAAATTGATCATATCAAGAGATAGCACGATAGCACGTAAGTCAAGATAGCACTTTGATTGATTTTTTTATCAATCAAGAGAGTATAGCACTTTGTTTGATTGTTTTAGATTAATCTTGATAGTATGGCACTTTGGATGTGTAGCGACCCTGGATATTTATGCCCAATAAGGCTCCATATCCAGACCCGCCTCCAGCGAACAGACTGAAGTCTCGCCAGGGATAACTCGCACAAGTGTCCAGTAAGAATATAAAAGGCAACCACAAGAATATAAGACACAAGAAAGTACATGTTCTTATATTCATTCACAACACATTATACTATCTCAACACATTATTACATGTCCAAGAGAAAAAGTACAACTACTTGGGGCATACCCTGAGGGAGCACAAGCTCACACAACAACTACTACGACCCAACTGCTGGGGTACAAGTCTGCCACAACGCCACTGCGAGCCAACACATGGCTAACACCTGAAAAGGACTGTAAGGGAGTGAGCCTCAACAAGTCACTGGCTCAGCAGGGACCTCCCAAAAATAAAATTGGAAACTGAAGATGTAACGTCGCGGTCGTCCGGATTCATGTTTAGTGGTTCTGGTGTGGTGCTCATGACCAATTTAAGGTTATTGAGCCTTGGTTGTGGCTTCCAGATGTTGTGTGGGTATTGTGGGCTAGAAATCCGAGCCCATATAACCCACAGGTTTTTTGGTGAAGAAGGCGACGGGGTGTGTCGTCGCATTTTGAACGCGATGGCTTCCTACATCGCAATTCACAAAACCGCCTTCCTTGGCACGGCGCATTTGGCAACAGTGTAGTCTGTCACGTTTAAGGTGTTATAAACACGATGTATGCCTCTGTCGTGATTTTGACTATTCATTTATTGCTTTGTTTTGGCCAGACATAGTAGAGGAGCTCTGTCCTATGATGGGGGAGGCTGCAATGGCGTCTCCTGGGCGATTCTAACTTCCTAGTGGTTCATACGACATGGTTTCCACGTGAGGAGGGTGTTCGAAGTGTGGGTGCGCTGGTGGTGTGGTGTTCTTCGCATTTTACGGGTTCTTCAAGTTGGTAGGGAGACTTCCTCTTTTAGTTTGTGTTATTTAAATGGTTTACAACTTTAAAAGCATGATATGATAGCATGTGGTAGCTTAGGTTTCGTTATATGAGCTTCTGTGTGGGTCGCATGGCATGTGTGCTTGGTTTCTGTAGAAGGGAATGAGGTTCAGCCGTCTACCTTAGAAGGTGACAATATGAACCATCGCGTTTTGGTGAGAACGCGATGGGGTAGTCCATCGCGTTTCTCTTTGATGGTTTTGATTGTTGTAAATGCGGCCACTTGTACCGTCGTGTTCTTGTTGAATGCGTCGGTGTGGTCCGTCGCAATTTGGTGTATGGTTTGGTTTGTTCTTATCGCGACGTATCGTCCTGTTGTGATTTGCACTTTAACTGTCAGGTTTGACCGTTTGGCTAGAAGGCGATGTATAGGGCCATTGCGTTCTGGTCACGACGCTGGGCCCTATCGCGTTAGGGTTGGAATCGCGACCATTGGGGTTGTCGCGTTTCTGAAGGCGACGTTTGTGTCTATCGCGATTTGGATTCCAAGGTGTATTTGTGATAGTTGGGCAGTGATGGTCTGATGTTGACCTAGCCTTGGTTTTCTAAGGTAATGTTAAGGTGTTTAAGTTATCCCTATGTTAGTAAAGCATGCTTAAGTTAGTAAATTAGTTTATGGTTAGTTAGTAAGTTATATTATTGATGTAAAGTGGTTAATCATGTTATGCATACTATAAAGGCTATGTGGTTTATATGTGTGGTTTAGGTGCTAGAAGTGCATTGCTATGGAGGTCATGAGATGACCAATGATAGGCAAGGTTATTACGTGTTTATGTGGTTTATGTGTGTACAAGTGTCACACCCCGACGCGGAATATCGGAACGTAAGGCAGTTGCAAATAAACGGGTATAGAGCGAGTACTAGACATCACATCATTGAACAAGAAACAAACACTAAAGCAAATTCTTCTCATTAATAATTTCCAATGTCTAGTTACAACCACTACTATCAGAGCCATTCTATAGGGCCCAATTACATTGAATAAAAGTAAAAAGCTAAACTCAAACTCTAACAACTACTAAGACGCTAGGGTACGCTTGACTTCACTCTTGGTCGTTCCCATCCTCTTGAGTGTAAGGTTCATCCTCGGTCTCACCTGAGAACACAACGACAAACAACGCAGGGTGAGCGATAACGCCCAGTAGGACTTAAATCTCAATAGTTAAGCAGGCTTTAAATGATTAATGTATTAAAAGGCAGAGTAACTAATGATAGAGTGAGAGAGTCAAGTAATATGAGAGATAGCATGATAGCACGTGATTGAAATAGCACAAGTTTCCAAATATAGCACAAGCGTCTAGTATAGCACAATAGCAAGATGGCCATAACACAAGTATATCAATAGCACAATGAGTATAGTATAGCACTTTGTTTGTCATGTAGACAACGAGAGAATATAGCACTTTGATTATCATTTAGATAGTCGAGATAGATAGCACTCGAGTGTAATGCCAAACACTCTAGTCATTTAACTCCCATGGGTAAATAGCACTTTCGGGCGCACATCCCAGGACCAGACCGGGCCCGTTATATATTGCCAGGCATTGGTTATATTGTTTATCGTTAGACAATCAGTCAATGGCCAATATAGAGTACCAAGAAATAGACGAGAGCACTAGATGAAGAGCCGAGATAGTAGAGTGAACGTGAATAGACGAGTAAGTAGAGTATAGATGAGAACTAAGGGACATTGCACGTAACACGTCGAGTAAACAAGCGATAGTAACAGTTGCACAACACAAGCACTTAGTGTTGGCAGTCAGGTGGAATTCACCACCCTTCCGCTGGCCATGTTGCGCACAAGTTCAGAGGTCTGGCATGATTCAAGATAAGAGCGAACTTCTAATAGCCGTTTAGATCATGTTGATCCCTAAAAGGTATCATAGGTGTTAGGGTACAACCAGCTCGTCGACCATGTGGGAACCCATGGATAGAGGAGACTTACGGAGGCCTTGAACAAGGATTCACTAGTCCGGCAGAAGGAGTATCCGACGGAGAGTTCGTCCAAGTCAAGCGAGAGTGTGTATATAGAAACAAGTGCCCGACGTTCTAGAGGAATTTTAGAACTGTGGAGCGTCGATAACAGTATTCCCAAAACATCGCGAGAATCGTAGACAAGTTCATTTAAAATAGGGTAATTTAAATATATAGTCAACATAAATTACCAGATGTGTTATGAGGTGTTTTCATGCCAAGTTAAGCCATAATAGATGGTTCAAAGTGTGTGTATGTGTAAGAGAAATCATAGATAGAAGTATGTCATGTGCATGGCTTTTACATCATTCATAATATATTCACTTTATCTCATGTGTACTTACTGCGTGTATGACTGGTTAACAAGGGTATAGGCACTGTAGAGGGCCAAACATCACAAATTATGGATTTTCATGCAAAAGTTTGAGATCGCGACATACCCTAGTAAGGGTCGTGACGGGGTCAAAATAGAACGCGACAGGGTCGTTTTAGGATCACGATAGGTCGATCAGGTCAGGCGGCCAGAACGCGACGGTTCACCCTGTCGTTATCAGATCGCGACAGATCCTGTGTCGCAATAGCCTTGAGAACGTGGCCTATCAGGCCATCGTGTTCTCAGGTTCTGCGCCTGAGTCCGACAGGGTCGTTTGAGGATCGCGACAGGTCGGTCAGGTCAGGCGGCCAGAACGCGACGGCTTACCCTGTCGCGATCAGATCGCGACAGGTCCTGTGTCGCAACAGCCTTGAGAACGTGGCCTATCGGGCCATCGTGTTCTCAGGTTCTGTGCCTAAGTCTGACAGGGAAAGGACATGTTCTTGGATTGCGGTCCAGAACTACCATATTTTGACACAGGGTGATTCAAAAATCCATAACTAATTGTACAAGTGACAAAAATTCATGAAACCAATTTTAAACGACTCTAGACAAGAAAGAGCACTTCTATTAATTAGGAATTTAAAAACAAACATGGTTTTGACAGGCTTTAATCAAGTCAAACATGGAGAATAGAAGACTGTGAACAGTTGAGATGCAAGAATTAATTCACAGGATAGGGTGGATGAAAATTAAGGCTTTAGGGGAAAAAGATGCCTAACATGCATCAGTATCTTCAATAAAAATTTCGTGGCATGGGGTTGAGTATACATGGAGAACAAGATTTAAGATGAAGGGTCGGGGTCATGATGAGTGCAGAACTTCAAAAATCAAGAACAAAAGATATGCTCAATGGAAAATTATGAAACCAGAGGGCTTTTGTCCCTGATGGTGGAACAACCTATGAACAAAATTTCATGATTTATGCTTGTGATAATGCCTACCTTTAGTCGTTTTACTATTCTAGGGCTAGAACTTGAAGAACGAGAGAGAGAGCTTGAGAGAGTCTTCTCCCTACAAGATCTCCTCCTCCTTGGCCTCTACTCCTGGTCCAGCAACACTTGGCAATGAGCTAGGGCCGGCCATGGGGGATTTAGGAGAGTATTTATGCTTCCTATGTTTCTATTTCCTAATATGACTCTAACCCCTTTTAAATTTCGGGATTTCCTAATTCCTTTCACCCTTCTAAGCATGCAACCTCCCAATTGGGTTAGGAGAGAGGTAATTTTGTGGCCAATCTAATTGGGTAGGGTTAGGAATCTAATTCCAACCCAAACTTCCTATTTAATGCATAAATATCTCTTTTGTAATTAAGTAATAATTAAGTTACGAATTTAGGGTATTTTCCTATTATTCCCTTTTTAAAAATCCCTATTTTGGTCCACTAATTTATAATGGGTCCATTTAACAAAGTCCATTACTTCTTTTCATTTAATGGGTTTTATTTAATTCTCTTTTATTTGATTTTCCAATTGCTTTTATTCTTATTATTATTAAATTTTTATTTTTCGAAAAAAATCCAGGTTGCTACATCCTCCCCCTCTTAAAAGAATTTGGTCTCCAAATTCATATGATCATAACAGAGAGAATGTCTTACCGAAAAGATTGGGGTAGTTCTGTCTGATGGTTCCTTCCAGTTCCCATGTAGCTTCTTCCACTCCACGATTATTCCATAAGACTTTAACCACGTGAATGGGACGGTTCCTGAGCTGTTGCACCTTCCGTTCCAGTATCTTGACTGGCTTCTCTTCGTAGGTCATGTCCTTGTTTAATACCAACTTCTCGTGGGGAATGATATGCGTAGGATCATAGACATATTTCCTAAGCTTGGAAACATGGAACACATTATGTACGCATGCCAAGTCTGGCGGCAATGCCAGTCGGTATGCAACCTCACCAATCCTTTCGAGCACTTCAAAAGGACCGATGAATCTAGGACTGAGCTTTCCTTTTACACCAAATCTTTGGATGCCATGAGTAGGAGACACCTTTAAAAGTACATGATCACTGACTTGAAATTCTAGATCTCGCTTTCTTCTGTCAGCATAGCTCTTTTGTTTGGACTGAGCAATCTTGAGCCGGTCTCTAATCACCTGAATGTCTCGGGTTGTATTTTGCACCATGTCTGGGCCTAGCCATTGCTGTTCTCCCACCTCATTCCAGCATGCAGGAGATCTACAATTTCTTCCGTAGAGTGCTTCGAACGGTGCCATCTTAATACTCGCCTGGTAACTGTTGTTATAGGCGAACTCAATAAGGGATAGGTGCTCGTTCCAATATCCTTGGAAGTCTATAGTGCAAGCTCTCAACATGTCTTCCACTATTTGGTTGGTTCTTTCAGTTTGTCCATTAGTTTGTGGGTGGAATGCAGTACTAAAGTTGAGTTTAGTACCCAGTGCACCATGCAGTCCTTTCCAAAAATGAGATGTGAATCTCAGATCTCGATCCGAGACTATGGATGATGGAACTCCATGAAGTCTTACAATCTCCTTGACATATAAGACAGCTAGTACTTCTACCGACCACTTACTCTTTATAGCGAGGAAGTGAGCGGATTTGGTTAATCAGTCAACAATGACCCATATAGCGTCGAGTCCACCATGAGTCTTGGGTAAACCCATGATGAAGTCCATGCCAATGCTTTCCCATTTCCACTCCGGGATATCTAGTGGTCTAAGCATGCCAGCAGGGCGCATGTGTTCCGCTTTTACCTGTTGACAAGTAAGGCAATGAGTGGCATGTTCGGCTACCACTCTCTTCATGTTTAACCACCAAAATGTTCTTTTCATGTCTTGATACATTTTGGTACCTCCAGGGTGGATAGTGTACTTTGTCTTGTGAGCTTCATCCATTAGCTTCCTCTTCAGTTCTTCATTGTCGGGAATGCATGCCCTCCCTTGGAACACCAGTCTTCTATCCTCAGTCATAGCAAAGTCTGGTATTTCAGCTAAGGTTTCCTTGATGCGAACTAAGAATGGGGTCGCTATCTTGTTGAGTTTTGATTTCTTCCAGCATGTCATATTGAATCTTGATATTGGCAATCAAGACTCGATCATCCCTATGTTCAATATTCAAGTCTAACCTTGCGAACTGTTCTAGTAGTTGCATCTCGCCAAGGACTAGACTCGAAACAGATGCCATCGGCTTTCTACTAAGAGCATCAGCCACGACGTTTCCCTTGCCTGGATGGTATTGGATGTTGAAGTCGAAATCTTTTAGGTATTCTAGTCATCTTCTCTGTCTCTTGTTGAGTTCCTTCTGGGAGAATAAATATTTCAAACTCTTGTGGTCTGAGTAGACAGTGAATTGCTCTCCATATAGGTAATGTCTCCAGATTTTTAAGGCAAAGACCACGATAGCCACTCTAGATCATGCACAGGGTAGTTGACTTCATGTGTCTTCAGTTGTCGGGAAGAGTAGGTGATGACTTTCTCCTTTTGCATCAGTACACAGCCTAGCCCAACTCCTGAGGCATCGGTGTAGACAGAGAACCTTCCCCCTCTATTGGAAGAGCGAGAACATGTGCAGAGGTTAACACATTCTTTGAGAGTTTGAAAACTCTTCTCACACTCTTTACTCTAGGAGTAGGGATTCGCCTTTCGTGTCAGACGCGTGAGAGGAACGACGATCTTTGAGAAGTCCTTTATGAACCGCCTATAGTAGTCGGCCAGTCCTAAGAAGCTTCTGATTTCTATGACGTTGGTTGGTCTCTCCCAATTGAGTACAGCTTCAACTTTGGAGGGATCAATAGAGATGCCATCCTTTGAGATGACATGGCCCAAGAAGGACACTTCTTCGAGCCAAATTCACACTTGCCTAGCTTTGCGTACAGTTTGTTGTCTCGCGAGACTTGCAGTGCTATCTTCAGATGTTCTTCATGTTCCTCCTTGGTCTTTGAATATATAAGGATATCGTCGATAAAGACGACCACGAACTTGTCAAGGTATGGCTGATATATGCTGTTCATGAGTTGCATAAAGGCTGCAGGAGCATTGGTTAGACCAAAAGACATAACGACGAACTCATAGTGTCCATACCTGCTCCTGAAAGCCGTTTTAAAGATATCGTCATCCTTGATCCTCATTTGGTGATAGCCAGATCGAAGATCGATCTTGGAGAAATATTGAGCTTCAGATATTTGGCTGAAAAGTTCATCGACCCTAGGCAATGGGTACTTGTTCTTGATGGTCAGCTGATTGAGTTGACGATAGTCGATGCATAGCCTCATCGATCCATCTTTCTTCTTGACGAATAGCACAGGTGCTCCCCATGGGGAAGTACTTGGTCTGATGAACCCCTTCTCTAATAGTTCTATCAGTTGCGCCTTTAATTCTTTCAACTCGACAGGTGACATCTGGTATGGTTGACGCGAAACCAGGGTAGCTCCAGGGATCAACTAAATGGCGAAGTTGACATCTCGTTCCGGGGGAATCCCTGGCAGATCTTCAGGAAACACATCTGGGAAATCTTGGACTATGTGGATGTCTTCTATCTTATAACCCTTCTTTTCAACAACTATGGCTGCTAGGAAAGCAATGCAACCTTTCCTTATCATATTGTGGGCTTTTATGGCAGAGACTAGAGACATTCGTCTCTTATGTCTAATCCCAGTGAATGACAACTTGGGGAAATCACTAAAGGTAACTTTCCCTTTCTTACAGTCGACACTTGCCCCATAAGTGGACAACCAGTCAGCTCCCAAAGTAACATCATATCCTTCCATGGGCATACACACTAGGTCGGCTTTTAGGTTATGGTCTCCGATCATTACATCGGCAGATGGAAAGTATATATTTGTTCAATTTCTCCTTCTCTCCCAGTGGTGTTGTGACGGAAAATTCACAACCCATGGATATAGGTTTAGCATTCAGGGTATCAGTAAAGTTTTGAGATATAAATGAATGAGTTGCTCCAGTATCAAATAAAACAAATGATGATAGGGAGAAAACTTGTAGGGTACCTTCTATCACGCCACCTTCCTCGGTGGGCTCTTCATCATGCAGGGCTTGCAGTCTGCCCTGTTTCTTAAGCACATTAGGGCGCCTTTCATTTTCTTTCAGCAGCGGGCACTCGGGGATGCAATGCTCGCGGCTCCCACAGCGCAGACATGCGCCGACTTTCCTCCAGCATTCATCAGCCGTGTGACCTGGCTTGTCACAATGCTTGCAGTTGCTTTTCGCTGGAGTGTTGAGGACAGGGATCTTGGGTTTCCTTTCTTGGCTGGGTCCTTCCGTGATGTTGAAAGGATGCTTCTTGCCATTAGTTGGCTTAGCAGATGTCATGCCCTATGTTAGTTCCTTCTTCACGAACTTCCCTTTGATACGATCGGTGAAGTCCGTAGCATCTTCTAATAGTTGAGCTTTCTTCACCATCTCGGCGTAAGTCTGGATGTCGAGAGGGGCTAATTGGGTAATGTATTGAGGCTTAAGGCCGTTGAGAAAACACTTAGCCTTCATTCTCTCCGTATTCACCAGGTGTTCAACATACCTTGCCAGTCTAGAGAACTGGGCTTCATACTCGGCCACTGTCAGCTCCTCTGCTTAAGAGCAGCGAATTTCACAGCCTTCCTTTCTTGTACACGCTCAGAGAAGTATTTGGAATTGAAGGCTTCTTTGAATTTGGCCCAAGTGAACTGACCATTCGCTCGGGTCGCTTCCACAGACTCCCCCAGGCGCGGACGTCCTTTTCAAGTTGAAATGTAGCCAATAGCAGCTTGTCCCCCACTGCACATTGCATAACATGGAAAATTCTGTCCGTCTCCTTTAGCCAGTGCTCGGCCTCATCTGGATCCGTGGATCAACTAACCTTGGTGGGTTCAGACTCCGGGAGTTACGATGCAGCTCGCCTGCACCGCCACGGTTCCCACCACCTTGGGTAGCTTGCACAATTGCACGAGTTAGTTCTTGAATGGTCTGTTGCATGCCCCTAATTTGAGCACGTTCAGCAGTCATCTTGATTGCTTAGTTCCTACAAAAATAACTTATTGTCATGATATTGATGTGGAATTTAATTCATGCATGTGTGAGTTCATTTTAGCTAGTTAACCATGGCTCTAACCACAACTCACATAGGTAGGATAATTGACTCTAGTCGAGGTAGGTCAACCTAGATCATCCTATACTTAAGAATAACCTAGGCTCTGATACCATAAAACTGTCACGCCCCGACGCACAATATTGGAACGCGAGGCAGTTGCAAATAAATGGGTACAGAGCGAGTACTAGACATCACACCATTGAACAAGAAACAAACACTAAAACAAATTCTTCTCATTAATAATTTCCAATGTCTAGTTACAACCACTACTATCAGAGCCATTCTATAAGGCCCAATTACATTGAATAAAAGCAGAATGCTAAACTCAAACTCTAACAACTACTAAGATGCTAGGGTACGCTTGACTTCACTCTTGGTCGTTCCCATCCACTTGAGTGTGAGGTTCATCCTCGGTCTCACCTGAGAACACAACGACAAACAACGCAAGGTGAGCGATAACGCCCAGTAGGACTTAAATCTCAATAGTCAGCAAGCTTTAAATGATTAATGTATTAAAAGGCATATCAACTAATGATAGAGCGAGAGAGTCAAGTAATGTGAGAGATAACATGATAGCACGTGATTGAAATAGCACAAGTTTCCAAATATAGCACAAGCGTCGAGTATAGCACAATAGCAAGATGGCCATAGCACAAGTATATCAATAGCACAACGAGTATAGTATAGCACTTTGTTTGTCATGTAGACAACGAGAGAATATAGCACTTTGATTGTCATTTAGATAGTCGAGATAGATAGCACTCGAGTGTAATGCCAAACACTCTAGTCATTTAACTCCCATGGGCAAATAGCACTTTCGGGCACACATCCCAGGACCAGACCAGGCCCTTTATATATTGCCAGGCATTGGTTATATTGTTTATCGTTAGACAATCAGTCAATGGCCAATATAGAGTACCAAGAAATAGACGAGAGCACTAGATGAAGAGACGAGATAGTAGAGTGAACGTGAATAGACGAGTAAGTAGAGTATAGAGAACTAAGGGACATTGCACGTAACACGTCGAGTAAACAAGCGATAGTAACAGTTGCACAACATGCGCACTTGGTGTTGGCAGACATGTGGAATTCACTACCCTTCCGCTGGCCATGTTGCGCACAGGTCCGGAGGTCCGACGTGATTCAAGATAAGAGCGAACTTCTAATAGCCGTTTAGATCATGTTGATCTCTAAAGGGTATCATAGGTGTTAGGGTACAACCAGCTCGTCGACCATATGGGAACCCATGGACAGAGGAGACTTACGGAGGCCTTGAACAAGGATTCACTAGTCTGGCAGAAGGAGTATCCGACGAAGAGTTCGTCCAAGTCAAGCAAGAGTGTGTATATAGAAACAAGTGCCCGATGTTCTAGATGAATTCTAGAATAGTGGAGCGTCGATAACGGTATTCCCAAAACATCGCGAGAATCGTAGACAAGTTCATTTAAAATAGGGCAATTTAAATATATAGTCGACATAAATTACCAGATGTGTTATGAGGTGTTTTCATGCCAAGTTAAGCCATAATAGATGGTTCAAAGTGTGTGTATGTGTAAGAGAAATCATAGATAGAAGTATGTCATGTGCATGGCTTTTACATCATTCATAATATATTCACTTTATCCCATGTGTACTTACTGCATATATGACTGTTTAACAAGTGTATAGGCATTGTAGAGGGTCAAACATCACAAATTATGGGTTTTCATGCAAAGTCTGAGATCGAGACATACCCCAGTAAGGGTCGCGACGGGGTCAAAATAGAACGCGACAGGGTCGTTTAAGGATCGCGACAGGTCAGTCAGGTCAGGCGCCAGAACGCGACGGTTTACCCTGTCACGATCAGATCGCAACAGGTCCTGTGTCGTGACAGCCCTGAGAATGCGGCCTATCGGGCCATCGCGTTCTCAGGTTTTGCGCCTGAGTCTGACAGGGAAATGACATGTTCTTGGATTGTGGTCCAAACTACCTTATTTTGACACAGGGTGGTTCAAAAATCCATAACTAATTGTACAAGTGACGAAAATTCATGAAACTAATTTTAAACGACTCTAGACAAGCAAGAGCACTTCCAGTAATTAGGAATTTAAAAACAAACATGGTTTCGATAGGCTTTAATCAAGTCAAACATGAAGAATAGAAGACTGTGAACAGTTGAGATGCAAGAATTAAGTCGCACGAAAGGGTGGATGAAAATTAGGGCTTTTAGGGGAAAAAGATGCCTAACATGCATCAATATCTCCAATAAAAATTTTGTAGTATGAGGTTGAGTATACATAGAGAACAAGATTTAAGATGAAGGGTCGGGGTCAAGATGAGTGCAGAACTTCAAAAATCAAGAACAAAAGATATGCTCGATGGAAAATTATGAAACTAGAGGGCTTTTATCCCTGTTGGTTGGAACAACCTACAGACGAAATTTCATGATTTATGCTTGTGAGAATGCCTACCTTTAGTCGTTTTACTCTTCTAGGGCTAGAACTTGAAGAACGAGAGAGAGAGCTTGAGAGAGTCTTCTCCCTACGAGATCTCCTCCTCCTTGGCCTCTCCTCCTGGTCCAGCAACCCTTGGCAATGAGCTAGGGCCAGCCATGGGGGATTTAGGAGAGTATTTATGCTTCCTATGTTTCTATTTCCTAATATGACTCTAACCCATTTTAATTTCCAATTTCCTAATTCCTTTCACCCTTCTAAGCATGCAACCTCCCAATTGGGTTAGGAGAGAGGTAGTTTTCGTGGCCAATCTAATTAGGTAGGGTTAGGAATCTAATTCCAACCCAAACTTCCTATTTAATGCATTAATATCTCTTTTATAATTAAGTAATAATTAAGTTACGAATTTAGGGTATTTTCCTATTATTCCCTTTTAAAATCCCTATTTTGGTCCACTAATTTCTAATGGGTCCATTTAACAAAGCCCATTACTTCTTTTCATTTAATGGGTTTTATTTAATTCTCTTTTATTTAATTTCCAATTGCTTTTATTCTTATTATTATAAATTTTTATTTTTCGAAAAAAAAATCCAGGTTGCTACAACAAGTGTAGGTTGCTTGGAGGTCACATGGTGACCAGTGACGAGCTAATTAAGGTACATGTGCCGTGGTATAAGTTTTATGGTTATGTTAGATGACCAGCGTGGTTTGTGTGTTTGTCGAGTTTGGTGGTCTGGCGCCTATTCCGGAATGCCTCTTCAGTGGGGTACCCCTAGTTCTTTGTGAGCCAGGTACGTTGTGTTTGTTGTGCTCGGGGTTTGTCCCAGTACTATGTGTGCACCGTAGAGGTCTGTGTCATCTTCCATGACACCCTCACTCCTGTGTTTGAGTTGTACGTCCGACTGAGGGAAAGACGGCAATGGGCAGTGACTTGTGAGTTGTGGTTGTGTTCGGTCGCTTGTAGCGCGCTCATGGTTGGGGGACGGACACCAGTAGACGTACTGGTGCCCAGCTAGTCCTGTTTTCCAGTGCCTCACTTTAGAGAGCTCAGGCCAGAGTCTCTAAAGGTGCTAGGCATGGGCCTGCAGTTGCGTGTGGTCTGTAGGTGTAGTATTGGTTGGACTCCACTGTTCTTTGGCTTTACTGTGTGATTGTGGAGCGGCAGTTGGACCTTTCGTCCTTGACTGCGAGACTGAGAGGTAGTTCTTGTGTTGTGTTGTCTGGGTTGGATATGATGAACAATTTATCTCCAGTTATATATTTTGGTGATAAACAAAACCATGGAAAATACTTGACTAACATATTTGTCTGAAGTTTGTCAACAGGTATCAAATGAAATAAATGCTGTAAGTTGGATACACTCACTTAAATTAGAAGGAAATTGCATATAAATTAACTAAGTCTACATCGACTATTACTATAAGTTCACATCGACTACTGTTTCAATATCACATCGATTATAGTTCACTTAAACATCGATTTCACTTAAACATCGATTTTCAACATCGATTACGGTTCAACATCGATTACGATTCAACATCGATTTTACTTAAACATCAATTACATTTCAACATCAATTTTATTTAAACATCGATTACATTTCAACATCGATTTCACTTAAACATCGATTATATTTCAAACATCAATTTCATTTAAACATCGATTACATTTCAACATCGATTATGTTTCAATATCGATTATGTTTCAACATTGATTATGCTCACATCGACTACATTTTAACATCGATTATGTTTAAACATCGACTCTCTTTGAACATCGTTATGTTTGAACATCGACTCTCTTTGAACATCGATTATGTTTGAACATCGACTCTATTTGAACATCGATTATGTTTGAACATTGACTCTCTTTAAACATCGATTATGGTTGAACATCGACTCTCTTTCAACATAGATTATGTTTAAACATCAACTACGTTCTCATCGATTATGGTCAAGCATCGATTACGTTCACATAGATTATGATTGAACATCGATTATGATAAAACACAGATTATGTTCACATCGATTACCCTTTGGACATCGACTGTCTTTGAACATCGATTATCCTTTAGTCATCTAATCCTTGAACATCGACTACGGTGCTTTGAAAATATCTTTTATGATAATCATATTGATTATGGGTATAACTAAAGTTTTATTGAACATGATAAATTAGCCTTAATCTTATTTTGCCTCATAGTTCCTTTCAAATTAATTTTGAAATGTTGTGCGTTCAAACTTTCTCGCAAAATGTTGCGTATCCTTTTCACTAAGGCATTTATTGTTTTATCATGGGTATAGACTCTATACACGTCATCTTTTACTGTTACCACTTTCATGACATATCAGCTAGAACTTTAAATGATGATAGAATGGTGTTTCCTCTTTAGTATATCCTCCTGCAGTATGGCCAGAGACATTGACTGACAGTTTATATACATTTGAACTGTCTATCTTCCAGCATTTATTATCTGCAGGTTTCCAGTAGTCACACACGTTTACAACGTTGAACATATCATGTTGACCGGAGTAAAGAAGATATCCATATGATCTCTCTCTCACTATGTCTCTATCCAAGCATTTATTATCTGCAGGTTTTTCGGGTTTCTTACGTTGGACCTGCTACAACTGTCAGAAGACACGTTTCAAGATGAGAGACAATAGACACTTCAACAGATACTTCTTCAAAAGAAGATAAATAGAAGTGTATTGACGAACGAAAGATTAATCATTTTCCGGATATAAAGAAAGAAGAGCTTGCTCCTTCAATCAGAAAAAGCCTCTTGCTCTTAGCTCTCCACAAAGTACTATTCTTCCATTCCTTCTAGAGTGTGAGAGCTTGTTTTAGATCTGAGAGATCCTCTTCTTAGTGTAATTATTTTAGTCTCTCAGATTCTGCCTCAGATCAAGCATTGTATTGTTGCTATTAGCTTGGTCTAGGGGCCATCACCTCTTTACTCCTCTTTGAGTGCTCCTCTTCATCTGTGAAGAGAGGACCTGCTGTGAAGTGGGTAATTCCTTCCCTTTTGTAGAAAGGAAGGCCTATTGTAACAGGTGATGTATTGCCTCTTCGTGGAGTGAAGCGAAGGTCAGCTGGTGTTGGATGTGTAAGTGTCATTGAAGGGGACTGTACCCTTGGTTAGTGGAATCCCAAGTTGTTGCTTGGGGACTGAACGTAGGACTCCTTGTGATAGGAGATCTAAACCAGGATAAAATTTATGTTGCTCATGTGATTGCTTTTGTCTCCTTATCTGCTGCTCATTAACTCTAACTATTTCGTTTAGTGTTTCTAAAGTTATTTTATCACAGATTATTTCTAAGATGAATTTTTAGCAATCTATTCACCCCCCCTCTGGGCTTGCAACATGGTCAACAGGATACTGGCATCCAATTTCCATGTGGTGGCGTCATTCCTTCCGACTCGTGCTTTGCTGGTAGTTGTGGCTTGTGAGTGTGACTCACCGGTTGTGGTTTGACTCGCTGTGGTGTGCCTTATTGGCGGCACAGTTGTGTTAAGGTTTTGTGGTGGTACCTCATGGTGGTAGGTACTTGCACCCTTCGTGGGTAGCCGTTTGTCATGGTACGCCGAGTACCAGCCTTTTCAGGTGTTGAGGTGGAGCTATGCTCCGTGGAGGTCGTGTTGTATGACCTACCACTTGTTGTGTTGTATCCTTTTGAGGGTAGTCTTCCGGAGTGTTTGTTGTTTTAGGGTATAGTGGACTAGCTCCTTGTTGGCAGTCATGTTACCCTCGTGTTTGAGGTTTGCCTGTGAGGCTTGTGGCCTAGACATTGCTGTTATTGTTGTGGACTGGTGTTTGTGTACCATTCCTGTTGGTTTCTTTAGTTTTTGCATATTGTGTTAGATAGTGAGTTTTATTTAATTGCAGTTTAATTATGTTTAATGTGATTATGTTGTGGTTTGGCTAATAATGTTGCCAGTGAGACCCTTGTGGTTGAGGTCTCTTCAGTTTCCAGTTATTTTTGAGAGGTCCCTGCTGAGCCAGTGACTTGTTGACACTCACTCCCTTACAGTCATTTTCAGGTGTTAGCCGTGTGTTTGGCTTGCAGCGGTGTTGTGGCAGACTTGTACCACTAGCAGTTGAGTTGTAGTCATGTTAGTGTGAGCTTGTGCTCCCTCGGGATATGTCTCAGGTAGTTGTACTTTAATCGTGGACATGTAACAATGCATTGGGGCAATGTAAATTGTGGTAAATGAGTATAGATACATGTAATGTCTTGTGTTTTATACTCTTGTGGTTGTCTTTTATATTCTTACTGGACACTTATGTGAGATATCCCTTGCGAGACTTCGGTCTGATCACGGGAGGTGGACTTGGATATGGAGCCTTATTGGGCATAAATATCCAGGGTCTCTACAGAAGAGACCTCAACTATAAAGGGTCTCACCGGCAACACCGATAGCCAAACCACATGATAATTGCATTAAAAATAATTAAATTACAATTAAGTAAAACCCACTATCTAACACAGTCTGCAAAAACTAAAGAAACTAATAGGACTGGTATAGAAACACCAGACCACAACAACAACAGCAATGCCTAGGCCACAAGCCTCATAGGCAAACCTCAAACACGAGGGTAACATGACTGCCAACAAGGAGCTAGTCCACTATACCCTAAAACCACAACACTCCAGAAGGCTACCCTCAATAGGGTACAACACAACAAGTGAAAGGTCCTACAACACGACCTCTACGAAGCACAGCTCCACCTCAACACCTGAAAAGGCTGGTACACAACGTACCACAACAAACGGTTACCCACAAAGGGTATAGGTACCTACCACCATGAGGTACCACCACAAAACCTCAACACAAATGTGCCGCCAACAAGGCACACCACAGCGAGCCAAACCACAACTGGTGAGTCACCACTCACAAGCCACAACTACTGGAAAAGCACGAGTCAGAAAGAACGACGCCACCACAAGGGAACGGACTACTAGTTCATGATGCCAGTATCCAACCCAGACAACACAGCACAAGAACTATCTCATAGTCTCGCAGTCCAGGACGAAAGGTCCAACTGCTGCTCCATAACCACACAGTAAAGCCAAAGAACAATGGAGACCAACCAACACCATACCTGCAGACCACACAGCTGCAGGCCCATGCCTGGCACCTTCAGGGACTCTGGCCTGAGCTCCCTAAAGGGAGGCACTGGGAAACATGACTAGCTAGGGCCCAATACGTCTACTAGTGTCCGTACCCCCAACCACGAGCGCGCTACAAGCAACCGCACACCCACAAACACGAGTCGCTGCCCACTGTCATCTTTCCCTCCGCCGGACGTACAACTCAAACACAGGAGTGAGGGTGTCTAGGAAGATGACACAAACCTCTATGGTACACACTGTACCAGGACAGGCCCCGAGCACAACAAACACAACGTGCCTGGCTTACAAAGAACCTGGGGTTACCGACTTAAGAGGCATTCTAAAATGGGCGCCGGACCACCAACTCGGCAAACACACAAACCACGTCGATCACTTAACATAACTGTAAAACTTATACCACGATATACCATAATTAGCTCGTCACTGGTCACCATGTGACCTCCACGCAGCCATACACTTATATTCACATGAACCACATAAACACGTAATAACCTTGCCTGTCATTGGTCATCTCATGACCTCCATAGCAACGCACTATACCACAATGCACATTAATCACATAACTAACATAATCACATAATTAACTTATTCCACTAACAAGTCATAATCTAAACCATTAAACTTATAACATGCTTCTCTAACATAAACCCTCTTAGAATAACTTATAACAACCATAAATAGCCAAGGCTAGGTCCACATAGGACCATCATAGCCCAACCACTATAGACACACCTCGGAAGTTGAAACACGATGAACACAGGTGTCGCCTTCAGAAGCGCGATGACCCCAATGGTCGCGATTCCAAACCTAACGCGACAGGGCCTAGTGTCGCGACCAGAATGCGACGGCCCGATACGTCATCTTCAAGCCAACGGCCAAACACTAATAGTCGAAGTGAAAATCGTGACGGGACGATACGTTACGATAAAGACCACACTAAATTGCACACAAAATCACGACAGATCACACAGACGCGTTCAACAAGAACGCGATGGGGCAAGTGGTTACGTTCAGACCAGTCGGTCCAACCCAATCAGAACACATGAATGCGATGACCCAAGGCGTCGTGTTCCAAACCAAAACGCGACGATTCAGTCCGTCGCCTTCTCAGGCAGGCGGCTAAACCCTTCTTCCTCCTCTGGAAAACCACTCCACACACCATTCAACTCATACAGAAGCTCATAAACCAAAGGATAAACTACCACATGCTATCATATCATGCTTTTAAAGCTGTAAACCATTTAAATAGCACAAACTAAAAGAGGAAGTCTCCCTACTAACTCGGAGAGCCCGCGAAACGCGAAAAACACCACACCGCCGGCACACCCATGCTCCGAACACCTTCCTCGCGTGGAAACCACGCCGCACGAACCATCGAGAAGCCAGAATCGCCCAGGGGATGCTATAACAACCTCCCCCATCGCCGGATAGAGCTCCTCTACTATGTCTGGCCGAAACAGAGCCATAAATGTAGAGTCAAAATCGCAACGGAGGTAGACGTCGCATTGATAAAACATTAAATGCGACAGACCTGACCGTCGCCAATCGCGCTGCGCCGTGAAAAGGCAGTTGCTTAATCGCGATGTAGGAAGCCGTCGCGTTCAAAATGCGACGACACACCCGTCACCTTCTTCACCAGAAAACCTGTGGGCTATTAGGGCCTGGATCTCCGTCTCAAGACACCCACACCATGCACGGAAGCCACAACCAAGGCTCAATCACCCCACATTGGTCATGAGCACCACACCAAAGTCACTAAACACGGATTCGAACGATCGCGACGTTATAGGATGCATGCCTAACACCCTGATCATTGAACTCCCATGGGCAAATGGCACTTTCAGACGCACCTTCCAGGACCAGATTGGGCCCTTTATAATGTTGCCTGGCATGGTTATGTTTGTTATTTTAGACAATCAATAGTGATGATCAGTCCATCTCTATATAATTTATCATTTATTATATGTATTTTTGGTGATTAACAAAACCCTGAATATTAATATCCAACATCATGTTATGAAGTTCATCATCAGGCACTAAATCAATTAAAATAAATTAGTTGTCTACACATACTGTTATCTGTAGATTCAAAGCATATGTTTTGTACAAGTACACATCGACTTCTTTGAAGAACAACGATTTCCTCTGAAGAACACCGATTTCGTTTCACTTAAACAACGACTTCATTGCTACAACGACTTCATAGAAACAACGATTCCGTTTCACTTATAGAACGACTTCATTGTTATAACGACTTCATGGAAACATCGATTTCATTTCACTTAAACAACGACTTCGTCGCTACGACGACTTCATAGAAAGATCGATTTTGTTTCACTTATAGAACGACTTCATTGTTATAATGACTTCATGGAAACATCGATTTCGTTTCACTTAAACAACGACTTCATCGCTACATCGACTTCATAGAAACATCGATTCCGTTTCACTTATAGAAGGACTTCATTGTTATAACGACTTAATGAAAACATCGATTTCGTTTCACTTAAACAACGACTTCGTCGCTACAATGACTTCATAAGCAAAACAATGATTTCACGATTACAATGACTTCATGAGTACATCGACTTCAAGAGAAACAACGATTTCATGTCTCTTACATTAACTTCATGTAAAACAACGATTTTGTGTTTATTACATCGACTTCATGTGAAACAACGATTTCATGGTTGTTACATCGACTTCATCTGAAACAATGATTTCATGTCTATTATATCGACTTCCTGTGAAGGAACGACTTCGTTTTTTTAACAACGATTTCTTCTGTACATTGATTTCAGTTATACAACGATTTTGTACAGAATATCGATTTCATTAATACATGGATTATGCTTCCATCGACTTGGTTTCAACATAGATTACATTCTCACTTGACTTATGATTATGTCATTAATTCAATATCAACATCGACTCTCTCTTATCACAGCCTGTCTAAATCACATCAACTTTCTATTAACGATCACACTTAAGACATCTGTTAAATATTCTCATTTAAATCATTTTTAATCATTCTTTAGCTTCATTCCATATTATACTCAAATATAATTCAAATCCTTGTGAATTTCAAGTCTTCCCGCTAAAGCTTATTGTATCCCATTTATTGTGACAGTACCACTCTTTGCACAATATATCTCCTACCTATCCTTCCTATGACTCACAAAGTCACACTTTACATAATGACAGAATGTCATTTTCTTTTTAGTGTATATTTATACTACACGAATACTAATGTTGACTGACAGTTTAGACAAAGATAAGTTGTCTATGTGTCAACATTTATTGTGTGCAGGGTTTTCGGCAGGAATGCACATTGCAAAGAAAGACCTGTCAACCTGACAAAGAGGATAGAAGATTCAGACAATCTTTCCATATGAGTGCACGTGTCAATCTTGGCATTTATGGCTGCAAGTTCACCTACTCCATATTTCGGACCAGAGACTCCAACGTGCATGAAAATATGAGACAACAGATACTTCAACAGTCGAATGATTTTAAAGAAGATATATAAAAGACTGGTGACTTCAAGCAAAGGAACATAATACACGCGAAGTGAACAACACTTGAGAAGCTTGAGCATCTTAGTCACCTGAAGATCATCAAGAGCTAGCTCATCGATTCCAACCTTCGTTAGCTCTTAGCTCTCCATGGAATATTGCATTACCTTAGAGAGCTTGCGTAGTTCTGAGAGAGAATCCATTTTTTGATAATTTTGTGTCTCTCAGACTTAGCCTCAGATCAAGCAGTGATTACAAGCTTGGTCTTGGGGCCTTTCTCTTTCAACTCATCTTTCTGTGAGTGTTCCTCTTCGAGTGTGAAGAGAAGGCCTGTTGCATCAGGTGGAGAGATCCCTCTTCTTGTAGAGAAGAGAAGGTCAGCTACTACTGGATGTGTAATTGTCCTTAAGGGGGACTATACCCTTGTTTAGTAGAATCCTAAGTGGTTGCTTGGGGACTGGACGTAGGACTCCTTGGGATAGGAGATCCGAACCAGAATAAAATTTTCTGTTGTCTGTGTGATTATTCTATTTATCTTGATTAACACTAACTCTAACAATCAATCTTAGTGCTGTCTGTCAAGTGTTTTTATTTACAGGAATTATTACAAAAAGAATTTTAGCAATCCATTCACCCCCCTCTGGGCTTGCTATATGGGCAACAAATAGATGACCAAATAGAGTACCAAGAATAGATGAGAGTAATTGATGAATAGACGAGAGTGTAGAGAGAACGTCAATAGATGAGAAAATATGGAATAGATGAGAACTATAGGTCATTGCACGTAAAACAACGTTCAAACAGGCGATAGTAACGGTTGCACAACATGCATGCTTGGTGATGGTAGTTCGGTAGGATTCACTAACCGCCCACTGGTCGTGCTACGAACACAGTCCAGAGGTCCAGTGTGATCTCAAGGTAAGAGAGAAATCTAAGGCCATTGGATCATGTTGATCCCTAGGGGTAAAATAGGTTTTGATGGTACAACCTGCTCGTCGGCAATGAACGTCTGCCAAAGCCAAGGAGTCTTACGGAGGTCTCGACAAGGATTACCTGATCCAGTCAGGAGTATTCCCAACGGAGAGTCCATCCAAGTCAAGAAAGTGTGTATAGAAATATTTGTCCGTCTTGCCTTGAGTGCTCGAAAGTAGAGGGACGCGATAACGGTATCCAAACTGGGCGAATAAAACGAAGACAAGTCCATTGAATAATAGAGAAATTAACATGAAATATTTGTGCTTCATTACCAGATATATTATTGAGGTGGTTTCTGTAAGATCTCATGACAAAAATTCATATTTGGTGTGTGCATGTGAGAGAGAATTAAGATAGCACATGAAAGTCGTGATCATATCTTTTAAACAAAAAAATCATTTAGATATTATTAAAAGTTCATTAACATGATGTTACTGTTTATCACAAAGTATTATGAGGGTTTAATCATCATTAAGGAGCATGGATTTGCAAGATTTAATTGAATAATAGGGTTCTGGAAATACACAGTGAATTGCGGCGTAGGTACTTGTCTCGTTCAAATCGCGACGGTTGAGTCAGTCGCGTTCAAGGGAATCGAATCAGAAAGGTGACGGGGTGATTGATCGCATGCATGACAATCGGTCCATAGTCATGACGTCAGAGTCTGTCGCGTTTAGGGTAATCGGGATAGAGCAGGAAGACGCTACGCAGTGGACCGTCGCGTTAATAACGTGACGCGATCCCGTGTCGTGACCCCGGTTGAGAACACGACTGATCGGGTCGTCGCCTGCCTGAGCCCGAAAGGTGAAATGGAGCACCTTGGATTGTGGTCCAGTCCTCTAAGGGCTTGACATATATGCCTTTAAAATTTAATATAAAATCGTAACTTGATAAAAAATCACGAAATCAATTTTAAACGAAACTAGACTTGCAGAGGTATCAACAGTAAAGAGTAATTAAAATCTTATCATGAAATCAACATGTTATGATCATATTCTTTCACGAGGAACCATAAATATGACACAGTGATGAAGAACGATTTAATTCGAAAAGAGTACTTGATAGAAATTGGGGAAAAATATGTCAACAGGTTCCTGACATCATGTAACATGTACAATAAAAGTTCCATACCACAAGATCATGTATACACAAAGATTTAAAGAGAACATGAGGGGTCAGGTATATGTTCTCAACAGAACTTCAAACATGAAATTGACAAGATTAACACAATAGAAATTGAGAAAAATATAGGACTTTTGTTCCTGAGATCATGAACAATCTACAGATGGATTTAATTAAGTTTTGCTTGTGAGAATGTCTACCTTTGGACGATGTAAACTCTAGGGCTTAAAGGTGTGAATAATGCTTGAAGCTCTCCCTCCAAGCCTTCTCCTCCACAAATTCCCCCTCCTTTGACCTCCTTCCCACGTCCAAGAGATCTCAAATGAGCATTATGGTCGGCCAAGAGGGGTTTGAGGGTTTATTTAAGTGTCTTGTGTTGATATTACCTAATACAACTTTAGTTCTCCTCCAACTCGAAATTTTCTATATTTATCTAGTCTTTCCTATTTGGGTCAGATAGGACTCCAATTTCGTGGCTAACAAGTTAGGATAGGGTTATGACGTTTTTTAATATATTTATGAGTCATATTACTAATTAACTTGACTCTTTTTAATTTTTCAATAATTTAGTTATAAATTTGGACATATTTATCTCTAATCCAACCATTGGACTCATGTTTTTAGCTCAACAACTATTTCATGGACTATAAGTAAAACCCATAACTTATTTTTGACTTATTGGGTTTTATATTATGGAGATTGCCCTTATTTTAATTAGGGAATAATGAAATTATGAATTTTATAATATTTTTTATTGTATCTTTTAAAACTCCTATTTTGACCCAATACTCTTAGATGAACCATTTCTTAAAGCCTCTCACTCAAATGGGTTTTTAGTTTACGAGAATTCCTTTTTTTTACAATTAATGGGTATTGTCGATTTAATATTATTCTCGTTATTCTATTATTTTTAATTTTTATTTTCGATCTAATATATATTTTAAAATTATATATATATATTATTTATTTTATTTTTAAAATTTTAAAGTACTACAACTACAATATTAAAGTGTGCGAGAATTCACCGTAACTAACAGCTGGACGACGTCGATCTCTCTGACATACTTTGTTAATAGATTTGAGAAATACTTGGTGCACACCGTTGGTGTGCACCAACTGACACATCGGCAAGCACACCCAATGGGTACTTGCCGAGTGGTTTAGGACAGGATGATGTGGCTTTTTTTTTTCAAAATGTCTTGTCTCTCACAGTCACGTGGAGAAAGACTTTGTTGCCCTTCGTTCCTCCCTTTCCCGCCACGCCACGAACTGCCTTCTCCCCCTTTCTGCTCCTCCTCCGGGCGAACAGCGCGAAGCCTCAGCTCCTTCTCCAACGCCAACTCCGCCAAGTCCCTGTCTTCCTTCTCTCTGCTCCTTGCCGGCCTTCCTTTCTCAGCTGTGCGGAGGGGAACGACGGACGAGCCGTTGCGAAGTCTCTGCTCACGCAGAAGCGAACGCCGCGAAGCTCTCTCCAGCTCGAAGTGCCGCGAAGCTCTCTCCAGCTCGAAGTGCCCCTGCGCCCTGCTTCCTTTCTTAGCTGTGTGGAGGCGAACGACGAGCGCGAAGATCGTCGACTCCTCGTGATGGCTCCAAAGAGAAGAGCAGAAGCCGTTACTAGTAAGAGAACCAAAAAAGCTTCAGAAGACGTTGCTGCCAAGCATTTGAACCCTACAGAAGCCACTTTCGAAAATATTCCTCAAATTCCAAGTGAAGACACCTCACCCTTGTTGTTAACTCCAAGTCCTCCCCCAACAGGCCAACCCACCACCCATATGGGTAAGCAGAAGGTCCTTACACGCAGAAGACATAAGCAAACACCAAAGGCACTGATTTCTCCAACAGATGATGTCGCCTCAGGTATATTTTTTTTGTAATTTTGTATTTGTATTTTTTTTATGTTTGTGCATATGTCAATGTATTTCTTTAACAAAAATCATGTTCTGAAAAAAACATTCCTATGAATGTGTGTTTACGCCGGTGAATTCTTGCATATTAAACAAGTTTGTATTTATTCCTTGTTTTAGGAGCTGAAGTGAAGATGAAACGTTATGTAAATAATCCATTGATGAGTAGATGTTCTTTACATATTTACATTAAAGAGAAGGGACAAATTAATTTTCGTGAATGTCACAAGGAGTTGATGAAGGCAACTCCATTTGCACCATATGTGGACATCCCTCCAATGAAATGGTTTGGGATAAGTTTGTTAGAGGAGATTTTAGCACATCATGAGGTGGGGAATGTTTTTAATATTGGGAACAAATCAGTTGAGGATGTTGCTCTCATTCTTGGGATGCCATGTACCGGATTCCCCGTGCATCACTATGGCTCGTCTATAGAAGTGTCCAAGCTGCATAAAAGATTTGGCAAGGATACTTCCTTCACTCGACAGGTCATCCATGGTCATTTAATAGATCTAGTTGGTTCAGATGAGAAGGAGGATATTGAGGACACAGTGCGTCTCTGGATTTTACTATTACTCAGTACATTTCTTGCCCCTCGATCGGCGTACGTTTGCTCCCCTCAAATGATTAAATATTTAGACGACATTGAAAGAATTGGAAGCTATGCATGGGCTGCTGCCTTCCATGAGCTTATACTCCACAACATTGAGGAGGCGAGCAAAATGGTGAAGATGAATGCAAAGAGGGGAAGACATGACGAAAAGCCACGAAAAAATCAATTCATGTTTGGCTGCTCCTATGCACTATGTGTAAGTATTTGCAGCATTTAATTTTAATTAAATTTTACTTTGCTTAAATCAATATCACTAATTACTGTTTAAAATCATCATGATAGGTGTGGTTGTTAGAGCACACACATGCCATTCCACCCATTAGCTGCCTCATTTTTCCGCGGCTATTTAGGTGGGATGCAAGTTTCAAGAAGAAGGGGAAAATTATTATAGATCATCTACAAGTGGTGGTAATGTTATTTTCTTGCTGCATTTTACTAGGTTTTTTTTTATTAATGACCTAGTAGGATAATTTATCCTAATGTTAAATAGGTTGAGTCAAAGTTGCCCATTCATCCCTCAGAACAATGGGTGCTTGAAGGGAAAAAAGGTAAAACATATGACGGAGATTTCGCCCGAGCTGAGGTATATAAGTTTTGCTTCATGTCTTTCATCTCTTGCAGCAATATGTCAGCATAAGTGAATAATAAGATATGTTTCATACTACAGGAGGCTTCCACACCTGCCGTGAGCTTAAATGCCCAAATGGCAGCACTTGTAGATGCTTTAAAAGCTGCAGAGGAGGGCCGAAAAGCAGACAATGAAGATTTCCGACAAAAGTTGGAATCTCTCATGACGAAAGTTGAAGGATTTACCCAATCTACTATCAGCCTTAGACAGGAAAAGGAGAAGCCTGCTGATGTTTGTAATTAATACTTTACTTAATACTTTTGCAACTTTTGTGGTCTAATAATATGATGGATTTGCAGGTTCCCCCTTCGGATCCGCCATGCGAGGCGGCTGAAAAAAAAGATTATGAAGAAGAGGTCCAAATATTGGCCAAGAAAAAAGGAAAAAGCCGACCTGAAGCAAGAAGAAAGGAAAAGGCTAATGCAATTTTTTTTAATCCTTTATGACAATGTATAAGGGTCTAGCATGTAGCATGTATCTTGTGCCTACTTTTTTTCTTACATGAGATGTTTTTAGATGCAGGTCATTATTGTTGAAGATAAAAAAGACTTTCCTGGCTATGAGCTTTTAGTGGAGGAGGATCGCCAATTGATCACAAAGTTCTTATCATTGGAGATTAACTAGTATGTTTGAACAAATATTTTTCCGTGAATGTATTTTCCTTGAACATTTGTTTTTTTCATGAGTGGTTCATAAGTTTGAGCATATATTTTTTACTTGAGTAGTGAATCGATATTTGTAAACAAATGGAATGGAGAGGTGACTCGATACAACATTCATGAGCTTTTATTTGGGAAGAACGTAGGTGACGATGTAAGTATGACATTTAATTATAAGCATCATGTCAATGAAGTTTTGTACAAGAGAAAACCTCAGTTAGATCTCATTATTTTGTTGTTTACAGATGATTGATTGTGCTGTCCAACTTTTGGAAGAAGGTTGTTCACTATCTGATTGCAAAAAATGGGAATACCTACCGACACTAATTGTATCGAGCATCCATACTGGGAAGCGTGCTTCAATTTCTCAAAAAGCACAAAGATTATTTGAGTGTTTTCCTGCAGCAACAAACTTGGAGCATTTAGGCAAATTGGATTTCTTGTTTTTTGTTCTGCACACAACGAACCACTGGCATCTGCTAGTGGTTGATTTAAAAAATAAATGCTTCATATCTTACAACTCCATTAAGAGGAATAAATCATACGATGCAGCTGTCAGAAATTGGGTAAATTTCAGCATCTATTTTATTTTATTGATAGCTTCTTGTATTTTACAACTGTTATGAGAATTAATAATCTGTTGTGTATACAGGTGAAAGTGGTTCAAACATTTTTCTGTAGTTGTGGGATGCAGGATGCCAAAGAAGATTGGGAGTTAAAGTTTGATATGGACTGCCCTTCTCAGCCACCCCATTCAAATGAATGCGGAATGTATGTTTTCAAATTTATGGAAGAGTTGGCTAAGCCCAAAGAAGGAGGCAGCTGGAACTTCAATGAAGAACAAATGCAGTTTTTTAGATGTGAACTTGTAGTTCAATTATTAAGGAAATGGCAGTCCACAATGTAATATGTGATAATTGTAAGGGAACAATCTTTTGAATAGTTGTAATTGCAGAAATTACTCTTCAGATGTCAATTTGGAATTCAATTATTATAGAAAGTGTATATTTTGTGGGAAACAATGTTATGTGATATGTGATAATGTGTGCAAGCGTTGATGTTAATGGCATTGTGTTAAGGTGTGCAAGTGAAATGTATGTATTTATTGGTGCATTTATTGTATTTGATGGTGAATATGTTGTATATAGACGTGAATAGGCCAACAAACAGGAAGACTACAGATCTGTGCAAGTATTGGCAGTCCATGAATGTGATACTGGACAAGCACTATTTAAAGGTGCTTGTCAAGTATTTATCGGTGAATTTGTGATATTTATTAGTGAATTTTCTATGTATATAGATGAATAGGCCACCACACTCCAAGAGGAGCTCAAATGTGTAAGTGTTGGATATGTAGGTGAAGAAGCAACCACACTGCAGTAAATGGCTCAGATATGTACAAGTGTTGATGTAAAAGGCATTTATAGATGAAATGCAAGTATTTATTGGTGAATTTTACTATTTATTGGTGAATTGTTAGTATTTATTGGTGAATACTCTGTATATGTCGGTGAATATATCTACAGATTGACAGAAGAGCTCAGATGTTTGCATAGTGTTCATATTGCATAGATTAAAAGTGAGCTGACACTATTTATTGGTAAATTGTTTCTATTTATTGGTGAATGTCTAGTATATGCAATTGAATAGACCAACACACTGGCAGAAGACCTGAGATGTCTGCAAAGTGTTGGTGGTATTTGAGATTATAAGTGAAATGACACTATTTATTGGTGAATTATTTTTATTTATTGGTGAATGTCTAATATATGTAGGTGAATAGACCAACAAACTATGCAGAAGAGCTAAAATGTTTGCAAAGTGTTGGTATTAATTGAGGTTATAGGTGAAATGACACCATTTATTGGGGAATTGTTTTTATTTATTGGTGAATGTGTAGCATATGTAGGTGAATAGACCAACAATCTGGCAGAAGAAGTCAGAAGTTTGCAAAATGTTTGTGTTATTTGGGGTTATAGGTGAAATGACACCATTTATTAGAGAATTGCTTTTATTTATTGGTGAATGTCTAGTATATGTAGGTGAATAGACCAACAAAATTGCAGAAGAGGTAAGATATTTGCAAAGTGTTGGTGTTAATTGAGGTTATAGGTAAAATGAGACCATTTATTGGTGAGTTGTTTGTATTTATTAGTGACTAGCTAGCATATGTAAGTGAATAAACCAACAGTGTGGCAGAAGAGGTCAGATGTTTTGCAAAGTGTTGGTGTTATTTGAGATTATAGGTGAAATGACAGTATTTATTGGTGAATTGTTTATATTTATTGGTGAATAGCTATCATATGTAGGTGAATTGACCAACAGTCTGGCTGAAGAGGTCAGCTGTTTTGGAAAGTGTTGGTGTTGTTTGAGGTTATAGGTGAAAGGACACCATTTATTGGTGAATTGTTTGTATTTATTGGTGAATAGCTAGCATATGTAGGTGAATAGACTAACAATCTATGCAGAAGAGGTTAGATGTTTTGCAAAGTGTTGGTGTTATTTGAGATTATAGGTGAAATGACAGTATTTATTGGTGAATTGTTAATATTTATTAGTGAATAGCTATCATATGTAGGTGAATTGACCAACAGTCTGGCTGAAGAGGTCAGCTGTTTTGGAAAGTGTTGGTGTTGTTTGAGGTTATAGGTGAAAGGACACCATTTATTGGTGAATTGTTTGTATTTATTGGTGAATAGCTAGCATATGTAGGTGAATAGACTAACAATCTATGCAGAAGAGGTTAGATGTTTTGCAAAGTGTTGGTGTTATTTGAGATTATAGGTGAAATGACAGTATTTATTGGTGAATTGTTTATATTTATTGGTGAATAGCTATCATATGTAGGTGAATTGACCAACAGTCTGGCTGAAGAGGTCAGCTGTTTTGGAAAGTGTTGGTGTTGTTTGAGGTTATAGGTGAAAGGACACCATTTATTGGTGAATTGTTTGTATTTATTGGTGAATAGCTAGCATATGTAGGTGAATAGACCAACAAACTATGCAGAAGAGGTTAGATGTTTTGCAAAGTGTTGGTGTTATTTGAGATTATAGGTGAAATGACAGTATTTATTGGTGAATTGTTAATATTTATTGGTGAATAGCTATCATATGTAGGTGAATTGACCAACAGTCTGGCTGAAGAGGTCAGCTGTTTTGGAAAGTGTTGGTGTTGTTTGAGGTTATAGGTGAAAGGACACAATTTATTGGTGAATTATTTGTATTTATTGGTGAATAGCTAGCATATGTAGGTGAATAGACCAACAAACTATGCAGAAGAGGTTAGATGTTTTGCAAAGTGTTGGTGTTATTTGAGATTATAGGTGAAATGACAGTATTTATTGGTGAATTGTTTATATTTATTGTGAATAGCTATCATATGTAGGTGAATTGACCAACAGTCTGGCTGAAGAGGTCAGCTGTTTTGGAAAGTGTTGGTGTTGTTTGAGGTTATAGGTGAAAGGACACCATTTATTGGTGAATTGTTTGTATTTATTGGTGAATAGCTAGCATATGTAGGTGAATAGACTAACAATCTATGCAGAAGAGGTTAGATGTTTTGCAAAGTGTTGGTGTTATTTGAGGTTATAGGTAAAATGAGACCATTTATTGGTGAGTTGTTTGTATTTATTAGTGACTAGCTAGCATATGTAAGTGAATAAACCAACAGTGTGGCAGAAGAGGTCAGATGTTTTGCAAAGTGTTGGTGTTATTTGAGATTATAGGTGAAATGACAGTATTTATTGGTGAATTATTTATATTTATTGGTGAATAGCTATCATATGTAGGTGAATTGACCAACAGTCTGGCTGAAGAGGTCAGCTGTTTTGGAAAGTGTTGGTGTTGTTTGAGGTTATAGGTGAAAGGACACCATTTATTGGTGAATTGTTTGTATTTATTGGTGAATAGCTAGCATATGTAGGTGAATAGACTAACAATCTATGCAGAAGAGGTTAGATGTTTTGCAAAGTGTTGGTGTTATTTGAGATTATAGGTGAAATGACAGTATTTATTGGTGAATTGTTTATATTTATTGGTGAATAGCTATCATATGTAGGTGAATTGACCAACAGTCTGGCTGAAGAGGTCAGCTGTTTTGGAAAGTGTTGGTGTTGTTTGAGGTTATAGGTGAAAGGACATCATTTATTGGTGAATTGTTTGTATTTATTGGTGAATAGCTAGCATATGTAGGTGAATAGACCAACAAACTATGCAGAAGAGGTTAGATGTTTTGCAAAGTGTTGGTGTTATTTGAGATTATAGGTGAAATGACAGTATTTATTGGTGAATTTTTATATTTATTGGTGAATAGCTATCATATGTAAGTGAATTGACCAACAGTCTGGCTGAAGAGGTCAGCTGTTTTGCAAAGTGTTGGTGTTGTTTGAGGTTATAGGTGAAAGGACACCATTTATTGGTGAATTATTTGTATTTATTGGTGATTAGCTAGCATATGTAGGTGAATAGACCAACAAACTATGCAGAAGAGGTTAGATGTTTTGCAAAGTGTTGGTGTTATTTGAGATTATAGGTGAAATGACAGTATTTATTGGTGAATTGTTTATATTTATTGGTGAATAGCTATCATATGTAAGTGAATTGACCAACAGTCTGGCTGAAGAGGTCAGCTGTTTTGGAAAGTGTTGGTGTTGTTTGAGGTTATAGGTGAAAGGACACCATTTATTGGTGAATTATTTGTATTTATTGGTGATTAGCTACCATATGTAGGTGAATAGACCAACAAACTATGCAGAAGAGGTTAGATGTTTTGCAAAGTGTTGGTGTTATTTGAGATTATAGGTGAAATGACAGTATTTATTGGTGAATTGTTTATATTTATTGGTGAATAGCTATCATATGTTAGTGAATTGACCAACAGTCTGGCTGAAGAGGTCAGCTGTTTTGCAAAGTGTTGGTGTTGTTTGAGGTTATAGGTGAAATGACACCATTTATTGGTGAATTATTTGTATTTATTGGTGATTAGCTAGCATATGTAGGTGAATAGACCAACAAACTATGCAGAAGAGGTTAGATGTTTTGCAAAGTGTTGGTGTTATTTGAGATTATAGGTGAAATGACAGTATTTATTGGTGAATTGTTTATATTTATTGGTGAATAGCTATCATATTTAGGTGAATTGACCAACAGTCTGGCTGAAGAGGTCAGCTGTTTATATTTATTGGTGAATAGCTATCATATCTCGTATGACTTGTACAAGATAGACATACTCGTATGACATACAGTGGGGATACTTACTCGTGCGAACGCTTGTAACTCATATACGGTAGTGTACACATATGACTCGGACATGACCTATAATAAATACTCTTACTAACATGCAACTACGTGTCACGTATACTACATAGACTTACTCGTATGACTTGTACAAGATAGACATACTCGTATGACATACAGTGGGGATACTTACTCGTGCGAACGCTTGTAATTCATATACGGTAGTGTACACATATGACTCGGACATGACCTATAATAAATACTCTTACTAACATGCAACTACGTGTCACATATACTACATAGACTTACTCGTATGACTTGTACAAGATAGACATACTCGTATGACATACAGTGGGGATACTTACTCGTGCGAACGCTTGTAACTCATATACGGTAGTGTACACATATGACTCGGACATGACCTATAATAAATACTCTTACTAACATGCAACTACGTGTCACGTATACTACATAGACTTACTCGTATGACTTGTACAAGATAGACATACTCGTATGACATACAGTGGGAATACTTACTCGTGCGAACGCTTGTAACTCATATACGGTAGTGTACACATATGACTCGGACATGACCTATAATAAATACTCTTACTAACATGCAACTACGTGTCACGTATACTACATAGACTTACTAGTATGACTTGTACAAGATAGACATACTCGTATGACATACAGTGGGGATACTTACTCGTGCGAACATTTGTGACTCATACACGGTAGTGTACACATATGACTCGGACATGACCTCTACAAAATACTCTTACTAACATGCAACTACGTGTCACGTATACTACATAGACTTACTCGTATGACTTGTACAAGATAGACATACTCGTATGACATACAGTGGGAATACTTACTCGTGCGAACGCTTGTAACTCATATATGGTAGTGTACACATATGACTCGGACATGACCTATAATAAATACTCTTACTAACATGCAACTACGTGTCACGTATACTACATAGACTTACTAGTATGACTTGTACAAGATAGACATACTCGTATGACATACAGTGGGGATACTTACTCGTGCGAACGTTTGTGACTCATACACGGTAGTGTACACATATGACTCGGACATGACTTCTAAGAAATACTCTTACTTTGTGTGAATGTTTTTGAACCACTCTTATATTTGACCCTTATATTTGGGTACTAACATATATATTTTGGTTAAAAATATTATATGATTAATTAAATATGTAGGTGAAGTAGACAACCACACTGGAAGACTGCATGTGTTGGTGTTTGTGGCATTTTCAAGGTAAGGTTATAGGTGAAATGGCAGCAATTATTGGTGAATACTTCCTATTTATTGGTGAATAAGTTCTATATATAAGTGAATAGGAAACCACACTGAAAGGCTGCAGATCTGTACAAGTGTTGGTTTATATAGCAATTCCATGTGAAGTTTATAGGTGAAATGCCAGTATTTATTGGTGAATACGTAATATTTATTGGTGAATAAGTTCTATATGTAGGTGAATAGGAAACCACACTGAAAGGCTGCAGATCTGTGCAAGTATTGGTTTATATAGCAATTCCATGTGAAGTTTATAGGTGAAATGCCAATATTTATTGGTGAATACTTGAAATTTATTGGTGAATAAGTTCTATATGTAGGTGAATAGGAAACCACACTGAAAGGCTGCAGATCTGTGCAAGTATTGGTTTATATAGCAATTCCATGTGAAGTTTATAGGTGAAATGCCAATATTTATTGGTGAATACTTGAAATTTATTGGTGAATAAGTTCTATATGTAGGTGAATAGGAAACCACACTGAAAGGCTGCAGATCTGTACAAGTGTTGGTTTATATAGCAATTCCATGTGAAGTTTATAGGTGAAATGCCAGTATTTATTGGTGAATACTTAATATTTATTGGTGAATAAGTTCTATATGTAGGTGAATAGGAAACCACACTGAAATGCTGCAGATCTGTGCAAGTATTGGTTTATATAGCAATTCCATGTGAAGTTTATAGGTGAAATGCCAATATTTATTGGTGAATACTTGAAATTTATTGGTGAATAAGTTCTATATGTAGGTGAATAGGAAACCACACTGAAAGGCTGCAGATCTGTACAAGTGTTGGTTTATATAGCAATTCCATGTGAAGTTTATAGGTGAAATGCCAGTATTTATTAGTGAATACTTAATATTTATTGGTGAATAAGTTCTATATGTAGGTGAATAGGAAACCACACTGAAAGGCTGCAGATCTGTACAAGTGTTGGTTTATATAGCAATTCCATGTGAAGTTTATAGGTGAAATGACAGTATTTATTGGTGAATACTTAATATTTATTGGTGAATAAGTTCTATATGTAGGTGAATAGGAAACCACACTGAAAGGCTACAGATCTGTGCAAGTATTGGTTTATATAGCAATTCCATGTGAAGTTTATAGGTGAAATGCCAATATTTATTGGTGAATACTTGAAATTTATTGGTGAATAAGTTCTATATGTAGGTGAATAGGAAACCACACTGAAAGGCTGCAGATCTGTGCAAGTGTTGGTTTATATAGCAATTCCATGTGAAGTTTATAGGTGAAATGCCAGTATTTATTGGTGAATACTTAATATTTATTGGTGAATAAGTTCTATATGTAGGTGAATAGGAAACCACACTGAAAGGCTGCAGATCTGTACAAGTGTTGGTTTATATAGCAATTCAATGTGAAGTTTATAGGTGAAATGCCAGTATTTATTGGTGAATACTTAATATTTATTGGTGAATAAGTTCTATATGTAGGTGAATAGGAACCACACTGAAAGGCTGCAGATCTGTACAATTGTTACTTACATGGCATTGGTGAATGGCTACCGCTGGTAAGGCAGGGTTCTCTTCTTTTTAATTTAGACCTCTTTTTAATCTTTTCAATGGAGCTTTCTATTCTTTTCTGTCTCCCTCTTCCTTTTGTCTTTGCTCGCGGTGGATCATTGACAACGTGAGAAAGGCTACCTGAAGGGATGGTATTTTCAGAACTAGCTTGTGACTGGGATGAATCTATCAGCTTCTTCAGCAGATTTGGGATTTCTTTGACAACTATATCATGCATTGCTTCAGACATAGATCCAACCTCTGCAACCTTCATGAGATGATGAATTAAATTGCTATAGCGACATGCAGCTGAATCAACCAAACCATTTTGAATTATATGTTCATCATTTGCATGTCGATATCGCATCTCAATTGTCCATCGTTTCAGAATATATCTCTCGGGTATCCTCGCAATGCCTGCAAACTGAAGTCCCACCAATGCATGCCGACATAAATAACCTCTAAATTCAAAAGACTTGCAAGCACATGCAACTAAGTCCTCAGTCCGATCAACCGACACTGTGAATTCCTTTGCAATGATCTTCTCAAAATGTTTCACTTTAATATTTTCAAAAGACTTTATTCTCATTGTCAACTTCTTGTCATCATCATGGATGATTGTTGGAACACAGGAAGCAATTTCATCAATTCTTCTTGAAACTTCTTAAAAATTGCCCTTGTGTATATGCTAGAAGTCTGTTTTTCAAATGGGGATGAGGTTCGTAGAAAGGGAGCAGTTTCCATCGTTTTCACATCTGCTTCATTTTCAGCATCATACCTGCTGTCAAGTGCAACACTGTACTTATCGATGAATTCTCCTAGCGTAGTTTTTGATTGAACAAATCCATCGAAGAAGTGATGGATGCTCTCACTTCTTTGGGAGGAAGACATTCCTGCATATAAATAATATATGTTATTGAATTATCATGGAAACACTCTCATAAATACATGTGAATGACACTAAATAACATTACCTGCAAAGAATGTATCTTTCAAGAAGACTGGAGCCCATTTCAGCCTGCTTTCATATAGACTCTTCATCCATTCATTATCATTGCACTCTTCATAGTTTTTGAGTATTTGGTCCCATCTCTCCTCAAACTCATGAGTTGTGATTGAATCATATATGCATCCATGGAACTCATCAATGAAATCAAGATACTTAGAACAAATATGACCAATTTTTTCAGGAATCTTCTTCATTATGTGCCAAAGGCACCAACGATGTCTTGCATTAGGGAAGATCTCGGCTATAGCAACTTCCATGGCTTTATCTTGATCGGTGATTATTGCTTTCGGTGCTTTGTTACCATTTGATTCTAGCCAAGTCTTGAAGACCCATAGAAATGATTCAATCTTTTCATTTGAAAGAAGTGCACAACCAAGTAGGATAGATTGTCCATGATGATTAACCCCCACAAATGGTGCAAAAGGCATATGATATGTGTTAGTCAAGTACGTAGTATCAAAAGTTATCACATCTGAAAGTGTGTGCATGCCATGCGAGACCTTCCATCAATCCAAAAGATATTGCGTAATTGATCATCATCATTTAAGTCCAACGCATAAAAGAACATCGGATTTCTAAGTTGCATTAAGCGAAAATATTCAATCATTCTTTGTGCATCGCCCTTCTTCAGTTGACATTGCCTCTCCCTATCCAAAAAATTTTGGCAGTCTTTCTTTGAAAATGGTAACTGACGCATGCCTCCCACTCTTACAGCCATAGTGGAGACTATCTTCGAAGTTGTGACACCAGAACGCCTCATGTTTTTTATTTCTCTCTTTTGCGGAGTACATATTTTTCTATGTGATCTAAAATGTTTTGCACAACCCGGATTCAAATCATGGTTGTGCTCTATTATTAGTTCACAGAATACATGTTTCCCACTACTTTTGTCGACCTTTACTTTCACCGAAGCGTTGCAACCTATCTTTGGGGAGTCTCTATGATTCTTTGCTTCAGCCTTCCTTCTTGATTTTCCATTCCTCCAACAACCTAAATGTCGAAATATACATTCTCCATCCTTCCGTTTACTAGATATCACACATGTGCCGAACCCTACATTCCTTCCATATGTATTGTAGAATGTCATGGCATCATTAGCATTTTCAAAAATCATACCCTCACTTGGTTGTGCTCCATTGTAGGATCTTGCATTAGAAGAGTTGGTTTTCCCTGGAGTGTTCACCTCAAAACCTTCTGACACTATTTTGTCACCTACATTTCACAGTAAAAAAAAATTAACAATGTGTATATGAAGAAAAGACATATAACATATTGAAGTGTAATAATATGCACCTATAAATCCTGCCCATTAACCTATAACCCCTACTCTAACAACGTAAAATAATGAACATGCAACTTTAAGAACTAAAACTGCAGTTGAAATAAGGAAAAAAAAAAGAATCACAACTTTAACGCTTCAAACACAAATGACTTTAAATAAAAACATAATTTTAAAGACTTCAACCACAGCTGAAAAAATATAAGAAATAAAAATACAGCTATTAAAACTTCTACCGCAGCAGAAACAAGGGAAAATTTTACTTTTTCTGTGTGTAAGGCATAAAATTAAATCCATCTACCTTCTTCCATGCCCTTAAAAGTGTGTCTTTTCAAACTGAAGAGAGAAGCTCTCCATAGTAATTAGAGGAGTCGCCCAATAGCCAGACCTACTAACGACGATGGAGCGGAGTTAATGCGTTGCTACCTGTGGGAGAGAGGTGGAGGACTGAGATATTTAAAACACATTAATGATGTCCATCGAGTGGGAGAGAGGCGGAGTGACTAAACAAATCCGACTCACCTGTCTGCGTGGAAGAACTCGTCCGGCGTTCGTCATTCGACTCTGCATCGGAAAAAGGAGGAGCAGACACTTCGGGGCGCAGAGACTCGTCCGTCGTTCGCCTCCGCACAGAGGAAAGGAAGGCAGACACTTCGGCGTTCGCGTTCGAGGAGGAGGAGCAGAGACTTCGCGTTAGAGGAGGAGGAGTTTGGTGGTGGGAAAGGAAAGGAGGGGCAAAGATGTCTTTCTCCGTGAGACTGTGAGAGATAAGACGGTTATAATAAAATATGCCACTTCACCCTCTATGAGTCCACTCGGCAAGCACCCATTGGGTGTGCTTGCCGATGTGTCACTTGTTGCACACCAACGGTGTGCACCAAGTATTTCTCAATAGATTTTCCCCACGTCTTCTTGATCAGTGCAAGAGTAGGCAGGGTATTTCGGTAGGCAGGGGGGCATGGCGATGGAGAGCGCCAGTGGATCTGGCAAGTCACGGCGGCAGAGCGGGGAGGTGCGTGGGCTTGGCTGAACAGCTTCGACGGTTTGGACCCTTCGTGCAAAGGACGGTGGAAGCCAGCACATTGCGCCACGGCACGGCACTTGTAGCTGATCAGAAGTAACAGAAAATATACTGCATTTTGGACGGCGACCAGCTTCTTCAACCCAACCCGCGTCCCCACACCAGTAAATTTCCTAAGAGAAAAACCCAACGCCCCGCCGCAGCGCGCGCCATGGCTTCCCGCGCCGCCGCACCGTCCCCATCGGACCGCCACGCCGAGCGGGACCCTGTGCTGCCCACGGCCAGCCTCCTCCCGCAGCTACCCGACGACGTCTCCATCCAGTGCATCGCCCGCGTGCCCCGCTTCTTCCACGCCCGTCTCGCCTACGTCTCCCGCTCCTGGCGCTGCCTCCTCCGCTCCCCGGCTCTCTTCGCCGCCCGCCTCTCCTGCGGCGCCGCCTTCCCCTTCCTCTGTGTCGACATCCGCACCACCTCCGCCCGCTCAAGTTGGTTCCTCCTCGACCGCGAACCCCGCAATCCGCGCCCCCTTCTCCCCCTCCCTCCTCCTCTGCTCCCCACAGCCGGCTCCGCCTGTGCCACCCTCGGCCCCCTCCTCTTCGTCATCGGCGGCTCCCTCGACGGTGCCACCCCCACAACTGCCGTCCAGGTATTCGACGTCCGATTCCGCCGCTGGCATCTCGGTCCTCGCATGGGATCCGCCCGCGAGTTCGCCGCCGCCGGCGCTGTTGGCGGCCGAATCTACGTCGTGGGCGGCTGCCTTCCTTCGTCGGAACCGTGGGCGGAAGTGCTTGACCCGGACTCTGGCCGGTGGGCACCGATGCCGAGCCCCTTGGACGTCCGGGAGAAATGGATGCACGGGAGCGTGGTGCTCGACGGGAAGCTGCTGGCGGTGGCGGACCACGGGGGCCTCCTGTTCGACCCGGCGGTGGGGACGTGGGGTTCGGTGTCGACAGCTCTGGACATGGGGTGGAAGGGGCGCGCGGCGGTCGTGGACGGGATCATATACTCCTACGACTTCCTGGGGAACATCAAAGGGTTCGATCCAGTGATGGATGAGTGGAGGGAGGTGGAAGGAGTGAGCGAGGAGCTGCCTAGGTTCCTGTCGGGGGCGGCGCTGGCGGAGCTGGGCGGGCACCTTTGCGTGCTGTGGGAGGGGAAGAGGGCCAAGAGGGGCAAGGAGATGGAGATCATGTGCGCGGCGATCAAGGTGAGCAGAGAGGCGGCCGCCGGCGCCGCCTCCTCGGGGAAGCTGAGGGGGAAGATCGTGTGGACGGATGCCATCGCCTTGGCGTTGCCCAAAGGATCGTCGGTGTCGCATTGCTTGGCCGTGGAAGTCTGATTAGATTTTCGCCGGATTTGACTGGTAAGTGGTTAAAATGTCTCGTGATGTTGTTGTTATCCTTTTTTTTCCATGTCATTTATTTATTGTGACAAAATGGATGTTATGTTAACCCTCAAACCACTGGACGAAGTTTTCAATGTCATGACGTCCAGCCTTTTACTAAACAAAACCCTAAGGATCACGCAAGAGAGAGCCTATCACATACTCCCATATAGGGATCAGACAAGGAGTAGTATTAGTTACTTGTATGCATAATCATCCAAAAAGAATCTTCAACACATGTTAAGAGTAATCTTATATATGTCAAGCCTTTAACATAGTTGGATGGTAGGTCTCATTTCAGACTACAAATAGATCTTTACACCGTCGCATGATTACAATGGAGGGGGAATATGACCTTAGCTCAACAGAGCCCATTTATTTTAGTCCATCGAGACGAGAGGATAGTGGTTGTAATCTATTGGCACCCGATTCCCCTGCAGTGAGCTTGTGAGGAAAGAAGGGCGTGGGTCCGTCCCACCAGAGACCAATTCATTGGGCCTCTGAGGCCCTAGACACTTAGTCCATAGTGAGAGGGAGCAACCCTAACTTGGTCTCTCATCTCTAGACAATCCCACCAATTGCCAGAGGGCAATCCTCAGAGCCGTACAATTAAGAGGCCTCATAATCTGTTGCGATGCCAAAGCATGGTCACACTGGCAGCCAGACATGCCTTTGCTGTGCCAAGACATGACAATGCCGGTTGCCCGGCATGCCCTTACATCTTCAGAGCTTGGTAACAATGGGGAGGCACCCTCCATTATGACGAACTAGGTAAAAAAGTGTGTTAACTCTTAATCAAGATGACTATGTCCCTACATGAGCCTTCCACTAGCCTTAGAGCCAGATGACATAGGACGGCGAGGAAATGACAAGAGCCAAGGGAACCCCCCTTACGCTTACAAGAGGGAACAAAGGAGGTTAGAGGAGGTAGGCCACTTTTGGCCTTTCACGCCCCTACACTAGAGCACCCGACTCCCTACTCTCTACCTGGCTACCTCCATTGCCTACAGTTTCTGACTTGCGCATCAGAGGTTCTTCTCTTAGGACTACTCCTGATTCTTTATAACCGTTTTCTCCTTATTACAGATTCTAGCGATGTTCGCCTCCATTAACAATTTCAGAATCCCATGGAGATCAAACAATGGGGATCAAAAGACCACTTTTCGACCTCTACACTTTTTTGTACTGTCTGTGAGAAAGAGTAAAGAGACATGGCACCTTACAGAAATTACAAAAACATGGATAACCACTAGGAAAGCAAGACAGCTCCTGAGTCCCATCCTATAATGGATAGGTGAGTAACTACTTGTTCCCTCCCATCAACTAGAGGAGCTGGTGAGAGCAACTCCATATGCTTACAAAGGTGTGCTAAGGCCTCTTGAACCGACAAGCTATGTAAGAGCATGCAGATGTTGTCCCTTCTTCTGAAGGGTGGGTAAGTCTGTGGCCGGTGGGGTGCTATGAGCGGGTTTTGTCAATAGCATACACGACGCATGACTCTCGCTTGGGGAGTCCTGTCCATTCAAATCCAGGCATTGTGGGATGACTCTGGCAAGGCAGTGACTTTGAACATAAGTTGGAGGGGAATGCCCACTACTTGGACGACATCACCTAGGTAGCGCGAGGAAGGGCATAATGGAGGACGACATCGACTTTCAAGTCCTCTTTGCCCTGGAGATCTTGGAGGCCCTATCACTTTGAAGCTCCAATTGTTGCCATTGTCGTCATATAACGTCTTCATCGACCCAGTTGACTATCTCCACAACTTTGAGTCTTGCCTGACCTTCCATCAGGCCTTGGCTATTGTGAAGTATTTGGCCTTCACCACCACCTTTCAGGAGAACACGTAGGCTTGGTTTGAGTCCCTCACATAGGACTCCATCTCCTCCTTCAAGCAAATGAAGAGGATCTTCAAAGAGAACTTTCTTGGACTTCTACAAACTAGCACTCTGCATCCACAAGCTAGCACTCTGCATCCCCCACCTTGATATTAGCATTTGCCATAACTACATTGGCGTAAGACACCTAGTATGCCATTCTTTGGCAAATTCAGGGGTCCATGCACCTCAACTCTTCCCAAGCTCCTAGTGCTCGCCTAGAAGTGGCCGCCCTCAATTCAATATCAGGTGGTGACCCTACGGAGAGGAAGCGCACTGTCGACCACCTAAGATGCGACTTTGACAAGAGGGTGATTGAGACATTCCTAGGGGAGGTCCTACCTACAAGTAGTACACTTTTCTAACTATTCGCCCCTGAATGGATCTTTATTGAGATCTGCAATGAGCCTTTCCTCCAATGGTTGAGAAAGTTGAAAATCGATCCTAGGAGGAAGAACCTAGAGAAGTATTTTGGTGCTTCCACGAGGTCCATGACCACGTCACCGAGGAGTGCTTCCAACTCAATGATGCAATAGAGAACCTCATTCGTCGTGGTCTCCTCGACAGGTTCATGGCCAAGGCGATGACGTGATAGCCACAAAGGACCAACACACCCCCACCCACTGACAATAGGCTGTGTGGAAAGGAGATTATGATGATTTTCAATGGACTGGCATTGGGTGGGGATAGTTCCAACAGGTGACGCTTGCATGTGAGGAGGGTCAGCCAAGTCGAGCAAGATACCTATGACTCTGAGGCTGCCCTTGAAGACCCCCTTAAGGAACCCATCGTGTTCCTTGATGACGAATTGGAAAACATCGTAACTTCCCACGCCAATGCTTCGGTGGTCATGGCCACCATCAACTAATGGATAGTGCGTCACGTACTCATGGATAATAAAAGTGGACTCGACATTATTGCGTGTGATTGTCTTCTCCTTATGGGTGTAGGTCTCTTCCAACTTAAGCCCCTTCATACCCTTTTGTATGGGTTCTCGGGATTGATGGTGTTCCCAAAATGCCAAATCACCCTCTTAATCACCCCAAGCACATCTCCATGGGATGTTACTATCATGGTCGACTTTACGGTTGTGAATGGTATGCCTTGTAACAATTCCATTATCAGGTGTGATATCTTTGGACAGATGGGAGGGGTGCCTTCCTCGCTCCACCATAAGCTGAAGTTCCCAACCCCCTATGGAGTGAGAGAAGCCAAAGACAACAAGCAGGAGTCTTGATGATGCTATTTTATCTCCACCTAGGAGGTCCCTGAGATGACTCTACTAGAGAAGAAGCCAAGGAGTAACATGAACGACGAGGCTCCAAGCAAGAACCTATTCTTCATCAACATGGGGGAGGACCCCAATTGTGTCTTGAAGATCAGCTCTCTCCTCCTCGAAGAGGAGAAAGTAGCTTATCGGTGCTTTTGGGACAACCAAGACGTGCTCATGTGAATTGAGGATGATCTTCTTGGCATTCCCTCGGAAGTCATTACCCATCGCCTTAACTTACACCCCCACTACTGCTTGATCCAACAATGGAGGCATCGCTGCAACCCAAAGCGACAAGCCTCATCAAGGAGCAAGTGAGCAAAAAATTGCACAGCAGATTACTTAGGCACGCAATTTCCTCAGTATTCTCCAACGTGGTCCTGGTGCCCGAGAGCAGTGACAAGTGGCAGATGTTTGTCAACTATACCAACCTCAACAAAGCTACGTTCGAGTGTTGATGTGTGGCGACATTCATGCTCGAGAAGCTTAACTTTCTAGACACGTATCTCGGGTACAACTAGATTAGCATGCACAGGCTTGATGAGGACAAGATTGCATTTATCACTGACCTCAGGCTCTACTATTACACACGGATGTGTTCGGCTTGAAGAACTCGGGCCCAACATATCAACAACTAGTCAACTGCAAGTTCGAGTCTCAGATTGGCCAGAACATGGTGGTCTACATTAATGACATGCTAGTCAAGAGCCTCCAAACTTCTGACCATTTGGCCGACCTTGCGGAGACCTTCATTACCTTTCGAAGATTCAACATGAAACTGAACCTGAGTAAAATGTGAGTTGTAGGTGCACTCCAAGAAATTCCTCAGATTCATGCTTACTCTAGTTGAGAAATTCCTCAATTTTGGGTGCACTTTGTCCCTATACGAGCTTGCCGCCACACCCAGGGCCAAACGACATGGGACGACGAGGAAATGACATGAACCAAGGGAACCCTCAATTCATGCTTACAGGAGGGAATGAGAGAGATTGGAGGAGGTAGGCCACTTCTGGACTTTTGCACCCACGCACACAAGTGCACTCGACTCCTGACTCTTTGCCTGACTGCCCTTGTTGCCCACAGTTTCTAATTTGAGCATTTGAAGGTTTTCTTCTGGGACCACTCCCAGGGCCCTCTGACCACCTTCTCCTGATTGCAGGTCGTAACGACGTTCCCCTCCATCAACAAATTCAGAACGCCATGGAGATCGAACAGTGGCGATCAAAAGACCATTTTTCGGCCTCTACAATTACAAACATCAAAGTAAAGTGGCATTTATCATAATAAAAAAACAATTTGATAACCTGGTGTGTAAGAAAAACTAACAAGTTTCTTGTCATGGCGGTTCTCAATTTGATAGCACTCCAATGAATTTAGAAGATAGAATTCTTACCTGGGCTTGGCCCCCTTTCACAGCAGACCCGAAGGATTGTAAACTCATGATTCAAGCCTTTTCCAGCTTATGGGAACTTATGGAAGGCTAGGTGCGTAGCTGTCTCTGAGCATAGAAAGATTACTCCAGCTTGTGTGCTTCAGTGGGGCGATTTAGACTTGGCACTTTGGGGTAGCAATTTCAGGTGTGGAGGAGCAGCTCCTCTCTTGATACTGCTAGAAATCATCCAGTTCATCAGTCAGAGTTACAGGCATTCTCTCAGAGCTTGGCAGTTGGTGGACTGATTATGAAGAATGCTGAACAGGATATTTGTCAAATGTAAATGCTCGGCCTCTCCGGCTAACTCTGCCCTGCAGGCAGAAGCTTCTGCCATATGCGAGGGTATTTGTTGGCAGACGGGCTTGGAATTAAAATCAACATTTTTACCGGTGCTTCTGTGGTGGATCAGGGTCATGGTCAGGCTATTAATGATGCTGATCGATCTCTGTGGAGTAAACTTTTTATTGATGCGAAGGCATTATTAACTTTTTTTTTTTTTTTAAAGGACCAAGACTGGAGGAAACTTTTAACTCTTCCTCATGATATTGGAGATTCTTACTGACCCAGAGCTACTACTGTAGCTGCCCAAAATCTTGCTCGCCGTGCTGCTAGAGCCAAGGTGTATGGTTTGTGGGATTTTTTTTTCTTCTAATTGTGATTCTGTCTTTCCTTCGCCTTGTAAGCTTGTCCCCGCTGTTTCTGTTGCTTCTGCGAAATGAAGTTATCCTTTACCGGTCAAAGAAAAACAATTTTCTTGTTTGTGCTCCGTGTAAGCAGTGTATTTTTATTCGGCACACGGGCTGAAGTCAGAGTTCAAGCTAGAGGAAGTGCCCAGTGGTTTTAAGTCTGGGTCTGGCAAGCCAATCCCAATCGATGCGAGGTAGTTAGAATCCCCATCGCTCGAACACCCACTCCACAGGATTCTGATGTCTCTGCGGCAAACTTTTCGTTGCATTCAAATGCGAGAAAGAAAGTGGTGAATCAAGAACCAGCTTCTCGTGTCCACCATATATAGATGTTGGAAAATGGCTCCTCGCCGCCGATGAACACTTCGTCCACCCAGCGAGAAGATGCCTTTTAAAAGGATGATTCCAGAGACACCCCCCCCCCCCAATATCTTTATCCCTTTGTTGTATCCGAGGCACAAGCACGAAGAAGAATCCCGGCATGTGGGAATGCGATCTTCTCTCCGTGCGAGCCAATGTTCCGCTTTCCTCGGCAGTCGTTTGACCAAGTCAACATCTACCTTAGCCGAGAGCAGTAGGCCTCTAACTGTTGTTTTATCAACACTACGAGGAGATGGGACTGTATACGGGAAAGCTTGGTCTAAAGATAGCAGGTTCTTAGATTCTTGTCTCAAATTTTCAAATATTCTACAGATTACCAAAAAACAAAAAAGGATTATTAGTTTTCGACCTTTGAATTCTTTTGTAATTAGGAAACAAGTCCCGCAATCCTTCTATTTATCAATAAACTCTCAAAATATCTTAATCCTCAGGAAAGAACCCCATTCAGTTAACAATCAATCGAAAAATAGTTGTTTGAAGATATATTCCTTCTCTGACCGTTGTAAGCCATACTATAATCGAACTACACTCCCTCCCTCTCCCTTCCCCTCATCCCTTCCGTCGCCTATGCCAAGTGGGCAACTGCTTCTAGTCAGAGCCTTGGCAGAAGAAGAAGGTGTTGGAGTATTGGAACAAGCAGTTGTCGACTAGGCTCATTTTCCAATCTCCCTCCTTCACCCTCATTGGAGGGTTTGCGATAAGTCTGCACAGGTAGTTCCTCATCGACATTAGTCGGCGCTAGTGGTATCACCCCGTTGACACCGGCCCTTGTCCCCGCCACCCTCACCGTGTACTCTATGACTGGGGATCATCCCCGTGAAAAGGGTGTCCTCCAACAATAGTGTCGTCAGCCTCGGCATCATATGCACCCACCCCAGCAGCATTGATCCTACTAGTTGGTTGTGACCAAGGTCCATTGCCGCCACCTGTAATCACGGGATTGGTATCCCCTTTTGAAGTTAATTGTGAACGTGTAGGGATTAGGAACTGACCGTGATCGCCACCAACGCAGTCGCCTCTTGATATTCAGATGGAGGGCTGACTACCTTGGAAAGGAAGGATGAAGAGAAGCGTACCTGACAACGCGACAGAGTGGGCGTCGCGATGCTTTAACGTGAACGCGACGTAGGCAACGACGCCTTCTTGATCGCGACACAGCGGTCGTCGCCTTCTTCTTCAGTGGATGGAGACTTGGGTTCTTCGTCTTCCTGCTCCTCAGCCGGCCGAGGGGCAAGAGCCTCACCTTGCTCTGACCTTTAAACACCTGCCAAAGTGATTTAAAACAACAGAACACCCATTAGAATCGTGTGTAGATGATTTATTCAATGAAAAACATATGAACATGAACTATTATGGGGGGAACTCACAGGATTGGGACTTTTAACCCCTGTGGGTGTTAAGAATAGGTGTGTATATCGTGATCTAATGCTAACTAGAAAGAAACAAAGCTATGCATGCATGAAATCAAAGAAATAAAGGGAAGAAGGGAGAGGAGATTGTGTAGCCGATGGGAAAACGCCCTGGAGGGCTCTTGCTGGTCGTCTGGAGGAAGAACTTTCTTCGGGGAAAATGAAGCTCTCTTGCTCAGCGAACCAAAGAATCCGGCCTTGCCCAAAAGGATGCAGAGATGAGGTACTTATGGGTGATTATTCCCAACTCGGGTCTGAGAGGAATAATGGGCAAGAGTCCAGCTCTGGGCAAGTATGGCTGTGCAAGGGCTATTGGAACTCGAAAAGGAACATGTTAGGAAGGTCTTCTCCGAATTTGAGAGGATTTGGACTTGATTTGGACGTTCAAATGAAGCAATTACCATCAATAGCATGAGTCCAAGTTGGCTTCGGATTGAGTTTCCTGTTTAAGGCCTTGAACGCGACGGCCTTGGTGTCGCCTTCTGAATGCGACTGCCCGATATGTCGCCTTCCTCATATGGAAGGCTGACTTAAGTCATTTTGCGATTTTCTGAGGATTTAAAATGCGGAATTATGATAGCGACATACGGGCTGTCGTTTTCAGGAAGGCGACCTAGGGCCTGTCGCCTTCTGGTCTTTTTTGTATTTCGGCATGTAATTTGTCCAATCAACCATGCACAGCCTTCGAGATGAAGCATCGGACTTATACTCGGAGAGCTCATAGTGAAAGAAATTGATTTGACCAGGAAGGGTCCTCCAGGGCGATGAACTAATGGAAACGATGTCATGATCGGAGAAAGCCAGCTTGACGATGATGAGCCAACGTGGGGCGTCAATAATACCACAAGGGATTTTGCTCGACTTATGGGTCAGAAATGGGTGTCTACAGATTGCCCCTCCTTGATGCCTGTTTTGCAAGGGAGTGGAGCGGTGATGGAGTGGAAGCGGCGTGAAACGGCGATGTAGCGGAATGAAGCGGAACGAGCTGAAAGGCGGGCATCAAGGTAAAGAGACACCCATTCTGGACGAATAAGCAGCGAGAATCATCCGGCTGACCTCGAACATGGCTAGGAACAGAACGCGCGGATGGTTCCTACTTGGGACGAATAAAAGTCAAAAGAAAAGAATGATCAACCTCCTGATTCAAGAGGTACCCTGGCTATCTTTAGCGTGCAGGTTTCGTTCATTAGGGGATAGGTGCTGCCCGGCGGGTCGATTCGACTCTGGCCTTTGAGCGGGTCACGACTAATGAGCGGATCGGGGATAAAGGGAATGACTGTTATAATGAACGGAGATGAGAGGAATCTTGCGTAGGAACCATACTGGCAAACTGGACCGAGCAGCAGGCTCGAGGAAAACTTTCAAATTCGGAGTGGAATTCTTGTCTAGAAATGAGGATTTGGGTTGTGACATCATTGGGAAGCTGACTTTGACAAATCATGATTCGTGAAGCTCAAAATTCCTACATGATGCATGCTGGGCTAAAGAAAAAGAAAAACATAAAAACGAATGCAAAGAACGAGAGAAAATAATAAGTATTCAAGGATAATATTGCTAGACAATGTAAGCAAGGGTCAAGACACTTCGCATCCCCGACGTGCGATAGAATCCATCGTCCCCGAGTCATATCACCCAATGGCCTATCCAGCGATTAGCAGTGTGCACTTAGATCATCCTTGTTTTTGATGAAGGGAACTCAGATCCTAAAACACACTGGGAACCAGCCGGTCCTTGAGCTGATATAATAGTGTAAGTATCATATAGTAATGCAAGGGATTAGGGTTAGAGATACTTACCTGACTTACCTGACGGGCGTCTTTTGATTTTCCAAATTTTCTGGATTTTTATGGATTTTCTTGCATTTTCTGATTTTTATGGGTTTTCAATAATCAAAGCATAAGATATGATACAATGCACCAAAACAACGACATCAAAGCATATGTGCAAATATCTTGAACAATCATAGAGAAATAAGCAAAACAGCATAGACTGGTCAGAAGGCGACATAAGGGTTGTCGCAACCCTAGACTGAAGAAGGCGACGCAAGGCCTGTCGCCACCTTGAAGGCGACGGGTCGATACGTCGCTTTCACAGGTTTCTCAGCCCGAGCTCAAAAGCTTTCAGCATAGGACTTGGTTTTGACTCTCACTTGGATTCCTATTGCTCTCCACTCAAGGTCCTACTTCTAATGGGTCTTCTCTACCCTTTCCTAGCAGGAATAGGAGTGCTAAGGCTCTATAAATAAAGGGGATGAGAAGCCAAATTCGGAGTTCTCACCTCTCTCTTCTTTTCTTCAAGCTTTGCAAGCTACCATGGCCATGAAGAGAGCTCCTCTTGATCCCATGGGTGGGGAGGCGGTCTACGAAGGTCCGAAGCGTGCTCGGCGACCTTTGAAGCTCTCATGAGGATTACGGACGTTCCCAACCACTTGAGCCAGAGCGAGGAGTGAGAGAGGTAAGTTGGTTGGTGTTTTCAATTTCCATGATTTTATGCTCCGAATTTCTTCATTAATTTTGTGTTCTTGTTCTTCCTCTTTTCTCTCCTTTTTCCTTTTCTTCCCTAGCTCTTCCCCGGCTCTCGCCGCTACTCTAAGCTCACTTGGATTGCCCCGATGATCAAATCTCTACCCATGTATGTCATTAGGTTCCTGAGAGAGTGGGGTTTGGGTGGTGTTTTGATAGCGGCTCACAATTACCACAAAATTTCCTTTGATTGGCATAGTATCACGGCCCTCATAGAATTGTGGCACCCACAAACCCATACTTTTATTTTCCCCAAATTTGAGGCGATCGTCCTTCTAGAGGAGGTCGAGGCCTTCCTTGCTCTTCCCAAGACCACACCCGGGACGAGCAAAACATAAGCTACACGGTTGAGCCCATTAACCCGAAGTTTATTCTTGGAGAGTTCATGACCGATCCGGGGGATGTCTACACCATGATTAGCCCGCAATTCATACATCTAGTGCCATTGTCTAAGTGGGTCATCTCCAAGTGCAAAGACAAGAGCGTAGACCACCGGAGATAGCCAAGGCCGTGGCCATATGCTTATGTGGGGTGGTGCTCTTCCCGTCCGCGGATCACCTCATAGACTATGCTAGCCTTAGTGCGATTAGTGGGGTATGGCGAGGTCTTTCACTCTCTCACGCCGTCTTGGCGTATCTCTACTCGGGCCTTACCTCGGCTTCCACGGGAGGTTTCCTTTATGGCTCTATGATCCTTCTAGAGTGTTGGTTGGGTGTGAGGGTAAAATTCAAACCGGTAGACAACCCCACCACCGACAGTCGGATCTTCGGGTGCCATCCTTTGAACTTCATTGGCGGCGCGGCCAAGTTCTCCGACAAGGTTTTATGCAGGACGGCGGACAAGAAGACAAGGAGTGCGTGGCGCCTTTACTTCAGCACCCTACCGGTGGAGCACTTTGCTTTGGGCGTAGCGGCACTTCTCGGAGCGGAGATCCGGCTACCACTTGGGCGCGGCTTGGATTTGCAATTGATAGGGAATATGGCGACCGTGCTCTACAACCCGCAGCGGTGCTACCTACAGATCGGGAAGCCGAGGACGAGAGTACTTCCGCCATCACATCTGCCTCCCGTGAAGAAGCGACGCTTGGGGAACCCGGAGGACGAGCAGGCCGTGCGGAGCGCGCTGGCCTTGTGGAGGGCGTGCGCTACTCATGCACTCCCGCCGAGACTTGACGAGGACCGGGAAACGTACCAGGCGTACCTCTTGGAGCATGAGAAGATTCGGCCACTGAGGGGACCGTGAGCTAGAGAGATAGACTTGATTGTTCTTTTAATGTTTTGATGGGACTTGGTGGATTTGATGCTTGATGTAGGGGAGTGAGACATGTTATTGATGTAAACATTGGTTTATTGCAATGAGCATTGAATTTTTAGGAGTTTTGTGCACTGGTTTAAGAAGGCGACAGGGGCTATGTCGCAATCCAGAAGGCGATTGGTCAACGGTCGCTACCATAAAGTGAAGGCGACATAGGCACTGTCGCTACCTAGCCAGAAGGCGACACAGACCCGTCGCGTTCACAGGTCCCGGGACAATTTGAATTCGGGCCGAGCGCCCTTCTTCTCCTTTCCCTTCTTTCAAACCTCTCTTCCTTCTTCCCTCTATCCGGCGATTTCCCCTTTCTTCTTCCGGCCTTCCCCTTCAACCTTCTCTCTTCTCTCCGTCAAGCCCACCCCTTTTCTTCCTTCTCTTCTCTCTCTCCTCCTTCCTTCCTCCTCTCATTTGACAACCGGTGATGGAGGGTGACGGCGGTGGGCAAGGAGGTGAGGGCGGCGGCCGGCGGCGCAAGAAATCGATCCGGCGACGCCAACCGGGTGAGGGGACGTCGACGGTGGCCCCGGAGGCTTCCCCGGCCGTGCCGATGGAGGAGGATGTCGCCGCGATGATGCCGGGCGAGGATGATCCCGTCGGACCCAAGAAGGTAGGGTCTCAAGCCCTAAACCCTATGTGTGTGGATGAGGGGATACTGAGCACCCCAGTAGGGCCTTTTGGCCCAAGGTGAAACGGCCGAAAAACAGATTCTTGCCGTTTCCGGCCAGTCTGTGAATGCGACAGGGTGGGTGTCGCATTACCAGACAGGTCGCGACGCCCTAAGCATCGCTTTCAGAAGGCGACAGCCTGCTTGTCGCCTTCACAGCAGGAAGGCGACTCCTCTGGTGTCGCCTTCTGAAGGCGACAACATACCCGTCGCTACCTTAACAGAAGCTGTTCTATTGATCCCTTGCTGATCCTTGTGTTTTCTGTGATTGTTTTGCAGAGCGAGCTACGGTCCCGGCTGGGGTGGTCCGTTGTCCGGGCGATCTATCAGGGGTTACTGGATTTCCAGAGGACCCGGCTGGAGGAGATAGGGTTCGGCCCCTTTCTGAGGTTGGATGAGTTGACGCCAAACGTGGCGCTCATCCAGGCATTGAAGGAGCGATGGGACCCGGAGTGCCACGCGTTCCTCCTCCCGTGGGGTCACATGATCCCCACACTGGAGGACGTGGCACGGATCACCGGCTTGAGGGTAGATGGCCAGGCGGTGACCGGGGTGACTTATACCAGCTATCAGGAGATAGTGGAGAGGCTTCTGGGGCTAGAGGTGACACGGGAGAGATCCTCCCTGGTGCCGAGGACGAGGTTGCAGGCGAGCCTCGGGGTGGCAGACGCGCGCCACCAGACTGGAGAGGGCCAGGCGGAGTACATGGCCCAGTTGACAGCGGATGCCAGAGCTGCACTGGCAGAGGAGGAGGAGCGGCAGCGGACCGCGACTTGAGGCGCTTCCTGATCCTCGTGATTGGGAAGTTGATCTTGGGTACCCGAGGAGACCCGGTGAGCTGTCGGTGTCTGCCTCTACTAGAGGACCTGACCCAGGTGGGGAGCTACGCATGGGGTGCGGCCCTTCTGGCCCACCTCTTTGACAGCCTGGGCACCTCTAGTAGGGAGACAGGTGTGGCCGGGTTCTTCCCACTGCTACAGGTATGCTTCTCACTCTTACCCTTTACTGCTTTTCCTGCTTGTCTTAATTAACTGTGGTACTGACTTGTATTACTTTTGCAGGTGTGGGCGTACTACCACCTCCCTTCCCTGGGTCGCGGGGTGGCAAGGCGACATGGCGCTGTACCTCTCCTGCAGCGCTGGCGGTTTTGCCGCGACGAGCGGTCCCTGCGGCGACAAGTGACGCTCATTCATGACGCGTTGGACACCGTCCCCTTCGGACATGTAAGTACTTCTAGCCTTAACCTTTTCGTTTACTTTGTTTATTTGACAATTGACTGATGGGTCTTTACTTGTGGTGTGCAGGTACAGTGGACTCCCTACGTCGGGGAGGACAACGCCACCCAGCCGTGGGTGGAGCGGGGCCGTCCCTACTTCGGTAGGGACATTTGGCTTCACTGTTTTAACACAGTGGTCCCGCTCCACCACCAGCTAGTGGCGTGGACACTGGGACTCCACCAGGCGGTGGTGGAGTTCCCGACCCGACAGAGGTCATGGGAGAGGCCCGGCCGCAGCTTCCGGGGAATCCAGCAGGTCACGGACTGGACAGTCTGGGTCCGAGAGCAGCTGGATGACTGGGAGCGGCGAGGGAAGGAGGTAGTCTCTGAGGCTGCCAGCGACGAGGCTACTTCCGGCCTATGCCCGGAAGTATGGGCCTAGGTGTATAAGGGGTCCTGACGACCGTACGTATTTTACTACTGCTTTCAGTCTCTTTGAACTCTTAGTTGATTATGCGACTGACTTGGCTTGGATTGCAGCTTGACCCTGAGGGACGGATCTCCTCGCTCGAGGGGATCCTCCATTCCACCATCCAGCAGCGGGACGACCTCCAGGTGGTGGTGGATCAGCTGGTAAGTACTCTGCACCCTACCCTTCTGCTTTTAACTGTGTTGACTGACCCTTGATGTTTTCTCTTGCAGCGGGCAGAGCTGGACCGTGCGCAGCAGATGGTGGGAGGGGCTTCCTCCTCCCGAGAGGATCCCGGTCGCTCTGTCTTGGAGGGCCAGTTAGCGTCGGCGGCGGCCTGAGCGGAGGACGCCCTCGCCCAGCTGCGGGAGCGGGTAAGTTACTTATTTAGATGCCCCTGGTTCTTTTTGCTTCTTTCGTGATTTCTGACAAGATTTTTCTGATATTACAGGAGCAGGAGCTGAGGACCGCCCTAGCGCGGACGACGACGCTGGAGGCGGAGCTGGCGGAGCTACGCCTACGCCCCGAGGCGGCGGAGGTGGCGCGGTGGGCGCCAGGAGGCGGAGGAGGCGGCACGACTGCGCGCCGAGGCTGGGGACTCCGCACCCAGCTGGGGAGGAGAGGCATCGCAGCGACATGCTGCGATCCGAGATGAGGGGCCTGGAGAGGGCCCTGGCCTTGGTCGGGCGCAGCCGGTCAGCGACCAGCCGGAGCGATATCCCGAGCGGGTCTGCTGGGCACTACCTGACAGGTTCCTTCAGACGGAGGAGGAACGAGGAGGAGGAGCGACGACGGCGCGAGAGAGCGCCAGAGGGGAGCGAGATCGGGCCGAGAGTGATGGCCCCTCCATCTCCCTGCCCGCCTGAGGGTACGAGGGAGAGTGGTTGAGGGTTTGTACTTTTTGCTCCTTTCTTTTTGACATGATAGTGTACATGAATGGAATGGAACCTTTTTGCGTTTTTATGGTTTGCGACTGAGTGAGAGTGACGAGTGAGATATGAGTGCCGCTTTCTTTTCCGTCCTGCACACTTTAGACAACCACGAAACAAGTCAGATCTGTTCTTAGGCTTAGCCCCTTGCTTAAGAATGCGGCGAGTGAGCGACCTTGATAATTCGTCAAGGGGCTAAGCCTTATTAAATAGGCAAAAGATGCGAATAAACAAAATGAAATGCATGTATGCAAGCAGCTTGAAATTTGGAATATTTGACTTTCTGATTTTTTTGGAGTTTTGGTGATATTTGATTTTTTTTTGGAGTTTTTGGAAATATCTGATTTTTTTGGAGTTTTGAAAATATCTGATTTTTTGGAGTTTTGAAAATATCTGATTTTTTGGAGTTTTGGAAATATCTGATTTTTTAGAGTTTTGAAAATATCTGATTTTTTGGAGTTTTGAAAATATCTGATTTTTTTTGGAGTTTTGAAAATATCTGATTTTTTTGGAGTTTTGAAAATATCTGATTTTTTTGGAGGTTTTGTTAGCGCCTAAAGTCGGCGTTAGCCCTTCCTAAAATAAGACACGCGAGACGGAAGGTACTCGCATCTTCGGGCCACAATACTTAAACCAATTCGAGCCACTGGTTAGGAATCTTGATCACCTCCGGTTCTCACCTCAGGGCTTTCTAAGTTAGGACGTGCGTAAGGGGTGACAACACCTCGGAAAACCTACCCTTAGTTGATGTGCGACTATTAAGCCCTACCCAAGAGGTGACTCAGCCTTATAGGGAGAAACCGAAGATTATTTAAGGAAAGTCTTGTGTGGGTATAGGGATGTTGGGTTCGGCTACTTCCTACAGCATACCATCAGAGATTGGGTCTGTTGTGGAGGGACTTTATGGTCTTTTGTATGGACTTGCCTTGCTTTGGGGCATGCGTACGACCGGGCTCATTAGTGTCCCGCGGGGACTTTGCCACTCTTTGCCATGCCCCTGTTGTATTATGGATTCTCTTTTCTTTTCGTTTCTTTGCTTCTTTGCCCTTTTGTTATTTTGACCGTCCCTATTTGAGACTTCCTCTCGTCGGGGTATGCTGTAGGTTGACGACCTCACCCTTACGACCCTTTTGCCCCTACACTTCGACCGATTAGGAGAGAACGACCGATGCATCGCTAGAGTGGAGTCCTCATAGTTGCAGCGTCTACCAAGTATAGTTATCCGGGCTTGCCGTGTGCGTGTGTGTTAATCCTAACTTAGAGCAGCCCTTTGGCGATTAGAGAGGTATCTTAGACTCCCAACACGGGGCTACTTCCCGATCTAGATGTTGTGGCCTCACACCTATAGGCCTAAGGATAGAAACGTTTGAGGTACAACCCGTTCCACGGATGTGATAATTCGACGCCCTCAGCATTGATTAAGCGATATGCATTTCCAGGGTAGACCTCCCTCACAACGTACGGACCCTCCCAGTTGGGTTGCAGTTTGGACCTAGGACCTCCGGGTTTGATAAAGATGCGTTTCAAGACCATATCACCCTCTTGGAATTTTCGTTCAATTACCTTCTTTTGAAAAGACCTTGAGATTCGCCTTTGGTAGGAAAGCACATGGTCGGCTGCCATAAGCCGCTTTCATCTAAAGTTCCAATTGGACTAGTAACGCCTCTCGACGTTCATCAAGATTAAGTTCCTTGTCTAGTTGGACTCTAGTGAAGGAATTAGGATCTCATATGGAACTACCGCCTCCATCCCGTAGGTGAGAGCGTACGGGGTTTGTTCCGTGGGAGTGCGGACGGAGGTGCGGTAGGCCCATAGAGCCTCTATTAGCTTCTCTGGCCAGTCGGCGAATTTATGCGACTCACAGGTTTTCTTTAAGATTTTAAGAAGGGTTTGTTAGTTGCTTCAGCTTGGCCATTGCCTTGTGGGTAATACGGTGATGAATGATGCAGCGTGATGTTGTATTTCTTACAGAGGTCCTGGAGCTCTTGTGCGATGAATTGCGGCCCATTGTCCGTGACGATGCTGCTTGGCACTCCGAACCGCGAGATGATGTTTCTCATGATGAAGCGGCACACCGTGGATGCTTTGATTTCTGTGAAGGCTTCAGCTTCTGCCCACTTGTGTAATACTCAGTCGCAGTTAGGATAAATGACTTTTGTTTGGTTTGAGCATTAGAATCACCAAGAGGGCCGACAATGTCGAAAGCCCACATGGAGAATGGCCATGGTGTGGAGAGTGGGTGTAGTGAGGAGGAGGGGCATGGATCTTATCGGCATGGAGTTGACACTTGACACACCTACGGACGTAGATGGTACAGTCTTCCTCTAGGGTTGGCCAGTAATAGCCCTGCCTAATGATCTTCTTTGCTAGCATCTGACTGTTGACGTGCCCTCCGCATTCACTAGCATGGGCCCCTTCCACCACTTTCCAAGCTTCGTCATCGGTAAGGCACCTTAAAAGGACTCCATTAAGGGCTCGCCTGTACAGAACTTCTCCGACAACTGTGTACCTTAAGGCGGCTCTCCTGATGGCCCTACGATCTTCTGCACTTGCCCCTTCAGGATATGTACCCTCCCTGCAGTACTGCTCTATCTCGAAATACCATGGCAGTTCCTCTTCATTCAGAATCTCCTCGAGTTCAGTCAGCATGACCTGCTGAGCTCCCTTCTTCCTAGCCTTCTCTTCTAAGGTTGCCCTAAGGTCGCTAAACCAAGGGTCCTGGATAGATGGAACATCGAGACGCTGGACGATGATTGTCTCAGTCCGGCGACTCAGAGGGAAGGATAGGGATGAGGCTAGCGACGCCAGAGCGTCAGCCAGGATATTTTGGGAACGAGGAGTGTGGATGTAGATGAGCTTACGGAACTGCCTTGCCAACAACGTGACCAGGTCTTGATATGGCTTGAGCTTCGGGTCACGAGTGCGGTAGGTTGAGAGTACCTGCCGCAGGACGAGCTGAGAGTCTCCTATGATTCTGAGATGTGATGCCCCCAGCAGATAAGCGTGCTTGAGACCAGCAAGGAGAGCCTCATACTCGGACATGTTGTTGGTAGCGGGGAAGGTGAGTTGATATGCAAAGGGGATGGTAATACCTTCCGGGGTAAGTAGCACGGCTCCAATGCCCCGTCCCTGAGAGTTGAGTGCACCATCGAAATGAAGGACCAGAAGGGGTCTTTGATTATGACTGAGAGTTCCTCATCGGGGAATTCCTCTCGGAGGGAGTCGCTGTGAGGGAGTGGTAGATGGGCTAGATGCTCGGCGATGGCATACCCCTTGACGGCCTTTTGGACCACAAAGGATATGTCAAACTGGGAGAGGAAACTCTGCCAGCGTGCCAGCCGATCAGAAAGGACGGGCTTTTCAAGAAGATATCGGAGTGGATCCATCCTTGAGATCAGCTTGACCTCGTGGGCTAGGAAGTAGTGCTTGAGCTTTTGGACTACCCACACGAGTGCGGCACAAGTTTTGTCCGTGGTGGTGAGCTTGGATTCAGCGGGGTTGAAGAGCCTAGAGAGGTAGTATGCTGCCCTTTCTTTCCCAGACTCGTCATGTTGTGCCAGGACAGCTCCTAGGGAGTCCTCAATGACTGAGAGATATAGGATTAGCGGTTTCCGGGTACAGGAGGCTGTAAGACTGGGGGATTCATGAGATAACTTTTCAGCTCATCGAAGGCTGCTTGGCATTTGTCATTCCATTCGAATTTTGCCCCTCCTTTCAAGAGATCATAAAATGGGCGACATCTTTGCGAATGCTGGGAGATAAATCTTCTGATGAACTGCAAACGCCCGATTAGCCCTCTTAATTGTGCGATGTTCTTTGGAGGCGGCATCTTCGCTATTGCCTTAGCCTTGTTTGGATCGATCTCAATGCCCCGCTTGCTGACTATGAAACCTAACAGCTTCCTGATGAACCCCGAACACGCATTTTTTCGGATTCATTCTCAGCTGATACTCTCTAGACCTCTGCAACACCTTGGCTAGGATTTCGGGTGTTCTCTCCTGGTTCTTGACTTCACCAAGATGTCATCCACGTATACCTCTATGTAAACGTGCATCATATCGTGGAAGATGGCCATCATCGCCCTTGATAAGTAGCGCCGGCATTTTTAACCCAAACGGCATGACTACATAGCAGTACGTTCCCCAGGGCGTGGTGAAGGAGGTTTTCTCTTGATCCTCAGGAGCTAGACGGATTTGGTTATATCCTGAATACCCATCCATGAATGAGAGGGTCTCATACCCAGCAGTATTATCGATAAGCACATCAAGATGAGGAAGCGGGAAGTCGTCCTTCGGACATGCCTTATTCAAATCCCTGAAATCGATGCAGATTCTGACCTTTCCATCTTCTTCATGACAGGGACTATATTGGCCACCCAGTTCGGATAAAGCACTACCCTGATGAACCTAGCCTTATGGAGTTTGTCTACTTCGTCCTTCATCTTCAGGGCTGTGAGTGGGTGGAACCTTCGGAGTTTCTGCTTGATTGCCTTTGCCCCTTCTTTCAGTACCAGCCGTGCTCCACTAGTGAGGGGTCTAGACCGGGCATGTCCTCGTAAGACCAGGCGAATGTATCCTTGTACTCCCTCAGGATTTGCACCAGTTCCTCTTCTTCATCAGGAGGGAGGTTTGCTGAGATAATCACAATCCTGGGATCTTCTTCCGTTCCGAGGTTGACTTCCTTAGTAGTTCATCCACTGCCGTTGTGGCTCATCAATCTTCTCACTCCACTGGCATATTTTTCGGCAGCGTCATCTACTTCGCTATCCTCTTCATCGATTGGGTCCTCATCATTCATTATTTCGTAGACGCCAAATCCGTCGTCTATGAACACCCCATCTTGCTCAAACACCTCTTCAATACCATGCGCTTCCTTGTGAATTCCTCTATCAATAGCACGCTTGACACCGCGAGCTAGCTCTTGAAGATATCTCTGGGGAATAGCTTTTCCCCGCTGCTTCCTAGGACGGTGCTTGGAATTGGCGGATGACGGGCTGACCTGACTCTCTATCCTAGGCCTATCTATCCTAACGCTAGACTCACCTACCTAGACTCTCCTAAACTAGACGACTCTACAGGACTGGGGGAGGACATGGTGTCCTCGAAGAGAATGGCTCCTAATGAAGGAGCAGGAGGGGGACCCTCAGTCGAGGGGTGCCCCTGATCAGCAGAGTGCAGGACGTATGCCGGCTCCTCGACCTCAACGTGCATTTGAAAGTGGACATTTTTTTTTTTGGGGATCCGAGGAGAGCATGCAACAGGAGAGGGTGACCTCGTGGTCACCTGGATCAGCTTGGAGAGCGGAGAGGACAGCCAGTGGGAGCTCGGGTGTGAGGAGGCTGTGCGCCGCCGTGAGGAGTTGAGGAGTCAGTTGGATCAGTAAAGGAGGAGAGGATGGGACTAGGCTGGGAAGGAGGGAACCAGGAGGGATGGGTGGATGGCTAGGCAGGTGCCTCTCCAGAGTTCATCAATGGTTTTCTCCTCTTCATAGGGATGTCCGGCTCTCCTATGTCTGAGGCATCGCTCATGAGCTGCCTTTGGACGTGATGGCAATGGGTGGATCTAATAACTCTTCCGCAGCTGGCGGCCAGGTTCTCTCTCTTCCCAGAACAGTCGGCTGAAGGCGATGGTGATGTCTTCTATGTCGAACCATCTATACCACTCAGCCTCTGGGTCTCCGGTCTTTCTCCTCCTGGTCGGACGGAGGGCTTCTAAGGCTCTATAGGTCAGCAACGGGGCCATGTGCCGAGAGAAGTTCCGGCCATGCACCTCGTGCTGTGAGAGTTCTGCCTTGACTACCATGGTGTTGTATCCAGGTTGGGTAGGCCCCCTGATAAAATGACACCAGAGTGTCCAGGTGAGTGGCTCTCGGTCGGCCTTAAGAGTGGATGTGCTGGATGACCCTGGTTTGGATTTCTCTTTGTACCCTAAGCCCCATCGGCTCTTCATGACAATGTCAGTGATGGGTTTGATTATGCCCTGTAGCTCTGCCCCTAGGCCCTTGCCTTCTTCATACCCCAACTTCATCATAATTTGCCACCCCTTTGTGCTTAGTGGCTCTTTTCTCTTGACCGCATTGACCCGGGCTAGGTAGACCTCTCGTTGGGACTGGAACGTGTAGCTCCAGGGGTAGTTGATGTCTAGCACTGAGACGATGGGTTTATTGGCTGGCCATACAGCTGGGAGGTGGGTATCGTGGAGGGCATCTACGGAGTGGGTGGTGGCTATGCTCCTGACCTTGATGATTCTCCCTTGGAACGGGAACTTCAGGCATTGGTGTGCGGTAGATGGCACAGCTCCTAGTGACTCTAACCATGGGCGCCCTAAAATAGCCTTGAACATGGGATCGATATCTAGGACGTAGAAGTCCACTGTGACGGCGAGGGGCCCCAGTTTGGCTTGCACAGTCACCATGCCGTGGCAGGATCTTCTGGAATTGTCATAAGCGGCAATGGTGGTGGGCGTCGACCTTAGCATACATTCTGATAGGTCACAGGCTCTTAGCGTACTCAGCGGGCAGACATTTATGGATGCCCCCGTATCGACCAGTGCCGCTCCCACTGCTATATGGTTGATGACTAAAGTGATACAGAGGGGGAGCCTCCTGGCTTCTGGGGGTGCTAATTCGCTTTCTGCAAATGCATTGCCGGCCCGCGAGTCACCATGGCCAGGGCACTAGGTAGCTTATCTGCCATCATGTCTTCATTCACAACCACCTTCTGCAGGAAATTCCTCAGGGCTTCCTGGTGCTCTTTAGACTTCTTTATCAACTCCAGAATGGAGATCTTGGCTGGCACGTGGTCCAGGTGCTTGAGGATGTCATAGTGGGTTCCAGGCAGTGGCTCAATCAACCCCTCATCTTGTGCTTGTTGCTGAGCTTGCTGTTGCTGTGGCGGCTGCAGGACCTGCTGGGGATTTGTGGAAGTGGTGGTGGTGGAGATAGGTGGGTACGGGCGGTGAAAGACTCGCCCACTCCGTAGGGTGGTCGGATTGGAGGTGGCTGTCTCGCGGAGGATAATGTGGCGGCAGAGGGTTGGTTTGGCCCAGGTGGTGGCAGGATGATGGGTGAGGGAATGGAATGATAGGGGGTAGAGGGATGGAGACAGGTGGAGCGAAAGGTAAGATGATGGGTGAGCTAACAGCTGGCGCGGATGCTGAACTGACGGGCAGTATGACGGCGTTGGCCATGGAAACTACAGAAGGGACTGACTGGGGAGCCGTGTAGGCTGGTTGTATTGTTTGGGATTGGACAGGATATTGGTTAATGGCCATCATCTGCTGAACATCTAATTCATCATCGTACGTCCAGTTTGCTTGTGGAGGGGGATGGTGGACGATGGGGTTTACCTGGGCAGGTTGCTGTGGTGGTGGTAGGTTCGGAGCTGGTGGATGGTTAGGTAAGGGGTTGTGGACGATCCCAAGGTTCTGCAGTGGCTGCTGATGTTGCTGCTGTTGTTGTTGTGGAGGGGGTGGTTGGCGCTGCTGCCTTTGCTGCTGTTGTTGTCTCTGCCTTTCCTTGATGTCTCCGATCACCTGCCGGAGGGCTGTCCAATCTATCCTGTTCTACTCATGCAAGTCATACACCAAGTCCTTGAATGTGAAGCACTGATCGATGGTATGACCAGGCTGCCTGTGGAAGACACAGTATCGAGTTTGATCCACACTTGGGTTCAGAGGTCTCTCAGGAGGGAGCCTAATGGCTTCTGTGGAGAGCAGGGCCAGGAATATGTCGGAGAGGGTCTCCGGTAACGGTGGGTATGAGTTCTTCTGGGACCCATGGGACACCTTGTTGAGAGCCATCAGGAGGTGGTACTTGGTTGTATTGGCGCTGCTGCTGCCCTTATGGCGGATTGGTAGGGTTCTGACCCTGGGCGTTGTATTGGCGGTTTTGGCTCTGGCCGGTAGGGTTGAACGCGCTTACTTGCTCGTTCACTTGGACGCCTTCGGTGACAGGCCCCTGAGGCTTCCTTTGGAAACGAGACTTCTGGGGTTCAAACATGGAATGGATGGGAGAATCTTTGAGCTGGGTCTGGATGAACCGGGCCCGGCTGTAGAGCTGATGCATATTGGAGATGTCGTTCATCGCCAAAATGTTGCGGTAGGCGGGTGTGGCGTTGGCGATGATGATCTTCACTTTCTCCCCCTCTGGAAGGTACCCCGGAACTCTGGTGGCCATTTGCCTCCATCTATCGGCGTATGCTGAGAAATCCTCATCCGGCTTCATCTTTTCAGCTATGAGATCCGTGAGGGAATATTCAGACCCGACCCTGTCTTGGAATTGTTCGAGGAACTTGGCCTTCACGACAGCGAAGTCCTCAGCGTCCTCGGGTAGCAGGGAGTAGAACCAATCAAGAGCATGCCCGTCCAGCAACCGGCGGAAGAGATATGCCATGAGACGGCGGTCATGCTGGTAGGGAGCGGACTCATAGATGAAGTCTTTGATATGAGTGTATGGATTGCCCGAGCCATTGTACTTTCGGTACTTCGGCATCTCAGATGGAGAGGGGACCCATAGGCCGTTGAAATTTGGCATGTGCACGTCGTGGTGCTGCCTAGGGTCGACTTGCTTGCGGAGCTCTTGGAGCTCCTTCTTGATGGACGCCCACTCGGTCATCATGTCCGGCGCAGCGGAAGGCTGAGCATATACGGACGAGGCACGAGAGGTAGGCCTGGCGCGTGGCTCAGGACGGTGAGGGGAATAGCATGGCTGGTATGGCGGAGACCGGGGCCTCGACTCACGGGGAATGTAATGTTCGGACTCGAAGGGCGTGAATCGGATAGCCCTCGGCCGGATGGGGGTGTTGTTGGCTTGTCCCACGGTGACATGGGGGCCGGAGGTAGCTGCTGCGGGGCGTGACGCGCCCGCTCTGGGTGAGGGTGTGGAAGCGGCCTTTCCTTTGAGAGCCGTCATGAGAGTTTGGATTTGGGACTGATCAAGTTGAGGAATTAAGCGTAGAAGTTGAGCGGCTTGATCGTCCGACTGAGGAGGGTGGATGTGAGGTGAGCCACTATCGTCGGGACAGTGACCGTCAGAGGCATGAACAGTAGCGACCCAAGGCGGGGTCGACTCCTCGAAAAGGTCGTGAGGCAGGGACTCCTCGTAGTCTCGGGAGGTATAGAAAGCAGTATCGGGGTTTCCTCCTTTGTTGTAGATCGGGTTCAGGAATGACTCCATATTTCGGAAAGTGAGCACAAAGGGAGGGTGAAAGCCTTTCCAGACTTGAGAGGGATGCCCTAACCTAGACAGACTCTTTGTTTCCTAAACAAACACTCCTAAAAGGAAAGAGAAAACGTCTCACCCAAAGCAAGCAATTTGGCAATGATGATGGTCTCTTTTATTTGGTTCAATTTTGCCTTTTAATGATTTTGATTTTTAGCAAGTTCTCTCCAAATGAGGAAGGGTTTCCTAGATGGGAGAAGGCTTCCAACTTCGGGTAGGACTAGGGTTCTCTCTACCTTGCCAAATGAATCTAGACTCGATCCTAGGTGGCGACGGGTACAACCAGCCTGGCAACCGTGTGGGAATCCACGGTCAGCGGGGACTTACGGAGGCTCTCGAGTGAGTGCTCTAGTCGGACACAAGGAATATGTGGCCGAGAGAGCGAGCGTCGCTGAGGAGGAAACCTATGCTACGAATATGGAGCGATGTATGCAAATCCTATGTGCACCGGAGTGCATGCAAAATTCTAACCTAGTACTAACAAAATAGGAATCAGGACTAACTGCTCTCAGAGAGGAAAGGCGACAAGGCAGATGTCGCTACCAAGATAGCGACAATCACCCTGTCGCGTTGCTTCTCGCAGTGGACAGAGGGCAATTAAGTCCTAATTATGCACAAAAAGTCAAACAACCCTATAAAATCCAAGAGTGGCAATCTCTCAAGAGCATAGAAAAGAGCATGGTATGATGAAATCTGAATGGAGTATGTGAAAGCAAATCCAAATTTGCAAGGAAACACAAAGAAACCAGAGTACTGACCTTCTCGCGACAATGCACCTGTCGCCTCCTTCAACGCGACGCAACCCTCGTCGCGTTCCTTACAGGCTCAACAAATCTTTAAATAATGCAAAAGGCGTACGGGCAGAGTGCGTACCTGATAGCGACGTTGATGATGTCGCCGACCTGATCGTGACGCCCCTTCTGTCGCTATTTGGATCGCGACGTTGATCGTGTCGCTTTCTCACCCAGAAACGCAGAACACCGATAACTTCAAAGAAAGAGAACCAAGAAGAAGGGAAAACTAACCACACAACACACCTGTTAGATGATAGGGACGGCAGGGAAAGGAAGAACAAGCGTGATGGGCACAAGTGGTCCCACCGTGATCGCCAAAAGGTGTAATCACGAGATTGGTATCCCCTTTTGAAGTTAATTGTGAACGTGTAGGGATTAGGAACTGACCGTGATCGCCACCAACGCAGTCGCCTCTTGATATTCAGATGGAGGGCTGACTACCTTGGAAAGGAAGGATGAAGAGGAAGGCGTACCTGACAACGCGACAGAGTGGGCGTCGTGATGCTTTAACGTGAACGCGACGTAGGCAACGACGCCTTCTTGATCGCGACACAGCGGTCGTCGCCTTCTTCTTCAGTGGATGGAGACTTGGGTTCTTCGTCTTCCTGCTCCTCAGCCGGCCGAGGGGCAAGAGCCTCACCTTGCTCTGACCTTTAAACACCTGCCAAAGTGATTTAAAACAACAGAACACCCATTAGAATTCGTGTGTAGATGATTTATTCAATGAAAACATATGAACATGAACTATTATGGGGGGAACTCACAGGATTGGGACTTTTAACCCCTGTGGGTGTTAAGAATAGGTGTGTGTATTGTGATCTAATGCTAAACTAGAAAGAAAACAAAGCTATGCATGCATGAAATCAAAGAAATAAAGGAAGAAGGGAGAGGAGATTGTGTAGCCGATGGGAAAACGCCCTGGAGGGCTCTTGCTGGTCGTCTGGAGGAAGAACTTTCTTCGGGAAAATGAAGCTCTCTTGCTCAGCGAACCAAAGAATCCGGCCTTGCCCAAAAGGATGCAGAGACGAGGTACTTATGGGTGATTATTCCCAACTCGGGTCTGAGAGGAATAATGGGCAAGAGTCCGGCTCTGGGCAAGTATGGCTGTGCAAGGGCTATTGGAACTCGGAAAGGAACATGTTAGGAAGGTCTTCTCCGAATTTGAGAAGATTTGGACTTGATTTGGACGTTCAAATGAAGCAATTACCATCAATAGCATGGGTCCAAGTTGGCTTCGGATTGAGTTTCTTGTTTAAGGCCTTGAACGCGACGGCCTTGGTGTCGCCTTCTGAATGCGACTGCCCGATATGTCACCTTCCTCATATGGAAGGCTGACTTAAGTCATTTTGCGATTTTCTGAGGATTTAAAATGCGGAATTATGATAGCAACATACGGGCTGTCGTTTTCAGGAAGGCGACCTAGGGCCTGTCGCCTTCTGGTCTTTTTTTGCATTTCGGCATGTAATTTGTCCAATCAGCCATGCACAGCCTTCGGGATGAAGCATCGGACTTATACTCAGAGAGCTCATAGTGAAAGAAATTGATTTGACCAGGAAGGGTCCTCCAGGGCGATGAACTAATGGAAACGGTGTCATGATCGGAGAAAGCCAGCTTGACGATGATGAGCCAACATGGGGCGTCAATAATACGACAAGGGATTTTGCTCGACTTATGGGTCAGAAATGGGTGTCTACACCACCCAACTGTTCTCTGTTGCACCGTGCACTGCCACCATCAACTGAGCAGCGACGACAACTCTAGTGACGTGAATTGGTTGTAGGAGAGGTTTAGCCACTGCAGGGGCTGGTGGGTGAAGAGTAGGGCTGCAAATGGAACCTGATATTCTGATATTCCGACTCGATTCTGATAAAAATTATCGATTTCAGAATTGAAAAATGATATAGATGGCTTATCGGAATCGGTATCGGATATTTCGATAAGCTATCAGAATTGAAAAATAATCAGAATCGGTATCGGTTATTCCGATAAATTATCTATAAACTCAAAAGACAAAACCATGGTAAGCACCTTAACTTTTCATAATTTCCGTTCTGGTAATGTTATCAGAATCGGAATTAACCATTACGATTTTATTGGAATCGGAATCAGAACTATATTTCAGTTATCGGAATCGGAACCTGTGTTTTCAGTTCCGAACCCAACCCGGTTGTAGCCCTAGTGAAGAGTGACGATGGGACACAGTTGTAAAGGCGATTGTGTCTTAAGGCTGAGCACCTACAGGCTGGGAGGCCACATCCCCAGGTCAGCTGGGAGGGGCTCTTCTACGGCGTTGTTTTGGATGAAGAGCCCTACAAGGGACCTATGAAGCGCCATTGCTATCGGCATTTCTCCAGTGACAGGGGTAGTGTAGAGTTAAATTTTTTTTTTTTAATTATACATTACACATACCAATTTCTCTACGAATGGTTTGAAAATCTATCTTCAGTTAATGGTTTAGTAAAAATATCAGCTAATTGATGTAAAGTGTCAACAAAATTAATAACAATATTTCTAGAACTTACATGATCTCGGATGAAGTGTTGTCTGACCTTAATATGTTTGGTGCATGAATGCTGAATATGATTTTTCGTTAAGTTGATGTCGTTTGTGTTGTCACACATCAAAGGAATGTTTTTGAGTTAATGGCCGTAATCCTCCAGTTGGTGTTGTATCCACAGAAGTTGTGCACAACAGCTCCCTGCTGCCACGTACTCAGCTTCTACTGTGGATAAGGCTACTGAATTTTATTTTCTGGAGGACCATGAGATTAAATATCCTGCAATTCTATCCAACTTACACCCAGCATAGTCAGCATCACTATAACCAACTAAATTAAAAAGAATATTTAGGAAACCAGAGACCTATACATGTGTGTCGGCCGCGGAAAGTTTCGTGGTTTGGGATTTTTATTGGGGTTTGAGTTTGATTTGATTTTTATTTGTTCCAATTTTAATTTGCCAGCTACTTGTTTCATGGCTTTAATTTGAGCCGCAGATCCTACTCTAGAGACGGAAATACCCACATTAATAGCAGGTCGTATTCCAGCATTGAACAGATCGGCAGATAAGAATATTTGTCCATCTGTAATGGAAATAACATTAGTAGGAATATAAGCTGAAACGTCTCCCGATTGAGTCTCCACTATTGGTAAAGCAGTCATACTTCCTTCACCCAAAGCAGAATTTAATTTAGCGGCTCTTTCCAAAAGGCGTGAATGCACCTTATCTTGCGGGGCGTGCCAGCCTGTTTAACAGACAGAGTTTAAAATCCACGCAATGCGGAGAGAAAATCTTATGTCCAAAAAATGGACAAGTGCGCCAGTTTTACTTTGAACTTATTTGTTCCGCGATTTTATTTTATCAGGCGATTAGGGTAGCGTGTGCTAGACCTTTGTCTCCATCGATCGAAATCGATGTTTTGTTTACATCGGATTAAAAGCCTTTGATGTTATTTTTACATTAGTTTTAACCCGAACACCATTGATAGCAAAGTCGAGAGGATTTGCATTTTTATAGAAAATAATAACACAATATTTTATATTTTTTATCAGACAAAATAGATTTGCTTTAAAAAGGGATTTTATTTTGAAAAGAGTATGGACTCCATTTACGAGTTTAGCATGTAATTTGAGAAATGAGCGGGTGTATACCTGTGAATCTATTTGGTATTTGAATATATTATGCATTTGGGCAGAGTTTCCGTGTAAATACGTGAATACATATATTTAATGAACATATGGCTCTATTATTTTAGGGCAAAGTCTCTGTATGGACAGAGTTTCCCTAGAAAATACGTGCATATGAACATATACTTTGTGAACATATGAGTATATTTTCAGACAGAACCTCCACTTGGGCAGAGTTTCCTTTAGAAAACATATACATATGAACACTTATTGTTTGTGAACATACGAGTATATTTTTGGGCAGAACCTCCACTTAGGCAGAGTTTTCCCAGAAAACATATACATATGAACACTTATTATTAGTGAACGAGTATATTTTTGGGTAGAACCTCCACTTGGGCAGAGTTTCCCCAGAAAACATACACGTATGAGCACAAAAACTTAGCCTTCTTAGAGACTCGCTCAACGAGAGGGGAGAACATATGTGCCTAAATCCTTATATCCATGGAGACCAGCTCGACATGGAACATTTAGAACACAAGATGTAAGACCCGGCCCCCTTGGGCCCTTTGGCCCCATCCTCAGGGTCGCGACATGCTCCCTGGTCGCGACGAGGTCGCGACAGGGAGGCCGTCACGACAAGGTTCAGGTCGTGACGGTGTGGCCGTCGCGTTCTGGTCGCGACGTCCGATGGCGTCGCGACAGCATTTCTGACAAACGTGACCGGTGTCCTTTCTGTCAGAACGGCTCTGTCGTGTGTCAGACGCACACGTGTGAACACGACGTGGTCATCCATCGCGATCGCTTTTTCGGTCTTCGAGGTTTGACCCACTTTTTGGGGTCACGACAGAGGCGACCGTCGCGATAAGGTCGCGACGCCTAGGGGCATCGCGACAAGAGAGTTATCGCGACATGTCGTTCCGTCACGTTCTGGGGGCCGCCGGGTTAAAACCCAAGGCCACGCCCCCTTTCCCCCTCTCGCCCTCTCAGCTCTCTTTCTCTCCTCTCCTTTCCCTCTCGTGTTTCCCTTGAGGATTCTTGGCGGTTCTTGGTGCTTGAGGCGTTCGTGCTGAGGTGGTGTCGTTCCCGCTCGTGCAGGGGATGTGTTCGTGTCGTTTGGAGCGAGGAGGAGGTGTCCTTTCCTACGAGAAGACCCCAACGGGTTCGTTCTTCACGTGGAGGTAGGCACTCTTGATCCTCTCGCCTAAGCATGCTCCCCACCCCTCTAGATTGTGGTTTCTTGGTAGTTTGGGGTTTGGGAGTGTGAGAACTCCATGCTCGAGGTTGAGTGAGGTTCCTCTTCGAGTGTAGATCCATGTTTGTGGGGTTTTAAGGGTGGTTTGGATGCTTTACTAGCTTTCTAGCATGTGAGCATGATCCCCTCCCCCTTGTGTGGTTGTTTCCCCATTTTTGGGGTGGTTCTCGGAGGGGTTGCTCTGGAACCCCCCTCTGTCTGAGAACGCGACGATCGTGGAGGTCGCGACGGCCTGGCCCGTCGCGACGAGATCGCAACGCTCTTGGGTGTCGCGGCCCAGTCGCGATGGCTTGGGCTACCGCGACTGGATCGCGACAGGGTAGGGCGTCACGACTAGGTCGCGACGGCCTGCTGCGTCGCAACCTCAGCCGTGAGACAGGTTTGATCTTCGCCGTTTCCGTTTCGTTTACTATACCCGTGGCACCTGTGCTAGTTCCCTAGTACTGTCTACACTAGTCTTTCGCCCGGTGCTCGACACTTAAGGGCTTGTCCCGTGTAAGACGTTGTTACTGTTGCCTGGGACCCCCATCCTCGGGAGCCTGTCGAGGGAGTACTCCGGACTACGAGTGTGCTCGAGTTGGCAGCCACCAGGCGGACTCTAGAGCTTAGGGGAAAACGGTGGTTAGGACAGTGGTGTTGAGTCGCTTGCAGAGCTCTCGTGGTTGGACTGGGATGCCGAGGTCAGTTTCGGAGTTCTTCTCGGCTCCAGCTAGTCCTTTTCCCACTGCCTCGCTCTTTGCGGCCCTGGAACCGCTTAGAGAGGCCAGGCGTGGGACCGTAGTCCGGCCAGACTACGGCGGTTACTATTGTATTACTTTGTGTCCTACCTCGCTCTGACGAGACGTGAGGGTCAGGACCTGGGTCGAGGATAAGACGTCGGTGGGCGCACCTGACCTTGACTAGTGGTAGTGCTTCCCGTAGCTAGTGTTCTCTGTCCAGGCGGAGTCCCCTCCATCTGTATTTGCTAGCCGTGTGGTGGTCACGACGAGCAGTCGTACGGAGTTTTCGATCGTGTGTACTTTCTGTACCGTTCTAGTTGTAGTTTCGCTTCCACACTTCAGTTGTAGGTAGAAGATATAAACTGCTGTCATTTATTTTATATTTATATTCTTCTGCCTGTTTAGAGCCAGTAGAAGATTGGTAGTCCTTACTGAGCTTCTGTTGTGAAGCTCATCCCTCCTTTTCCCAGGTGAGACTTCTCAGCAGCGGCAGGGCGCGCGCCGGGCGGAGGAGACGGGGCGGTAGGCGGGGTCCCCGTAGCTAGCAGTGGTTCCCTTTTTCAGTGTACGTCACCCTCGGGGTATGCCCCTAAGGGACTTGTTCTTTCCCTGCCTTTTACTTGTACTAGCGTGAGTGCGTTGGGACTGTACTTAGAGCAGTACGCGGCGGTCCGCTCTCTTTTCTGTTTCTGCTTGTACGCTTCTAGCTTAGCAGTTGACGTTTACTTCCGCTACATATCTTGTTAAACATGAATTATAGCCCTTCCATGTCCCCGGATCCGTGGGCGGCGACCACGAAAATCGGGTCCTCCGCGTGGGCCGAGCGTCGGGTTCTCGGGTCGTTATAGTTAGTATCAGAGCGAGAGTCTGATAGGACTTGTAATGGATTTAAACTGCAACATGAAGTCCCAACGGTAGTACAAATACACTGCTAGCCACCCGAGTGGTTTGTTAACCTTTGTTGGTTGTGTTGCCATGCAGGACATGGCTCCGCGGAGGCACAGGCAGGCCAGAGAGTTGATTGAGCAGCAGGATAAGTCTAAGATGCCCGCGCAGGGGCAGGTCCACGAGGAGGTGTCCGTAGCAGAGTCAGTGGCACAGCCTCAGGGTGCACAGGCAGCAGCGGCAGTAGCGGCAGCAGGCGGCAGCAGCAACAGTAGGAGTACCAGCCTCAGTCGCAGCAGTATGCATGTAGCAACCTGAATTTTTATGAAAAAATAAAAATTTAAATAAAGAATTTAAAACCTAGCTAAATGGATATTTAAATAGAGCATTAAATAAAACTCATTAGATGGAAAAGAGTAATGGGCTTTGCTTAATGGATCTTCTAGAATTTATTGGGTCAAAAATATGAATTTACAAAGGGAGAATAATAGGAAAATACCCTAAATTCGTAACTAAATTATTACCTAAATAGAAAAGGGGTATTTAATGCATTAATTAGCTAGTTTGAGTTATAATAGGATTCCTAAACCTACCCCATATGGGTTAGCACGAATTTGGATCTCTTCCTAGTCTAAATAGAGATTGGAAAGCAAGGAAGGAAGGAGGAAGTAAGGAAATTTCGGAATTAAGAGGAATAGAGTCCTATTAGGAAATAGAAAGAGAAGAAGCTTAAATACTCTCCTAAAACCCTCATGGCCGACCCAAGCTCGTGCCAAAGGATTCCTGGACCAGAAGGAGAGGCCAAGGAGGAGGAGATTTCGTGGGGAGAAGAACCTTTCAAGCTCTCAACCCCGTTCTTCAAGTTCTAGCCCTAGAAGAGGAAATCGAGTCAAGGTAGGCATTCTCACAAGAAAAAATCCTAAAACTTCGTCTATAGATTGTTCCATACATCAGGAATAAAACCCTCAAATTTCATAATTTTCCATCGAGCCAATATTTTCTTCTTGAATTTAGAAGTTCTGCAACTCTCTTGACCCCGAGCCCTCTTCTTAACTCTTGATCTCTATGTAGACTTGATCCCATGCTACGAAATTTTTACTGTAGATACTTCATGATGTTAGGGATCATTTGCCCCTAAAAAGCCTAAATTTCATTGAGCATGATGCTCAAATTCAATCCATCTTGCTCTCTATGTCATGTTCTGTGTTACTCGTGTTGTTCATGCTCAAACCATGTTCAAACCATGCTCTCTCTCTATTCCGATTTATTGAAGTACCCTTACATGTCTAGTTTAATTTGCAACTGATTTCATGATTTTTCATCTTATATATTATTAGTTATGGATTTCTGAACAACCCTCTATCAAAATTGAAATCCCTGGTCCGCAATCCAATGTCTGGTCTGACTCCTGTCAGAGTCAGGCGCAGACAACCAGAAGGCGACACCTCGACATGTCGCTTTCTGGGGCCGGATTGCGACAGCCTCCCTGTCGCGACCAAGAAGGCGACAGGTGAGCCGTCGCGTTCTCAGTACCCGATTTGCATGCCCTGTCGCGACCTGTACAAGGCCCTGTCGCGATCTGCCTGGCACATGTCGCCACCCTTACAGCCCTATGTCGCCTTCACAAGTTTTTGATGAAAAACCCATAAAAAAATAAAATAAAATATTTCTGTCACTTTCTAAATAATCCTTACGCCTTCTTACCGTTATACCCCAGTAAAAACCCTACTTAAAAAGGATGCTATATTGAATGATTTAAAATACATGTTCACGACTTATTTCTATCTATGATTTCTCTTGCACTTGCACACACTTGAACCATCCATTTATGGCTGAAATATTGCAGAAAATATCTCATAATGTGCCTGGTAATTTATTGAAATAAAGTACATTAATTGCCCTATTTTAAAGGACTTGTATTCGTTTCTTGCATTGTTTATAATACCGACATCGACGCTCCACTGTCCTAGAATTCCTCTAGAACGTCGAGCACCTGTTTTATATACACACTTTTTCTTGGCTTGTGGTGAACTCTCCGTCGGATATTCCTTTCTCCGGACTAGTGAACTCTTGCACAAGGCCTCCGTAAGTCTCCTCTGATCATGGATTCCCACATGGTCGACGAGCCGGTTGTACCCTAACACCCATTACACCTTAGGGATCAATATGATCCAAACGGCTATTAGAGATTCACTCTCGTCTTAAATCACGCCGGACCTCTGGACCTGTGCATAATAAGGCCAGTGGTAGGATCGTGAGTTCCACCTGACTGCCAACACGACGTGCGCGTGTTGTGCAACTGTTACTATCGCCTGTTTACTCGACGCATTACGTACAAAGACCACTAGCTCTCATCTGTACTCTACTCCCTCGTCTATTCACGTTCACTCTGTTTTCTCTTCTATTCATCTAGTGCTCTCATCTACTTCTTGGTACTCTATATTGGCCATTGACTGATTGTCTAAAGATAAACAATATAACCAATGCTTGGCAATATATAAAGGGCCCGATCTGGTCCTGGGATGTGCGCCCGAAAGTGCTAGTGCCCATGGGAGTTAAATGATCAGAGTGTTTGGCATTACACTCAAGTGCTATCTATCTCGACTATCTATGTGACAATCAAAACACAAAAACGTGCTATACTCTCTCGATGTCTAGAATGACAAACAAATGCTATACTCGTCGTGCTATTACTATACTTGTGCTAGTTGTGCTATGGCCATCCTGCTATTCATGCTATACTCGATACTTGTGCTCTTTTTGGAAACTATACTCGCTCTCGTGCAATTGTGCTATCTCTTGCTATATTTTGACTCTCTTGTACCTGCTATCTTTAGATACTCTGCTATTAAATGCATTAATTACTTAAAGCCTGCTTGAGCCTGAGATTTAAGTCCTACTGGGCGTTATCGCTCACCCTGCGTTATTTGATGTTGTGTTCTCAGGTGAGACCGAGGATGACACATACACTCACGAGGAAGGGAATGACCAAGAGTGAAGCCAGGAGTACCCTCGAGTCGTTATGTTATCTTAGAGTTTTAGTTAGTTATTTCCTTCTAATGCAATGTAATTGGGCCCTATAGAATGGCTCTGATATTAGTGGTTATAACTAGACATTTGAAAAATTATTAATGAGAAAGATTTGCTTTAGTATTATTCAGTGTGCAATGGTTTGATGTCTAGTATACGCTCTATACCTTTTCTTGCAACTGCCTTCGCGCTCCGATATTCCGCGTTGGGGCGTGACAATGCAGACTGGTTTCCCCTAGCAGAGCAGTTCTTTAGGAACTTGTACCAGGGAGCGTACTAGCCCGGGCAGGCAGCAACAAGTGTTCAGCCTTCAGTACCTCCCCAGTGGTGCCAGAGCAGCAGGTAGAGCCAGAGGTGGAGCAGCCAGTTCGTCAGCAGCCGTCGGGTACTGGGAGTACCCGAGCCGGTCGGAGGAGGACGTCGGTTACGGAGGATAGGATCGCTCTCCTAGAGAGATTCTTATGTCTCCGGCCACCGTTGTTCCACGGTGAGTATGATCCAGATAAGGCAGAGAGCTAGACCCATGAGTTAGAGCGCATCTTCGAGACTATGGAGTGCGCTGAGGAGGACCAGGTTCGACTGGCGGTGTACCAGCTTAAGGGAGCAGCCCATGAGTGGTGGAGAGTTCAGAGGCAGACTCACTTCCAGGGGCAGAGGTTGGATCACATCACTTGGCAGAGATTTTCGGAGGTCTTTCACGGCGAGTACTTCCCCGACTACGCTCGACGTAAGAGACGGGACTAGTTCCATGCGTTGGTTCAGGGCGACCTCACAGTTTCTCAATACCACCAGAGGTTTGTTCGGTTGTTGAGGCATGTGCCTCATGTCGCAGGCAGTGATCAGGCGTGTGCAGAGAGGTTCACAGTAGGACTGAGACCAAACCTGAGGTGGGGTGTGACGGCACACATGTGTACCAGCTTGGGGGAGGCCGTGGTGAAGGCCACCGCCTTGGACAGAGAGACCTGGCAGCCTCAGCAGCAGCAGCAGGGAGGAGCCTCTTCCAGGTCCTCGCCTTACTAGCGTCCAGCGGGTAGCCACGACAGTGCGACTTCCTCTTCCTCTGGCTCGGGTAGTTCCGACAACACTAGGATTCGCTCGCAGTTTAAGAAGTTGTCTACTCGTGGGGGCGGTCAGAGCCGACAGCAGAAGTGCCAGTCTAGGTTTGCAGAGCAGTCAGTTGTCCAGGGAGCTAAGTAGGGCAGTCAGGAGGCAGTTTGCTACACCTGTGGCTTACCGGGCCACTTCAGGAGGGATTGCCCCATGGGGCAAGCCCCGCAACAGCAGCAGCCAGTTCAATATGCTCAGCAGCCGCCTCAGTACTAGTACCCTCCTCAGCAGCAGGCACCGCATCAGTAGCAGCGGGGGCAGTACCAGCAGCAGGCTCAGCAGTTTCTGCAGCCATAGCAGTACCAGCAGTACCAGTAACAGTACTTTCAGCCTCAGTCGCCGCAGCAGCAGCAGCCCCAGCAGGCGCAGCAGCGTGGGCGTGGTCGTGTGATGGCACTCACCCGGGAGCAGACAGAGGCGTCAAACCTTATTATAGGTACTCTACCTATCCTTGGCAGAGCTGCTCGTGTTTTGGTCGACCCCGATGCTTCTTTGTGTTTTGCTTCTAAGGAATTCTATGAGTCCCTAGCTTGTCACGCTCCTGAGAGGCAGTGTGACATGATGGTCGATCTCCCGTCTGGTGACTACATGCGTTCTTTTGGTTACCTGGAGGGTGTGGCAGTCGAGGTTGAGGGGCACCAGTTGCCGGCCAAGTTGTACGCACTGTAGCTTTGCGACTTTGACGTCATCCTGGGCATGGACTGGTTGGAGGCTCACTCAGTCGTGGTTGATTGCCAGCAGAAGACCGTTCGGTTTAGGATACCTAGAGAGCCCATCCTCTGCTTTCGAGGTATCTGGTCTACCCGTCGGCCATTTATTTCCTTGTGTAGACCTCGCCGTTTGATCCGCGATGGCTGTGTGGCGTACCTTGCTTCGTTTTGTTCTTTGGAGCCTAGCGGATCTTCAGTTTTTGACGTGTTGGTTGTTTCTGAGTTCTCTGACGTCTTCCCAGAGGATCTACCTGGCTTGCCGCCTGAGCGGGAGGTAGAGTTCTCCATTGAGCTTTTGCCCGGTACGATACCTTTGTCCAAGGCACCTTACCGGATGGCCCCAGTGGAGCTGCGTGAGCTGAAGCGCTAGCTGCAGGAGCTACTTGAGCTAGGCTTCATTCGCCCGAGTCGTTTTCCGTGGGGCGCGCCTGTTTTGTTTGTGAGGATGAAGGATGGCAGTCTTCGTTTGTGCATCAATTATTGGTAGTTGAACCAGGTTACTGTGAAGAACAGGTGCCCGTTGCCGAGGATCGATGATTTGTTTGATCAGTTGCAGTCGGCCAAAGTTTTCTCGAAGATTGACTTGAGATCCGGGTACTATCAGATGCGGATCAGAGAGTCAGATGTTGGTTTGACGGCTTTCCGTTCCAGGTACAATCACTTTGAGTTCGTCGTGATGCCGTTTAGGCTGACGAACGCACCCGCAGCATTCATGGATCTGATGCATAGGGTGTTCAGTGAGTACCTAGATCGTTTTGTGGTTGTTTTTGTTGATGATATTTTGGTCTACTCGGCTTCTGAGGAGGAGCACCTGAGGATCATGCTGGAGACCCTGCGGAATCACTGCCTTTATGCCAAGTTCGACAAGTGCGAGTTTTGGCTGAGGGAGGTGCACTTTCTCGGGCATGTGATCTCGGGTTCTGGGGTGGCAGTGGACCCTGCCAAGGTGGAGGCCGTGTTGTCGTGGGAGCAGCCTACATCGGTGTCAGAGGTCCACAGTTTTATGGGTTTGGCTGGTTACTACCGGAGGTTTATTCAAGATTTTGCCAAGATAGCAGCACCGTTGACCAGGTTGACTAGGCAGGACGTCAGGTTTGTTTGGTCAGAGGACTGTGAGTAGAGTTTTCGAGAGCTGAAGACGAGGTTGACTTCAGCGCCAGTGTTGGTCTTGCCGTCGGCCAGCGGTGGTTTCGTGGTCTAGACCGATGCGTCGAGGTCGGGTTTGGGTGCCGTGCTGATGCAGCACGATGGGGTCATTGCCTATGCTTCTCGACAGCTCAAGAAGCATGAGGAGAACTACCCCACCCCGACTTGGAGCTGGCAGCAGTGGTGTTCGCTCTCAAGTTGTGGAGGCACTACCTGTATGGTGAGGCTTTTCAGATCTTCACCGATCACCAGAGTCTGCAGTATATCTTCACCTAGAGGGATCTGAACTTGAGGCAGCGCCGATGGATGGAGTATTTGAAGGACTACGACCTAACCCTTTCCTATCACCCAGGAAGGGCTAACGTCGCAGCCGATGCTTTGAGCCGACGCGTGCGCTTGAGTTCGTTGATGGTCAGAGAGTGGAGGCTGTTTGAGGAGCTGTCCCAGGGAGTGTTCGTTCCGTCGAGGACCAGAGATCGTGCTGTGGCGAGCAGTTTGTCAGTTCAGCCGTCAGTGTTCAGGTAGGTGTTGCAGGCACAACAGGCAGACCCTCAATTGGCAGACGTTTTACAGATGCCAGATGTTGAGCTCAACGAGGACAGCGAGGTCAGATTCAGAGGCCGCTTGTACATTCCTGAGGAGGCACGCCAGACAATTTTGTCAGAGGCTCACAGATCAAGGTATGCTGTTCATTCTGGCTCCACCAAGATGTACCATTGCTTGAGGAGGTTCTTCTGGTGGCCAGGGATGAAGAGGTGAGTGGCAGAGTTTGTTGCTCGGTGCCTTACCTGTCAGCAGGTGAAGGCCGAGCATCAGCGTCCTGGTGGTGAGCTGCATCCGTTACCCATTTCTGAGTGGAAGTGGGACGACATCACCATGAACTTTGTGGTTGGTTTGCCCCGCACCCCGCAGAGGCACGATGGTATCTGGGTGATTGTGGATCGTTTGACCAAGGCAGCGCATTTTCTTCCGATCAGAATGTCATGGTCAGTGGACAGGTTAGCCAGGCTGTATGTGGACAGAGTTGTTTCGTTGCATGGGATCCCTGTTTCGGTCGTCTCCGACAGAGATTCGAGGTTCACATCAGGGTTTTGGCACAGTCTTCAGAGAGCACTGGGCACAGAGTTGAGGTTCAGCACAACGTACCACCTTCAGACAGATGGACAGTCAGAGCGGACCATTCAGACATTGGAGGACATGCTGAGAGCATGCTGTTTAGACTGGAGCGGCACTTGGGAGTCGCACCTTCCGATGGTAGAGTTCGCGTATAACAACAGTTATCACTCGAGCATCGGAATGGCACCATACGAGGCTTTGTATGGTCGCTCGTGCAGGACTCCACTTCACTGGTTCGAGGTCGGTGAGAGGCAACTTTTGGGCCAGAGTTAGTGCAGCAGTGTGCAGACACGGTCAGTCTGATCAGGCAGAGGCTTCGGGTAGTGCAGAGCAGACAGAAGAGCTACGCAGATGTCCGCAGGAGACTGTTAAAGTTCAGTGTTGGTGATCTTGTCTTCTTGCACGTCTCGTCGACCAAGGGCGTCATGAGGTTTGGCAAAAAGGGAAAGCTCAGTTCGAGGTACGTCGGGCCTTTCCCTATCACCGAGAGGGTTGGCGAGGTGGCTTACAGGTTGAGTCTTTCGGCAGAGCCAGCAGGTGTGCATAGTGTGTTTCACATTTCGCAGCTCAGGAGGTACATTGTAGATCCTTTGCACGTGTTGGACTACTCGTAGCTTGAGTTGGCGCCAGACTTGTCAGTGCCAGAGTACTCAGTCAGCGTTGTCGACCGCAGAGTTCAGCACTTGCGTCGAAAGCAGATTCTGCTGGTGAAGGTCGTCTGGGAGAACCGCGTTGGTGGCGAGGCCACCTGGGAGCGCGAGGATGAGATGCGCAAGTAGTTCCCCTATTTGTTTGATTGATTGGTATGCTATCTTCCCTTTTTCTACTTTCTGGGTTGAGACCGAGTTGTTTTCTTTTCGAGGGCGAAATGTCTTAAGGTGGGTGGGATGTAAGACCCGGCCCCCTTGGGCCCTTTGGCCCCATCCTTAGGGTCGCGACATGCTCCCTGGTCACGACGAGGGCATGACAGGGAGGCCGTCGTGACAAGGTTCATGTCGCGACGACCAAGGCTGTCGCGTTCATGTCGCGATGGTGTGGCCGTCGCGTTCTGGTCGCGACATCTGATGGCGTCGCGACAGCATTTTTGACAAACGTGACCGGTGTCCTTTCTGTCAGAACGGCTCTGTCGTGTGTCAGACGCGCGCGCGTGAACGCGACGTGGTCATCCGTCGTGATCACTTTTCCGATCTTCGAGGTTTGACCCACTTTTTGGGGTCACGACAGAGGCGACCGTCGCGATAAGGTCGCGACGCCTAGGGGCGCCGCGACAAGAGAGTTATCATGACATGTCGTTCCTTTGCGTTCTGGGGGCCACCGGGTTAAAACCCAAGGCCGCGCCCCCTTTCCCCCTCTCACCCTCTCAGCTCTCTTTCTCTCCTCTCCTTTCCCTCTCGTGTTTCCCTTGCGGATTCTTGGCGGTTCTTGGTGCTTGAGGTGTTCGTGCTAAGGTGGTGTCGTTCCCGCTCGTGCAGGGGACATGTTCGTGTCGTTTGGAGCGAGGAGGAGGCATCCTTTCCTACGAGAAGGCCCCAACGGGTTTGTTCTTCGCGTGGAGGTAGGGACTCTTGATCCTCTCGCCCTAAGCATGCTCCCTCCCCCGCTAGATCGTGGTTTCTCGGTAGTTTGGGGTTTGGGAGTGTGAGAACTCCATGCTCGAGGTTGAGTGAGGTTCCTCTTCGAGTGTAGATCCATGTTTGTGGGGTTTTAAGGGTGGTTTGGATGCCTTACTAGCTTTCTAGCATGTGAGCATGATCCCCTCCCCCTTGTGTGGTTGTTTCCCCATTTTTGGGGTGGTTCTCGGAGGGGTTACTCCAGAACCCCCCCCCCCTTTGTCGACGCTCTTGTGTGCCGCTATCTGGTCGCGACGGCCTGGCCGGTCACGACGAGATCGCAACGCTCTTGGTGTCGTGGCTCGGTCGCGACGGCTCGGGCCGCCATGACGGGATCGCGACAGGGTAGGGCGTTACGACCAGGTCGCGACGGCCCGCTACATCACAACCTCAGCCATGAGACAGGTTTGATCTTCGCCATTTCCGTTTCGTTTACTGTACCTTTGGCACCTTTGCTAGTTCCCTAGTACGGTCTACACTAGTCTTTCGCCCGGTGCTCGGCACTTGAGGGCTTGTCCCGTGTGAGAGGTTTTTACCGTTGCCTGGGACCCCCATCCTCGGGAGCCTATCGAGGGAGTACTCTGGGCTACGAGTGTGCTCGAGTTGGCAGCCACCAGGCGGACTCTGGAGCTTAGGGGAAAATGGTGGTTAGGACAGTGGCATTGAGTTGCTTGCAGAGCTCTCGTGGTTGGACTGGGACGCCGAGGTCAGTTTCAGAGTTCTTCCCGACGCAGTCCAGCTAGTCCTTTTCCTACTGCCTCGCTCTTTGCGGCCCCGGAACTGCTTAGAGAGGCCAGGCGTGGGACCGTAGTCCGGCCAGACTACGACGGTTACTGTTGTGTTACTTTGTGTCCTACCTCGCTCTGACGAGACGTGAGGGTCAGGACCCGGGTCGAGGATAAGACGTCGGTGGGCGCACCTGACCTTGACTAGTGGTAGTGCTTCCCGTAGCTAGTGTTCCCTGTCCAGGCGGAGTCCCCTCCGTCTGTGTTTGCTAGCCGTGTGGTGGTCACGACGAGCAGTCATACGGAGTTTCCGACCGTGTGTACTTTCCGTACCGTGCTAGTTGTAGTTTCGCTTCCGCACTTCCGTTGTAGGTAGAAGATATAAACTGCTGTCATTTATTTTATATTTATATTCTTCTGCCTGTTTAGAGCCAGTAGGAGATCGGTAGTCCCTACTGAGCTTCTCTTGTGAAGCTCATCCCTCCTTTTCCCAGGTGAGACTTCTCAGCAGCAGCAGGGTGCACGCCGGGCGGCGTAGATGGGGCGGTAGGCGGGGTCCTCATAGCTAGCAGTGGTTCCCCTTTTTCAATGTACATCACCCTTGGGGTATGCCCCTAAGGGACTTGTTCTTCCCCTGCCTTTACTTGTACTAGCGTGCGTGGAGCGGTACGAGGCAGTCTCTCTCTTTTCTGTTTCCGCTTGTACGCTTCTAGCTTAGCAGTTGACATTTACTTCCGCTACATATCCTGTTAGACATGAATTATAGCCCTTCCGGGTCCCCGGATCTGTGGGCGGCGACCGCGAAAATCGGGTCCTCGGTGTGGGCCAAGGGTCGGGTTCTCGGGTCGTTACACAAGAACACAAAGATGTTTAAATACCTTATACCCATGGAGACTCGCTCGACATGGAAGGCATTTAAGCACCCAAAGCACACGAGCTCGATTTAATTTACCTCCACAGAGACTAACTCGATGTGGAGGTATGGGTTACGTTTGGATTTTTAAAACCCCCCATAGAGACTAACTTGACATGAAGGGAGATTAAGAAGATTCCATAGCCAGAGGGCGACAACCTCTCTTATTTGCCGAGGGTGAATATGTCACGCCCCGCCAATTTAGCAGCAGAATAAATCGGGGAGACGTGAGCAAAGTACATAGTAGTGTAAACTGCACCACAGTTAAGTAATTCATAGCATCTAATGAACAATAATTGGAATAAACTCTTCATTTCATTATAAATTCACTGAGACTATTAACACCACTAATTCAGAGCCAATACATAGGGCTCAATGACGTCAATACATTGGAAAGAAATCTAAAGCGATAACTACTAGACTCCATAGTACTAGGGAAACTTCATGACTTGACTCCAGGTCGCTCATCACTCGGGTCCTGTCCCATTGGTGTGTGTGACGTCATCGCCCGACTTACCTGAAACACAATAACAAATAACGAAGGGTGAGCGATAATGCTCAGTAGGGCTTAAATCTTGGGATCAAGCAGGCTTTAAATAATTAATGCTTTAAAGGACAGAGTAACTAATGATAGAGAGAGTCATGTAAAGTCAAGAAAGTAATAGCACAAGTATCATGGTTTAAATAGCACATGAATCAAGTATAGCACAAGGAATGTGATCAAGTCACGATAGAAAGTGACAGCAAACGATAGCAAGTAACGTCATTGTCAAGCAATAGCAAGTAACATGTATAGAGAGGAAAGAGAAAGTAGTTGGCCATATAGAGAGTAAATTGCACTTTGATTGATTTTCATCAATCGAAATAGTATAGCACTTTGATTAACTTTCGTCAATCGAGATAGCATTGCACTTTGGTTATCCGTAGATAGCCGAGAGAGTATATAGCACTTGTTTGTCAATAGACAACGAGAGAATATAGCACTTTGTTTTGATTGTCATAGATTAATCTTGATAGTATGGCACTTGGATGTAATGCCGACATCCTGATCATTTTAACTCCCGCGGGCAAATGGCACTTTTCAAGCGCTCTCCCCAGGACTAGATCGGGCCCTATTGCGTAGGCATTGGTTATATTGTTTATCTTTAGACAATCAGTCAATGGCCAATAAAGAGTACCAAGAATAGATGAAAGTACTAGATGAACAGATGAGTGCATAGAGAACGCGATTAGGTGAACAAGTAGAGTATAGATGATAACTATAGGTCATTGCACATGAAACGTCGAATAAACGGGTGATAGTAACAGTTGCACAACACGCGCGATATGTGTTGGTAGTCAGGTGGAATTCACTACCCTTCCACATCCCATGTTATCTAGAGGTCCAGCGTGAGGTCTAGAGGTCCAGCGTGAATCAATATAAGAGCGAGAGTGACCTAAGGATGTTTGGATCTTACTGATCCCTACGAGATATCATAGGTATTAGAGTACAACCAGCTCGTCGGCCGTGTGGGAATCTATGGACAGAGGAGACTTATGGAGGCCTTGAACAAGGATTCACTAGTCCGGAGAAGGAGTATCCGATGGAGAGTTTGTCCAGTCAAGAGAAAAGTGTATGTATAGAAACAAGTGCTCGACGTTCTAGAGGAATTCTAGAACAGTGAAGCGCCTGTAATGGTATTCTCAAAACAACGCGAGAAGACAAAGACAAGTCCATTTAAAAATAGGGCAATTTAAATATATAATTGAAATAAATTACTAGATGTATTATGAGATAATTTCATGCCAAGTTAAGCCATAATGGATGGTTCAAGTGTGTGCATGTGTGAAAGAAATCATAGATGGAAAGATCCAGTGTAGGTCTTTTAAATCATTCAACACTTGTTTGATCTATAACAACTTTATTTACGGCATTGGTGAATGTTAACAAGAAGTATAGACACTGTAGAAAGTTAGGGCATCAAAAATCATGGGTTTACATGTAAAACACCAGATCGCGACGTACCCCCGTAAGGGTTGCGACAAGGTCTGATCAGAACGCGACTGCGTGTTTCAAAGAACGCAACGGGTCTGTCAGGACAGGGTACCAGAACGTAACGGTACCGCTGTCGCATTCAGAATGTGACAGGTACTGTGTCACGATCGGCCCTGAGAACACGGCCTATCAGGCCGTCGCGTTCTCAGGTCCTGCGCCTGAGTCCGAGCGGGAAAAGGATAGGCCTTGGATTGCGGTCCAAGCCTTCCCTGTTTTGACATGGGGTGATTCGAAAACCAAGATCTAATTACACAGTCGATGAAAATTCATGAATACAGTTTTAAACGGCTCTAGACATGCAAGAGTACTTATAGAAATTAGGAATTTGAAAGTGAACATGGTCTCGGCATGTTTCAGTCAAGTTTATTCATGAAGAACATGGAACAATGTACAGTTGAGATAAAAGAATTAATTCGAGCAGTAGGATGGATGACAATTAGGGCTTTCAGGGCAAACAATGCCTAACTATCATCAGTATCTCCAGTTAGAATTTCATGGCATGGGGACGAGTATACATGGAGATCTAGAATTAAGATGAAGGTTTGGGGTCATGATAGTTGCAGAACTTCTAAAATCAAGAATAAAAGATTGGCTCGATGAAAAATTATGAAACAAGAGAGGTTTTGTTCCTGATGTATGGAACAATCTACAGACGAAATTAATTGAATTTTGCTCGTGAGAATGCCTACCTTTGACTCGTTTGATCTTCTAAGGTTTAGAACTTGAAGAACACGGGTTGGAGCTCGGTCCAGCCTTCTCCCCACGAGTTCCTCTTCTCCTTGGCCTCCTCTCCAAGTCCAGCAAGCCCCAACAGCGAGTTAGGGCCGGCCATGGGGTGTTTAGAGAGTATTTAAGCTCATTGGGTTTCTATTTCCTAATAGGACTCTAATTCCCCTTTAATTCTGAGATTTCCATATTTCTCTCCTCCTTCTAAGCTTGCCACTCTATTAGGGTTAGGTTGGGATGTAATTTCGTGGCCAACTAATTAGGGTAGGGTTAGGAGTCCAATTCTAACCCAAATTAGCTATTTTAATGTTTTTAATAACTCTTTTCTATTTAGGCAATAATTAAAATGTGAATTTTGGGTATTACTTTATTATTCATCTTTAAAAATCCCAATTTTTGCCCAATAACTTTTATATGATCTATTTAATAAAGCCCATCTCTTAATGGAATTTAACTTATGGAAATTTCCCTTTAATTAGGGAATAATAGAGTTACGGATTTTATCGTATTTTTCTTACTTGAATTTATTCATTGGCTATGAGAGGTCCATTGGTCCAAATCCGAAAATGAGTCATCAATACATGATGTTGGAAGTCTCTCCGACATGTTCATTTAATTTATGAGCACGTTATTTTCCGTGTCAACGTTTTCCTACTTAGTTTCTTAATTTGGATATTAGTCGCATTGTGACGTACGCTTGGCCAATCGGATTTTTCGTTGCATGGATTTTCGTGGAACACTTAGGAATAATGTTTGGGGTTGAATTATAATTTTTACGGAATTTTCCGATGTGTTCTTGCACATACGATAGTGGTACGTATGTTTCTATTATTTATATATTATAGAAATTATTATTTCGAATTTGGGGTATATTTCTTATTCCATCTTTTTAAACTCCTATTTGGCCCATTAACCTTTATATGAATCATTTGATAAAGCCCATTACTTATCTTTAATTTAATGGAGTTAATTTATGAGGATTCTCATTTAGAGATTAATGGATATTGTCAAACTCAATAATATTCGGGTTATTCTTTTACCTTTACCTTCTATTTTTGATCAAATATCTAAATTATTATTATCATTTTATTTATTTATTTTAAAAATCTGGGGTATACATCCTCCCTCACTTAAAGGAATTTGGTCCCCAAATTCCATGACTCCTTCGGTTACATATGAATCATTTATTGTAAAAGGTATTAATCATTGTAAGTTCAAGGGGTACCTTCCACGGTTCCCACTTCTGCATTTGAGAGAGTTGCACCAAGGCTTCCAGTGTATCTTGCTGGTTTGATTCCTCATGACGTTGGTTCTCTAATTGTGGGCAGTCTCTCATCTTGTGGTATGAGTTACCACATCGCAAACATTTTCCTTATTTCCACCAGCAATCCTCCGACATGTGGCCCCTCCTATTGCAGCGCTTGCATCGTCCTCTGCGAATAAGGGCTAATTATATATCGTTCTTCTTCTTTATTTTCTCTTATCACCGTTTGGCTGGTTCCCTTTTGTCATAGAATTGAGATCTTTGTGTTTAATGGATGGTTCCTTTAGAAGAGGCAGTCTCGTAGCTGAGCCTCGAGTCGCCACAACGTAGGCATGCACCAATTTTTCGCCACACTCTTAGCCACATGACCTGGCTTATGACAATGAAGGCAATGATCCTAAAATCTCATCGTTATGTTTCACTTGCTGGTTTGCCTTCTGCTAAGGTTGTGTTTTCTCTTCCCATTCTTATTGGTCACCTTTTTATCTTTCTAGTCGCTTCTAGAGCTCTTTCTACCAGTTGAGCGGCTTGCTGACATGCCAGAACTAGCCTCTGAGTTGGTCTCATGTCGGCGTCCATTAAGAGTCCCTCAAGAATGAGGTTGACATTAGGATACGAAATAGCATTAAATTAATAGGTGTAAGTATATACATATTAGATCGTAACCACGGTTCTACCAATCCTCGCTCAGGTATGATGGTTGATTTAAACACGTGTCAGGGCAGTTTGTCTTAGGACAACCTAGACCTTAAGAGATCCAATGGGGACATCCTAGCTAGACATCCTATACCTAAGATATCCAATTAGACATCCTAGCTCTGATACCAACTGTCACCCCGCCAATTTAGCAGCGGATAAATCGGGAGACGTAAGCAAAGTACATAGTAGTGTAAATTGCACCACAGTTAAGTAATTCAGAGCATCTACTGAACAATAATTGGAATAAACTCTTCATTTCATTATAATTCACTGAGACTATTACAACCACTAATTCAGAGCCAATACATAGGGCTCAATGATGTCATTACATGGAAAGAAATCTAAAGCGGTAACTATAGACTTTATGGTACTAGGGAAACTTCATGACTTGACTCTAGGTCGCTCATCACTCGGGTCCTGTCCTATTGGTTGTGTGACATCATCGTCCGACTTACCTGAGACACAATAACAAATAACGAAGGGCGAGCGATAATGCTCAGTAGGACTTAAATATTAGGATCAAACAGGCTTTAAATAATTAATACTTTAAAGGACAGAGTAACTAATGATAGAGAGAGTCATGTAAAGTCAAGAAAGTAATAGCACAAGTCATGGTTTAAATAGCACATGAATCAAGTATAGCACAAGGAATGTGATCAAGTCACGATAGAAAGTGACAGCAAACGATAGCAAGTAACGTCATTGTCAAGCAATAGCAAGTAACATGTATAGTGAGGAAAGAGAAAGTAGTTGGCCATAGAGAGGAAATTACACTTTGATTGATTTTCATCAATCGAAATAGTATAGCACTTTGATTAACTTTCGTCAATCGAGATAGCATTGCACTTTGGTTATCCGTAGATAGCCGAGAGAATATAGCACTTGTTTGTCAATAGACAATGAGAATATAGCACTTTGTTTTGATTGTCATAGATTAATCTTGATAGTATGACACTTGAATGTAATGCCGACATCCTGATCATTTTAACTCCCACGGGCAAATGGCACTTTTCGGGCGCTCTCCCCAGGACCAGATCGGGCCCTATTGCGCAGGCATTGGTTATATTGTTTATCTTTAGACAATCAGTCAATGGCCAATAAAGAGTACCAAGAAATAGATGAGAGTACTAGATGAACAGACGAGTGCATAGAGAATGCGATTAGGTGAATAAGTAGAGTATAGATGAGAACTATAGGTCATTGCACATGAAACGTCGAATAAACGGGCGATAGTAACAGTTGCACAACACGCGCGATATGTGTTGGCAGTCAGGTGGAATTCACTACCCTTCCACTGGCCATGTTATGCACAGGTCCAGAGGTCCGCGTGAATAAAGATAAGAGCGAGAGCAATCTAAGGACGTTTGGATCTTTCTGATCCCTACGAGGTATCATAGGTATTAGGGTACAACCAGCTCGTCGGCATGTAGGAATCCATGGACAGAGGAGACTTACGGAGGCCTTGAACAAGGATTCACTAGTCCGCAGAAGGAGTATCTAACGAGAGTTTGTCCATCAAGAGAAAGTGTATGTATAGAAACAAGTGCTCGACGTTCTAGAGAAATTCTAGAACAGTGGAGCGTCGGTAACGGTATTCTCAAAACAACACGAGAAGACGAAGACACGTCCATTTAAAATAGGGCAATTTAAATATATAATTGAAATAAATTACCAGATGTATTATGAGATATTTTCATGCCAAGTTAGCCATAATGGATGGTTCCAGTGTGTGCATGTGAAGGAAGTCATAGATGGAAAGATCCAATGTAGTCTTTTAAATCATTCAACACATGTTTGATTTATAACAACTTATTTACGACATTGGTGAATGTTAACAAGAAGTATAGACACTGTAGAAAGTTAGGGAAGCAAAAATCATGGGTTTACATGTAAAACACCAGATTGCGACGTACCCCCATAAGGGTTGCGATAGGGTCTGATCAGAACGCGACTGGGTGTTTCAAAGAACGCGATGGGTCTATCAGGATAGGGTACCAGAACGCGACGGTACCGCCTGTGACATTCAGAACGCGACAGGTACTGTGTCACGATTGGCCCTATGAACGTGGCCGATCGGGCCGTCGCGTTCTCAGGTCCTGCGCCTAAGTCCGAGCGAGAAAAGGACAGGCCTTGGATTGCGGTCCAAGTCTTCCCTATTTTGGCATGGGGTGATTCAAAAACCAAGATCTAATTGCACAGTCGATGAAAATTCATGAATACAGTTTTAAACAGCTCTAGCCATGCAAGAGTACTTACAGAAATTAGGAATTTGAAAGTGAACATGGTCTCGACATGTTTCAGTCAAGTTTATTCACGAAGAACATGGAACAATGTACAGTTGAGATAAAAGAATTAATTCGAGTAGTATGATGGATGAAAATTAGGGCTTTCAGGGCAAACAATGCCTAACTATCATCAGTATCTCCAATTAAAATTTCATGGCATGGGGACGAGTATACATGGAGATCTAGAATTAAGATGAAGGTTCGGGGTCATGATAGTTGCAGAACTTCTAAAATCAAGAATAAGAGATTGGCTCGATGAAAAATTATGAAACAAGAGGGGTTTTGTTCCTGATTTATGGAACAATGTACAGACGAAATTAATTGAATTTTGCTCATGAGAATGCCTACCTTTGACTCGTTTTGATCTTCTAGGGTTTAGAACTTGAAGAACTGGGTGGAGCTTGGTCCAACCTTCTCCCCACGAGTTCCTCTTCTCCTTGGCCTCCTCTCCACTTCCAGCAAGCCCCAGCAATGAGTTAGGCCGGCCATGGGGTGTTTAAAGAGTATTTAAGCTCATTGGTTTCTATTTCCTAATAGGACTCTAATTCCCCTTTAATTCCGAGATTTCCATATTTCTCTCCTCCTTCTAAGCTTGCCAACTCCTATTAGGGTTAGGTTGAGATGTAATTTCGTGGCTACTAATTAGGGTAGGTTATGAGTCCAATTCTAACCAATTAGCTATTTAAATGTTTTAATAACTCTTTTCTATTAGGCAATAATTAAAATGTGAATTTTGGTTATTACTTTATTATTCATTTTTTTAAAAATCCTAATTTTTGGCCCAATAACTTTTATATGATCTATTTAACAAAGCTCATCACTTAATGGATTTTAATTTATGGAAATTTCCCTTTTAATTAGGGATAACAGAGTTACCGAATTTTATCGTATTTTTCTTACTTGAATTTATCCATAGGCTATGAAGGTCCATTGGTCCAAATCCGAAAATGGGTCATCAATACATGATGTTGGAAGTCTCTCCGACATGTTCATTTAATTTATGAGCACGTTATATTTCCGTGTTAACGGTTTTCCGACTTAGTTTCTTAATTTGGATAATTAGTCGCATTGTGACGTACGCTTGGCCAATCGGATTTTTCGTTGCATTGATTTCTTCGTGGAACACTTAGGAATAATGTTTGGGGTTGAATTATAATTTTTACGGAATTTTTCAATGTGTTCTTGCACATACGATAGTGGTACGTATGTTTCTATTATTTCTATATTATAGAAATTATTATTTCAAATTTAGGGTTATATTTTCTTATTCCATCTTTTTAAACTCCTATTTGGCCCATTAACCTTTATATGAACCATTTGATAAAGCCCATTACTTATCTTTATTTTAATGGAGTTAATTTATGAGGATTCCCATTTAGAGATTAATGGATAGTCAAACTCAATATTATTCAGGTTTCTTTTACCTTTACCTTCTATTTGATCAAATATCTAAATTATTATTATCATTTTATATTATCTCATTTATTTATTATTTTTTTAAAATCTGGGGTATTACAGAATACCTTCACCTGAGCGGAAGAACCTTTATGAGCGAGCTAGAACTTCCTTTGAGAGAGTCTTCTCTTTTTTATATTTTCTTCCAATTTTTTGAATCCAAAAGAGGGTCCTGTTGCCATCGGGCTACATGGGCTATTTTGGGGTTTTGCCCCTTACATTTGAGAGAGGAGAGAGAGTTAACCGATGGAAGGGTTCCATCGGTTAAGGCTTAACCGATGAACCCTTCCATCGATTAAGGCTTTCTTCCTTAACCGATGGTAGGGTACCATTGGTTAAGGGCTCCTTCCTTAACCGATGGTACCCTTCCATCGGTTAAGGGAACTCCCTAACCAATGGTAGGTTCCATCGTTAAGCCCCCCCCCCCCCTAACCGATGGGGATTTCCATCGGTTAGATGGGTTTTACATGGGGTTTTTTTCTATAAATACACCCCTTTGGTCTTCTTACGAAGGGTGTTGGATGTTGTGAGATTTTCCCCTTTTCCTTGGAGATCTTGCGACAAAGGCTTGAGTTTGTAAGTGCTTGACACTTTCTGCTGCACGTGTTCTTTGTATTGTTCTTCAAACTTGGTCTTATTGACCTTGTGCTGCCGAATTTCTTCCGCGACATATTCTCTTCGAAGTGTTGTCCTTTTCTGAACTTCTGCCTCACTGGAGAGATTTGATGCCGACTTGATGAATAAATTCCCTCTTCTTAATTTGAAAGGGACTTGGTTCCAATATTACCTAAGCAACCATGGGGTTACCTAAGTAATAATGATATTTGCTTCATTCACAAGTCACCTTTGAAAGGGACTCCGACCTAATATTACTTAAGCAACCATGGGGCTACCTAAATGACCATTGGATCATTATAAATGGCCTTTGGCATTTCCCTTCGTAGATATCCCCCACAAACTTTTTATGGTTCAACAAATGCCCCCCACGGGATACACGTCGGAATTTACGAATGACGGCGCGTGGCCCGTGTAGATTTTCTTTGGAATATCCTGTTAGACCTTGTTCTGACAACCTCCTCAGCGGCGGTCTGTCAATTCACCATTTGACTGGCTTTGCTGCCTTTGACTTTTCTTTCATTTCACTCTTGTATTTCTTTCCTTTTCCAGGTACTCACCATGCCTCGTGGAAAAGAATTTCTGCGCCGTGACGACTACTCCCAGAGTACTCGTGACGATGTCGCCTTATCGATTGCTTTAATGCTCGCTCTGGGGTTACCTCGCGTCATGAGGGATAATGTACTTTCACTGGATCGTGGCCACAATATTGTTGCCGATGGATCCGTTGAGGGACTTTCAGATGATGGCAAAGTTAATTCCTCCTTTATCAAGCGGCAGAAGGAAATTTACTTATACCGGCGGGAGTCAAACTACCCTGCACATTTTCTGCTGGACAAGCATTTGTTTTCCTTCATCCAGAGATTTGTCCCACCTCGCATGTCCGTTGATGACCCTTGCATATCTGCAGAGCGGCGGTACTTAGAGGCAGCTATCCTGGAATCTCGGGATAGTCTCCTCGGCACCTATGCCTTTTCTTTTCCCAGTTTTCCTCTAGGTTTCACTTTTCAGAATCGGCTGCCTCCTGCCACTACCCTGGGTTCTTTCAGTCGAGGCCTTGACTATTATGTGCAATCGCAGAGAATTATCCCTGTGACCTAGAACTTGAAGATCATCACAAGACTCTGATGCAGACAGACAGTCTGTTATTGATGCCCTATGATTCCCGGCATGTTGTCGATGGCTATAACAATGTTGCCTTCTCTACAAGATTACCGATGGCACCATGCCGAGTTGGTATGGGCAGTGGTCAGTATTGCCCTCCCACATTTTCCATTCCGGGGCCATGGAGTGGTTAATGCGTCGTCTTACACCATAATGGCAAACTCCTGAATTTATTAGGATTCGAGATGTCGTATCAGTTGCTTTATATGATTATCTCTGCCATGCCGGGCTTCTTCAAGCATTTGTGGAGCGGTTCAACGCTCGCTGGAATACCTTTGGGACAGCCGAAGGAGAAACCTCTATAGATCTATGGGGTTTTCATCGGATTTATGGTTTGCCCATATCCGGGCTTCCCTATGAAGAGGTCACCCTTAATGATTTGCACTGTCATCGCAACGACGGCTCAGGGCAGTATATTCTCCCCTATAGCCTTCGATACTTGACGAATGTATGGCGGGATTTGGCTCGTGCCAGGAGGAAAGACGATCAGCCGACTTCTTCCCAGCACTATGAGAGTGAGCCAAAATGCTTGGCTCCGTTTCTTCTACAACAGGCCATTTTGCTTTTTCGGCAATTTTGCGACAGTGCGTGTCCCTTTGGAGCAGTACCAGCAGTGGAGTCGAAGAAATGACAACGCAGGCGGTACTTGTACGCTCCAAAAATGAAGGGTGGAAACCGCGTCATTTACCAGATCGCACGTATCTTGCTGCGTATCTGGTATATTGGCTTGCTAGCTTTGCAATTCCACATGGCGAGGAGGAGTCAATTAGGCCGAGATTGATATACCCTGCCTGTCTTTTAGCGGAGGGCTATAGGCTTGCCATAGCCCCGATGCTCTGGCCAATATATTTCACGAACTAGGGTCTTTGACTTCACATCCCTGTCTGTGGGACCGGAAGACGCAGCTGCCCATTCATTATCTAAGTGCTTGGGCGGGTTTTTTGCTATCTAGTTTGGGCAAGTATTGATTTGCCTCGCCCGACGGCTCCATTAATTTTGTCATTTCGGAACCGACCTTCTGTGTGACGACCCTCATTATACCGGTACGGTTATACCAACCCACGTCAGTATAACAAGTGCTGCCACAGTGGGACATTTACCCACGATACATACAGCTGAGATACACGCGAATATACAACAGAGTAGCGGAAGTAAAGAGAACTATCTCCTTCAGTCATCATCCACATAACCATACATAAATTTTCACAATTAACATGAGGAACTAAGAGCTCACATAATTTAAATTGCTGAAATAGAATTACAAAATGTCCACATAATACATTCCTTTCATAATAGTTCTAATACAATGCCCCAATACTACTATGAAGTACACAAATCACAAGGAAGCTCCAAGACTAGCTACTCTCCGCGCTCGGAGTCCGTCTCTGCTGCCTCCTCCGAAGGTACTGTGTCACCAACTATACCTGTACGCCGAAGCAGGAGTGAGTCCCAGGACTCAGCAAGCAACACTACTCATGATGCATACTTAGAAGTCCTAGTGGTTTCTATATGCACATTACAATTTGCAACACATAGCATGCTAGTCGTTTCAAGTTTTCAACCTATCATGAACATTCTACAATTTTATACATAACTCATGCTTTCAGATTTTTAAAATAAAATCCACCTATCACATGGTCTCTATTCAATTTACTCATGAACTTTAATCTTTTACAGAATCAAACATGAGAGCTATCAATATGGACAATTTACATGCTAAAAGGGAAGCACATTCGCATGGATTCCCACATATTCTTAAGTGCATACATAACTTTTTCACATGCTTTAGGTTGCTGATTTCACATGGTTCAATGACTATAAATCTACACATGAGAGCTACAACGTTGCTTAAAACCTCACATATGAACAATCCATCATGCCATTTTGCACACACATTCATTTGTTGTCCCTACCATGGATTCTAAACACTTTGTACACATAACATGAGAATAATAACATGCATTTTTCTGAATTCACATGGTTTCAGATTTAGTCTCACATGGTTTCAATAACACATTTACACATCGAGAATTTCACATTTTTTCTTTTACACAATTTCCTCTTTTCACGTGGTTACACTTTACACATACACATTCACATGTCACTTACACATTTACACATGGTCACATACACATTTCACATTACACTTTACACATTTTTAGGTGCCGTGACACATAGTCCAAACCACCAAAGAAGGACACAAACACATCACATCACATAGACGCCATCTAGGCAATACAATGGCGACTCTTGGACTGCGCAGACCGGGAGAACAAGTCTCCACCCTAACCAGTGGTACTTGTCCACCTCCAGGATTTCCCCTAATGCCCTTAGGGTCACTTAACACAATGAACTTTCTCAGGGGGACTTTTCCCTGATACGGCTCCACTGCCTTCTCGGAAGCAGTATCACATTGGCACAATTACACTTTTACACATTTACCGTTTTACACATGGTTTTTACACTTTACACTTTCATCACATTCACACTTTCTTACTTCACATGAACACCTCTTTTTTTCCTAACATGTACTACAGAGTTTTCAAGGTTTAACACACAGTAAACACACTAATCATGCTGGTTTAAACAAAATCTAATCACATTTCGATCGTATGTACGAATTATTCATATTTCTCATGAAAACACATAACCTTTATTTACGGGTCCAAATGACCTGAATTTTTACCACATGCTGTTTTCGGGTTCATAATCATACTCCCAAATTTTCAGATTTTTCTGAGCTACATAGAATTTCAGAAAATAAAACGCCTAATTAGCATGCTATTAACAACTTAAGTTAACATGGGTCTAACACATTTGTAATTTAGCCACTTGCTGTTTTGTACAGAACTACTAATATATGTATGATTTTAGAATACCACATTACCCTAATTCATACATCTATCGATCAATTATCACAAACCATTTTCGCATGTTTTCATTTTACCGAACCGAGCTTATTTACAAATTTCACAAGCATGGATAATTACTAAAATTTGCAAACGCATATGCTGACCCATATTCTTCATGATCAACCGAACTAAGGCATTCACACTAATCTAAATCATGAATCATGGATTTTGCAAAATTGTCTACAAGTCATGCTCACACGTTTACAAGATATCATTATCCCACATTCACCATCACATCCCACATTCATCCACACACCACAATGCACAATATACATAGAGTATAAGGTTTACCATATATCCTCATCACGTAAAACATCCGAAATTAATATATAAGAGGGACAGAACAGCTTACTGTTCTGTCCAGAAGAACTAGGCGGCGGTCTCTGGCCGCTGACTCAGGGTCACGGCATGGTCGATGGACGCCAAGCATGAACTGGACTCCAGGGACCTTGCCGTCGAACCAGGTCTGTGCAGAAACACAGACCCGAGCTCTGAATCTTGGGTGAACTGGAGGGTCTAGGACTCGAGGAAATTCCATAAAAATCACTAAAACCACCTAGACTCATACGGGGACCCCATAGATAGGTCACTTGCCTTTAGAAATTTTCTCTAAGAGATTTATGGCTCGAAGAAGACCTCCTTGGGCAGTCCCAAGAAGTTGCAGAAGTGCCTCCAAGATCGCCTTCCTCCGGGCTCCTGGGTGATCTCCACGCCGAGGGGATGATGGGGATGCCTTCTCCTTTGCTCCAGCTTCCTCCTTGTCGCAGTAGATCTCCAAACCAAGCTCCAAGGGGTCGGATTTGGGGGTTCTAAAATGGGGTTTTTCTCACAGCTCACCTAGGTTTTTCTCCTCTATTTCTCCTCTTGCAAGGTGAAATGAGAAGTGGGAGAGGCCAAATCCGGGTTCAGGGTTAAGGAGAGCCCCTCACCCACTCAACATACCGATTAGACAGCTTAGAGCCGTTGGGGACATCCCCCCAATGGAGGCCATGCCTTGCTTCAAAGTTTGCAGCTCTGCTGCGCATGCAGGTCAGAGAAGTTGACGTCCAGATTGCTGGACGCCGGAGTGAGTGTTGGCGTCCAGGGCTGGACGCTAACACCGGCTCAACGGCCAGGGGGTTGACGCCAAAAGGGCCTTCGGCCAGAACCCTAATTTATGCAGAAAACCATGCATACCAAGCTTTTATACATGCAATATGTACACGGTATAGTATCCATACTATCATCATGCAATACACACATTATTTATGTTTAATATAAACACATGTACACGTAATTATACTAATTAATGCGTACGTAAATATGTACATACATACACCAGCATAAACATACACACATATTGCAAATAATGCGACGGAAATTAGAGGGCCTTACATTCTGGGACTCATTGGAGCAACTTATCAGTGCCCGCTCTGCTTTGTCTTTCCTTCTAGCTAGAGAGCGTGGTCTTCTACAAATTGACCGCATCTCTCAGGGCTCCAGACCATACAACATCATGGATCCAGTGGGGTAACATATCATTTGCCCCATTGTGGAGGGTCCGACCATCCCTGTATGAAGACTGGCTATCTTGCATTCGGCCAAGTGTACTGGTATTTCGGGGGGGGGGGGGGGGGGGGGGGAGGACTCTCATTTTAGAGCCGTATTATCCCTCCCGCTTTGCTAGGAACTTTGGCTATGACCAGTCAACTCCGCCAAATATGGACTTTCCACTGGAGGCTCGCCTTAGTCGTAGCCACATCCTTCATTTGACTGCTGCTAGTTGGTGGAACTATTTCTGTCGAGAGGAAATATGTTCTATTTGTATTCTTCCTGCTCCTGAAGCTACAGGGCAGATTGATATCTTCTATGCTCGATGGTGGTTCCAGCACAGTAACATCTTTTGGAAATCCCATAAGCTGAGAGAGGTCGAAGAGTCTCGCCTCTAGAAAAGGAGCTTGATGCCAATCTTCATTGATGACGTCTTCCTTTGTTGTCATTTCTTGGGCTTGGCAGATTCATATATCAAGTTTAATAATTCAAGGTGGTAAAGAATACTCACCTCGTAGTCGATAATATTATTATCAGGGGGTGATGTTGCCTCTGGAACCTGTGCAGCTTTCTTCAGGGCAGGTTCCAGTCGATGACGATGACGACTCTGATTATTACTGGTGGAGTCATTTCTTATGTGACTGTGGCTATGCTCTCAATGTCCCTTTGTCGACGAAGCTGCCTCCTGAGTGCGTCGGCAACCAGGCATGGGCACATTAGGAGAGGCATCTAATCAATGCCATTGGCCATGCAGGGCCTTTGGAGTGCTTGCCCTTTATTGAAACACTGCCACACTGCAAGATATTTGGAATGCAGTAGAGATGGCAAGCAAGATTCGCAAAATTGATTTTGATCAGATGGTGCCGATGCCTTCCTTCTCGTCCAGATCGACAGGTATTGATGATTTGATCTTCTTTCTTTCGCTTTGCTTCTTTTTCTCTTTTTTTTTTGCTTCTTTTTCACATATATGTTTTGGATTTTTAGCCATCCCTGCCCAGAAGTTGTTGGCAACAGGAGTGGTGGTCCTCATTCAGATATCCCCTCCTCCTCAAGATGCAGGAGAGCTGGTAAAAGTGGGATGGTAGATCCCACCCCATCTTGCGGTAATTTTCTTTCGCCTCTTTTCTTTTCTTCTTTCATCATTATCATTCATTATTTTTTGTTCATTGATCATCCTTTTTTTTTCATCATCACCCCCCTTTTTTTAGGCTCTTCTGCCTTATATAGTGAGACAGATGAAGATGCCGATGACTCAGCCGCTCCAGATGATTATAACCCTCTGTCTAGAGATTCCCCCTCTCTTCATGGCAGAGAGTATAGAACCTCCTCACGAGCGGCTGAAGCTTTTTCGCCAGGGGCTGAGGATAACTGTAACGACCCTCTTTATACCGGTACGATTATATCACCCACATCGATATAAAGGGCGCCGTCATAGTGGGACATGTACCCACAAAACACAGTAGGTAGAGATGTACATAAATAACAAAAGAAATGAAAGATACTCTTATTCCATCATCAATCACACATTCCACAGCCTATATAGTAGCATGTAAATAACCCATGTCCACAATTATACAAGTCCATAATATAACATCATTGTTCACATACTAATGAAAGAAATGCAGTCTAAACAAGTACTCTCCACAAGCATAGCTACTCCTCTCGCTCAGAGTCGCTCCTCACAATGTCCTCCTCAAGCACGAGACACCTATCTCACCTGTATGTTAAAGCAAGTATGAGTCTTCACAAATACCCAGCAAGCAACCCATTGGCACATCCTTACACATATCACATTTCTACTATTCTTTTAAACAACAAGAGAAGTATGGCACATGGTTTATGTCAAAATAATAAGTACACATGAATAACCTATACATGCTTTCTACACATCGTATTCAACTTGATTCATGGTATCAATTTCATTCATATCATTTCATATTTCTAAACAAATAGATCATGGAATTAAGCACATGGTTTACTAACAAACCTAGCATGATATCTAACACTATTCACATGCTTTTATATCACATAATCCATCTTTTTCTTGATGTTTTAACATAAATAAAATATATTCACATGGTTTCACATCACTTCACATAGTAACATATTTACACATCACTTTCACATGAACACTTTGCACATTTACACATGTTTCACACCTTTACACATTATTTGCCGTGACACATAGCCCAAACCACCATAAAGAAGGACACATATACATATCACATAACACATACCCGTCACCTAGGCAATATAGTGACGAATCTTGGTAACTGCGCAGAATTGGGAGAAACCCTTTCCACCCTAACCAGTGGTACTTGTCCACCTCCAGGATTTCATCCTGATGCCCACAGGTTATCACATACACATTGAGCCTTCCCATAGGGACTTTTCTACAATATGGCTCCACTGCCTTCTATGGTAGCAGTGTCAATTTCGGCACATATTTTAATTGAACACATTATCTCACTTAATCACATGATTAATATCATTTACATGCACTATTTGGTCCATTCACATGCAAATTATTTTAACATATATACTTCAGTTTACAGAACCTTTCACGACTGTCTAACAGTATCAAATCATTCATAACAGTACCTAAACTGCTGCAAATCACTGAAATTACATTCTCTTAATCAAACATGCTTAACATGACTTTAATACCCTTTATAAGTGCAACAGTACTTACGATATCAAAACAGTCCCAATTTTAACTACAAACTCTACGCATGAATATATTATATGGCTAATTTTTCAGAATTTTCGTAATAGTATAATTATTTTTAACATTTAATACACTTTACATACAATTTAGCAAGATATACCACTTCAACATGATAGATAGTAAACAGTTGGTTCTCACAGTTTTAAAACATGTAAACAGTAGCCCTAAGTTTATAAAAATTTTCTAAAACAATAACATGTATCAAATCTAATTATCACGAATTTAACTCTATCAAATCATGTATATTTCTCCATAACAGAAATTATATTAATGTACTCATGATCAGAAATTCGACAGAAATTCATGGTTTGACCCTAAGACATACATGACCATCCATAATTTTTACAGCATGAGCAAACATCCAGAATCCAAAATCATATCACAGAGATTAAATCATAATTCTGTAAGAACTAGAAGAACTTGGCGGCAAGGGTCTTGCCGTCAAGGTGGGTTAACAACACAATCGATTGTCGTTAACTCATGACTTGGCGGCAACAAGGTTGCCGTCAACCTCCTGTCTGCAGAAAAGTGCAGACCGAACACATAAAAAGACAGAATTTGGGGGTCCAGGACACGATTTTAAATCCGCAAAATTCCTAAACCCTAAGTGATAGGTCTAGGGATGAAACCCCTTAAGTCGTTTGCCTTTAGAAAAAACCTTAGAAGATCTAATTTGGCGATGAAGCCTCCTCAGCCAAGCCAAAAAGGTGATTTCTTTAGCCCAAATCCAATCCTCACGCTTGCACAGATGATTTCTCGGAGTCAGGGGAGCTTCTTCACCTCCAGATGAACCCTCCAGTCGAAGAAGATTTCGGTGACACCTCCCAAATGTTGGATCAAACCTCTCAAAGTCTGCCTTTTCTCACCTGAACCCTAGAATTCTCATTCTGAACCAAAGGGTCTCTCCTAGCTGAGATGTCTAGGCTAAGAGTTGGGGTAAACCTAGTATTAGGAGTCCTGACCGTTGGGGATACATTTCCTAAATGATCTCCAGAGAAAACGGGGCCATTTCAGATCTGGAATCCTAAGCGTAGCCGGAGAAGTAGACGCCGCATAGCTGCCGTCAACCTGAAATAGACGTCAATTGATGTTGACGTCTAGATCCTCTAGCCATACAGTCAACGGCACAAAGGTTGCCGTCACCTGCTCTTAACGTCAAGGGATGTTGACGTTAAACAGGGATTTCAGGCAGAACATAAGACATCAAAACAGACATATATGCACAGAATTAAACAAATATTTTATGCATAGAATTTGAGGGCCTTACACCCCCTCCCCCTAAAAGAAAACTTCGTCCTCGAAGTTTGAACATAAATACTAACCAAACAAATGGGATATTGCTTCTTCATGGCATCCTCAAGCTCCCATGTAGCCTCCTCCCGTGAGAAATTTCTCCACAACACCTTCACGGATGCAATGGCCTTGTTCTTGAGGTGCTGAACTTTTTGATCCAGGATAGCTACTGGTTGCTGTACATAAGACAAGTCTGGCTGAATCTCCACTGGCTCGTGACTGATAACATGTGACGGATCTCTCACGTATCTCCTGAGCATAGACACGTGGAAAACTAGGTGCACACTAGCTAGCGCTAGGGGTAAAGCTAGCTCATATGCCACACTACCCATCCTCCTGAGAATCTCAAATGGGACAATGAATCTCGGGCTCAACTTGCCATGCCTGCCAAACCTGACCACGCCTCGAGTAGGTGAAACCTTGAGGAATGCATGCTCGCCAATCTCGAACTCTAAGTCTTTCCTTCTGTTGTCGGCGTAGCTCTTCTGCCTATCTTGCGCCAACAAATCTCTGTCTGATAAGCTGAATCTTATCCGAAGTCTCCTGCACCAGCTCCAGACCAACCAACTGCCTATCACCTATCTCCTCCCAGCACAAAGGAGATCTACAGGGCCGCCCGTACAAAGCCTCGAATGGAGCCATGTCGATGCTCGCACGAAAATTGTTGTTGTAGGCGAACTCCACAAGAGGTAAATAACGTTCCCAATCGTCCTTCCAATCAGCACGCACGCTCTCAACATGTCCTTGAGCGTCTGATCGTCCTCTCGGACTGGCCATCTGTCTGTGGGTGAAATGCCGAACTAAGCTTCAACTGAGAACCCAAGCCTCCTGAAGACCCTACCACAGCCTCGATGTAAACCGCGGGTCTCTGTCAGAGATAATAGACTTCGGCACACCATGCAGTCTCACAATACTGCCAACATACAGCCTAGCCAAGCTCTCCACAGACTATTTCTTCTTCATGGCAAGAAGTGTGTAGTCTTGGAGAAATGGTCTACAATCACCCAATCGAGTCATTGCCCTTAGCTGATCTGGGCAAACCCATCACAAAATCCATGGTATTGCTTCCCACTTCCACACAGGTATCTCCATTTTCTGCATAAGGCCCGATGGTCTCTGGCGCTCGACCTTTACCTGCTGACACACCAAACACCTGGACACAAATTCGGCCACATCCTTCTTCATGCCTGACCACTAGAAGGTCTTCAAGTCCTGGTACATCTTGGTGTTGCCTGGATGAATGGACAATCTCGATCTGTGAGCTTCTGCAAGTACTTGCTCACGAACATCCATAACATCAGGACACATACTCGGTGCTGAAATCTAATAGCACCGTCCTCATCTCGAGCAATGCCTGCCTTGCCCACCATCTCCTGAAGCCTAGGATCAACTCCTTGCTGCTTGATCACCTCGTCCAGAACCATGGACCGGATAGACACTAAGCCATGAAAGCATTGCACAACTGTGGCTCTAGCTCGATCATAGCACATGTTGCATCCTCTAGCATCTTCCAATCCTACCGAGTAAGGACCTCTTCCTGCTGAGCGCATTTGCCACGACATTTACCTTACCTGGATGGTACTGAAGCTTGAAGTCATAGTCCTTAAGGAACTCTATCCACCTTCTCTGCCGCAGGTTCAACTCCTTCTGAGAGAAAAGATACCTCAAACTCTTGTGGTCAGTGGACACCTTGAACTTGACACCATAAAGATAGTGTCTTCAGATCTTCAGTGCATGTACCACAGTCGCTAACTCCAAATCATGGGTCAGATATTACGCTCATGCTCCTTTAACTGGAGAGAAGCATAGGCAACTACCTTACCATGCTGCATCAACACACATCCAAGGCCTATCTGAGAAACATCAGAATAGATAGCAAAACCCTCTACACCACTAGGCAAGATCAACATGAGTGCAGATGTAAGCCTCATCTTCAGCAACTGGAAACTACTCTCACAATCACCAGACCACACATACTTCACGCCTTTCTTGGTTAGCTTAGTCAAAGGTGCAGCAATAGAGGCAAAGCCTTCAATGATCGCCTGTAATAGCCTGCTAACCCAAGAAAACTCCTAATCTCGGATGGTGACCTTGGAGTTTCCCACTCTAACACTGCCTGAACCTTCTCCGGATCAACAGCAACTCCAACGCCTGAGATAACATGCCCAAGGAAGTGAACCTTGCGCATCCAAAAGTCGCACTTGTTGAGCTTAGCATACAACTTGTGCCCTTGAAGAACCTCCAGAACAATCCTCAGATGCTCACGGTATGTAGCCTCATCAGGAGAATAGTCTAACACATCGTCTATGAACACCACAACAAAGCTATCCAAATATGGTCTAAACACCCTGTTCATGAGATCCATGAATGCTGTAGGGCGTTAGTCAGACCAAATGGAAGCACAAGAAACTCATAATGTCCATAGCGGGTCCTGAACGCTGTCTTGGACACATCCTCTCCCTTGATCCTCAACTGATGGTAGCCAGACCGCAGATCAATCTTGGAAACACAGATGCATTCTGCAGCTGATCAAACAAATCATCTATGCGTGGCAAGGGGTACTTGTTCTTCACTGTCACCTAGTTAAGCTTCCTGTAATTGATGCACAGCCTGAGGGAAGTATCTTTCTTCTTCACAAAAAGTACAGGTGCGCCCCATGGTGACACACGGGGGCGAATGAACCCCTTATCGAGCAAATCGTGCAACTGCTTCCTCACCTCGGTCAACTCTGTAGGTGCCATCTGGTAGGGAGCCTTAGAGATAGGTGAGGTGCCTGGAAGCAACTCTATAGTGAACTCTATCTCCCTTGCTGGTGGCAATCCAGACAAATCATCAGGGAACACGTCTGGAAACTCCTGCACAACCTCGATCTCCTCCATGGTAGCTGACTGATCAGCCTTAGGGACTAAAACCACACTGGCAAGAAAAGCGTCACAACCCTTGTTCACCATCCTCATAGCCTTCAGGGTGGAGATCACAAACCTTCCTGCAAGATTCCTTGGCAACGGATGTGAGAACTCATCCTCACCAGGAATACGGAAAGTAATCTTCTTCCCTCTGCAATCAACCAAGGCATAGTGCTCCTCAAGCCAATCCAGACCAAGTATGGCATCATAGTCCTTCATCTTGAGCAAGTAGAAGCACCTGAACAAGCCTCGCTCCTCAATGCACACAGGTAAGGATGGAATGCATTTCCTGGTCGCTACCGTACCTGCTGGTGTGTGCACAGACAAGGGAACCTCTAACTCCTCTGCCTCAACTCTAGATTCTGCTGCTAACTGCTTAGCAAACAACTCAGAAATAAATGAGTGTGTAGCACCCGTATCAAACAACACTTGAGCCTGCACACCCATGGCCAGAACTGTACCTTCCATGACGTTCTCGGCCTGCTCTGCATCCTCTCGAGCTAGTGCGAACACTCGGGCTTGGGCCCGAGGCCTTCCTGGTCTCCCTGTCACTGGTGTTGCTGCTGCTGCCGCTGCTGGGCTGGTGCTCCTCTCTGAGCAAACTACGAAGTCTGGGGCAATCTTGGATCTGGTGCTTGGTGTTGCCACACTTCAGACACTTCTCTGCAAGCTTCCAACACTCGGTGCCGCCGTGTGCCCTTTCGCAATGAGTACATCTTCTTGTCGTTGGGCCTGAAGCTGGGTGTCTGTGGTACCACTCTGACTCAGAGTTGTTGGACGTTGTGGCGACTGGTACACCACTGCCTTCTTCTTGTCTTGCCTCTGGAAAGGTGGCGTTGACCTCTTCTAAGATGCCCTCTTCTCCTCAATATACTGATCCATCTCGCTCTCCTGCCTGCATGCTGCGCTGAGAGACTCATCCAAGGTACGATGGTCAAAAGCAACTAGTCTCGACTTGAGTGATGGTTTGAGCCCCATCATAAACTTCTTGGCCTTCCTACGCTCATCTGCAACAATATGAGGAGCATATTTGGAAAGCTCGGCAAACCTGGCCTCGTACTCCAGAACCGTCATGGAGCCCTGTGTGAGAGATAGGAACTCCTGCTCCATCTTGTCCTGGACTTGGCCCGGAAGAGTCTAGTAAACTTGGCCCAAGTCACCTCTATAGCTCCATCCTCATACCTCGTACATAACACAGAGGCCCACCAAACATCAGCTCTCTCCTGCAAAACACAACCATAAGCACCATCCAAACAAAAAATATTAACCTTACACAAGTACATATACTCTAAGTACATGTATCATGTAAGTAGCCAGGCTGACTTTATCTTCTTCCGCACACCTGATAGCCCGGAAGATCTTCTCTACCTCCCTCATCCAGCTCTCTGCCAAAAGGGGCTGACTCTCCCCCTTAAAAGAAGGCGGAGCCATCCTCTTAAACCTCTCCATGATGGACGAACCACCATGGCCATGCTCCTGGGGAACTGGAGCTAGAGCCTGAGCCTGAGACAACAAGCAACACATAAGCAATCATACATTCAACAAAACAGACTACTCCCTATTTAAAAACTCTAACCTATGCCTGCAACTGAGCCTGCAGTGCGACCTGCGTCTGAGCCTGAGTCTGCATTGCCTGAACAATAACATGCATCAAATAATTATCCCGAATTTAACTCTATCAAATCATGTATATTTCTCCATAAAAAAAATTATATTAAATGTACTCATGATAAAAAATTCGACAGAAATTCATGGTTTGACCCTAAGACAATACATGAACATCCATAATTTTACAGCATGAGCAAACATCTAGAAATTCGAAAATCATATCACAGAGATTAGAATCACAATTCTATAAGAACCAGAAGAATTTGGCGGCAAGGATCATGCTGTCAAGGTGGGTTAACGGCACAATCGATTGTCGTTTAACTCATGAACTTGGCGGCAACAAGGTTGCCGTCAACCTCCTGTCTGAAGAAAAGTGCAGACCGAACACAGAAAAAGATAGAATTTGGGGGTCCATGACACGATTTTAAAATTCGAAAAAATTCCTAAACTCTAAGTGATAGGTGTAGGGATGAAACCCCTAAGTCAGTTGCTGTAACGACCCCGGCGCCCAGACCCTCGGCTCCCACCAAGAATCCGAACATCGGGACCGTCGCCCACGGATCCGGAGACCCGGAAGGGCTAACGGATCGGTCTAACAAGATATGTAATAGAGATAAATAACAACAAACGTACTAAAGTGCACCACAAGTGAACGAAAAGTGTCCAACACTAGATAACAGTCTAGTACAGTCCCAAAGTAAATAAAGTACAAGTGCTAAATATAAAAGGGAAAGACAGGTCCCTTAGGGGCATACCCCGAGGGTGAAGTACAATTGCTAGGGGAACACTACTCACTAGAGACACCGACTACTGAGGGCCCGTCTCCTCAGTCCGCCGCGGAGGGAGCTGCTGTGAAGTCTCACCTACAAAATAGGGAGTGAGCTTCACAAAGAAGCCCAGTAGGGACTACCAATCTCCCATTGGTTCTAACAGCAGAATAGAACTAAGTGCAATAATTATTAAAGCGGTAAAGTTTATTCTACTAAACAGAGTCAAGTGCGGAAGCGTGAAAGAAACTACACGATCGTCGATCTACACTAAAAGTCGGGACCGATAAACCCATGTAAACCAAGGCACCACAAGAACCCAAGGCTGTAATGCGGACAGTTGAACAACTGCCCAGACAAGACACTAGCTACAGTAACACTACACTAGTCAAGCAGTCAGGTGCGCCACGCGCCTTACTCTTGACTACAAGTCCAGGTCTCCCCTCCCATCGGAGTGAGACGCGTGGACCAAGTAACCACAACTATCGTAGTCTGGACGGACTACGGTCCCACGCCTAACCCCTCTAAATGGTTCCGGAACCACGTAGAGTGAGGGGTGAGAAAAAAGGACTAACTGGTCCGTACCGGAAGAGCTCCACAACCACCTCGGAGACCCAGACCAGTTAAGAGAGCTCTACAAATGACTCCACGCCACTGTCCCCACCATTTTCCCCTTCCGCTCTGAGTCTGTGACTCGAGCACGCCCGCCGCCCGGAGAACTCCCTCTAACAGACGCGCGGGGATGGGTGTCCGAGGTAACGGTAACAACCTGTCTCGCGGACAATCCCTCAAGTGCCTAGCACCGGGTGAAAAGACTAGAGTAGCACTGCACTAGGAACAACACAGGTGCCAAGAAACGAGAGTCACAGCGGAAGCCAAACATCAAAACCTGCTGACAGTCGCTCTCGGTCAGAGAGGTGACATATCGGCAAGTCGCAAACAGAACGCGACAGAAAAACCGATGGCGACCCTTGAGCGCGTCGCGATAAGATCGCGGCGGCAAAGAGTACCGCAACAAGCCTGAGTCTTCTGATTGCGACACGTACCCTGTCGCAATCTTATCGCGACGGAGACGGAGGTCGCAATCAGGCAAGACCCCGAATGCCTAAACGCTGGCCACGTACCCATCACGTTAGCAAGACACGGCGGGTCTGGGGCGCGTTCAAGAGAATGTGACTCACCGATACGTCGCGACCTGGTCGCGACTGGGAAACCCATCGCGACCACAGCTAAGTGCTCAAACAGAGCAACCCCACACCCTCCAAAAGCCACAAACGGTAAAGCACGGGGAGGGGAGCATGCCACACGATGGAAACATGATAATTAACACCAAACCACCCTCATAAACCCCCCCCCCCCCCAATGCATGCAAGGGAAGCAGGATTACACTCAAACCTCACATGCACAAGATGAAAGCACTCTTCATGGATACCCCATTCAAACCCCTCATCAAGCATGGATTCATCCAAAACAGCACCAAAGAACCATCATACATGGATCATAGAACACATGCACACTTCCTAACAAGGATTCTAAGCTTGGAAGTGGGGTTTGGAATCTAGCATGAAGAACTAGGTGGAGGGTTTGGAGTCCCTACCTCAATTTGAAGAACCACCCTAGCTGGGCCTTCTCGTAGGCTAGCACCCCTCCACCTCTGAGCTCCAATGCTCCAAGAGCCGCCCACGAACCGAGTACAACCTCCTTCAATCCCCAAGGAAGGAGGATCCACCATGGCAAAGGACACAAGGAGAACAGAATTGAGAATGGGGAAAAAGCCAAACACAAGGCACACTTCAAATCACAACAACATACCAAGCCAATGCCACACAAGATCTCCTCCCCAAGCTCCCCACGGAGCAGACAAGCACAGAATTGCCGGAGGAGAAGAACAACACAAGGCAAAAGGGCAAATGGGGGTTCTGCTCTCGGCTGAAGCACTTAAACACAGATAGTAAGAACGCGATGGACCTGGGCGTCACGTTACCAATGCTAACGCGACATCCACATGCGTCACGATCTGGAACAGTCAGCCAGTCAACCACCCAATTGACGTGCATGCAAAACTGACAGTAAGATCGCGACGGCCAACCATGTCGCGTTCATGCATGCACTTCGACACGTGGTGCAATTGTCCCGAAAGCAAGATGACAAGGAGACAGTCTGCTGTCAGGGTCCTGTCACGACAGGAGCGGCCAGCGCGTTCCTAAGCAGAATACGACGATCACCTACGTCGCCTTCAGAACGAGGCTGGCTACCATGTCGCGACCACAGCCGGGAGAGAAAACCCTTAAAGGTAACGGGATGTTACAATCTAACCAACAAAAAAATAATTTCGTCCTCGAAATTAAGGGCGAAACTAGGGGAACAAAGAGTAAACAAGGTACCTGTCACTCGAACAAGTAGGGAAACTGCTCCCGCATCTCATCCTCACACTCCCAAGTGGCCTCGCCACTGGCGCGGTGCTCCCAAACCACCTTGACGAGCGGGATCTGCTTCCTGCGAAGCTGCTGCACCCTGCGGTCCACCACGCTGACTGGGTACTCCGGCACGGACAGGTCGGGTGCGACCTCTAGCTGCGAGTAGTCAAGTACGTGCGACGGGTCTGGCATGTACTTCCTCAGCTGCAACACGTGAAAGACTTCGTGGAAACCTGCCAACTCGGGCGGAAAAGCCAACCTGTAAGCGACCTCACCAACCCGCTCCATGATGGGAAAGGGGCCAACAAATCAAGGCTGAGCTTGCCCCTCTTCCCAAACCTTAGAACGCCCTTGGTGGGCGAGATCCGAAGAAATACCCTGTCGCCGACCTCAAACTCAAGTGGCCTCCTGCGGACGTCGGCGTAGCTCTTCTGCCTGCTCTGTGCTATCTGCAACCTTTGCCTGATCAGCCTCACAGTGTCTGCACACTGCTGCACCAACTTTGGACCCAACAACTGCCTCTCACCAACCTCGTGCCAGTGCAACGGTGTCCTGCACGGTCGACCATACAGAGCCTCGTAGGGCGCCATCCCGATGCTGGAGTGATAGCTATTATTATACAAAAACTCCACCATGGGAAGGTGCAACTCCCACGTACCGCCCCAGTCTAGGCAACATGCTCTCAACAAGTCCTCGAGGGTCTGTATGGTCCTCTCCGACTGCCCGTCTATCTGTGGGTGGTAGGCCGAACTCAACCTCAGCTCAGTGCCAAGTGCCCGCTGAAAGCTGCGCCAAAAACGAGAAGTGAACCTCGGATCTCTATCTGAGACAATAGAGACCGGAGTCCCATGCAAGGGTACCACTCTGTCCACAAACAACCGAGCCAGTCTGTCCACTGACCACACTGCTCTGATCGGTAGGAAGCGAGCGGTCTTCGTCAGCCTGTCGACGATGACCCAAACACTGTCGTGCCCCTGAGAAGTGCGAGGTAAGCCAGAAACAAAGTCCATGGTGACGTGCTCCCGCTTCCACACAGGAATGGGAAGCGACTGCAGCTCACCACCAGGACGTTGGTGCTCTACCTTCACCTGCTGACAGGTAAGGCAGCGCAAAACAAACTCAGCGATATCTCTATTCATCCCAGGCCACCAAAAGAGTACCCTCAAGTCATGGTACATCTTGGTGGAGCCAGGATGAATAGAGTATCGCGACCGATGCGCCTCAGCAAGTACCTCCTCCCTGACGTCCTCTGGAATGTAGAGTCTGTCTCAGAACCGAACCTCGCTGTCCTCGTCCAGCACCACCTCAGGCAACAACAACACGTCTTCCAAGTCTACGTCTGCACTCTATGCCTCAAGCACCTGCTGGTATATCAACAGGCGAACTGTCATGCTGGCCAACATTGCTCTCTCCCGGAGGCTAGACGGCGTGAACACACCCTGAGTGGCATCCTCCAGAAGTCTCCAGTGTCTAACCAACAAAGAACTCAAGTGGGCTCTCCTACTCAAAGCGTCTGCTACGACATTAGCCTTTCTCGGGTGATAGGAAAGGGTAAAGTTGTAGTCCTTTAAGTACTCGAGCCACCCGCGCTGCCTGATGTTGAGATCTCTCTGTGTGAAGATGTACTGTAAGCTGTGGTGATCTATGAAAATCTCGAACATCTCATCGTACAAGTAGTGCCTCCACAACCTCAAGGCAAACACGACCGCTGCAAGCTCCAGGTCATGCGTCGGGTAGTGCTGCTCATGCTTCTTCAGCTGACGAGAAGCATAAGCAACTACTTGACCGTGCTGCATCAGCACAGCACCCAAACCAGTCCCTGACATGTCTGTGTAGACAACAAAGTCGCCGCTGCCAGAAAGTACCACAAGGATTGGAGCTGAAGTCAGCCGGTTCTTCAGCTCCTGAAAACTTCACTCGCACTCTGCTGTCCACACAAACCGAGTCTCCTGCCTGGTCAACTGGGTCAAAGGCTCTACAACTCTGGCGAAGTCCTGCACAAACCTCCTGTAGTAGCCTGCCAGTCCCAAAAAATTGCGAACCTCTGCAACTGTAGTGGGCTGGCCCCAAGAAACCACCGCCTCAACCTTGGCAGGATCCACCGCCACACCTGCACCAGAAACAACGTGACCCAGGAAGTGCACCTCCTTTAGCCAAAATTGACACTTGCTGAATTTGGCGTAAAGTTGGTGATTCCTCAAAGCCTGCAACACCAGCCTCAAGTGGACCTCGTGCTCCTCCGCCGTCGCTGAGTACACCAGGATGTCGTCGACGAACACCACCACGAACCGGTCAGGTACTCTCGGAAAACACTGTGCATCAGCTCCATGAATGTTGCAGGTGCATTCATGAGCCCAAAAGGCATCACGACAAACTCGAAGTGGCTATAGCGGGTGCGAAAAGCTGATCTGGCGATGTCTAACTCGCGGATCTACAACTGGTAGTAACCCAACTTCAAGTCGATCTTCGAAACACTGAAGCTGACTGCAATTGGTCGAACAAGTCATCGATCCTGGGCAAAGGATACTTGTTCTTCACGGTCACCTGATTCAGTTGCCGATAATGAATACACATTCTGAGGCTGCCATCTTTCTTCCTCACAAATAGAACAGGTGCTCCCCATGGCGAACGGCTAGGACGAATGAAGCCCAACGCAAGCAACTCCTCTAGTTGGCGCTTCAACTCTCGCAGCTCCGCCGGCGCCATCCGGTACCGTGCCTTGGATCATCATCCTCGGAAGCAACTCAATGGAGAAATCTACCTCCCGCTCAAGCGGCAAGCCAAGTAGATCCTCCAGAAACATGTCGGCAAACTCACAAACCACAGGCACGTCTGAAACAGCAATCTCACTAGAATCCGAGACACACACAGAAGCCAAGGAAGCAACACAACCATCTCGGATGAGGCGCCGAGCTCTACAGAAAGAGACAAAGGGTCGGCGGACAGACCGGGTACCTCAGAAGCAAAGCACAGGTGCTCCAGGTATCTCAAACCTCACAGTCTTCTGCTGACAATCTACCAGTGCAGAGTGCGCCTCTAACCAGTCCATGCCAAGAATGACATCAAAGTCATGGAGCTGCAAGGCAAACAGTCTGGCTGGTAGCTGGTGGCCCTATACCTCGACGGTGACACCCTCCAAGTAACCAAGGGTACGCACAAAGTCACCCGTCAGTAGCTCAACTGCAAGGTCAGAGGCCCGCTCTGAAGCAAACTCAGACAAGGAAGCAAAGAACTCTTCAGAAGCAAAACAGTGCGTGGCACCCAGATCAATCAAAACTCTAGCCGCTCTACCAAGAATGGGAACCGTATCGACGACCAGATTAGAGGCCTCCGCCTCCTCTCTGGTGATGTTCATCACTCGACTGCGACCACATCCTCGCTGAGGCTGCTGCTGCGGCTGCTGGTACTGATCCTAGTGCTACTGCTGGCGCTGCGCTGGCTGGGGTGGACGGTACTGAGCCTGAGGTGCCTGCTGCTGCCACAACGGACAATCTCGTCTGAAGTGACCCGGCTGCCCACAGTGGAAACAACCAGTGCTCGGCCAGCTCTGCTCTGCTCTCTGCTGGACAGACTGCTCCACCAACTGCTGCTCTGGCTGACGTCACTGCTGCTTCTGTTTGTACTGACGCCTGCCACCACCAGTGAACAGCTTCTTCAACCTCGAGGTTAGACCAGCACCGCATGTCCCCGAAGAAGAAGAAGAGGAAACACTCCCACAATTGCCCGAGGGGTGCTGGTACGGAGAAGACCTCCCTGAGTCTCCACTCTACTGCGGCTGAAACCGACACTCCCGATCCAAGGCGGTGGCCCTCGCCACTGCCGTCCCCAAAGTGTCATAGTGGTGGCCAGCCATGGCCCACCTCAACTCTGAGCGTAGCCCGCTAATGAACCGCTCGGTACGAGCCTGCTCACTAGCTGCCACGTGAGGGATGTGTCGAAGTAGCTGCACAAACCTCTGGTGGTACTGCGCTACGGTCAACTCTCCCTGCACCAATGTAACGCCCCGAAAATTTTAATTGCTACAAAAATATGAATAATGTGATTATTATACATTGTTATTGTCATTAAATTGAGATAATTAGAATTTGGGTTTAATTAGTGGTAAGATACGTTACCCCAGTGTCGTACACAGAGGTGTGCGCTCCTACAGGGCGACATCGGAAAACTATAACGAAATAAAAATCTGAGAACACCATAATTTTTAGAAAAATGTAAGGATATTAGAAATATAAATATCCAAATTTATTGACGTGCGAACTTCGAGGTTAAGCCGACGCGACTATTTTCCAGGTGATTTTTCACCTAATATAAAATAAAATCTAAAAATTAAATAAAAATCACCATAATTTGTAAAACCATCATATTAGGCTATGGTTGAAATTTTATGACAAATGGATACCATTTGGACATGTTTACATAGTGGTTATTGGGCCAGCTGAATTTTAGGCCAATTACGGTGGCCATTTTCTGGGAATTTCTGGGCGCTTACGTGTGAGGCCTTGGGAGGGCCAGCACACTTGAGGGAATAGGTAACACGATAGTTACCATGTGTAACTTGTAGAATGTGCATGAGCCAGGTGTCTAAGGGTGGTAAAATGGGGGTTTACTCCCAACACCTGGTCGGCTTACGTGCCATTGTGCATGGCAAAGCCATTGGGTTATAAATAACCCCCATCATGCTGCGTACCCATCTTTCCAATCCTTTCCTCCCATAGTGCTGCTGCTGTGTTCACAAGGTTCCATAGTTGGTTACGTAGCTGGAGCTATTGCTTCTTTTGTACCCTGTTCCGGCGCAAGCTACAGCTGGAATTCTTACTGTGTGTTGCTGCTACTTGGTCTACAAAGGACCCTCACTTCTCTAGTGCATCAGTGCATTTGTTAAGGCTACCATACGTGCAAGCTTTCTATTCCTTCCTTTGGTTCTGTGGATCTCTATACTGAAGAGAAACTCTCACTACTCAGTAAGGTAGAATTCTCTTCCTGTTTCTTTTTTCTTTTTCCTACTCTTCAACCTTGGATTACTAGTTCAAAGACATTTAGTACCATAAGTATGTTATTCTTCAAATCTGAGAAGTAGTTCCATGATAGGAACTGAACTTTCCAATAGGTACAAGCTAGTATTCAGTCATGGGAATCAACACATCACCTATTTTGATCATCTCAATTTGTGTTAAAATGGAACCATGTTGATTCCACTATGTGGGAACATATCGATTTATGATAGTTCTTTCTACCTTTGTGAAATGATTCATTAAGAGACTATGTGAGTCTTAAGTGTGTGTATTTTGATAAATTATAGCTAAAAGATAAGAAGAGGTTCCAACCATCTTTGTCCTTGAGATGTCTCTTCTTTTGGATCATCCATGTACACCATGTTCCATCATTTCTATTTCACTTCCTTGTATCCTTGGTCTGATTCTTGAGGTTGAGATTATACTTGTTTAAAGTCCTAATCATGGTAGGAGTGATAGAAAAGCATGGTAGAACAATTTTTAGATGGTTTTAATCACTTTTTGAAAGTCCACACAGGACCTGTCGACAACCATGCTTCTTGCTGTCGACAAAGCCATGTTTCTAGAACCCAGGAGGTTCTGCTTGATAGTGGCTGTCGACAGCCACCTTCCTGGCTGTCGACAGGCACTAGCAGAACCCCATTTCTACTTCTGGGAGAGCAGCACCTGTCGACAGCAAAACTCTGACTGTCGACAGGCACTGCCAGGATCATGTTTCCAGTCTGACCTTGTTCTATTCTTTGCTGGAAACACACTCAATTGTTCCAGCTGATAGACCACCTATATCTTGTGGTTTTTACCACTTAAACACCTACTAAATCAATCAAGTTCCTTTTATCGTCACCATGATCATCTCTTAAAAGTTCCAAACATAATTGACATCGTGAGGTCATCAATTTTTGTAATCAATGAAGGAACAGAGTTGCTAAGTTCTTGTGTGTGAATCGTGAGTGAATCCTTGTGTGTCCTTGATTGATTGCAAGGATGAGTGTGTTATGATGACAAGTTGTGAGTCTTTGGACTCGTTTGAGAAATATGCTTGGCAACTAAAGGGTTGGTTCAGTCTTGGGGGAGCGCCCGAATTCGTCAGTGGCCGCGCGGGGGCGATGAGGACTCTTGGATGTTGGCATACATTAATTCGTGTTTGATTAGTCATCACATCATGCTTGTGTGTGTGAAAATGTGTTGATTTTGAATTCAAGTATCATTCTGAGTTATTAATTTTGCCTCTAAACTATTCTTGTTCTATACGTGTTGTGGAAGTGACTCATTCGTTCATTATCTTGAACACTCAATGCTAGAAATCTATACCTGTTCTTACCTTGAGTATATACATCTGAATCCTTTCTATTTAAAGGAATTGAGTTCTACTGGGCTAGTTGGCTTATTAAATCTACTATTTTCAGGTGAACAAGATGGAGATGTTGCTTAAGGGGGATTTGTGTGCTGAGAGGACTTCCCTACATCCAGCAAACATGTTGTTTTATGTTTCTTTTATAGTTAATCAGATATGTAATAACGTTACTATCTACTTCTTTATACTCCTCATTTAGACTATAATGAGGAGTTTCATGTAATAAGTTTCCACCAACTAGCTGTGTATAAATAAAACTTTTATGTTAGTTAATGTATTTAATATCTGTCATGTTCTGTAAATGGAATTTTTACTAGGACGTGACAGATAAATTGGTATCAGAGCATTAGTTTGATAAACCTAGGGATAACCAGTGAGTTGGGGTAGAAATTTGGGATTAGTTAGCATGACTTTGCAATTATATAAATGCTTAACTTGATATTTATTTCAGTATGGATATGAATACCCAGGAGAGGTTGGTAGCAGCGCTAGAAATGCTACGCCAAGACATTGAGTTGTATGCCCAAGCACAGCAGGAAGCTCATGTGCAAATTAAGGAAGAAGTGCTTAATTTGACTGCGGGTGCTTTCTTTGTAGGCAATCCTGGTGCTTCACTGGATGTAATGACTCAAGTCATGTGCAGGTTGGACAATCTCAGGCTGGGGCAAGATATGTTGCTCCATTAGTTTGAAGGATATTGGGAAACATTGACGGATACGGCGAGAGAATTGTATCACAGAGTTGGAAGGGAACAACAACAACCATCTGTAGAGTCTATTATAGATCTGACCCAAATCTAGAAAGAGACTTAGGCAGCTTGTCTTTTGTTAACCTCTCCTTTTGTTTAAATGTTGGTTGTAAATATAACTCACATGTGTATGGGGAGTGAGAGGTTAGTGGAAGTATGTTTTGTAAATGTGGAAGACTTGGAGGAGAAGACCTAGTATCTTGGGATGTAAATCAGTGATAATATGTTATGATGTAAATATTTGACTAGTGAATGGAAATGGTTATATGAATTTGAAATGTGTATATGATGAATGCAAGTTTGGGTGGATTGTGAAATTAATGTATATCCTATTGAATGTTTCAGATACTTTCTTAATTTTGTCATGGACGGAGGTGACACTAACTGGAGGAAAATGGAAAGTACAATGCATGACTTGACTCGGGTGATGAAATCAGTGGCTAGAAATAACAGCCATAACGGGACAAGTCTATTCAAGGGTTTCCGAAGCTTAGATCCTCCGAGATTTGCAGGAAGTACAGACCCGAACGAGGCCAAAAATTGGCTAAAAGATATTGAAAGGATAATCGAGTGATTAAATGCACTGAAGAAGAAAAGATACGGTTGGTGACTTTTCAGTTAGAACGGATGCTAGAGCTTGGTGGGAAACAGTAACATCCACATTGGAGGATCCAACTCAAATTAGTTGGGATGAATTTGTAGAGTTATTTATGACCAGTACTTTTCATAGGTAGTCTAGGAAAAGAAAGTAAATGAGTTTGCTAACCTGAAACAACTAAGGATGTCAGTATCAGAATATGAGGCCCAGTTTGCCCGATTGTCCAAGTATGCTCCCCATCTCATAGCCACGGATAAGTTAAAAGTCAAGAGGTTCATGAATGGACTACGTCCTATCTATATTATGCAGTTAACTTCACATCTGATCACTACGTATTCGGATATGGTCAAAAGAGATTTGGCATTGGAAGCTGCAAATGATATGGTGGATAAAATTAAAGGAAGATCAGGAGAAGGATCTTCGGATCGATAGAGAAAGTTTGAGTTAGGAAATGCCCCGAAGGTTCAGCAATCTGGGAAGAAGGCAGGGAAGGCTCCAAGTGGGAGCAAGGATGTGTGCAAGCACTGTCACATCAGTGGACACAAGGCGGAAAATTGTTGGCGTAGGTTGGGTGCATGTCTCAAGTGTGGAAGTACTCAACATCGAATTCCAGATTGTCCGATGATCAAGAATACGCCAGCCAAACCAAATCCCCAAGAAAATCAACCAAAGCAAGGGAGAATACAAGCTATTCAGGAGGTAGAGCTTGAATCCCTGCAAGAAGAGGACTAATTGAAGGTACACTAATAGTAAACTCGAAACCTTCACATGTATTGTTTGATTCAGGAGCTACGCACTCCTTTATTAGTTATGATTTGCTAAATCTCTAGAAATACAATCAGTCCCCTTGTCTACACAATTGGAAGTGGCAACCCCTTTGAGTGAGGGTAAAAGCTTAGGGAGTATTACCCTGATAGTCAGATCCTACTTGAAGGACACAATTTATCTGGTGATTTGATATGTTTGGAAATGTGGGATTATGATGTGATCCTTGGAGTGGATTGGTTATCTAAATATCATGCCAATTTAGATTGCCAATTAAGGCAGATAACTTTCCCAAGAAAGAAAATTTGTTCTATAACTTTTGATGAACCCCACACCAGAAAAATACCAATCATTTCAGCAGTTAAGGCTTGTAAGCTAGTACGGAAAGGTTGTCAAGGGTACTTAGCCTCTGTGACCCTACTAAATCAAGATATCACGGGATTGAGAAATATTCTAGTGGTAAGAGAATTCCTCGATGTTTTTCCCGAAGAGTTACCTGGCGTACCACCTAATAGAGAGGTGAACTTTTCAATTGAATTGGTGCCAGGAGCTACACCAGTGTCAAGAACCCTGTATAGAATGTCAATAGAAGAGTTGAAAGAACTACAAAGGCAGTTGCTGGAATTAATAGAAAAAGGATTCATTTGACCTAGTACCTCACCTTGGGGTGCTCCAGTGTTATTTGTGAAGAAGAAAGATGGGTCTATGCGATTATGTATAGATTACTGACAGTTAAACCAATTGACTATAAAGAATAAATACCCACTTCCAAGAATTGACGATCTATTCGATCAGTTGTCTGGAGCTCAGTGCTTCTCCAAAATTGATTTAAGGTTTGGTTATCACCAACTCAGAATTCAAGAGCATGACATTCACAAGACAGCTTTCCGAACAAGATATAGGCACTACGAATTTGTAGTAATGCCATTGGATTAACTAATGCACCTACTGCATTTATGCGTCTGATGAATGACGTGTTTAGAACTTATTTGGATCAATTTGTGGTTGTATTTATTGATGATATACTGATTTATTCGAAGAGCATAGAAGAACACGAGACACATTTACGGATTACTTTGCAACTATTACGAGATCACAAGTTATATACAAGTTCAGTAAATGTGAATTTTGGATGAAGCAAGTGATGTTTTTGGGACATATTATCTCTAAAGAAGGATTATCAGTGGATTCTTCAAGATTGAAACTATACAGAAATGGAAACAACCTAAGAACCTCACTGAGGTTAGAAGTTTTCTAGGTATGGCTAGTTGTTACCGGCAGTTTGTTCAGGATTTCTCTAGAATTGCCTCACCTCTCACCCAGTTGACTAGAAAAGGAACTGCATTTGTGTGGAGTGAGAGTTGCGAGCAAGCATTTCAATTGTTAAAGGAATGTCTATCATCTGCACCAATTCTAGCTTTGCCAGTAGAGGGAAAATTATTTGAGGTTTTTACCGATGCTTCAAATATTGGACTGGGATGTGTATTGATGCAAGATAGAAGAGTCATTGCTTATGCATCGAGACAATTGAAGACTCATGAGAAAAATTACCCAATACATGATTTGGAATTAGCCGCAGTAGTTTTTGTTCTCAAGCTTTGGAGGCACTACCAATATGACAATCAATTCATAGTGTACTCTGATCATAAGAGTCTTAAGTATTTGTTTTCACAAAAAGAATTGAATATGAGGCAAAGAAGGTGGATGGAGTATATTAAAGATTATGATTTCAAAATTGAATACCATCTAGGGAAAGGAAATACTGTGGCAGATGCACTTAGCAAAATCCTATAGTTAAAGTGTTTCAATTACAAGTAAAGGAGTGGAAATTGTTAGAGGAGTTTTCCACATTAAGCTTGAAGGTTGAATCACAAGAAGGAAAAGTTATAATTGATAACTTGATAGTCCAATCAGATTTGATAAAACAAATTAGAGAGCAACAGAACAATGATCCTATATTGACAAATTAGAGAAAAATTGGCTTCTAGACCTGATTTTAAGGTAGATGTTCATGGGAATCTTCGGTTCCGAGACAGGTTTGTGTACCGGATAATTCTGAAATCAAGAGGAAATTTTAGAAGAAGCTCATCGGTCACGTTGCACCTTTCATCCCAGAGCTGTCAAAATGTATCAAGATTTAAAGAAACATTTTTTGGTGGTGCAATATGAAAAAGGATATTGTGGATTTTATAGCAAATACTTGACATGTTAAAAAGTTAAGCCGAGCACCAAAAACTGACAGGAAAGTTAAAACCACTCGAAGTGCCAGAGTGGAAATGGGACAGTATCGGTATGGATTTTATTATGGGATTACCTAGAACACGAAGCGGATTTGATGCCATATGGGTAATCGTTGACTGACTTACAAAATCAACTCATTTCCTGGCAATTAAGACAAGGTGGTCTGTTAGTGTCCTGGCAGCACTATACATGAAAGAAATGTCTGACTACATGGAATTCCAAAGAATATAGTTTCAGATAGAGACGCAAGATTCACCTCACATTTCTGGAGAGAACTACAAGATGCGTTGGGGACTAAATTAAAGTTTAGCACAGCATTTCATCCCCAGACTGACGGACAAACAGAACAGGTGAATCAAATTATTGAGGATATGTGTCGTGCTTGCGTATTAGAATTTGGAAATGATTGGAACACTCATTTAGAAATTATGGAATTTGCGTATAATAATAGTTACCTGTCTACCATACAAATGGCACCATTTGAAACTTTATATGGTCGCCAATGTAGATCATCACTATGTTGGGTGGAATTAAAGGAATCACATATTCTTGGACCTGACATGATCCAAGAACCACAGAAATTATCAAGTTTGTACAAAACAGAATGAAAGCCGCCCAAGATCGATAGAAAGTTATGCTGATCGTCGAAGAAGGGAATTGGAATTTCAGCAAGGAGAGCATGTATTCCTTAAAGTATCTCCTCGACGTGGAATCAGAAGATTTGGTATCAAGGAAAATTGAGTCCGAGATACATTGGACCATTTGAAATATTGAAAAATTTGAGAAATGACGTATCAACTGGCACTTCCACCACAATTGTCTAATGTACATGATATTTTTCCATGTGTCATGCTGAGGAAGTATGTATACGATCCAGAACACATCATCGAATATCAAGGCCTGGAGTTACAAGAAAATTTGGCATATGAGGAGAAACCTATACAGATTCTTGATCGAAAAGTCAAGCAACTTCGAAACAAGGAAGTTCCCTTATTAAAGATTCAATGGAGTAAACGTGGATAAGAAGAGGCAACGTGGGAACTAGAAGATGCCATCAAGATTAAATATCTGGATTTATTTTACAGGTTAGTACCCATACCCTTGTATTATTAAATTTGGAGGACCAAATTTCTTTTAGTAGGGGAGAGTGTAACGCCCCGAAATTTTAATTGTTAGGAAAATATGAATAATGTGATTATTATACATTATTATTGTCATTAATTGAGATAATAGAATTTGGGTTTAATTAGTGGTAAGATACGTTACCCTAGTGTCGTACATAGAGGTGCGCGCTCCCACAGGGCGACACCGGAAAACTATAACAAAATAAAAATTCGAGAACACCATAATTTTTAAAAAAATGTGAGGATATCAGAAATATAAATATCTGGATTTATTGACGTGCAGACTTCGAGGTTAAGCCGACGCAACTATTTTCCAGGTGATTTTTCACCTAGTGTAAAATAAAATCTAAAAATTAAATAAAAATCACCATAATTTGTAAAACCATCGTATGAGGCTATGGTTGAAATTTTATGACAAATGGATACCATTTGGACATGTTTACATAGTGGTTATTGGGCCAGCTGAATTTTAGGCCAATTATGGTGGCCATTTTTCTGGGAATTTCTGGGCGCTTACTGTGAGGCCTTGGGAGGGCCAGCACACTTGAGGAAATAGGTAACACGATAGTTATCATGTGTAACTTGTAGAATGTGCATGAGCTAGGTGTCTAAGGGTGGTAAATGGGGTTTACTCCCAACACCTGGTCGGCTTACGTGCCATTGTGCATGGCAAAGCCATTGGGTTATAAATAACCCCCATCATGCTGCGTACCCATCTTTCCAATCCTTTCCTCCCATTGTGCTGCTGCTGTGTTCACAAGGTTCCATAGTTGGTTACGTAGCTGGAGCTATTGCTTCTTTTGTACCCTGTTCTGGCGCAAGCTACGGCTGGAATTCTTGCTGTGTGTTGCTGCTACTTGGTCTACAAAGGACCCTCACTTCTTTAGTGCATCAGTGCATCTGTTAAGACTACCATACGTGCAAGCTTTCTATTCCTTCCTTTGGTTCTGTGGATCTCTATACTGAAGAGAAACTCTCACTACTCAGTAAGGTAGAATTCTCTTCCTGTTTCTTTTTCTTTTTCCTACTCTTCAACCTTGATTACTAGTTCAAAGACATTTAGTACCATAAGTATGCTATTCCTCCAATCTGAGAAGTAGTTCCATGATAGGAACTGAACTTTCCAATAGGTACAAGCTAGTATTCAGTCATGGAATCAACACATCACTGTTTTATCATCTCAATTTGTGTTAAAATGGAGCCATGTTGATTCCACTATGTGGGAACATATCGATTTATGGTAGTCTTTCTACCTTCGTGAAATGATTCATTAGAGACTATGTGAGTCTTAAGTGTGTGTATTTTGATAATTATAGCTAAAGGATAAGAAGAGGTTCCACCATCTTTGTCCTTGAGACGTCTCTTCATTTGGATCATCCATGTACACCAGTTCCATCATTTCTATTTCACTTCCTTGTATCCTTGGTCTGATTCTTGAGGTTGAGATTATACTTGTTTAAAGTCCTAATCATGGTGGGAGTGATAGAAAGGCATGGTAGAACAATTTTTAGATGGTTTTAATCACTTTTTGAAAGTCCACACAGGACCTGTCGACAACCATGCTTCTTGCTGTCGACAGGGCTATGTTTCCAGAACCCAGGAAGTTCTGCCTGACAGTGGCTGTCGACAGCCACCTTCCTGGCTGTCGACAAGCACTAGCAGAACCCCATTTCTGCTTCTGGGAGAGCAGCACTTGTCGACAGCAAAACCCTGGCTTTCGACAGGCACTGCCAAGATCATGTTTCCAGCTCTGACCTTGTTCCATTCTTTGTTGGAAACACACTCAATTGTCCCAGCTGATAGCCCACCTATATCTTGTGGTTTCTACCACTTAAACACCTACTAAATCAATCAAGTTCCTTTTATCGTCACCATGAATCATCTCTTAAAAGTTCCAAACATAATTGACATCGTGAGGTCATCAATTTCTGTAATCAATGAAGGAACATAGTTGCCATTCTTGTGTGTGAATCATGAGTGAATCCTTGTGTGTCCTTGATTCATTGCAAGATGAGTATGTTATGATGACATGTTGTGAGTCTTTGGACTCGTTTGAGAAATATGTCTGGCAAATAAAGGGCTGGTTCAGTCCTGGGGGGAGCGCCCGAATTCGTCAGTGGCCGCGCGGGGGCGATGAGGACTCGTGGATGTTGGCATACATCAATTCGTGTTTGATTAGTCATCACATCACGCTTGTGTGTGTGAAAATGTGTCTGATTCTGAATTCAAGTATCATTCTGAGTTATTAATTTTTCCTCTAAACTATTCTTGTTCTATACGTGTTGTGGAAGTGACTCATTCGTTCATTATCTTGAACACTCAATGCTAGAAATCTATATCTGTTCTTACCTTGAGTATATACATCTGAATCCTTTCTATTTAAAGGAATTGAGTTCTATTGGGCTAGTTGGCTCATTAAATCTACTATTTTCAGGTGAACAAGATGGAGATGTTGCTTAAGGGGGATTTGTGTGCTGAGAGGACTTCCCTAAAACATCCACAAACATGTTGTTTTATGTTTCTTTTATAGTTAATCAGATATGTAATAACGTTACTATCTACTTCTTATACTCCTCATTTAGACTATATGAGGAGTTTCATTTAATAAGTTTCCACCAACTATTGTGTATAAATAAAACTTTTAT